>CM019706.1:31729444-32361111 GCA_009760885.1 Achatina immaculata | reverse complement strand
AAAAAAACTGAGAGAAATATGTCAGTTACCACAGCAACATCAGTAGCTTCTTTGAGCGATTTAGAAACTCTCAGATCAGAAAGAAGTTTAAAGAGTGCCGGCTCCTCGGCAGCATCTGAAGAGACATGCATACGTTACGTGAATACGAAATCAGTAGAACCTACTTCCAAGCTGTACTGGAGTGATGCACTATCAGAGAGCCTATTTTCCATCACCGATTCCGAAGTTACTAACGTAAGTGAAGAGTGCTTAGCAGCGCCCAGCGTTTCCCAATCGCAGCTTGCTTTAACTGAGGGATGTACGTCACTACTTGAGAATAATGCATCACTGTCCAAGTCTGGTACTGCTGCTGGTGATGTCCAAGAAAGAAAGATAAAAAGGCACACTGATTATTATAGATCTGACATTTTCCACACATTTCTGGGTGTAGAAACTGAAGCGACACCACAGCTAATCGAAATCAATGAACGACCAGTTTCCAGTTCATCTGTGTCGAGTAACTCTACCAACAGTACACATGATGCAAATAAAAACAATTATTCAAGTCATCGTTACTTACGTTCACGTGTTGTCAGTGATAATGTTATGGGCTGGGATAGAAATGTCATTGAATGTGAGAGAACTGACTTAACCACAGGTCTAGATCCATGCGACAAAACAAGCAATGATTATAAATGCATTCCAAAGTCATATCAGATATACAGCAAAAAAGATAATAATGTCAGGAATATTTTTTCTGAAGATGAAAGTCAAGGCAGATGTGAATGTGTTTCAAATGTTCCTCAACAAATGAAGCATAACAAATTTAGTGTCACACATTCTCGTATGTGTATGGTCTCACATGGTACATGTAAATGTGGTGCTTGCAAGTTTAAATTCACAACAGAAAATAACACTAAGTTGATCAAAAGTACTGGTGCCTTAAGCCTACCTGCTGAAGACAAGGAAGAGAATTATGATGCAGGAACTGAACCTGAAGTAAACAGGTTAGATATGAAGTCGGTGTCGCGGTCAGCTTCTTTCGCAGCCAACGTATTGTCTGCTTTGTGTATTAAACCACATTCTACAAGAGCCAGAGAGGATTCTCCAGCCTGCCTGAAACAATTAAAAACAGTAGGAAGCATTCCGAAACATGCAAATTACGATAGTCCAAGGCGAGCTTGGTTTTCACAACTTAGAATGCAAGCATCAAGAGACACCTGTCTGTCAGTGACACCTAAAACACAAACACAAATAAAAATACACACAGGAATGGAACAAACAAAAAGAACCATGCCTTCATCATCAGCACTAGAAATTTCAAAATCTTATAACATGGCTATTTTATCACAGTGCTCTAGTGATTTTATATACAAAAGTACTGGAGAAGATACACATTTACAAGAATATACACCGAGATTAAATTACAGAACAGTAGAATATGCACCTGTCACTGTGACATATAAGGATGATATACCTGTTTCTTATGAGGCACAGAGTAATTACCAGTTTGAAAAGTCATGCTCGTGGACTCAGGAGGTCATAGAAAATGTGCATGATTCATACAGGAGCGTGGAGTATGAGGATAGTGACGATGAAAACTTATTTGATTCTAGTATGAACAGAATCTGACTGCTTATGAATAGTCTAGAGCTTAAGGCAACCTAGAAATGTAAAGACATCAGCAAATGCTTTGTATTGATATATAATCGGGAAATAATAAATGTTGTTGATATGCAAAGAATTCATCAAATAACAAGTAACGTTAATATATAAAGAATTCAGCAAATACAAATAGGTACTGATATATAAAGAAATAACAAGATGTATTGATATGAGAATAAATAACAAGTTGTACATGATATGCGAAGCTTTCAGCAAATAGCAAAATGATATGTCAAGAATTCAGCAGCTTCAACATAAATCTCTATGGCTGCGGATAACTTGCTGTTAAAAGCTCATTTTCTAAGGCACACGTAAAACAGTATATAAACGTTCCACCTGGAGCGCTACCTTTGTAATGCACAAGTCATGTTTATGTTTTTTTTGTTTTTTTTTCTGACAGTTGAAGATTTCTTTTTGTTCCAGTGTTTAAGACTAGACTTTGTGATCAGTGTAAAGGTATGCAAATATATTTATTTTTGTATTTGTTTCACAAATAAAATTACTCAAATTTTGGTTACAGTTACACACTTGGTTTTACCAACTTCTTATTAACAGAAGAGCACTGTTTATTATTATAATTTGAATGTGATAGAAAAATATTTTTGAAACTTATCTGTAGTAAATGCTGTTGCTTGACCTTTGTACATAAGGCTCAAATCTTATTTGTGAATAGTAGATTCGTTTGCGTAATCTCTCGAAAAGAGATTAATTGTATTGTGAAATTATTGTAATAAGCTTTTATATATATATATATATTTGTGTTTGCATGTAAATATATAGTTATATAGTCAATATTTGCTGGATAAAACCTAAAGGTCATGCTGACAGTCTTAGACTGAAAACTGTCATCCAAGCTATTATCTTAAAAAATATGTTTAGGAATGCAAAATGCTGAAAATATGATGAATATATCCCAGTGAGAATACAGAGTGTTTAAAAATCCAATTTAAAAAAATCATATTGTTGGGTATGTTCAAGTTCCTTTCAGAATTGGAAAAGTCACAGATACATCACTACTGGTAAAAGACACAAACTGAAACTAATCTGCACTGGAAGCGAAATAGTGTGCCGGAGGAAATGCATAATATCGCAGTTGAAATTTGTTGCAAGTATATTTTTTTGTCACAGAAACTGGAGAAGGTCTACTACATGACCCATTTTAATGTACTTAAAGTTTATTAAGTAAAGAGTACTTATAAAGATTTTCACTATTGTACTTTCTCGAAAAAAAAAAACATGTTCCTCCTGGCAGTACAATGAATTCTGATTTACGCTGCACATTCCGAGGCCCTTGAGAGAAGATGTGCACCAGAAAAGACCGGAACACTGGAGCAACCATAATTAGCTGTTGCATCACGATAACCTTCCTCAGAACTACGCAGTTTTTTGTTTTTTTTTTACAGAAAACAACATGGCTTTCTTCCCACACCATACGTACTCGCCTAACCTAGCTCCCATAACTTCGCCTTATTCCCCAAAGTGAAATTGAAGCGGAAAAGCCGTCGCTTCGACACCCTAGATGAAATCAAAACGGAACCGCAGGCCGCATTGGACGGAAAAAGACTTCCGCGGTGCTTTTGAGGCGTGGATATATATGTATATGTTGCCAAGAGGAATATTTCGAAAGGGATGCGACAAAATATAAAAAAGATAATCTTTTGTGTTTTTTTTAATAACTAGCCTGTGAGCTTTCCGATACCACCTCGTATTGTAAATATGCAGCCGTTTTATAAATCTTTTGCAAGTACAACATTTCGAAACTCACTACTGTCGATTTTAAGAACTTCTTCAACATGTTCAAATAATACTAAAAATAATTTGCAGTAATTTTTCAGTTTATAAACCCCCTATGATTAAGGTTCACACCGAAACGTCACAACTGTGTGTTCGTTAAATAATGGAGCGTTCTGTTTTTTTCCTCCCCTATTCCATATTCACATTCCCTCTGCACTGTTCCACTTCTTTCTCACTTGTAACACATAGTTCAGAGCCTCCTCACATCATCAGATTACAACCTTTCTACCTCAGCTATAATCACCTATTCCACCTTCTCCAGGCTAGATTACCATTGTATCACCCATCCCCTTTCCATGGTTTCCCCCTCCCCAGTTAAGACTCATCTGTCACACGTCACATTCTCTACACTCCACCATGACCACTTCTGAACACAGCCTTTTACAAGGCGTAGCTTCTCACAAGTCACAGCTAAGTGCTCCATTCATTTTATTTTATTCTGTTTTTCCCATTCCTATTCTTTACAAAACTACAAAAGCAGACAGAACTACAAAAATAAGATTTTTAAAGGGCATGCATCTTTCCCATCGCAACATATGGCTGTGAGACCTGGAACTTAACAGCTGAGAAACACATAAATGCCTTTGAATGTAAATGCTACGGAAGAGTTCTTCAAATATCATGGACACAAAAAAGAACAAATATATCCATACTGCAAGAACTCAATATTGAAGAAAGCTGGCTAGAAAACAGAGAAAACTTAAATATTTTGGACACTTTAAACGTCATGATAATCTAGAGAAAACCATCTTGGAAGGATACATAATGAGAAAAAGAAAGAGAGGAAGTCCTATTCGAAGATGGCTACAAGACATCGTTGATGATCTGCAAATGGATCAGCATCAGCAGCAGGCCATCTTGCTCACAACCGAGAGGCCTACAGGAGTGCTGTTAGGGAGGCAGTTTCGCAAGGGACATGCAAATGAATGAATATTCTTTACATAGCATTCGTGTGAATTTATATTTTATCTTCTCTCTCTATTTATTCGTCCTGTGCGTTTTTGTATAATTAAGGTTCGCACCGAAACAGCTGTGTGCTCGTTAAATAATAACGCTGTTCCTATTTTTTCCCTAGTTTATACATTTTGTTATCACAGCTTTACTGCAGTGGCCTCGTGTATAGTTATATGCTTAGTTTTATATACTTATACACTACTTATTTGTGTGTTACTAAGAAATTCCCGATAACATTAGCTGTGCTAGGTCCAGCGTTATCGTGCTGAAGGATTCTCGGATCTGGATTATTTTGGAAGAAAGGCGCTACGACATGTCGCAGTACCTGATTAACGTAGACATCAGCGGTACCAAAATGCGGAGTGGAGTACGGCGGTCATGGGAGAATCCACCCCACACATATACGGTTCCTCTTTTACACCTGTCACGCTGGACTACACTCGGCATCTTCCATCAGGATGTCGCCACACGTGATTTCTCCTATCAGCAACGGAGACACTAAAGCGACATTCATATGAGAACATCGCCGATCTCCATTCTGTAAATTTCGTTTTGTCCAAACCACAGGGCCAATATTAGGATGCCTATTTTGCCAGCCAGTGACATAGCACAGTGTTTGCGCTAACAAGTCATCAAGTGCCAGGTGTATGTGCTGCTGTCTGGACACGATCGTGCAGATGTGTCAATACTATTTCGACTATCTTCAGCTCGTCTTGTTACACGAGGCTGACCAGGCTTGGGACGGACATTCGTGGTAACTCTCGTCTGAAATGGCTGGTTCAGCCTCACTATAGGTGAATGGTCATAATGAAGTTGTCACAATCAAGTTGTCATAGCTCTTGTGACAATAATCTGAGAATGACAAAAATATCAACAGATTTCCTTTCGATGGATTTTCCACTACCGGGAAAATGTCATTACATTAACTCCACGCTTGCACGCTTTCGGAGCTTGAAAATTGCCCACGTACATAACATTTCATGCTTCATAATAGTTCTATAAGGTGGTGCGTTTTTACTGAAGGCTAGTTTAGATATATATACATATATATATATATACACACATACATACATCATCATCATGTGGCGTGCCGACTGGCGTTGGCTATTATGCTTCTCCAGAGTATCCGATCCTTCATGCAGGCCATCAGGCAGTTGGTGATCTCCTCTCACACCATCCCGTCAGACTGTCCAGTATCATTTCTCTTGGTCTTCCTCTTGATATTATTCCTTCTATTTTTCCTGTTGTTATAATATTTTCAATGCCCCCTCTTCTCATTGCATGTCCTATGAAAGTACATTGTCTCTCTCTTATCTTTTTGACAAGGTTTTTGTCTCTCCAGCTCTTCTCATACATTCTTCATTAGTTATTTTTGCTGTCCAGGGGATTCGCAACATTCTTCTAATAAACCACATTTCTGCTGCTTCCAATGATTTTTGTGCAGACTTGCCTATTGTCCATGATTCACTTCCATATAATAAGATAGGTTCAATATAGCATTTTAGGACTCGTTTTCTAACATTCATTGATAAGGATGTGTTGGTTAATATGTTTCTCATTCTCTGAAATGCAGTCTTTGCTTGACCTATTCTGTTCCTAATTTCTGTTCTGCATTTCCCATCTGAAGTTATTACTGCTCCAAGGTATTTGAATTTCTGAACCTGCTTTAGAATAGTTCCGTTTAATTTTATACTGCATGCTGGTGGATTCTGTTTCTTAGATATAACCATAGTCTCTGTCTTTTTGATGTTCAAAGTAAGGCCTTTCTGTTCACTTTCTTTGGCGACTTTATCCAAGAGATTTTGCAGGTCTTGTTGGTTCTCAGCTATCAGTACTGTGTCGTCAGCATACCGAAGGTTGTTAATATTGTATCCTCCAATTTGTATGCCTGGTTCTGTGATGATTGTTCTTAGAATATTCTCGCTATACAGAGAAAAAAGGTCTGGATATAGTACACATCCTTGTCGCACACCTTGTTTTATAGGTTGATATTTTCCAATTCTATTTTCAACTCGAACTGCTGCTTCTTGCTGCCGGTATAGATGTTTTACAATCCTCAGGTCTTTGCCATCTATATTGATGTCTTCAAGCATTTTAATAATTTCATTATGTTTCACCTTGTCAAATGCCTTGGTGTAATCAATGAGCATAAGTAGAGATCTTTCTGTACTTCTAAAGCTCTTTCTGTTAGTGTTTGTAAAGCATAAATGGCATTGTGTGTTCCCTTTCCTTCAACAAATCCAAACTGTTCATCTGCTATTTCCATTTTTATCTTTTTCCTTGTTCTTCTCATAATGATTCTCATAAGTAGCTTCGTTATGTGACATAAGAGGCTGATAGTCCAGTGGTCGTCACATTCCTTTGCACCTGGTTTCTTTGGTAGTGCTATAAACGTGGATTTAATCAGATCACTGGGAATATAACCACTGTTGTAAATGTCATTCAGTAACTTGGTTATTATTTTTATTCCTGTCTCCTCTAGTGCCTCTATTTCTTCTATTGTTATATTATCAGGCCCAGTCGCTTTTCCTTTCTTCATATGTTTGATGGCATCTATGATTTCATCTTCAAGTGTTGGTGGTCCCTCACAGTTTTCAGTATCTGGTGTTAATTCTGGTCTTTCTCCTCCATATAGCTCACCGATATACTCTGTCCACAATCTTCTTTTCCCGTTAACATTTTACCTTCTTTGGATTTCAGGCATCCTGTGGCATATTTTGTTTTCCTGCCTGTGAGTTCATACATACATACATATTCATATATATATATGGGTGTGTGCGCGGCCGGAGATTTTCTACAACACAACTCCTTAGATCATCACAGGAAGCACCCCCTCACACCCCCCTGACAAGTGTTTTGGCCCTATTAAATTCCTGACACTCTACGGGAGTGAGGGTGGGCCCCCTGGGTCATGATCCCCAGGGCTGTGTGAGTTTTGTTTTGTTTTGTTTTTTGGCCCTGTTCCGGGATAGAAATAAGTCTTATAAATGGCACTGCACCTTGGAGTGCATTAAAGTCGAACTGCCAAGGGGGACCGGTATTCATTCATTTGCATGTTCCTTGCGGAACTTTGCCTCCCTAACAGCACTCCTGTAGGCCTCTCTGTTGTGAGCAAGATGGCCTGCTGCTGATGCATCCATTTGCAGATCATCAACGATGTCTTGCAGCAATCTTCGCTTTGGTCTTCCTCTCTTTCTTTTTCCCATTATGTACCCTTCCAAGACGGTTTTCTCTAGATTATCATGACGTTTAATATGTCCAAAATATTTAGGTTTTCTCTGTTTAATCCTCTTTACTAGCTAGCCGTCTTCAATATTAAGTTCTTGTAGTAAGGATATATTTGTTCTTTTTTGTGTCCATGATATTTGAAGAACTCTTCTGTAGCATTTACATTCGAAGATATTTATATGTTTCTCAGCTGTTTTGTTAAGTGCCTTTAAAAATCTTATTTTTGTAGTTCTGTCTGTTCCTCTCCACAGATTCTTTGTTTTATTTTCTGAAGAGCAATAGATGTCCTCCCTTTTTATTTCCCTCATTGTATCTCCATTATTAGTTAGCAGTGATCCAAGATATTCAAAACTTTCCATTTCTTCCAGTTTTTCCTCATTGATACATATATCAGCTGCCTTATGTGTTTTGTCAGTTGTCATCAGTTTAGTTTTATTCGCATTAAGATAGAGGTTTTACAATAATTGGTGTATAAGTATACAACTATACACTAAGCACTGCAGTAAAGCTGTGATACTAGAATGTATAAAATTGGAAAAAAGTAGGAGCAGCTATATTACTTAACGATTACAAAGTTGTGACGTTTCGGCGTGAGCCTTAATCATACAAAAACATACAGGACGAAGAAATAGGGAGAGGAGATAAAGTATAGATTCACATGAATACTGTTTAAAAAAATTTTTTTAAAGGAGTACTTAGCTGTAAATTGCAAGGTGTGGTTTGTCCGGCGGTGTGTGTCAGGAATGGATCTGGTAGGACGTGGAAATTGTTTAAATAGAGACCTGTGACATGTGGTCGGTGGGTTGTAACTGGGGGTGGTGGATGGGGAACCGGGGAGGGGAGAGAGAGTGACGCACTACTGGCCTAGCTAGGAGAAATTGAAACAAGTGATTGGGGAAGAGGTGTTGCAGAGAAGAGGGGTTGCAGAGAAAATAGCGGGGTTGCAGAGTGATGCTGTGAGGAAGTTTGAAAAGTAAGAAGGGGTGGATTTAGTGGAGAGGTACTATAATGATTGAAGAAGATGATGTTACGTGTAACTAAACAGCGAGTTTAACCCATGTGGTTCCAGCGTCCCATAATTTTGAATGCAGCGGTTCTCAAGTGCCAGGCGGCTTGTGTCATCTGTGTGACATTGTTTAGTGGCTGTTACCAGAAAATCAGATTTGCCTCTGTGGTTGGGGCCATTGAAATGATTTGGGACTGGTTTCGAAGCATGCTGGGCGATGTCGTACAGATGTTTTTGCATGCGGTCCCCTAATCTGAGGACAGTCTCACCGATATATGTTATCCTGCATCTTTTGCAAACGATGACATATATCACATTTCGGGACTCGCATGTGAATCCCTCATGAAGAGTGAGGATAGTTTTGGGAAAGGTGATTGTTTTTGTTTCCCAAACTACGGGGCAGGTAACGCAGCAGGGGCGGTTACATTTTCTGGTGCCAGCATATGTAAGGCTCTGTTTCAAGTGGCTGTATACGAGGATGTCCTTAAGGTTTGGCTCACGTTTGTATGCCAATAGGGGTGGATCAGAGAAAATGTCACCGTCTAGCCACGAGAGAAAAGCGCATTAATCAACTTGGAGGGCCTGCTAGATGGCTGAGTTGATTAATGCTCTATTCTCTCATGGCTAGACGGCTGCTCGTCCTACCCGAGTCCGTGGTTCAAATCTCAGATAATTCTCTTGTCATTTGTCTTTCTCTCACGTCTAAAAGCTCTTTGTTTATATTTTTTTAAGGTCTAACCATAGAATACTGTTCTCTGTTACTTTATCATCAAGCTTACGCTGCTGCATGGAAATGACTTATGGATAACGAACATATCAATGCAAAGATCGCTAGAAACAATAATAATCATCACTGTTGTGAGTAAGTATGCTTAACATGACGAACAAGGAATGTTTAACCAAATCAAATTAAATTCAGTCCGTAAGGAGATGATAATTAACATTTACCTGATATATAATGTGAAAGGGATGGCTTAAAAACATCAAAACAATAGTATCTTAAATAGAAGAAGAGGGAGGGACAGGCCAGAAGATAAGATAATGAACAATCTAACATGATGGCATGATAAAAATTCACCAACTGACCTGATGAAAAATATCACGGATCGAGATCTGTGGAGACAGCCAACATCTACCTGCAAACCACCTGATACCGATGACTTCACCATCATTTCACTTGCTTGTAAGCAGATCATTCTGTGTGAAATTTTTAGTTCAAAATTTGTGCGATTCAATTCTGATTTCACAAAAATTGATCAGTCAAAAATCAGCAATATAATATATAAAGTATTCTAGATTATTGGGAAACATTCCCTCTAGAAGTTTCCCCACTGGAAGTAAATAAGTAATGTGTCTGAAATTACTGTAATGACGCACAGAATGTTAACGTAAACTAATGGACGTTACTTTTTTAGGGTAAAATCAATCGAGACCATTCAGATGTTGCTTCGGGAGGTGTAAGAGAAAGTTAGAACATTTCTGTTCTTTATAGTGGCATTTATTCATTTTATAATATAAAAAAAGTATGCGGCATATTCTATTACTGTATGCTTGAAAAATAATGTTTAAAAAACGTATTTCGCGTAAACATTCACAACAGAGTAGAGGATATTAAATATAAACACTGAAAAGAACCTGTGTTGAGGAGAGAAATGTGTTGTAACACTGGAATAATTGGACACTGGTCTGAGAAGTGTTGTAGCACTGAAATAATTGGACGCTCGTTTTAGAAGCAAGCACATCTGAAAGCTGCAATCTTCGGTCTGATTAGCTTTTCTGATATGATTTAACTATTTAAGGACTCGTTAGTTACAACAACAGTTTAAGTTATATGCTGAGCTGTTATCTTTTTTAAAAAAAATGTAGGTTATGTATGGACGTGTCTGAAGTGTATTAAACTAAAGTGGTTAAGTGCAATATCTAGCATTCACAGCCGCGTGTGATAAAGGACCGTAGACGGCTGAAATATTATTTTTTCAAGTCCAATGTATTAAATGCCTCAGACAAAATATTTAGAGTTAAATAAGACGTAGAAAATTCTGCTACTGGATATCAAATAAATATTATTTCACATATTAAAAAAAAGATTCAGTAAACACTATAAGAAAACTAATATAGACATTACAATTAGGATTCACATGTTCCACACAAAGAGGCCATTTTCCCGGAACTGTAAAAGTTCATTATCAAGAAATTTCGATTGAGGTTAGACCTGACAATAGCTCAGATGTGTTTACTTCACGAGTCTGACTGCTAGCATCTTCATACACCAAAGTAAAGTAGCGTTTGAAGGAGATCAACAGGGAACACAAACATTTATTCTGTTTACATTTCCGTTTCTTTACGCACCACTAAAATCTTCTGTTCATTCCAAACAGGTCAGTATGATCGCTGTAGTTTTCTCCTGTGTTGTACAGTTTGGGCATAAGAGCAATGTTTTTAATAAATAAAAGCATCTTGAACTTATTTAGACACAAACCGAACGCATCTAGGGATATCCTAAATGTGTTTTTTCATGTCGGGAAGGGTTTTGAAATGTAAAATCTCTCGGAAAAAATGTATTTTAAACAAAATGACACAGTGTGTGACACAGAGAGAGAGAGAGAAAGAGAGAGAGGAGAGCGAGAGAGAGAGAGGAGAGAGAGAGGAGAGCGAGAGAGAGAGAGAGAGAGCGAGAGAGAGAGAGGAGAGCGAGAGAGAGAATCTAGTGATTGTGTTAAGTAGTGGTGTACCAAGGATTGAAGTGAACCATGCAAAATACACTCCCCCTCTTCCCTCGAACCGCCTCCCAAATGCATGTTCATTTCTTAGATAAACACTTAGTATAACAACAAATCTAGGTTGTCTTCATCTTTGTCGTGCGAATGGACTGTCTATATAAGCTGTTACGTAAGATAAACGGTACCTTTTATTTTGTATTTCCTGTATAGAACCGCTGAGCTTAGCTTTGTGAGCACCTTTCTGTCTCTTAAACACAGAATTACATTTCTGGGCGATTAGGTGCGTCTCGGTGATTTATATATAGTTGGTGGAATTTTAGAGGACTTGTTCCATAGTTTGAAGTAACAGTGTACATTCACAAAGAGGAGAGCTACCAACCTTGAACTCTGTACCTGTGTATATGTGCTTTCGAACATGATTGCCTTCTTCTGAGGTGGAAAATGATGACTTGTTCGTTTCTTTTTTTGTATGTGGTGTCTGCGGCTTCCTATAGGTCTTTGGTTATAGGTTATTCCGGTTCAGTACCCTCTTTGGCCAAACGATCGGCTTTGCTTGGTATTTCACAGTAGGATGAATCCATTGCAGGATGACTGTCTATGCTGAGAGTTAAATTTCGACGCGCGTCCCTTAGGTCTCTGAGGTTGTTGTACTGCAAAGCTTCAGGTACTGATCTTGCATCGGTTAAAAATGCTATAGGACATGTATCAAGACTGGAGCTTGACAAGTTTTCATTTGCGGATATAATAATTTTATCAGCAGTGTTACTGGAATATTCCAGCCCTTCCATTCTTCATGGTATGTGTGTAGATTCATCTGTTTATACACGTATCCAGAAACGTCTATAACAATTACAGAAAACAAAACTGTATCTGTCTGATTTTTATCTTTGGTTTGGAGGTTCAAATTTTGAAATATTTAATGAGATCTGGTCATTTCCCAGTACAAACATGGCAGGTGTATCTGTTATACTGTTTTAAAAGAACTTTTAATTTTATTGGGTATTGAAAGAGTTAACTAGTTAATCTTCATTTAATAAAACGATTACAGATAGAAACTGACGTCTAAATTGACAGAATAATTTAAGCGCTGTGTATACGTTTTGGAAAACATCATTTTATTTAGAAACTATTTCTACGGCAGCTGCTGGCACTAAATCACTTTATGATTTTAGTAACAAATTGTCACATGTCTACAACACAGGTCCTTGCCATCACTGCTTTCAAAAGCTGGCCTAGCCATTATAGTCTCGCATCAGCATAATCTACAGTGAAATAAATATATGTTAATGTGTTGACATTACTCCCTGTAGTCTGTAAACGATATTCATAATACGCTCAGTCTAATCTTCTATATCTCCAGTATCCGTGGCAGTTAACCAAACATCACTCATCGCCGTCTGTCTTATTTGACCTTCAGTTTTAATACCCATATTGTATTAAAAAAATCTACTTCTAGTAGATCTACTTCTTAATTAATCTACTTCAAATCTACTTCTTTGTAAACATTCTTTATCACTGAGTACACCTTCTCCTTTAGCATACCCCAGAAAAGTCTTCCAGTCTAGTTAGAGACGTGATCATGTGTACTCAATGAAAATCACAGATGTAACACATTTGACTGAACGCATAAAGAGTGAATGGGCTAAAATTGACGGCAATGTGGACTTATTACATAGAGTTCATGTGAATTTTGCAAAGCGCATCAACTTTTGCATCACAAATGATGGAAATCATATTGAAGACGTTATTTAAAATTCCAACTGAATAAAACGTTGCTAATAAACTTCATTTCTTAAAAATATGTATTTCTGCCTATGTGCCCAGACTTTAGGCACACCCCGTTTCGGCTGATGCATTTGGTCGTCCAGAACGGGGTTTGTCCATGACAGTGCCCGTTTCTTTGAACTTTTTAACCACCTTCGTCACCGTGGAAAAGCCAAGCAGAATCCTCCTTGGATGCCGTGCATTAAATTCATCTGGTGTCTTTCCATATGTCCATCCTTCACGTCCACTGAGAAGTACCAGTTCAATTCTTTCTTCTTTCGACAAAGCCATATTTAATCTGTGGGGAAAAAAATATAGCTAATGAGATTTCCTAGTGTCCAAACTTTAGTGAGACTGTATTTTCATCTGCAATTTAAATGTATAATAAATATTACAGTGCCCACTTGATAATATAGATCCTGAAAAGAAATGGGTACCCACACCACCACACTTCAAGGTTGCTATGTCTGTTCATATTACACTCGACAGAGATGCAGAGAACGCACTCCTGCTGAAGTAGATGCTGAAGTCAAAGCACTAAATAATGAAAACACCCGAGATGGCAACACCGTTATTTATACACACGAATCTGTGGTTTGGGGCATGAATTCTGCCTGGGCATTGCATTCAAGTCAAATAGCAGAACAGTGAAAAGAGCTATTGGTGCTTTGTTGCAACAGCAAACAACTTCACGGTGAAAACCGTGGCTGTGACAAACGCTCAGAGCTGGCTCAGATCACAAGAATATACACGCATATTTCCTGGTCGACTCGATGAACGTGCTAAAGAATATTGTTAATTAATAAAAAATGTTCCTATTTTTGATTTAAACTATCTTAACATCTTGTTATCACAACTTTTCTGCGGTAGCTTTGTATATTTAGTTTTATATATACTTATACCCAAAAACTGTTCGTGTGATGCTAAAGAAGATTCAGTATGGCTCTCTAAGGCAAGTGGTTCGAATCCTTTCAGATGTCACAAATCCATTGACTGACTTCATTCTGTACCAGGCCATGCAGGTGTTAGGGGACACAAAGGAATAGATCAATTAGCCGACTCATATGTCATGGAGGAAGGGCAGGCAATGGATGGAGCAGACATCAACAGAAGATGAGAGAAACTGGTCAAGCAAACGACTTCACTGACAACTGTGAATATAGGTCGTTGTCAAGAATGAAGGAATTGGGGGTGACACTTGTGATGGCAAAAAAATTAACAAGTCATCAAGTGCTCGCGAGGTGAAGTAAATTAATAAAGAACAGTGTTATCAGTTACTATACTCTGAAGGAAATATCGAAGAGGTGTTCGGAGCCACCCATGGATGTATCCAGAGTGCATGGATGATGGTCCTTCCTAAATTACTAACCAAATAACTAACTAAGTATATACATATATTAAAACGTTGATTTAAAAATATATTACGTATAATGGCCTTTATATTATGTTTTAGAAATGGTGCAAATTGGGGGTGGGGGCCCGTTGCATCGAATAAAAAAACTAAAACTATAAAACTATAAAATGGGTTCGTGAGCAAAAGGTTTGCCCACCACTGGTTTACACTGCAATGAGTACATTAAAATTCTATTGCAAACTATAGTTTTATAATATAAGACTAAAAGAAATCGAAGAGATTTCCATTATTTTTATGCAAGCCTTGTTTTCAGTGCGTTAGAGATCTTGCTCGGAGGCATATATCTTCTCTATTTATGGAGAAATATTAGACAAACATACACTTAATTCATGTTGTACAGATATTAGTATGGAGAACGTTTTCGTACAAATATAACCATAAATAAGCAGTACTGGCTTTAATATGAACGGGTATATATATTACAATAAAATCTGGCGGAACATCTTCAACACTAGCGTGCGGTGGCACACTTTTTGGGAAATACTGTGTATAGAAAGCTGTACATATAGAATGCTGTACGTATAAATTATATCTACAGTCATTTCACTCGTCATTAAATCGTCAAAGTACTTCGATAATTAGCTGAACTGGCTCAGAAATGACTACGCTTGACTTTTTCGGAAAATATACTGCGTCGTAAATCTAAATCTGTATTAATCTATGGATATATATTGGACGCTCAAAGCTGCACCTGAATCATAACGTTTCCTTGTTAGTACTTCCACAGAAGTAAACATATATACTTACATTTTTATAATAAAATGTTATGTTGCCGATAGCGCTTCTCTCACCTTTAACTCGTCTTCGTTAACCGCTGACTTTAAATAGGTTAACAACCATTTTGGTTACTGTTGGCCATTAAAATTTCTCTTATTTCTTTGCCCTGGTTACATTGTTTCTGTTAGAAAAATCCTATCATGTTTTAAAAACAAGCAAACCAGTACTTAAAATTTTTGTTTTTGCCACAGATAATGCAGTTGTCTCACTGCACCATCACCATAGTAACATACTTCACCATCACTGCGGGGCAATACGACGATGCTTTTTGCAAAAGATATCTTCAAGTCGATGACACTGATGTTCAAGGTAAGCCACAACAAGAGTACACCACCAACATGTGTGTTCGTGCGTGTGTGAGTGTGAGAGAGAGAGAGATAGAAAGGAGAGAAAGAGGGAGAAGGGGGAGAGAGTGTGCAGGAGAGGAGAAAGAGAGAGACGGAGAAAGAGAGAGAGATAAATTGAGAAAGAGTGAAAGAGAGAAACAGGGAGAGACAGAGGGGAGAAAAAATAAAGAGGGAGAAAGAGAAAGATGGAGAAAGAGAGAGGCAGAGAAAGAGACGAAGAAGGAGGATATGAGAAAGAGAGAGAGAGGAGAGAGAAATTGGGAAAGAGAGGGGAGGAGAAACAGAGAGAGAGACAGAGGGAAAAAAGAAAGATGGAGAAAGAGAGAGATAGAGAGAGAGATAGAGAAAGAGAGAGAGGAAGAAGGAGGCTATGAGAAAGAGAGAGAGGAGAAAGAAAGACAGAGAGAGAACGAACTTTACTTTCAAGAGTAACTGGGCACGCCGGGGCCTCTTACTTTCAGTCTTTCATCTCTGAGTTTTCATTTTAACACAGTTATTCAGTAGCACTATGTAGAGTCTTCTAAGGACATATTGCACACTCTCAAATTTTTAGCTACACTCAGGGACTGAAAAAATAGCTGCCATGACCCGCTCCCAAACAGACATCTCCACGGCATCGGGAGCAAATAACACTAGCTTGCAGTTCCAGGAAGAGTGAAGAAGATGATGATGATGATGATCAGATGCAACTTGAAGTCGAGGCGCAAAGCAACTTTTCCACTACGGTCAACTTTAACGTACGGAAAATACTGATTATGATGATGATTATATTCCATAACAATTATCGTTGCCTACTAGCGCCGACTGGACGTTTTTATGACGTCCCCCCCCCCCCCCCCCCCACTTTAACTCTCTATTATTTCCACCTCGTATTTAAATATTTATACCAGAAGAAGATTCGAAATTAAAGCATTAGTTAAGAGAAACAATATCGTTCAGCGTGAATCAGACATAAGTGAATAGTAGAAAGAAAAAGTTGATCTTACAGATGTGTTTAGATTCACCAGTACAAGTCAGGATGTAGGTAAACATTGAAAAAAAAAGTCCTTCACGCTTGTTAGTACGTATATTTTTAAGAACTGACATGGATTCATTTACTAACATAGTGACATCATAATGGATTCTCATTATATAGTTACATTGCAGCAGTTGTACGTATGTACGAGTATTATATTCCCATGTATGTATTATATTTCCATGTATGTATAGGATTTTCGTTGTTTTAATCACCTTATGATTGTCATCTTCTTGAGACATCTGCGTGTTTTATGTTAATATTGTCACTTGTTTACAGGAACAGAACCAAAATTCTACGACAACTTCTATGTTTTTCTAGAGAAAAAAAGTACCTTGTCAAAATCCGTTATTCAAGAAGACGAATACTACTCTCAGGTACGTCCGACCATCTTAAAATTCTTTGAAGAGAATATTATTTTTGTGGCCTTCAAAGCTCTCTACAGTAAGCTTCTGCTTTTCTGTTAGTGGCAAATGTTGTACTATTAATGAGTTCATACGCAGCCGGAGAGACAGCCAGAGAGAAAGATAAGTAAGGATGTACAACATTAAAAAAAAGAAAAAACTGCGGTAAAATTTTTTCTAGTCATGAAAATAGATGGGTATATGGTTCAGTTTTACAAAAAAGATAGAAAGAATGAGGAAAGTGGGCAGAAACAAGAATGGTAGAAAGCAAGATGAGTACATGTAAATGAAGGACATACAACAATCAAATATTTCGGCAAAAGCCTTCTTTAAGGATCACATGCAAAAGTACACAACAGATAAAAAACACGATAAATGGCTGAAAAATGTATGCACTTGTTTTTTTACTTCCTCATTGTAAGAGAGTCCTGCACGAAATGCGCCCAGATAGACGACGTAGAGCCTGTATTGAAAGCCAACGATTAGCTGAGAAATGTTGTAAAGAGATTATCACAAAGGGTGTCATATGGTAAAGAGCATGGCGTTATGGCACAAATAGCCATAGTTTGCCACCATCGGATACCGATGGCCCAAACAAAGTCGCCTAGATGGTGCAGATTATAAAAGAGTGAGAAGACTTAATGGGAAGAGTTATATGTAGATAAAGTACACTGAGAGGACAAGACTGCTAAGCACGCCAAGATAAAGGAGCTAACACAGCCTACTATGGGCTAGAGAGGAAGGACAAAAGGCCTGCAAAGTAAAACATAAATAGCATCCGGCAAGCATGAGGAAATGCAGAGAAGTGAGTGAGATTAAGACGAGAAAGTTTGACATGAGCAGCTGAAATAGAAACAGGTAGCAATAATTGCGTAGTTTAAAGAAAGCTGAATTTACTGCTCATTCCACCTGGGTGCAGACAGCCAGTCTGGAAAATAAGGCGCTGCCCCAGAACTTTCTGAGGTCATTTATCAGAAGAACAGAAGCGAACTGTAGTTACAGGATTCTCCCGTTTTCTTTGATGGTCTCTTTGGCAGAAGTGCTTGGCAACCGGTCTCATTGTCTTCTTGGATATGTCGTTCAGATGCTGGCGAAACCGATCTCCTATCGAAGAGAGTATGACTTGGTGCATGCGAATATAATGAGAGATTAGATTCCCATGAAGTACAAATAGTACGTAGGACATACGTTCTAGTAATGCGGAAAATTCAACATTGTGACAAGGTGAAACCAACATCTCACAGAAATCTGGGAGCCATATCCAGACTCAGAAATCCTGTTTATTCCCTTAATGTCCAGGCTTTGCCTCTGACACAAAACACAAGTAATTTCCTGTTTACAAGTATTTTTTCGTTGCCTATCCTGACAAATATGTGTGAATATTCGAAATTTTAATATTGTAATTTTTATTCCGCGGGAATATTTCAATTTCGCCGTTACCCGGCCGAATACAGATACGAATAGGAATATTCGACGCATCCGTAATAAATTAATATTAATACATTATTTGCAGAAATCTGGGACTGCATACATTGCTATGAGAGAATCGGGCAATGGAAGTCAGTCCTGGGTAAACGCGAATACAGACGAATTACTGGTTGGACCTACAGGCAATTGTAAGTGAATTTATGAGTCCAAAAATTATGGTTGTGTTGAGTACATAACTTAAGTACTAAACTGTTATTGATTTTTAAAACTTAACCGATTAATCAAAAATCGTTTAGTCTGATCTCATATGTAATATATGAACATGTTTTTTAAAAGTATTTTATTTCATTTTTTTCATTCTTCGAAGTAGTAATCTCTGAAAGTGGTTAATTATTATAACTGTTATCATAATTTAAATGCCCTTAAGATACTTAAAATGTTTAAATATGAAAGGCAAAACAAATTAAACACTTATAACTGCAAAACCACACTTACTAAGATGCAAAATTATTAGCCAGTCATGCAACGTTAAAACTGCTGGTTTGAAACATTTTCTTTAGCTTAACCGATCACAAACTAGTGCACTCACATTTTCAGACGTCAGAATGGCTCGTGCATTTGCCCACTAAGTACTCAGAAGAAGTAAAAATGCTCACAGAACACAGAAGTAGCCGGTAGTGTGGTCTTCACAAAGCTAGGGACCATAGGAAAAGATGATAAGATGATTACTCGTTTTACACCAAGTGAGAGGACCGGATGAAGAGGATCTAGACTACACTGAATATCGAATTTCAAGAAGACACTCTAAGCGGGTAATAAAAGAAGCAAAGGCAAAACCATGCCAGGATTACAGTGAAGTACTAAACAACAAAGGAGCTACAAAAACCTTTTATAAAAAGATCAGTGCAACGAAAAGGCGAGCAGAGCACTTCGATTCAACAGGGACTGTGAATGATGTTAATGGAGATCCAATATGCGAACCAGAGAGGGTAGTACAGCGATGGAGACAGTACTTCGACAAGGTACTCATTATACCATCCGAGGCAAGCCATGATAACAAGACAGCTGACCCCATATAACTGGAACCAGACATACTACAAGCTGAATCAGTAAAGCTCCAGTGAACAAAGCCGCAGGATGTGATAGAATATCAAATGAGTTAACCAAATGTGCGAAAGATGTTGGCTTTACAGACTCTATAAATTGGTATGGAAAAAAACAAGAAACACCACAGGACTGGAGAAACGCTGTAATTATTCAAATATGGAAGAAAATGGTACTGCAACCAATATAGAGGCATCTCACTGCTAAACAATGTTCTGCATGATCCTAGAGAACAGACTGCGAGCAGTGATTGAACCAGTCAGTCAGTCAGTCATCTACATGTCCCTTGCAGAACTCTGCCTCCATAACAGCTCTCCTGTAGACCTCTCAGTTGTAAGCAAGATGCGCTGTTGCTGATGCATCTATTTGCAGATTATCAACGATGTCTTGCAGCTATCTTCGAAATGGTCCTCCTCTCTTTCTTTTTCCCATTATGTACCCTTCCAAGACGGTCTTCTCTAGATTATAAAGGCATTTAATGGTCAAAAATATTTAAGCTTTCTTTCTTTAATCCTCTTTACTAGCCAGCCTTCTTCAATATTAAGTTCTTGCAGCATGAATATATTTGTTATTTTTGTGTCCATGATATTTGAAGAACTCTTCTGTAGCATTTACATCCAAAGGCTGTTTCTCAGCTGTTTTGTTAAGTGTCCAGGTATCACAGGCATATGTTGCAATGGAAAAGATGCAAGCCCTTAAAAATCTTATTTTTGTAGTTCTGTCTGTTCCTCTCCACAGATTCTTTAGTTGTTTTATTTTTCTGAAGAGCGATATATGCCATCCTTTTAATTTCGTTCACAGTATCTCCATTATTGATCCAAGATGATGTAATGATCCAAGACATTCAAAACTCTCCACTTCTTCCAGTTTTTCCTCCTTGATACATATTTGGGCTGCCTTATTTGTTTTGTCAGTTGTCATCAATTTAGTTTTATTAGCATTAAGATAAAGGTTTTGCTCTTCATTATTCTTACGGACTGATATAATTAGTTTTCCATTCCTTTTTGTGTTGTGGACAGTAACACTGTGTCATCAGTATATCTAACATCTGGTATTTCATAACCTCCAATTGTTATGGCATCGTAATATTCTTTGTCTACATCTTCTCTAACATTCCTCATTATATTTTCAGTATACAAGTTAAATAAGTAAGGTGACAATATGCACCCCTGACGGACCTCTTGTTTTATGTCAAACCATATTGTTGTTTCAGCATTTATTCTTACTGCTGCTTGTTGGTCTAGATACAGCAGTGATGTTAATTATATCAAATGTGTTGGAAATCCCATTTTTCCATTATTTTCTAAAGTTTCTGGTCTTGTACACAGTCAAATGCCTTTGAATAGTCTATAAAGATAAATATAGATTCATATTAAATTCTCTGAATTTCTCTATTATTAATCTTATATTGAATATATGACCTCTTGATACTCTTCCTTGCCTAAAACAAGCTTAGACCATATTGACTTCTTCTTCTATTTTCTTACGAAGTCTACCCATTATGATTTTAACAGAAGTTTACTGGCATGACTAATCAGGGCAACTGTTCTGTAGTGTGTGCATAATTTAAATTTTCCCTTTTTGGCAGTGGTATGAATACAGTTTTTTTCCATTCTTTTGGCCAAATACCTGACTGCCATATCTTTTTACATAGTTATTTGTATATAGTGATTGAACCACAGTTGAATAAAACTCGAATGGGATTTAGAAAAAATAGAAGCTTTATAGATGCTTTTTTTCCCTAAGACAACCAACAGAAAAATCAGCTGAAACACAGTCAGATACTGCACATAACATACGTAGATCAAGAAAAAACATTCGATAGAGTATATAGATATCAACAAACTGGGAAGTCCTACAGCATTATGGAGTTAGTACACATTTGATCAACCTATGCAAAAACCTATATGAAAACAGTAAATGCACAGTTACAACAAACGAAGAACACCCTGAACCATTCATCGTAAAATCTGGAGTGAGCCAAGATTGTGTACTATCTCCCTTACTGTTCATAACATACATTGACAAAATCTGCAAGGAAGTTAACATACATAGTATAAACTCCACCACAAAGCTGCCCAACATCCAAATCTCTGAAAGAATGCCGATAAACCCACACCTTCCAAAAAGACATACCCAACAGGAGCACCATAAACGAACTCCTTTTTGCTGATGTACAGAAAAAGACCTACAGCAGAACATAGATAATTTAGCAAGGACATGGAAAAGGCACGACACGAAAATCAGTGCTAAAAAAAAAACATAAGTCATGACCATAGCGAGAGAAGAAATCCAAACAAAGATCTTCCTAGTCTTTTCGCTGCTACATGCTTCTCGAAAGCCAGTCCCCACTACCTGAACACTTCGCTGGCCTCCTTTCACTCAGAGCTGAATTCTTTGTCTTCTCAAAGTCTAAGATGTGGCAGTGCTGACAATTTTTCTTGTATCACCATAAAATATAAACATGTTGTAACTATTGAATCCTTCCACTCTCAAATGTTCAAAATTCCGAAACTCCGGCATCACTGCATTCGAGACAGCCCCATATATGCTCGGTAGCATGCCGCAGCATCCATTGAAGAGTATGTTTGCTAACAGTCCTGTCAAATATTGGTTGCTTACAATACGTTTTCTGCCACGCAGTTCGGATTTCCTGCCAGCATCTTTAATTTGTCCTAGCTCCAGCAGTCTTTTCATAACTACATTGTTCTTCCATTCTCGCTCTTCATTCCCCTGCAGTCTGTCCAATACAGCCCTAACAATGTCCATTGTCAGTCTGCCATTTATTTTTGTCTGTCCAGCAAGTCTGTCTGCCACACCCTTGCCATGTGCTCTCGTATGCCCTGGGCAGTAAAGTCTCGTTAGGCTTGTCACAGCTGACTGGCTTAACAGATGAACCCATTCTCTTCGCAGCAAATTCTTTTCAATCTTAAGAAGCATATTCTGTGAATCCGTCACAATGACACCTTTAACCACATAATGAACAACTAGCCATTCCATTGCCGCCGACATAGCCTCAATTTCGATTCGCGTGCTTGAACTGGTGATTTCAAAGGCTCCTGAATCCTGTGCACGACTTTTCCATTTCGGTAAGCACCAAAACCCCAACCACTTCTCCTGTTCCGAGTCACTGGGCCATCCGTATATATTCAGAGATGCTGAATGAGAATCTTGAACCCAAAGTTCAACTGCTCCTTGTGCTAGTCTCTACATTCACAGCCCTTCTGTATAATAACCTTTGTTAGCTGAGGTCGGTTCTGTACCCGTACCCAGTCATCACCTTTAGGCACTTCACTTAGATTCAAAACTGACATTATTGTATCCTCCACCTCAACCATCCAGGATCTGCCTCGTTTGATATGTTTTCCCTTTATCAACCCCAACTCCTTATAGAGAGGATGATCCTTCATGCCAGCAACCCTGGTGTATGCCTTTACCCGAGCATGCTTGTGTTTAGTCCTCACACTCAGCATGTCAAGCAGAAAGCTCACGGCCGCCACCGGAGTATCCCTAGTGCACGCAAACATCACTCTCATTGCCTCGTCCTATACACGCTCTAGTGTACAGAAAGACGGGGCGCTCTGATGCGTGTGGGGCGGCATCGGGCGGCTTGTTAATCCTCTACTCTGGTATGAGGACTCTGCCAGAGTGACCGTTTAGTTCCCTTCATGTAGTACAATATTGCCATGGATTTATCTCTTAATTTACAGAACCGTCGCTGGTGCAAAGGAGTTCGTGCACTGAAGTCGACGCTGCACCAGCATCTAAATAGGGGTCTTCTACTCTCGTATAATTTAAGTCACATTATATAGCTCATTACACATTTACTTTTTCCTAAGCATTGTTACATAGAACCAAACAAAAAGACAGCAAAATAAAATGTTTATTCTCACCGCTTCAGTCTAACCAAACAATAGGTGTTCGATTTATACACTCGATGGTTGTCCTAACATTTAGTAAGTCGACTCACGTTTGTGAAAATAGAGGAAATGATTACGGCTTAAAGCAATGACGGGCGATCTGCTGTTTTCCTCTGTCTCTTACTTCGGGTATAATCTATCTCTGTGGTTTTCAATTAACAAAAGTTCGCGGACTCCCTGCTGTTTCAAAATCCGAGCCACGGACCCCCTATACTTTGGAAAAGTTTCATATCTGTGTGTTAGCTATGTGCTTTAAATGCAAAATAATTTTTTTTCATAAAATATGGGTAACCTTTAATGAGTAAACGCTACACTACACTACCCACACACGCACGCGCGCGCACACACACACAACGGTGTACAAACCTGGTGAATTTTTCAAAATGATATTATAGTTTTAAAAAAGTGGACACCAATTAATATTCCTACTTGTTCTAACAAAAAAAGACCCAGAGTTGTTGTCATTTACCCCCACGGCAGGTTCTGCGGGCCGGGGGTCCGAGGACCACCAGTTGGGACCACTGGTCTATCCACCAATATCACAATAAGAAATTTATATAGAATACTAAATGCTAGGCACACACAGAAAGAAGCAGGCAGTGTAAGGTGTACACCCCCCCCCCCCCCCCCCGGCGTTACCAAGGTACACAATGCGTGTAAAATAATAGGCCTGTGCCACTCGACTACTAAAAACGACACATTTCCAGCACATGGCTAGTTTCAGCGTGCGAAATAGGTCATATAGAACTAAAAATAGCTACTGTGATTTCGCAGATATTAAACGAGGCTAACTGTCTACAGCAGCATCAAGAAAACTTGAAACGTGTTTACATGTCTTTAGTAAGAGAACAAATATTGTAGGACTAACTGGAGGGACAAAAAAAAAAATAGGAACGTGTAAACTTGTCCTTAGCAGCGACTTAAAAAACGAGTAAACGCGTCTTTAGCAGCGAGATGGTTAAACAACCAGGCCTTTAAACAAGTGAAACATTTCAAATACCTAAGTAGCATAATATCAACCTCAGGGAAAATTGACGATTGAGAATAGATGCAAATCAGGTCATTGGACAAATGACTCCTTTACTGAAAAACAAATACATCACAACTGAAACAAAAAGGGCACTGTACAACACAGTTTTCTTCCAAACTCTATGCTATCAATGTCAAACATGGACACTAACAGCCAAGAACAAAAGAAAAATCATCACGACAGAAATGAGATGTTTAAGAAGAATACTAAATGTGACGTGACAAGAAGAGCCCAAATAAGAAATGACACAATCAAAGCATAGTCGAGTCCTATCAAGACATCTCTCTGTCTGTTCAACATCGAAAGGTGTACGAGGAAGGAGACAAGACATAGGCATTATTTTCGAGACATTCACACTTAATGCTGTACTGTATTTCTGACTCATCTATCTACAGCGATTTGTGTAGATTCCACACTGAAAGGATCTACAACTGCCAGTTTAATGGGCGTGACGGTAGATGCTACCGGAAATGTCGAGCTCAGTTCTCCTGAAGGTAATAAATATATATATATGTGTGTGTGTGTGTGTGTGTGCGCGCGCATACCTAGAAAAAAGTGACGGAAGGATAGACCGATATGGTGATCAAAAGTTTATAACTAGAGAAAAACTTGGAGAGAACTTAAGTGTAGCTGAAGGCCCTTTTTTATTGAAAGTGTTTGCCTGTCGAGAGAAGAACATTTGCAAGAGATTATTGTGAAAACTGAGGCCCATGAGTGTGAAACTAAAAACGTGCGACTGGTGAGACCAAATGATCAGTTTTTGGAGAGACCCAAGTTTACTGTCGTAGTGAACGAACGTGTGTGAGTGAGTGAGTGATATGATTGTAGGATTTTCTGTCTTTATGTGTTATTTTCAGTGTGATAGTGCATGATGAATTTTTGTGTTTGTGAAGTGATGTATAATTCGTCTCTTATGTAAGTACTTGAAACTTAATAAGCCGTTTGGATTTACGTTCATCATGCTCTACCCTGTAATTTGAGATGCTGCACGTCATATTTCATGACTTTGGAATTCGTCATCATCAAGAGATTACACCATTAAACACTGTTTAAGAAAACGAGTACACGTCTTTAGCAGCGAGATGTTTAAACAACCAGGCTCTAGCTTGGACTTTTCTAAATGGTGATAAGTGTATGGTAAGCGTCGCTCTGCCTGGGCTGTCTACTGTCCTGTAAGTGTTAACATCAGAAGCCTGTGAATATTGTCTTTTACATTCGTCTGTCTGAGTACTATTTATCATCGGAGTACAGTTACACAACTATATACGGCGCCATACTGTGTCGTAATTTCGCAGGAAATTAGCCTTTTCTGAGTATACGACAACATACTGAAGTCCTACACAAGAACGTATGATGTCAGTTTTAAACATGCACTGGATCATACACGCACGCCAAGAGGCAGACCATTGTGATGGGCGAGACAACCTAGAATAGAAACGCGCTCTTGGAGTCAACATTTGACAAGAAAAGATCAAGAGCAGAGAGGAATGGAGACTGTCTTGCCTGCAGCAATGAGCCTTAGTGAATGCTGAATTCAGCAGTCACTCAAAGAACAAGATGAAGTATATATATATATATATATATATATATATATGAACGTGTGTATGTATCTGTGTATGTTAGAGCATCACGCTGGAACGCTTGGTGCAATTTCAACCAAACTTGACACATACACCTACGACTTACAATCTGGACAATGCACCGTGGGGTTTAGATAATCCCTAGGACCCATGGGGGGCCTGGGTGGTGGTGGCTTCGATCGAAACAAACAATACCCCACTGAGCGACGGGAAGTAACTCCCGTTATATTTATGCCTGCTGTGGATTGTAAGGTCGTGACGGACAATGGTCAGCCCACACAAATCGATGACGTTATATCTGCTGAGGTGCAGAATCTTTGGCATTGATAACGAGAAACATTATACACGGAGCAGATTTCTGATTCACGAAAGGCACCCTACTGTTGTTCCCCTCAGCCTCCATTTAGAAAATGGTCAGAATGTTTATTTTTATAACAGAGAGCGCCCATACAGTGGTTGATCAGCCACCAACCACATAGGGGCGCCTTGCGGTGGAGATGGGATGGGGGTGACATTTATAAATCACTGAAAACGACCGATATTATTGTCGAATCCACAATTTTTGGATCGCTGAGATGAATAGTGATAGACCCGATGCCGCTTAAGTCCATGTTCAGGCTCCATCGGCTGGAGAGGGGGGGGGCCTCGAGCTAGGGGTGAGAATATGGTGGCATCGAAAACGACCGATATTTGCGTCGAATCCATAGTTTTCTGGGTCCTTGAGATGAATAAGGACATTTTCGATGCCGCTTAAGCCCAAGCTCAGCTCCCAACGGCATGGTGGGTCTAGAGGCGGGTGTGGGATGTGGGGTCATATTCAAAGATAATCAACAACGACCAATATTAGTGTCCAATCCATAGTTTTAGGTGTCGCTGATATGAATAATGACACATCCAATGCCGTTTAAGTCCAAGTTCAGCCTCCACCGGCATGGGGCCCCAGGGGTGGGGTTAGGATGAGGGTGATATGTAAAAATAATCGACAAAGATCGATATTAGTGTCGAATCCATAGTTTTCGGTGTCGGTGAGATGAATAGTGACACTCCCGATGCCGTTTAAGTCCAAATTCAGCCCCCCCCCCCACAAAACAATAAACAACAACAAACTATGGATTCGACACTAATATCGGTCGTTTTCGATTATTTGTACATGTCACCCCATCCCGCCCCTATGCCGTTGGAGACCGAACTTGGACTGCTCATCTCAGCGACCCCGAAAACTATATATTCTATACTAATATCGCTCATTTTCGATTATTTATCTCAATGGATGTATGTATGTATGACCCGGCATTATTCTGGAACGCCTGGAGCAATTTCAACTAAACTTGGTACACATATGACTTACAGATTTGGAGAAATATAGTTTGGGGCTAAGACACCCCTATCTGTACTGGGAATGGGGTACGAAGGGCATGAAGGTTTTATCCACTGAAGTCATGGAGGAACAAACAATGGTCTAAGGGAGACAATCATTAAATAGAGCGGTACTAGTCTAAGAGAAGCATTTGTAGTCTCCCATACCAAGTCCAATGGCAAGTCATCCGTCTTAAAATATAAAGATTAAAGAATGAATCTATTATTCATTCATTCATTCATTTGTATGTCCCTTGCGGAACTTTGCCTCCCTAACAGCACTCCTGTAGGCCTCTCGGTTGTGAGCAACGATGTCTTCGCCTTGGTCTTCCTCTCTTTCTTTTTCCCATTATGTACCCTTCCAAGACTGTTTTCTCTAGATAATCCTGACGTTTAATGTGCCCAAAATTTTTAAAGTTTTCTCTCTTTAATCCTTTTACTAGCTAGCCTTCTTTAATATTAAGTTCTTGTAGTATGGATATATTTGTTCTTTTTGTGTCCATGATATTTGAAGAGCTCTTCTGTAGCATTTACATTCAAAGGCATTTATGTGTTTCTCGGCTGTTTTGTTAAGTATCCAGGTCTCACAGGCATATGTTGCGGTGGGAAAGATGCATGCCCTTAAAAATATTATTTTTGTAGTTCTGTCTGTCCCTCTTCACAGATTCTTTAGTTCTTTTATTTTATGAAGAGCGATAGATGTCCTCTTTTTAATTTCCCTCATTGTATCTCCATTATTAGTTAGTAATGATCCAAGATATTAAAAACTCAACTTCTTCCAACTTTTCCTCATTGATACATACTTCAGCGGCTTTGCTTGTTGTGTTAGTTGTCATCAATTTAGTTTTCTTTGCATTAAAATAGAGATTTTGCTTTTCTCTGTTCATACGGACTGACATAATTAGTTTTTCCATTCCTTAGAACACCTGGAGAAATTTCAACCAAACTTGGTACATATATGACTTACACTCTGGGCAAAGTACAGTCGTGGTTAGATCACCCTAGGATACTCCTATGACCCATAGAGATCGGGGTGATATGTAAAAATAATCGAAAGTGAACTTTATTAGTATCGAATCCATAGTTTTCGGTGTCGCTGAGTTGAACAGTGACACTCCCGATGCCGTTTAAGTCCAAGTTCAGCCTCCATGGGGGGCTAGGGGTAAGATGGGGTGGGGGAGACATGTAAAAATAATCGAAAACGACCGATATTTGTGTCGAATGCATAGTATTCGGTGTCGCTGAGATGAATGAATGATGACACTCCAGATGACGTTTAAGTCCAAGCTCAGCCCCAATCGGCGTGGGATCTTAGGAGTGGGGGTGGGAATGGGTGACATGTACAAATAACCGAAAACGACAGATATTTGTGTCGAATCCATAGATTTTGAAGTAGCTGAGATGAATAGTTACACTCTCGATGCTGTTTAAGTCCAGTTTAATCCACCATCTGCTTGCGGGGCCTAGGGGGTGGGATGGAGGTGACATGTAAAAATAATCGAAAACGACCGATATTAGTGTCGAATCCATAGTGTTCGAGGTTGCTGAGATGAATAGTGGCACTCGCAAGTTCAGCACCCATCGGCATGGGGGAGGGGGGTGAGAAATGGTGAAAAATAAAATATCTAAATTGACAGAGATTAGTGTCGCATCCATAATGTTCGGGATCGCTAAGCTGATTGGTGACAGTCCTGATGACAATTAAGCCCATATTTAGTCGAATAGAAGGAATAGAACTCTGTATTACCGTATAGACTCTGTAGAACCTTCTAGAAGGCTGTGGAAATGAATAGAACTTTGTTGAATGGGATAAATAAATACCCGGGCAACGCCGAGTAATCGGCTAGAGAGTATATATATATATATATATACACCATATGAGACGCCACCCCCACCCCCTTTCCAAAAAAAAAGTATAAAATCACCCTAAGTCCTATACGCCGACATTTACTGTAGATTAGAGTAGGCCGTTTTTATAGGTTGTCAATACCAGACTGCCTACACACCGTAGGCCTTGGGTAGAGTTTGCAGGTACTAGACTAATATCTAAACACTGTAGACCGTGAAGTAGAAGTCATCGACAATAGGCTAATGCCTGAACACCATGTTTAACACATTACAGATCTCTACAAATAGGAAACAACGAGACTTTCCCACGGTAAAGGAACACAGTATTGTATGTATAGATCTCGAAAAATGGGATGCGAGATAGCTAAGTTGATTAATGCCCTGTTCTTTCGTGGCTGGACGGTTGCTCGTCCTACTGAAGTCTGTGGTTCAGGTCCCAGGTAATTCGTTTGTCATTTTTCGACCTCTCACGTCAAATAGTGTTTTGTCTATGATTTGTTTCGAGGTCTAACTATATATAATTTCGTTGTTCAGTTGTTGTTTAACACATTAGTCCCATAGCGACTATAGAATGCAATACATGATTATAAATGATTAAATTATGATAATAATCTTACATCTTATATCCTTCCCGTGCAGTTAAACGTCACATAGGGATCGGAAGGTATTTCGCCAAATTTTCTTGTTTTCGGCGAGTCTTTCAACCTCATCAAGGGATTCTATGCCAATTAATTTGGCCTCTCTTAATAATGTCCTCTTTAGAGTTTCACTTGGTCTGCCTATTTTTCTTCGGCCTGTTGTGTTCCACTTGATAACTTGTTTTGGGATTCTCTGATCGTTTCTTCTCATCACATGACCAACATATGCCCATCTCCTTTTCCTGATCACCCATGAGACTGGTTGTTGTTCAATCATCTGTCTCATCTCTGTTTTTGTTCTTGAATTCGTTCCACTTGATGCCGAGTATTTTCTTTATGTATTTGTTTTCAAAAGAGTCTAATTTCTTGTCTATTTCTTTAGTTGTTTTCCAGCTTTCGCATGCATAAATGAAGGTAGATACTACATTTGAATTGAAGAGTCTTAACTTAGTTTTTGTGCTTATAACTTTTTAATGCCATTTGTTCTCAAGATTCCTGAAGATCGATGCTGCTTTTGCAATTCTGATTCTAACTTCCTTTCTGGTGTCACCATCCTGGTCTATGTAGCTACCAAGGTATGCAAATTGATTGACCTCTTCAACATCTGTATTTTTCCATTTTGATTAATGGGAAGTTTCGTTATTTTTGTTTTGTTCTTGTTAATTTCAAGTCCTATTTTGCTAGCCAGTGAAGACAGGATATCTGTTACTTCTTGCATGGAATTCACATTGTTAGTGATAAGAGTTATGTCATTAGTAATATCAGGATCTTCTACTTGGGTCCCATGTACCCAATCAATACCTGTGTTACCTGTGCAGCATTTTTTCATTATGAAGTCTATGGCAATTCCAAAAAGCAAAGGAGACAGTAAACATCATTGTTTCACGCCTGTTTTAATCTGGAACCATTCGCTCATTCCTTTTGTTCTGACTGCACAGACATGACCATTGTAGAGGTCCTTAATGATGTTGACAATTTTAGATGGTATTCCATATAGACTTAAAATTCTCCACAATGAATCTCTGTGTATGCTATCAAATGCCTTTTTAAAGCCTATGAAGTTCAGTCTTAATGGGTTCGGGTTTTCAATATGTTCTTCAAGTATTATTCTGAGAGTAAAGATCTGGTCGAGACAGCATCTCCCTTTTCGAAATCCTGCTTGTTCTTCTCTCATTGCGGTATCCACTATATCATTAAGTCTATTCAAAATGTCCTTGAAAATTACTTTTGACACAGCTGATACTAAGGTTATTCTCTCCAATTATTACAGTCGCCAAGATAATATGATAATAACCAAAATAATATTAGAAAATATTAAAATAATGTTTAAAAGCACAATAGCCAGTAGTACAATGCTCTATGGCCACACTTTATTTGTTTCCAGAACGTTACTAACATTGTATTTACAATAAAAATCTGTATAAAGGGAAATAAAGGTGATCTTATGTGTAACAAAGTTAAGTTTCAGTTTGATAACGTTTTATTATATTCTGATGGTCTCTATCACTTTTCTTGATAACACTTTCGATTGTCGATTATCATTTGTAACACTTCAGTTGAGTATACTGTCACACTTGTAAAGAATATATAATGATGGAACTGTTCTGGTTGTTAATTGCTGTTTTATTACTTCCAGCTGATCTTTTATATTTTATATTTTATAAGACTAATAGTTTGTAATGTTCTGTAGGCCGAATAGTTTATACTCGAAACATTTGATGACGTTTAACAATCTTCAATTACTCGAAACGCTTCGTGACAAGTAACAATCTTCAGTCCACGAGACGTTCTTGAACTAAGATTTTCTATGACGTACACAACTTGGATGATCAGCTTTCGAAAGATAAAAGTTATACACATGCATCATAGCTGACAATCGAATACACTTTCATAAGATGTAGTAAAAGGTTCATTCATTACTTTGATGCACATGTAGATCACGAGCTGTAAACAGACGTGAATTAGTTCTTTAGTTTCTTACTAATGAGTAGTCAGTATTCATTTATATCCTCAGTTGTAGTCTATCATTCTGATTTTAACTCTTGTATAGTTCTGACTGATCGTAACTCACTATCTTTTTACGCCTCTTCCTTTCGAGATCTCTCAAACGAATTTTCTTTCTAGTCTCTGTTGACCTCTCTCTTAACTCCTGGTCGAGCCATGTCTGCTTCTGGTTTAGTGGAGTCCCTCCTATTCCTGTTCGTTCTCCTCCTAGTATATAAATGATGTGCCCTACGAAAAAACTTGTGGTAACAGCCCGAACAAGCTGGCACTGAGAAACACTGACATAGATCTACTTTGTTGTTGTTGTTGTTGTTGTTGTTATTGTTGTTAAGCAAAAGAAAAGGACTCAGCTTGAATAAGAAGAAAACTGAAGTTATGGTCATTTCCAAGAAAAGAGAGATCCATAAATATAAAATAACAGTAAATGACACAATATTAAAGCAACTAGACAAATTCAAGTATCTAGGGACAATCCTGACATCAGATGGAAGATGACTAACGAAATTAAATAGCACGATAACCCTTGATAATATTCAAAAAATGAAAAGAACTTTATGCCACAAATCATTGTCACTGAGTATAAGGAAAACGGTGCACCAGTGCAATGTAGAACCAGTTGTGATGTGTGGTTGTGAAGCCTGCACAGTTGCTAAAGAGATACAGTAACGTCTGGAAGCAACGGTAATGTACTTAGAAAAAAGTTAAGGACGCACCAATGAAGCAAGAAAACCAAATGAAGACATTTTGAGAGGATCGACTCTGGAAGACGAATAATTACAACAGTCAGGAAAAGACAGTCTAAGTTTATAGCACGTGTCATATGAAATGGGAAACTAGAGTACATCGTGACAACAGGAAAATTAGAAGACAAAAGAGGCCGAGGTAGACCAATGTAGAAAATCCTGGAGGATTGACTTCATGGATGCAAGGGGATAGGGTAGGTGTGTGTAAAGGATAGTACCTCACGGTGAGACGCAGCCTGAAGTTCTCTGAAGGGCCTGGATCCTACAGGGTTCCTCCACACCTACCTAGCTCACGCATGGCTCCATGGGTCTGTGTACAGCAGCGCCACTCCTGCAACGGCTTTGAATAGCCAGTAAAAGTACATTGAGCAATCATATAAGCGAATGTCCATCCCTAGTACACTGTCTGGGACGGCGAGTGAGGCGGAGGAATCGCAACCATCATGGGCGCACAAGGCGAAACAGCAAAGTGTGTGGCACACAGGAGCCATTTTGGGATACGTAAAAAACAATATAGAAAAGACCGTGGAAAAGACAAGGACTTTACCATGTATAACCTAAAGACGGTAAAGACTTTACCAGAAGAAGAAACAAGCGATGCGGGCAAAGTTTAGACCCCTGGAGATAGAAAAATAGAAGATAATTTACTTCTTGAGACTTTACTTCTAGTACTAAAATCAGAAGTAGAAAAGGCCATGAGAACAAACAAACATGGTAAAGCTATTGGCTTGGACAATATCAGTATAGAAATGTTAGAAGCCCTAGAAGAATTTAGAATAGAGAAAATCACAGATTTGTGCAACAGATAACGGAGGATACCTATCAGAATACTTTAAAACTTCAGTATTTATAGCACTATCAAAAACAAAAATACAAAACTCAGTAGAATGCACCGAGTTTAGAACCATCAGTTTAATGAGCCGTGTGACAAAGATACTTTGTAAAATAATCCTACAGAGAATTAGAGACACAATAAATACGGAAATCATTGATTAGAAGAAAAAACGGAAAAAGGGAAGCGATATTCAGCATCGGCATGATAATTGAGAAGTATATGGAAGTTAAAAAGGACATCTATGCTTGTTTTATAGATTACACAAAGACCTTTGACAGAGTCAGGCACAAACAGCTGATGGAATGTCTGAAAGAAATTAATGTTGATGGCAAAGACATCATAATAATAAGCAAGCTATATTGGGAGCAGACAGCAGTCACGTGGTTCAACACAAACTACTCAGCACCAACTGATATAAAGAGAGAGAGGAATCAGTGAAGGATGTGTCCTTTCTCCATGCCTGTTTAACCTTTATGTAGAGAAAGTATTAAAAGAAACTAGTGAGATGCCTGGATTAAACTGTAATAAAACAGCAATCAATAACCTCAGATATGAGAATGACACCGTGCTGATGGCAGAGAACCAAAAGACCTACAGAATCCAGTGACGCGAATAAACGAAGAAAGTAAAAAGAACGGACTGGAAATAAATATCAGAAAAACAAATATTATAGTAATCAGAGAAGAAAGAAAGTCAGCAATACATATAAAAATAAATGGAGAATTACCTGAAAAGGTGAAAAGCTTCGGGTATTTGGGGCTACATGATAACAGAGGACGGAATATGTCAAATGGAAATTAAAGAAGAATAGGAATAGCAAAAAATACCTTCAGCAGAAGAGGAATATCACAGCAGCTGAGACTGTGCACCGTAAAATGCTACATATATTCAATATTCCTTTACGGTGTAGAAACTTGGACTTTGAATAAGACAACAGAAAAGAGAAATGAGGCGCTTGAAATGTGGATATACAGAAAAATAGGCTGTATCTCATGGACAGAAAAGAAAACACAACAACGAAGTGCTAAACCAACTAGAAGTGAAAAGATAAATATTGAAAATCATAAAAACAAGACAGCTAACATATTTCGACATGTCAAGAGGCACACTACTATACTGAAGACCCTTCTTGGGGGCAAGATCGAAGGGAAAATAACAAAAGGACGATAGCGACATATATGGGTGGACAACATCAAGAGATCGGCAAAGACCAGCTTGGCCGAATGCTCTGTGAAAACAAGAAAAGGAGCAGAGTGGAGATTCATTGCAGCCAACCTTCCATGGGGAGACGGCACGAATGATGATGATGATGATGACATGGATGCTACTGGCTCTCTTGCTGACGTCGTTTCTGCTCAAAGTCTTCCAAACAACTGTCCTTGACCAACTTTTGTCTTTACGACTCTTCAGATTTACGGCTGTTACATTCCAACACATCTTATAAGCTCGCCCATCCCAGATTCTATTTAATTTGGACAATCCACCATCTTCGTGTGACCAATCAAATAAATTGTCTATTGTCTTTTCTAATGTTTTCGTTATGACGGCTCCTTCACCGATATCCTGTCCATCTGCAAGGGACAGACGTCAAGTTCGTCTCCACTAGTCACCCAAACGCCAACAGTGTTCAAACTATTCCTTCTTTCCAATTCTTCCTAAAAAAATATAATAAAATATCTTAATTACAATGACGACTGTGTTATAGCAGATGATAGTCATTATACTTAAAACACAAAATATTAAAATTCTGTTTCTATTCATTCTATCACAAATTCCTAGGTTTGTTGTTGCTGTTATTGTTTTTCATTGGGGGGGGGGGGGGTTGGTTAAATTCCTGGTTTTTTTTTCGGATCACAACGTTTTAACGTCTCTCATTAGGCTTCGTTGTTGATGATATCTTCGGTCAGTAGTGATTTCCCTTAGTTTTATTACTCATTTCGAAAGTAATGACCGCCTATAGCTGTGTCATGTTACAGTCCTGTATAGATTTAATATACAGTGTGGGAATAAATAAAATAAATAATTTTCTATTGTTTATATTGTTTAAAATTTATGATACAACCGATTGGTGTTTGAAGGTTCTTATATGGTTCTCGATCAAAATGTGTCTGGCCTGTGATCTATTCTTAACTATATTCCCATTTCTCATCCATTTTCTTTACATCATAAATAATTACAATAACAAGGAAAACACAATATACCGATTTTCCGTCAAAAGATCATCAGTTTATAATATGAACAACAAAATCAACCTTTTATGCATTTCTCAGCATTTTAAGATTCCTTCATAAAATAAAAGCTTAAACAGGGATTGACTGATATCAGTTAACATCTCGTACATATTGTGTGGTTAGTATGATTACAATGAAATCCTCCCATATGTGGTTTCAAACTATTGTCCTTAATGATTAATTGTCTAAATGTAAACAATGATAACTGTTGGCAAGAAAAAATAAAAAAATGCTTGTATATAAAGTTCATTATTATATAAGTGTCATATGCACACATAAACTTCAATAATAATAACAACACTTCAAGTTTTACATAGAACATATACATTATAAAGGAAGCTGTTTATTCATTTATAATTCAACAGCTCTATCAATGCTATACCCGAGTGAGTCGGGATGGATCGGAGGGATCGATATCACAGCTTGCATGCGTCCACATCACAGAATATAAATCATAATCAAAAGTATATATATCCTTCCCGTGCCGGTAAACGTCACTTAAGGCTCCAAAGTAGTTCGCCAATTTTTCCTGTCTTCGGCGAGTCTTTCAACCTCATCAAGGGATTTTATACCTGTTAATTTGGCCTCTCTTAGCAATTTCCTCTTCAGAGTTTCACGCGGTATATATATATATATATATATATATATATCCATTGACAAAATACACACTCATTCGTGCTTAAACGAAAATATAACCCCCTCTAATCAGTTGACACCTTCCTGCGTGCTCAACGTACCGACCTGAGCTCTACATCTTTTGTCATTTTATACTAGATCAGCTGCTTGTCCGCCTGATGTTGCGCAATCATGGATCATCAGCCGGACTTGCGTTGACCCTGTGTTGTTTTGGCATAAAAAGGTTGCAGTTAATGACCTATTCCTGTTTTCCAACAGTCGTATGGCGGTTTGATGTTATAATCCTGTAGCTGTTTGATGATACAGTCCTGTAACGATCTGGTATTACAGTCCTTTAACTGTCTGATGTTACAGTCCTGTAGCGATCTGATGTTACAGTCCTGTAGCGATCTAATGTATAATCCTGTGAGCGATCTAATGTTATAATCATGTAAGCAATCTGATTATACAGTTCTGTAGCGGTCTGATGTTACAGTCTTATAGCGATCTGATGTTATAATCCTGTAGCCGTCTGGTGTACAATCTATAGCGGACTTATCAGGTATTATATGTTGCATTCTACTGTAGATTTTTATAGATTTTTGTGCTATGTTTTAGTTCTATCGCGATATCTGTAACTTTCGAACTGGAAATATTCGACATCTTTCATTTTCTTCCTATTGTAGTATCCTTCTTCATGGAATAATAATAATGTCAATGTAAAATTGAAAAGCTTGTAGATGTAATAACTTGCAAACAAACATAAGGAAATTACCCAGTCTGAAAGAAGTGAAGTTTCTCTTTTTATCACAAAGCAGCAGACATGGTAAGCTGGCGTCCGCACATAGTCATGCCTTATTTATATTTCGTTATACCATCTATGAGAGAATGAAAATACAAGCGATGTCCAATAGTTATGACGAAATAGATGTATTCTTGTATTCTTGAATAATATTGCCAAAAAAAAAAAAAGACACCAAGAGCGACGGAAGAACATAATGAATTTATTAATAACAAAGGAGAACTGAGAAAGGAAGCAGTTTTTAACCAAATAAACATACTCTTTAACTGTTATTTTTACTCTGAGGAAGTATTCGACGTTTTAGCGTGTAGGGACACATGTGTGTTGTGTTTGTGTGCGTGCGTATGTGTTTGTGTGTGAGAGTGACAGATATATACGAGGGGCGTTCAGAAAGTAATGCACCACATCGTTTTTCTCAGGAGCTGAAAGCATGAAATTTATACATAATATACATGGACATGTCATGTAAATATCAGTATTATTCAACATAAACCCCATCAATTTGTACGGCTTTGCGTCAGCACGAAACAAGTGCACGTATTCCTAGCCCGTACCAGATTTTCTCTTATGTACCCATTTCTTCGCTATATGAATCACTCCTTCGTCATCTTCAAATCTTACCCCTCAGAGTGCATTTTTAAGTGGACCAAACAGATGGAAATCAAAGGGTGCCAAATCGGGACTATAGGGTGGATGGGGTAGTACAGTCCCAACCCAATTTGGTGATTGCTTCCCGTGTTGCCAGACTTGTGTGAGGACGCGCATTGTCGTGAAGGAGAAGCGGGTCTGCTGGATTCTTGTGCGGCCGAACTCTGCGAAAACGTTGATTAAGTTTTTTCAGTGTCTTAATGTAAGCTTGCAAATTGATTGTCTCTCCTCCTGGCATAACATCTACAAGAATCATACCTTGAATGTCCCAGAAGACAGTGATCATGACCTTTCCAGCTGAAGGAGTTGTCCTGAATTTGTTTCTTCGTGGTGATTGCGGATGATCCCACTCCACTGACTGTACTTTTGTCTCAGGTTCAAAATAATGTGCCAAGTTTCGTCACCTGTTACGATTTTAGCCAAAATGTTCTCTCCCTCAGCACTGAAACGCTCCAACAAGTCGGAAGGAATTGCTTTCCTTGCAAATCGATGTTCATTTGTGAGACTTCGAGGAACCCATCTTGCGCAAACCTTAGAAAATCCGAGAGCTTTTATAACATCATTTGCACTACCCTTGCTGACTGACAGCTTTAAGGCCAGTTATTGAGTAGTGATTTGCCTATCAGTAAGAATAATGCCTTCAGCGCATTTCAACATTTCTACCTTGGTGGCTGTGGCAGGACGTCCACAGCGCGGCCGATCATGCAACTCCTTATCTCCACTTTACTGATTCTTTGATTCTCTGAACCCAGCGACTGACTGTACTCCTGTCGACTGCAAAACTTCCATACACATCACATAGACGCTTGTGAATGTTCACAACAGTTTCCTTCTCTGCAACAAGAAATTCTGTCACAGTTCGTTGCTTATACCTCAAGGTGCTAACACACTCCATTTCAACGGTTAGGGCAGCCATATTCTTTGGCCAGTTGCAGTGCAATTTTGATCACACAATCGGCACATGCCATATTTAAAGTGTGCAAAAGTTCATGCTTCTATCTTCATTATTACATCAAATGTAATATCCACCCACATTTATGCATGTGAAAGCTGGAAAACAACTGAAGAAATAGACAAGAAATTAGACTCTTTCGAAAATAAATGCTTAAGGAAAATAATCAGTATAAAGTGGAATGAATTCAAGAACAACGCAGAGATCAGACAGATGACCAAACAACAGTCTGTCTTGTGGTTAATCAGAGAAAAAGAAGGAAGATGGACATATGTTGGTCATGTGATGGGAAGAAACAATCAGAGAATCCCCAAACAAGTTATCAAATGGAACACAACAGGCCGAAGAATCAGAGGTCGACCACGTGAAACTGTAAAGAAGACAATGTTAAGAGAAACCAATTCAGTGGGCATAACATCCCTTGATGAGATTGAAAAACTCGTCGAAGACAGGACATCTTGGCGAACTGCCATGCAGGCCCTATGTGACGTTTAACGGCACGGGAAGGATTTAAGATTAAGATCTTCAGTATTAGCTGAAAAAAAAAACGATGTGGTGCATTACTTTCTGAACGCCCCTCTTATATAATATAAAATTAATTTTTTGTACCAATTGAAAAATTATTTGGTGTATATATTTTTTTTAAATTTCACGTTGTGAGTTTGCTTATGGTTCTTTCCCAGTGGCATTGTCTTGGAATAAAAAGTCTCAAAATGTGACTGCTTACAAAGGATCAGGAGAAGCAAGAGGTAAACAGCAACACTTGTGATAAGACTTCAAGACACAACAACAGCATCGCAGTCACTGAACCATATAATCACATTTCTGAAATCTCACGTTAGCATTATATGATCAAATCTACATTTAACCACGCACCATTGATACTTTCCAACTCTTCATTGCTTTTATTTATCCTTTGCATTATTCTGCTGCTGCTAAATCTGTAGGTGTCAGCTGTAGCACATACAGTTGTCATATTGCTCTTGGCATCAGAGAGATGGTAAAAGACCGTAATTACATTAAGAAAAGACATGCGAGATATTTTTCAACAGGTAAAACAATATGCGTAAATAACGAATTAACCCAGCATATGGTTGTTGTCAAAGGCCCTTCTTGTGGTATTTCAGAACATTTAGAAATGATTAAACACAAAGTAAAACTGACTCATCTGTCACACTTTTCCTTATATTATCATCTAAGAACATTCTCGTTCTTACAGTGAAATCACTATTGTTGCTGCTGCTGCTGCTACTGCTACTGTTACTACTACTACTACTACTACTACTCTCTCTCTCTCTGAACCTTAAGTGCCCAGGGCACTACTACTACTACTACTACTACTACTACTACTACTACTACTACTACTACTACTACTACTACAATAATTACCACTACTGCAGCTACTGCTACTTCTTGGCTACGAGTATGTTTATCTCTACTAAGATCACACACTGACCATTTAACATGTAACATAAATCCATTAGAATCAGCTGACAGGTTGGATCTGCTATCTTGAATCTTCATTTATGGCCGTCTTCTCTCTAAACTGATAAGTCAGCATATGCAAAGGAAATACTTACCCGGCAAACTGGGGAAAATAGAAGAAACACGTTTAAAAGTAACAAATGATAGCCATATCTCCAAGCAAATTTTATATGGCAGACTTGTGAAAAGCTGGAGATCACGTGGTAGATTAATCTGAGATGCGGAGATATTTCTATCAGTCATGAGGACTTGGCAAAAGTACCGCAAGATCAAATCACATTGAGAACAACTCAGCATTAAAACACAGCATCATCGAAGGAGGAAACAAGGCCAGAACCGAAGACAGACGATGAAAGAATGAAGGGACTGGATCATAAACTACAGACGCTGCTGTTACTGTGACCGATCATGCAACATTGCTAGAATTAGACATGAGAGGACTGCTCTAGAAAGTGAAGTTGGGCAAGTCTAACATCGAGTGTAATCTACCTGCTTCAAAACCACTTGGAAATCTGACTTACCTTCACGCCTACTACATTCAACTGATCTATTTTGTCTATCTCTGCCTCGGCTTCGTAACATTTTTGTTCTTCTCCTGTTCGCCTTCATCCTTTACTTAAACTCTAGCCAGCCAGATTCTATCACTGTTCCTGTTTCCTAACATTCTTGCTTATAAACATTACTCCTGCCACGGCAACCCACAAAACTAAAACTAATTTTTCTCTGTGGTCTGCTTTTTTATACTGTTCATATTTTCCCATCATATATGCTTTTGAATTAAAAATATGAAAGTCAAAACGCAACAGTTAATAACTTCGTTCATTTATACGTAAATAAATAAAAGATACTGCTTTTTGTAAAGGGCTGTGCCTAGTGTATGTTTATATTTTATATAAGTAACTATATACAAAATATGTTTTGATTTCTTACACATGGAAGGAAACATGTTTGTAATTTACCGGATCATTACTGAAGGACCTTGCCCTCATACGAATGTCCCCTTCCACATTTAAACATTCTCGTGCAGGAGTTGTCAACCTGATCGTCAATGACCTCTTGAGGCCGACAGAACATACGAGCGTAGCGAGTCAGTGTCCTCCACATAACTGGTTTTAGAGTTAAGTTTTTGAGAACTTCCTGGCTGCAATTTGAAACAGACAAATGACTCAATCTGATCCCCAGCGCGGCTAATGAACGACCGTAGTCTACTACTAGACACAATGTGACTGAACGCACAGATAAAGTTAACATAAAGTTTCCATTTGAGATCAAGTTCAAGATGTGTCTACTATTCTATCGCTGTTTTAGTCATATCTAGACACCAAGACACAATTAACTATATTTCAGTCCATTATCTGGTTTACAAAGGAACCTGTATTTTCGAAACTCTGTATACTTCACGGAGTTGGTGCCCATTGGTGCCCAGACTAGCAGGCATATCTTATTTGATCCATTATGTATCAGAATAAGTGTTTCTGCACTGAAACATAGCAGCAGTGGCCTAAATTTTACGTCACACTGAGCTAGTTTACTTCTTACATATCAAATGACAAAAGAAAAAATAAGATAAAACTTAAATAATAATTCTCCTGTGTAATTGTTACAAACTTATAGAAATAATAATCCTCCTATGTAATTGTTACATTTCAGGCTACAGTATGTAGTGACAAGTTATGCATACGTTAAACGGCCAATATTTCTTCAACTTGCAATACAAATTGGTTGTTAGATATAGATTTATTTCTGTATTTATATTTTTACGTTAACTTTTAACATCTTTCTAAGGAGCTGTAACTAAATGTTTTGAATTAATCTCATTCAAAAGTTTAATTATTTTGTAAGATTTCATTATGCATCATTCTGACTGAACAGTTCTTAACAGCAGAGAGTGAATTTGATTTTTCATCGGATACAATTGTGGCAGGATGTTACCACAGATTTAGGGTTGCCTTCTCTCTCTCTCTCTCTCTCTCTCTCTGCCTATCACCCTTGAAAAATCTATTTGAAGTTTATGGTATTTCAGGTATCAAAACACTTATGTGGTATGTGTGCTCCTACGACGCGGAGCAGCAAACCACAACCTTCACAGAATGGCACATTGTAGGTGCGTATATCTACTGTTATATGGTATAAGCTGGGCCAGTAGCAATCAAAAGCGACATTGGGCAAATACTAATTTTGTTGTCTTCTTGCAGTATTTCTGTTTAAACATTTGGCAACATATATACCATTTCATCTTCACCAGGTACATCATCACGTTACTCAAAACTGAGTGGAAAATGAAAGTAACGCAATGGCAATGTTAAAAACTCGATTTGCACGTGAAGGTTAGATTTATGCTTCCGCGAGATGTGTTCACGAGTGAACATATCTTCAAGCTCGTCGTATATTCATTTAAGCGTAAAAAGTTATAACTTTGACAATTAAATAAAAAAAAAAACTAATAATAAGCTTCATAGATTGTTCTTTAACTTTTTGTGACCAGTATATATTAGCGAACAATTCCAAACTCGACTTCCCATTGACTGGTAGAAATAAACTAATGTCCAAAGCGACACAGTGGATTCATTGAGCAGCCAATAATGCTTTATCGCGCTAAATTCAAACCCACAGTCTATGTTTTTCATTTGTGCACGAGCAATGACCGAGTAAACATAGGCCTTTTAATCGCCATTTCCGCCAGCTGTGAGGTCCATGGCGTGATCTGTCTTCTGCAAGCAGAGGAACACAGTGCTACTGAGATTCATCGTCTATTGTGGTCGTGTATACGCAGATGTTGTCAGTGATAGGTGTGGTTATAATTTAAAAGAGTCGAAAAGCAGGGGACTCTGCCTTTTGCTATCAGAAGCAGATAACTTCAATATCAGGTTTCTCCTCAAAGTTTAATAAAATTAGACTTTACTTAACTGCAAGAGAATTTCAGTTAAGCTGAAAAAAGCTCCGTAACAACTAAATTCTAATTTATAATGTCTTTTCAAAAGATCCTTCAGACACTTTATTACCAGCATTGAGTAAAGATGACCCTGGTAAGGCAATTCTGCCGGTTCTGGCTATCGTCACAGGCATTGACAACAAGGACCCAAAAAACCAATCTGAATACCGAAATAGGTAAGGTACAGTAGCAAAAATATTTCAATTGCCACAACAGGGTTGTTTTCTTTTATAATATCATTATCTGTGTTTTGCTGAAATACTTCCTTTTCCAGTTCATTTTTCTGTGTTTCTTTTCACTTATAATCATTTCAACTGTTTTTTTTTCCCCCTGAGTGCAGGAAATTAAATTATGAGAAATTGGACGATGAACTAACTTCAGCTGACACAAATTATATATGTAATTTAGACAGGAAGCAGCGATTCGGTTGATAAATATCAACCAATAAAACAAGGAGTGCGACAGACCATTCTTCTCTGTACAGCGAGAATATTCAAAGAGCGATCATTACAGAACCAGGTATAAAAGTCGGAGGATACAATATAACAACCTTCGGTATGCTGACGACACAGTACTGATAGGTGAGAACAAACAAGACCTGTAAAACCTCTTGGATAAAGTCGCTAAAAGAAATGAACAAAAAGGACCTACTCTTAACATAAAAAAGACAGAGACTATGGTTATATCTAAGAAACAGAATCCACCGAGCTGTAGTATGAAATTAAATGGAATAATTCTAAATCAAGTGCAGAAATTCAAATACCTCGGAACAATAATAACTTCTAGTGGTTTATGCAGAACAAAAATTGGGAACAAAATAGGTCAAGCAAATATTGCATTTCAGAGAATGATACGCATATTATGCAACGCATCCTAACTAATGAGTATTAGAAAACGAGTCCTAAAATGCTATATTGACCCTATCTTGTCATATGGAAGTAAATCGGTGACAACAGGAAGCTCGCACAAAGATTATTAGGAGCAGTGGAAATGTGATTTATCAGAACAATATTGCGAATTCCCTAGACAGCAAAGATTACTAACGAAGAATGTGTGAGAAGAGCTGGAGGGACAACAAAATTTTAAAAAAAATATGAGAGAGACAATGTAGGACATGGAATGAGAAGGGGCATTGAAAACAACAATTTGTAACAACAGTAAAAATAGTGTGAATAAGAGCCAATGGAATGCCGAGAGAAATGATAATGGGTAGTTTGACGAGGTGGTGTGAGAGAATATCACCAAATGAAATGATTGCGTGTCTGAAGGATAGGGTACTATTAAGAACCCAAGTCGGAACGGCAACCGATAATGATGAAGTGTAGATTAATGGCTCGGAAACAGCTTAGATTTTTACCTATTTCTCTCTCTAACGCCATGGCCCAAAACAGACTTGTATTCACGAGCACTCCACCGAATAAAAGGGAATTTTGGAATACTGTGTTGTTTCAGAGACTGGCAAAATTATGAAACATCAGACTCAGATATCAAGTTTTCGATACATTTTTGTTACTTGTCTTGTCTCCTTCATAAATCTAAATATTCATATTTGAATGTAGATATTCCTCAACTTCTAACGCTCCCAAAATCATCCACAGATTCAGTATATCAGAAACATGTAAAAACTTATATAACCATAAAAAAAATAAGAAAAACACTGAAGACAGAATTGTCGCAGAATGGTCAACAAAATAAATGCTTAGCTAAGATGTGAGAGATAAGAAATGTGACGGATTACTCGTTCTAGTAATGACGTAGATAGAGATGTATGGTTCAGATGTGTAGCTCAGATCTACAATTTTTCTAGACTATCACACACCAAGCTACAAAATATTATCTATTATACTATTATACTTTTAAATAGATTAAAACCATACCGCGAGAAGATAATGGGAGACTATCAAACAGGTTTTAGGAAGAATAGATCAGCCATAGACCAAATATTTTATCTACGTCAAAGAGCGAATATATCCATACTACAAGAACTTTATATTGAAGAAGGCTGGATAATAAAGAGGACTAAACAGAGAAAACTTAAATATTTTTAACACATTAAACGTCATGATAATCTAGAGAAGACAGTCTTGGTAGGGTACATAATGGGAAAAAGAAAAAAGAAGACCAAGGTGAAGATGGTTGAAAGACATCGTTGATGATCTGGTGATGGATGCATCAGCAGCAGGCCATCTTGCTTACAACCGAGAGGCCTACAGGCGTACTGTTAGGGAGGCAAAGTTCCGCAAGGGACAACATAGAAGAGGATATAAAAGAAATTGGTGCCACTAACTAGAGAGAGAGGGTTAGGAATAAAGAGGAATGGATGTGAACTTTATCTGCAGCAATGAGCCTTAATGGATCGGAAAGCTGAAGAAGATCACACACCATTTGCTTTGACACTTTGCTTAAAGCAAAACCAAGAACTAAGAGACTCAGTCAAACTGAATCCTAACAAGCGTCCGAACTCAAATTCGTTACACAGTTACATCATGTTCGTTACACAGTTACACCATGCTTGTTACACAGTCGATGTTTCGTAGTCTAGCTAGGTCATCAGAGAATTAAGACATTCAGACCAGTCCGACCAAGTGACAAATTATAGTATCACAACATTAGATTGCACGTATCCTATCAGAAAATAATATATTGGGAAATGAATATGAATTGACATATGAATACTTTATTTTAAAAAGAAACTTGGAAGACTTACCATAATTCATCAAATATATTTGTTAATTATGTGAAGTCTGTGACAGGTGCAAAACCTTTAACTAAATTAGCACGGAGTAACTAATCTTAATAGAAAATCTTAATTAATATAACAAAATAGCAGTATTAAACTAATCCTTCAGCTGCAATAGTAAAATCAGAAATTCAACATTTAATTATATTGGAAACTAACTGTGGTATTTGAAAATAAGAGCTTGTCCTACTATCATGCGTCCGCCCAGCGAAACCTAAAAAAAGAAGCTTTTACTTTTCATGAGCGCTTTTTTTTAGGGAGTTAGAGAGAGAGAGAGAGGAGAGAGAGAGAGAGAGAGAGAGAGAGAGGAGAGAGAGAGGAGGAGTAAGAAAAGACGCTTTTCTTCCAAACCGGAAAATGTATACCGTTTGGAAAACGGAATTCTAATTATACTATAACTGCTGAAATCAAATAGATAAGCTTCCTTCTTCGCACGCCTTCAGTATGTTAGAAATCTCTAATCAGAGCTCTAGTACCACCCCGCTCTTACTCAGATCTTCCGTAGAGTGTACAAGTATTCTGTTCTCACGCCTCTAAGTTTTATATTCTAAACCTGAAGCATGGGAAGTTGTTGCTTAATATACGATAGCATAGCGTGTTATTGAAAATTCAAAGATGTAACTAGTAAGAAATCGCCTCAGCAGGTTGGCACGTCTTTTTTTTTCATTACTTGACTGTTGTAATAATTGCCATATAAAACTTACTGATTTCCTCAATTTTGTACACCAGTTTTATTTTCGTAGAGTCTTATAGCTCAATGTTGATTGTCGTAGAGACTTATAGCTCAATGTTGCGCTGCATTTGTTGTTGTTTTTTTTTTGTCGGTAATATGCCCCTGAAGAAACAAAAATATTTCATGTGGGGTTTCATCTCTCGTATCTTCTTTGTGTACAGTTTTTCTCATATTTTTCTCATATTTTCGAGCTAAAAAAAAAAAAATCCAGGAATTTGCATCTTTAATAAAAATGACATTTTAAAAATCAAGAATTCTGTCCTCTAGTCATGGGACTTATGATTTTTTTATATAAAAAGCTGGCGTAACATAAAATTAATTGCTGACAGTGTTTGTCTTAATAAAAACTATTTTATGACATTTTCTCACCTCACCTTCTACTTTCAGTTTTTGTCTTTTGTCTCTCTTTGACTGCCTTCTTTCGTTTTATTCTATTTAGCTTAATTTTACATCTAGGCAATTTGTATTGATGATTTCACAAACTTTTGTTTACAACCAAGAAAAGCTGCAACTGTTGTAACTCTTCTCTTTAATCTTTTCCAGAATAGATTTTACATTTTTTGATACAGTGGAGTCGAATGATCCGATTTTCCAGGTCAGAGTTGAAATATGAATGTATATGTTGCCAGTGTCAACTTTTGTGTCAAATTATTCAGAAAACTATTACGTTATCACGAGAGGGAAACAAAACACTAAACACATCAGTTAGATGATCTTTCCAGATGACCAGTGCATACTTAACCGAGTCATTCGCCGGGTACAAAAATATAAATTCTCTGAGTTTCACTTGCCAAACTTGTCAAATGGACAGATCAAATTGGCAAACTAAAATTTTACTAGTTTTTTTTTTAATGCCGTACACTGGTGACGTGGAGATTTTACTCATTTACGACGGTTAACTGATAATTTCTCGGCATAAGGTACAACGGATTATTAGTGGGCAACTTTTTTGGGGTTATTTCTCAACAGAGTCCCCTTTGGAAGTTTATGCACTTTACAAGTGGTCGTGTTAATCTAAACAAGTTGAGAACCACTGAATTTAGTTGTCTAGTGTTTGTAATTATAATATTAGAATTTTTACTTTTAGTTGCGTAACTTCATATCACATTCTAGTTATCCACATAATGAACGCGTACATTCCCGGTCTCACCGACACTAGAGCAACCATAACACTTTAGGCGGCACAAGCAGAAGACAGTGTTGACAATCATGGCAGTCAGCAGACACGTTGGCATAGTGATAATTCTGCAGAAGATTTATTAATGAAGAAATTGAGGATGACGTAAATGAAGATGAGTATTGCCACACAGCAGTGACAAAACAGATATATGAACAAAACTTCCCGAGCAAGAACTCGTTTGCCATGGGGAAGTGAAACCTAACAAAAGAATAGTTACAATAAACCTACTACTTACAAGTTACAGAAATTCCACAGTGAGCTCTACACTGAACACAAGACAACTGCCAAAAACCAGAAACCATTGAGAAACACTTTTGTCCTGACAAGGACAATACTACAGACTGTCTACTTTTTTTTACACTATCAAATTGCAATAAAAAGGACAATGCCACTTCTAGAAAGAAGTTCTACGCACTACACATTCTAACAAAGAGCAAGTAGCTCTATCTCCGAAACTCTCTACACTGTGACACTACATTCCTACTCTGAACTGAAACTGCTACTCATCTCTTCCCTTGCCACAGGCAAAAAAACACGGACGTTCAATCTGTGCCAGACAAAAAACGCGGACGTTCAATCTGTGCCAGACAAAAAACGCGGACGTTCAATCTGTGCCAGACAAAAAACACGGACGTTCAATCTGTGCCAGACAAAAAAACGCGGACGTTCAATCTGTGCCAGACAAAAAACGCGGGTCTTGATATGTATTGGGGTATAGTTGTAAAACTGAATTAACAAATTATTTCCACGTAAAAGTATACGTATTAAAGATCAACATATCTATGAAGATTTCATAAATGCAGAGTTTTTTTAAAGGAAAAAAGAAGTAGTGTGATGTTTTTAGGCAATAATTGTGTCCTACTTACCATCGGCTCGGTCTAGATGTACAGTAGTTACTATTTGAGATATCTAGATCTACCTGTCGATCTCGTCTTGTCATATGTGCTATTCTCAGTAAAATAATGTCTGAAATAACCTTCTAACTACTTATCCAGTCATCTAATATGCCTAAATCTACTTGGGATACATTCAAGAACAGTGGTCTGGTCACATGGCATGTCCACATCCCTATATACATCACCAAAAATTGAAATTTATCGATCAAAAACTTCGATTTTCACACTCGACATCGCTCGTTAGTAACCATGCTTCCGCCATGATGAAAAGGGTTACTGGACATGCGCAAATAAAAAATGAACAATTCAAACATTACACCGTTTCTGTAGAAACAAAACATATATAAAAAATATGGTCCCACGGCAATATAGACACAAAGCGGAAGTGAGTAATTTTAGTCCTTAGGCACGGGATGATGAAACCCTACTCGACAAACAACCCCTGGTCTACCTTTCTGACTCTTAAATATTCCCTAAAAATCTCCCCAAACTTCCCGAATATTCCATCATGAAAATTCAAATCACGTGAGGTTACATATTTTTATGACCTTTAGTTTTCACTAAAACAGGATTTTCGTAAAAATTCCCTGTTACCCAAGGTTTGTCTGCTGTGTTCATAAACAGTCTTCCCAAACTCCAGTAACCTGTGACAAGTCCAACTTTTTCACAGTCAACTCATGACATGAGTGTTCTAAAAATAAATCTTAACCAAGTTTTACACAAGTCAGTCACTTTTCACGAGATTAAGGAACTGCATAAATACATAACAAACGTTTTAACTTGATTGTTTCCCTTTGACTAAAAATAAAATCTAGCTTACTCTAATAATCTACAAAATACTGCTACATATGTGTGCGTGTCTTTCGTACTTGTGTGCGTTTAGCTACATAATGTATATGCATATATGTTTTACATTTGTATCTGTGTACATATTTTTATTTCAAAGTAATTGAATTTGGTATTCTCATAAATTAAATTGTCAGTGTCACGAAAAGTGAATCGGTGTTTATAAAATGAAGAGAAAGGTTTTCCGTGTGACTTTCTACCACTCTGTACATTTTAGAATTTTTTTTACCTGCTAGTTCAGGTGTATCCCAACTGTGGACCCACAAGCTTTAATCAACTTGTGGGGCCTTTTTGCGGCCCGCGATGCTACTATGAAAATACAGTTTATAGTAAATTAATATTCTTAGCCAATACAGATTCCCTGGATAAAGCTGGGGCGATCATCCCGAACCCAGCGCGTCACCGGTGGCGGATGGTGAAGTCCTCCAGATATGGAGGATCCCTGTGAATAAGGATTTACACAACTAAGAAGGCGCGTACCAACCGGCGGTAGACTCCGATAGCGAGATGGGGTAGTAGGTGGCTCTACTATTCCTGTAAGGTGCCTCAGGTGCTCAATGAAGGAAATACCAGGCAGGTAAGAGGCGCCTTAAAACCTATCGCTCCTGCTGCCTTGCGGTAGGACAGGGAGTCCAAAGGCTAGCGGAGAGTCCGTACACAAACCGACAGAAGTCAACAGGAACCACTGTTATAGCTCCCAAGAACAATTATGCTTATTCAGAGTAATAGATTTGTCATGAACGACGTTAATGCATGTTCCTTTGGAACAGCCTCGTCCGTTAGGGCAGCTCACGAGCCACAGGTAAGGCCAGATCGTCATCAAGCTACTGGTGGTAAAACTAACAAGTTCAAAATAGCAACATGGAATGTTAGAACTTTATTCCAGGCTGGAAAATTAGAAAATGTAAAGATGGAAATGGAAAGGATGAAGATCAACATATCAGAAATGAGTGAAGTTAGATGGACAGGTGCAGGGAAGATAAACTCTGATAAATATACAATAATATATTCAGGAAGTGAGAAACATGAACGAGGAGTAGGAATAATATTTGACGAACAAACAGCAAGGACAATTGTAAGATATTTGAACATCTCGGACCGAGTCCTGCTAGCCCAACTGAAAGGACAACCAATAAACATAAATATTATACAAGTGTACACTCCAACATCTGAAAGTTCTGAAGATGTTCAGCTATTTTATAATGACATATAGACAGCCCTAAAACACACAAAGTCACATGAAGTTACTATAGTGATGGGAGATTTTAATGCCAAAGTTGGTAAAGGAAGAACTTCAGACATCGCTGGTGACTATAGACTTGGGGAGAAGAATGACAGAGGTAGTAAAGTAATTGAATGGGCAAGAATACACAGCATGGTTTTAGGAAACACTTGGTTTAAACAACATCACCGAAGACTGGCAATGTGGTGCAGCCCAGACAAAAAGACTTTTAACCAGATAGACTACATATTAATCAACAAACGATTCCGCAATGCATTACTGACAACAAAAACCATGCCAGGAGCCGAATGCAATAGTGACCATGACCCACTTTGTGGAAAAATTAGAATAAAGCTAAAGAAAGCATGCAGAAAAGTGAGAAACATCAAACTGAATACAGAAATCCTTAAAAAATGACCAAGAACTGCGAGAACAATACAAAGTTATTATAACAAATAGATACAATGCAGTAGCAAATACAAATATTATAGATGAACAATGGGCAATGTTAATAGATTTTTCCACCAAACTGTTAAGGAGATAATACCACCAAAAAAGAAGTCCCTAAAAATAAATGGATGACAGACGGCATCTTAGGACTGATAGACAAGAGGAGGAGGAGTAAAAACAACCAAGAAAAATATAACAAGATAAATAAAGAAATAAGACGCAAATGCAGAGAAGCAAAAGAAGTGTGGTTAAATGAACAGTGCAGACAAATAGAGGACTGTCATAATAAAGACAGCAAAAACATGCACTAACGAATTAGTGAACTCACAGGCAGGAAAACAAAATATACTACAGGATGCCTGAAATCAAAAGAAAGTAAAATGTTAATGGGAAAAGAAGACATTGTCGACAGGTGTACAAAGTACATGTGAGCTATATGGAGGAGAAAGACCAGAATTAACACCAGATACTGAAAACTGTGATGGACCATCAATATTTGAAGATGAAAACATAGATCTCATCAAAAACTGATAATGTATCAATAGAAGAAATAGAGGCGCTAGAGGAGATAGGAATAAAAATAATAACCAAGTTACTGAATGACATTTACAACAGTGGTTATATGGCCAGTGACTTGCTGAAATCCACGTTTATAGTACTACCAAAGAAAACAGATGCAAAGGAATGTGATGATCACCGGACTATCAGCCTCTCTTCTCACATAACGAAGCTACTTCTGAGAATCATTATGAGAAGAACAAGGAAAAAGATAAAAATAGAAATAGCAGATGAACAGTTTGGATTTGTTGAAGAAAAGGGAACACACAATGCCATTTATGCTTTACGAACACTAACAGAAAGAGCTTTAGAAGTACAGAAAGATCTCTACTTATGCTTCATTGATTACACCAAGGCATTCGACAAGATGAAACATAATGAAATGATTAAAATGCGTGAAAATATCAATATAGACGGCAAAGACCTGATGATTGTAAGACATCTATACTGGCAGCAAGAAGCAGCAATTCCAGTTGAAAATAGAACTGGAAAATATCAACCTATAAAACAATGGGTGCGACAAGGATGTGTACTATCTCCAGACCTTTTTTTATCTGTACAGCGAGAATATTCTAAGAACGATCATCACAGAACCAGGCATAAAAATTGGACGATACAATATTAACAACCTTCGGTATGCTGACGACACAGTACTGAGAACAAACAAGACTTGCAAAATCTCTTGGATAAAGTCGCTAAAGAAAGTGAACAGAAAGGGCTTACTTTGAACATCAAAAAGACAGAGACTGCAGTTATATCTAAGACACAGAATCCACCAACATACAGTATGAAATTAAACGGTGCTATTCTAAAGCAGGTGCAGAAATTCAAATACCTTGGAGCAGTAATAACTTCAGATGGGAAATGCAGAACAGAAATTAGGAACAGAATAGGCCAAGCATAAGACTGCATTTCAGAGAATGAGAAACATATTAGCTAACACATCCTTATCAATGAATGTTAGAAAACGAGTCCTAAAATGCTATATTGAACCTATATTATATGGAAGTGAATCATGGACAATAGGCAGGTCTGCACAAATATCATTAAAAGCAGCAGAAATATGGTTTATTAGAAGAATGGTGCGAATCCCCTGGACAGCAAAAATAACTAATGAAGAATGTACGAGAAGAGCTGAAGAGACAAAAAATCTTGTAAAAAAAATAAGAGAGAAACTATGCACTTTCATAGGACATGCAATGAGAAGAGGGGACATTGAAAATATTATAAGAACAGAAAAAATAGAAGGAAGAAGATCAAGAGGAAGACCAAGAGAAATGATACTGGACAATCTGACGGGATGGTGTGAGAAGAGATCACCAACTGAGCTGATGGCCTGCATGAAGGATCGTGTACTCTGGAGAAGCATAATAGCCAACGCCAGTCGGCACGGCACCTGATGATGATGATGAATACAGATTCCACTGTACACCAAAGAATGGACTGAAACGTAGCAATTCTGGTCTGCGTGTTTAAATCTGGATTAGGTGATGAATTAGATAAATATTAACATCTTCAAACTGAAACTCTGCTTTGATTTATTTTGTATGTTTGACAATCGCGTGCCCTCATTCTCTATGCGATTGGGGGTTTCAGCTTAAACATTCTTGTTTCAACTTTCAGTTAAGATACAATTTCATGACAGTTTACAAACCATTTCACTGCGGGATACGGTATCGTATGTAAATCTAAAAAACCACAACACTATTATGGCCAGTTCGTTACATGTAGCTGCTTTCCTACACCCCTGCTAACCACGTGACTGTTTTAAACTTGAGACAGGATTGTTTTGTCGTTGCTGCCGCCCCCCCCCCACCCCCAATCTGGTTTGTGAGTTTTTGATAACTGTTGAGCCTTGTGAAGGATTTGGAGTGAGTAATGGGAAACATAAAACTGAAATGAAAACAGTTTATCAGGAGCGTTGAAAAAAAGCGATTATTTTATTACAAAGCGTTGAAAAAAAACGATTATTTTATTACAAAGCGTTGAAAAAAAAAACGATTATTTTATTACAAATAACAGCACAAAGTTGCACTGTTTGGTGTGTATGCAAATCTTATCAGTGCTCAAGGAATATAGTGTGAAATGACAGTATAAACCATTCGATATAAGAAATATGAATGACAGTCTCGAAGTGTGCTGGCTGGAGATTTAAGACAGTAACTTAAGCAGAAAACAGGAATGTTTAGCATGGTGGCACAGGCTCAACCATATTTAATAAATTCCCATCCGTTTAGTCATAAAAAACTGTACGATCTTGCATGTGAAACTCATATAAAACCAACTTTTCATCAACGCAGATTCCCACCACTATGCGGTGTGTGTCAAGGCCAGGCCTACAAGTTCCATTACCCTCAACACCTTCTTATTTTAAATTTAAAGGGGAGCAGATCAGCTTCACGTCTTCCAGTACCGAAGGCCTAGGCTCGCCAGATCTTCTTTATACAGTTGTAAGTATCAACACCATATCCCTATGTGCCTCTAAGGCATGATAAGATTACCTTTACCTTTTTTTAAGTATCAACTTATATATCTTTCGGCTGATCCTAATCTTTACATTTAAAAAAATCATATTTTGCAACTACGTGGTTATAACAACTAGAAAAGTGAATAACTTGGGGGAAAACTGGAGTGTAAAACACAATTTCTCATTGATTATTTATTTCCTTTTTTTCCAATCATCTGTCAGGTTGCATCTTTGTTAGTAAACCTTTCTATTTTTGCTTATAGTTTAGAGTTTAAACACATGAAGATAAAACAAACCCACATGTCAGACGCTCAGCTAGGTTAGATAGAATATATGCTTCCAGAACTTAATTAACCAAATAAAACATAATGATAGCACGCTAAACTTCACAGACCACAAAGCAATAGTCACAGATGTGAACACAGCAATAACTATCACCGCCATCACAAACACCAGGAGGCCCCCCCCCCCTCCTTGGAAATTTAATAATAACTTATTGAACACCCACTATTACGTAACCAACATAAATAAGGTTATAGAAGATTACGCTCGGGATGCCTCAGACAAAGATCTAGCAGAATACTGGATCCTGCTGATAAACGTAATAAAAGAAAGAACAGACACTAGCTACATACATACATAGAGAGTCAGGGAAAGAAGAAGCCATACAGGAAGAAGATATAAGACAAACAAGTAGATGCCCACGCCCCACAAAATCCATGTGCTGGAAGAACAACTAGAACAACACAGACAACATAAGTACCAAGGCTCAATGCTCAGAACAAAATTACAGTAGGTGACACAAGAAACACCAGGTGGACATTATTTAACAGTAGAAGAAAACATACAGCCCAACAATCAAATATACAAAATTATTGATAGTCAGGGACAAGAACACACAAAGAATAGTCAAGTATGTGAGGCCTTTCACGAGCTCTATAGAACAAGTACACGTATGAGGACCAGTCAACATCAGCACAAGACAAAATCCTACACTAAACACCTACCATAAGGCTAACAACCTTATCCTGGGACCTATCTAGAGGCAACTCCAGATGGGAAAAAAAGATATCGTTATGGAAACTCGCAGAGAAACCAACCGAGCATCAGGGATGCCAACTCCGAAGAGCTCATTCGTCGGCCCCAAACATGTGACAAGGGTTGGATTCTGGAATGTGAGAACGATGGCAGCACCAACAAAAACTACCCAGGTCATCAAAGAAATGGAGAGATACCATCTAGACATATTGGGCATCAGCGAAATGCGATGGCCAGAAGCAGGTAAAAGATCGGCGGAAAACGGTAAGTTAATTATACATTCAGGCAGAAATGACAATAAATTCCGAGACGGAGTGGGCATTATTATGTCAAATGTAGCTGCAAAGAGCCTTGTAGAATGGGAACCAGTGAACAGTCGTATAATAAGAGCACGATACAACCTACGACACGGAAGAATGACAATAATACAGTGTTATGCACCCACGAATGATGCAGATGATGATGTGAAAGACGATTTCTATCACCAACTACAACAAATCATCAACAAAGTCCCTAAACACGACATCCCAATTGCTATGGGGGACTTCAGTGCTAAGGTAGGGAAAGATAACACCGACGTTGAAAAAGTGATGGGGAAAGAAGGAATTGACATGGTTAATCAGAATGGAGAAAGATTAATTGAAATATGTCTAACAGAGGGCATGGTCATTGGAGGCACAATATTCCCACACAAAGAGATACATAAAACAACATGGATATCTCCAGATGATAGAACTAGAAACCAGATAGACCATTTTTGTATTAGAAAGCAATACAGAACATCTCTCATGGATGTAAGGGCTTATAGGGGTGCAGATGTCAACAGTGATCACAACCTGTGCATAGGGAAAATAAAACTAAAATTGAAAAGTCAACACAAGAAATCAGTACACAGAAAGATAAACATCCACAGCCTACAAGAAGAAAATACTAACATTAATTTCAATCAGGAACTTGCCAATCATTCCAAAACACCCAGTGAAGTTGAGGAGATAGGTATAGATGAGTTATGGAATTCTTACAGCACAGCCATAATCACAGCAGCAAAAGTAAGCGCTGGATTGGAAAAACCAAATAGAAAAGCATGGATATCAGATAAAACATGGAAGTATATACATGAAAGACGAGCAGTCAAATTAAACATGTTGAATGCAAAAGCAGATCATGAAAGAGATTCGGCAAAAGCAAAATACAAAGACATAGACAAGAAAGTAAAAAGTTCAGCTAGAAGGGATAAAAGAGAATACACAGACAATATGGCGAAAGAGGCAGAAAAAGCAGCAAAAACGGAGACAGCAAAACTTTATATAACATACAAAAGAGGCTAACAGGTACTATTACATCTAAAGAAAGACCAATCCTTAGCAAAACTGGAACACTATTAACATCAAATAAAGACCAAAAGCAAAGATGGGCTGAACACTTCCAAGAAATACTCAATCGACCACACCCAAAAGAATTGTTAAACCTTGAAACTGACTTACCAGCCCCACAACTAAATGTCAATCTAGATGAAATTAAATTGCATGAAATTGAAACAGCAGTGAATTTAATGGCTAACAACAAAGCTGCAGGTGAAGATGAAATAACAGCCGAGATGCTAAAAGCTATCAACAGTGACAACATGAGACAACTACAGAGAATGTTTAACAAGATTTGGAAAGAAGAAAAGGTCCCTTCTAATTGGAAGAAGGGAATCATTGTGAAAATACCAAAAAAGGGCAACCTTAGTGACTGTAACAACTGGAGAGGAGTAACCTTAATATCAGTGTGTCAAAAGTATTTTGCAAGGTCATTTTGAATAGACTCAAAGATATAGTGGATACTGCAATGAGAGAAGAACAAGCAGGATTTCGAAAAGGGAGAAGCTGTCTCGACCAGATCTTTACTCTCAGAATAATACTTGAAGAACATATTGAAAAGCAGAAACCATTAATACTGAATTTCATAGATTTTAAGAAGGCATTTGATAGCATACACAGAGATTCATTATGGAGAATTTTATGTCTATATGGAATACCATCTAAAATTGTCAACATCATTAAGGACTTACACAATGGATATGGTTGTGCAGTCAAGACAGAAGAAGGGATGAGTGAATGGTTCCAGATTGAAACAGGCGTGAAACAAAGATGTATACTGTCTCCTTTACTTTTTGGGATTACAATAGACTTCATAATGACAAAATGCTGCACAGGTAACACAGGTATTGACTGGGTACATGGGACCCAACTAGAAGATCTTGATTTTGCTGATGACATAACTCTTATCAGTAATAATGTGAATTCCATGCAAGAAAAAACAGATAGCCTATCTTCACTGGCTAGCAAAATAGGACATAGAAGGGACAGATATTGAAGAAGTCAATCAATTTGCATACCTTGGCAGCTACATAGACCAGGATGGTGACACTAGAAAGGAAGTTAGGATCAGAACTGCAAAAGCAGCATCAATCTTCAAGAATCTTGAGAACATATGGAATTCAAAAGTTATAAGCACAAAAACCAAGTTAAGACTATTCAATTCAAATGTAATATCCACCCTCATTTATGCATGCGAAAGCTGGAAAACAACTAAAGAAATAGAAAAGAAATTAGACTCTTTTGAAAACAAATGCCTAAGGAAAATACTCGGCATCAAGTGGAATGAATTCAAGAACAATGCAGAGATAAGACAGATGACTGAACAACAACCAGTCTCACGGGTGATCAGGAAAAGGAGATGGACATATGTTGGTCACTTGATGAGAAGAAATGATCAGAGAATCCCAAAACAAGCTATCAAGTGGAACACAACAGGCCGAAGAAAAAGGGGCAGACTGCGTGAAACTCTGAAGAGGACATTATTAAGAGAGGCCAAGTTAACAGGCATAAAATCCTTTGTTGAGGTTGAAAGACTCACCGAAGACAGGAAAAATTGGTGAACTACTTTGCGAGCCCTATGTGACGTCTAATGGCACGGCAAGGATATAAGATATATATAAGAAACACCTACCCCAAGACGACAAACACATTTTAGATCAACCACTAACACTGGGGAACTTACAACATGCATTAAGCACCTTCCACACCAGGACCCTTCTGGAACCTTTACAAAGAAGTCTTTGATAGAAAGAACCTCCTCACAGTCTCAATCTTTCATACATAACCCTCCTCCCAGTCTCAATCTTTCATACATAACCCTCCTCCCAGTCTCAATCTTTCATACATAACCCTCCTCCCAGTCTCAATCTTTCATACATAACCCTTCTCCCAGTCTCAATCTTTCATACATAACCCTTCTCCCAGTCTCAATCTTTCATACATAACCTTCCTCCCAGTCTCAATCTTTCATACATAACCCTCCTCCCAGTCTCAGTCTTTCATACATAACCTTCCTCCCAGTCTCAATCTTTCATACATAACCCTCCTCCCAGTCTCAATCTTTCATACATAACCCTCCTCCCAGTCTCAGTCTTTCATACATAACCCTCCTCCAAGTCTCAGTCTTTCATACATAACCCTCCTACCAAAAGGTGACTCCGAACTCTGATAACAAACTACAGACCAGTCTCACTACTAAACATTGACTATAAAATCTTAACTAAAGCACTAACAATAAAATTAAAATCCTTCATGCACACATTGATACACGAAGAACAACAATACAGCATATGTGTAACATATATCAAAATAAGTGGAAATGAATGACGATTCCATAAATGAAGTTATTTGTCATTAAAAAACAACATTTCTGAGCAATAAAAAGGTTTAGGCTCATAAATAAAATTATATTTTTACTTACCATCATTGTGTCATAAATCCAATGTGAAATATATAAGCCAGCAGAATCAGCGAGAGCAACAATATTTGGGAATTTGTTCGACATCCAAAAACTCCAGGAGTCATTTAGCTGCACAGAAAACAAAACACATTTTCCAGCAATATTTGGGATTTTAAAAAATACCACTGCCATCAAAACTGCTGATAGGAGTTCCTACCTCTTCACTTACCTGCGCTGCTCTCAAATTCGAAATTGGTTCTGAATTTGTCAGATAGTGTCCGAAAAAATCTCCCAACTGCGTCTGCAGTCTGTCCAACAGGTCTAGCACTGCCAGAAGTAAGATTTGTCGAGCTGGTAGATGTGTCCATTATGCCTTCTTCTTTTATATATTATATCCCTCCCATGCCGTTAAACGTCACATAGGGCTCGCAAGGTAGTTCGCCAATTTTTTTCTGTTTTCGGCGGGCTTTTCAACCTCATCAAGGGATTTTATGTCTACCGGTCTAAAAAAAAAATTATAATACACTAACACTGCTTAAAACAGAAATGGTCGCCAACAACACACGTAGGATGAAGTTACACTTTAACTTTCGAATAAAAAGAGCTCTGATTTGTTAAATAAACATTTACATGGGTTTGTCAACGAAATGAAACATGCAGCCATGGATGGATGTGAGGTTCAAATATAGCATAGTCCCTTGTAACCGAGAATTATGAATATAGTTATAATAGTTATCATTAAATAAGAGCAGAAACAAAACTTAGCAACAAGGTAGAAAACCAATTCCCACGACACTAGTGAAAGACCATTACGACTGGACGCTCACAAGGGTAAACAGAAGAAACTGACTAATAGAAACGACAGACACAGTGACAGACACAGATCGAGACATTCTAAAGAAAGATGCTTATAAGTAAAATAGGCCGACATGACCATTGGGCACATACACACAGATGGGCAGAGAGACACACATACACACAGATGCGCAGAGAGACACACATACACACAGATGCTCAGAGAGACACACATACACACAGATGCGCAGAGAGACACACATACACACAGATGCTCAGAGAGACACACATACACACAGATGCGCAGAGAGATACACATACACACAGATGCGCAAAGAGACACACATACACACAGATGCTCAGAGCGACACACATACACACAGATGCGCAGAGAGCTACACGAAACGGGTCGGGGGTAGAACTAAAACTATGACATGAAAATACTCAGAGACGAAGATAACCAGATACTCGGCGACGGAGATACTCCGACACTATCGAGACCAAGAGAACTGTGCAGACAGAAATAGACAGGAGTGCACTTTGTGAAACAGACAGAGAAATATAGAAGCAGATAGTTACGCTGAGGTGATGAAACTACGGGCTAGTTTGATGCAGGTTCTTAGGAGAGTTAGTGAATTGATGTCGAGTAGGAAACTGAAAGATCTGGACGTATGTTTCGAGACTGACTATTTAATGACTAATCTGCCTAGTAAGAATGAGGTTAGTGATGGCCTATGAGAGAGGAAGAGATAAACTATTTACTTATGCTCGTATAATCCAGATTTATATGCCTAATAAGATTGAATAACTCGTTGTTTATGACTTTCATATGAACATCCATGTTTACAAGAGTCAGCTGTGTAAGTAAATTAGTATTTATCGTTCCGGTCAATTGGACTTCATGAACTTGTGTAAGACGTTATGTGTATGTGCGACGATGTATATAAAACAACAAAACAAAGTATACAAAATCACATTAACATTGTTATACAAACTACCAGACCGGAATCAGCCATGAGTGGATGTTAGGTATTGAATGAGTAATAACATAAACATTAGCGCGCACACCCACTTTCTCAGAGATTTCACTGAGTACGGTCGTGACAAGAACAGCCAAACAGAAATCTTTTGAAAGCCTTTGATAGGGTTCCTCATTCCTTCCTCCACAAAACCCTCCTCAGTAACAATGTGGGGGAGATACTCCAGAGACTGGGTGAATATTATGTACTCCTCATCACAAAGTCAGATTCTGGTGAAGCACAGTTTAACAGACACGATAAATCTAACTTCTTTCCCCACTTCTGTACGTGTTAACTCTAGAGTCACTCCTGGAAAAGATCAGACATGACACCCTGATCAAAGGAACCTTTATCCCGGATGCAGGATATATAGCATGGCTGGATTTTAAAAATGGAAAATAAATAAGCGCTATACAAGTTTTTGATTTTAAAAAAAAGTGAAATGAAACTCAGAAAAATGGGTATTTTTATTATTCCTGACAATCATATTTAGGTTTTGAAAATTACGCCGGTTAGATGACCGCCATTACATTTGATAACATTCAGCCAGGCATCTGGAAAATTCCTGCATAACACCATTTAACATGTTCAAAGGAATATTTTGAATGCAGTGTCGGATTCGATCTTTTAGGTCTGCAACTGACTGTGGTCGATTGGCATACACCGTGTTCTTGAGATACCCCCACAAAAAAGAAGTCTGTGGCCGATAAATCCGGTGCTTTGCCGGCCAATGAATATCCCCAAATCTGGAAATAAGACGATTGGGAAATGCTTGTCGCAGCACGGCCATGGACTGACGGGCTGTGTAGGCAGTTGCTCCATCTTGTTGAAACCATATTACTCTCTTATTTCTATTGGCCAAGTCTGGAATGAAGCATTCAGTTAGCATCTGCTAAAGATCACTATTAACAGTAAGAGGATGCTTTGTTGTTGGTGTTATGTTCTAGTAAGTTCAGAGATGTTGTTGGTGTTATGGATGCGGTTTGCCTATGAACTCATATTTGCCAGATGCCAGAGCGTTCTTAACAGCTGATCGCCGAGGGCTACTCAGCAATGCGTTGCGGACTTCTTGAATTCATTCAAGTGTCTTGAGTTCTTGGATGACCAGTAGACTTGTTATTAAGGCAATTATCGGTTTCCTTAATTGTTTTGACACACCTCAAAATTGTTTTGTCCTCCGATCGAGAACATTATCACGGGGATGCAACTTAAAACGGCGACGAAACTTTAGTCTTTCCGTGCGTATGGTCGAATTTTCGACACTTCCGGTGGTCCCAAGCGTGCATATGGTCGAAAACTCGACATTGTTCCATTAAAACAAGCGGTGTAACATTTAGATTGTACATATTTCGTCCGCGATTCCGGTGACACTTTCAAAATGGAGAGTGCGTGCCTAGTTACGAACAATGCCGAGCGAGAACAAAGACGCGAAGCATGGACATTTTTCAATTTTTGACGATGTAGATAGGGGTATGGACATAGCCTATGGCCACCTTGCTGCTCTTGAATGTTTTCTAAGTAGATTTAGACATATTTAGACGACTGGAGAAGTAGTTAGGAGGTTATTTCAGACATTCATTCAGCGGAAATGCAATACGGAGTCACAATACGAGATCGACAAGTAGATCTACACATCTTAGATGGTGAGTAGGGGTAAGTAGCGCGAATCTAGACCTAGCCGATGGTGAGCTGGCCACAATCAGTGTCTAAAAACATCACATTACTTCTTTTTTCCTAAAAAACTCTGCATTTATGAAATTTTCATTCATTTAGCTACACTTTGACACATATTACGTATACGGAAGTACATGGAAATACTGTTTTCCATTCCATTTTACAACTATACCCCCTTACTGACCAAGACCCGCGTTTTACTCCCGCACGCCATGACACATACGTGTTTCTTCTGCCGCACGGAAAGAGTTCTCCACTTTTAAAATAAGTTTCAACGGTGAATGCGCGATGTTGTATTTGCCAAGAAGCCATTGTTAAAAATAACCGTTTGTCTGCTTCGTCTCTGACGTCATTTTTTGCCACACGTATTCAGTTTCTGCGCATTATGTCAGTTAAATCCAGCTATGCTTTATGCCGGACCCTGTATATATAATTCCATTTATATATCGTTTGAATGACATGTTAAAAATTCTTTGGAAATAAATATTTTTTTTAAAATGTAGATACAGTTGCTCATTTGAAAACCATACGTTGTCCTCCACCGTTAACGTGTTAGAGAAATGTACGCATTATTACCATCGAAAATTTGTAGACAAACGTATTTGTAGACTTTAGAAAAAAGAAAACTAGTAAATGACTCTGAATCAAACCCTGGATAAACAAACGGGTGGCTGAAAGGGAACAACGCACTATCAGCTCCGCCCGAGAAGCATCCCTTAACAAAAAAATGCTCGGTGTACCTCGTGTTTCAATGTGTGTTTTGAACTCGTGATATCCGAGATGGAAAAGAGGCAAGACGTCCAGATTCTTTCAATACAATCAAACTAAATTGTATACAGTTTCATATATAATCATACATACTTTGTTCCAGTACTGGCTGTGCACAAGTCTCGCTTCCAATTTGCTAAAAGAAAAGAAAAGAAAAAAAAAAGGTCCATCATCAAATTAGGATTGACGTGTACTTTTATTTTCTTATCTTATATCCTTCCCGTGCTGTTAAACGTCACATAGGGCTCGCAAAGTAGTTCGCCAATTTTTCCTGTCTTCGGCGAGTCTTTCAACCTCATTAAGGGATTTTATGCCTGTTAATTTGGCCTCTCTTAACAATGACCTCTTCAGAGTTTCACGCGGTCTGCCTCTTTTTCTTTGGCCTGTTGTGTTCCACTTGATAGCTTGTTTTGGGATTCTCTGATCATTTCTTCTCATCAGGTGACCAACATATGTCCATTTCCTTTTCCTGATCACCCATGACACTGGTTGTTGTTCAGTCATCTGTCTTATCTCTGCATTATTCTTAAATTCGTTCCACTTGATGCCGAGTATTTTCCTTAGGCATTTGTTTTCAAAAGAGTCTAATTTCTTTTCTATTTCTTTAGTTGTTTTCCAGCTTTCGCATGCATAAATGAGGATGGATATTACATTTGAATTGAATAGTCTTAACTTGGTTTTTGTGCTTATAACTTTTGAATTCCATATGTTCTGAAGGTTCTTGAAGATCGATGCTGCTTTTGCAATTCTTATTCTAACTTCCTTTCTATTTTACAGTGGGTTTTTTAACTGAAGATTGTTTCCCTGTTTTCTTAGGAAGAGTATACGCAGTTGTCTCAAATCTTTATACAAGATTTAATATCTACGCCAACAGATCCAAACAATGGAAATGATAAGAGTTACAGAAGGATTATCAATGACTACACCACAGGTGAGTTCGAGGTGATGTCTTCGTACAATACAGAAGGAATGTAAAGTGCAGCGATTAAAAAAGAGTGGAGAAAAACTATAATATTTAAACATATGGGCATCTCAGTCTTTCACTCTGTCTCCCTTCCGCTCTCCCTTATCTCTTTCAGATTAGATTCTACACAATTCTTTGACAGTTTAATACAAGTACGTGGGCATTGTAAGCTTATTACAAGTACGTGGGCAGTGTAAGCTTATTACAAGTACGTGGGCAGTGTAAGCTTATTACAAGTACGTGGGCAGTGTAAGCTTATTACAAGTACGTGGGCAGTGTAAGCTTATTACAAGTACGTGGGCAGTGTAAGCTTATTACAAGTACGTGGGCATTGTAAGCTTATTACAAGTACGTGGGCAGTGTAAGCTTATTACAAGTACGTGGGCAGTGTAAGCTTATTACAAGTACGTGGGCAGTGTAAGCTTATTACAAGTACGTGGGCAGTGTAAGCTTATTACAAGTACGTGGGCAGTGTAAGCTTATTACAAGTACGTGGGCAGTGTAAGCTTATTACAAGTACGTGGGCAGTGTAAGCTTATTACAAGTACGTGGGCAGTGTAAGCTTATTTTGTTATTTTCTCATCAACTCACGGTGCCATTGCCGCTTCACACACGATTCGTACAGCACTGAACATTAAGAGCATTTGGTAGCTCTTCATATCTTTAACCATCTACCAGGCTAATTATAGGCACAGTGTACAAGAACTGAACAGTGTGTCCCTTTACATTATATCTTATTTATAACTTTCCCGTGCTGTTAAAAGTCACATAGTGCGCGCATAGTTCGCCAAGTTTTCCTGCTTTTTTTGCGAGTTTTTTTACCTCATCAAGGGATTTTATGACTACTAATTTGGCCTCTCTTGACAATGCCATCTTTTAGAGTTTTACGTGGTCGACCTCTTTTTTCCTGGCCTGTTGTATTCGATATATGTCCATCTTCTTTTTCTGATCACCCAAAGAGACAGGCTGTTGTTCACTCATCTGTCTTATCTCTGCGTTGTTCTTGAATTCGTTCCACTTTATACCAAGTATTTTCTTTAGGCATTTGTTTTCAAGAGAGTCTAATTTGTTGTCTATTTTTTTAGAAATGCATAAATGAGGGTGGATATTACATTTGAATTTAATCATCTTAACTTGGTTTTTGTGATTATAACTTTTGAATGCCATATGTTCTCAAGATCCTTGAAAGTCAATGCTGCTTTTGCAATTCTAAAGTCCTTTTTGATGTCATCATCCTGGTCTGTGTAGCTGCTGAGGTATGCAAATTGGTTTACTTCTTCAACGGCTGTTTCTTCTAGGTATATTACAGTATATACTCAGGGAACAAAGCAAGTGTGCAGCAACTATGTAGGCCAATTTGCACGTGTTCTTGAGTGAACTCTAAATAAAAGCTAACGCACTGCTGAATATGAGCGTTGTTCACTTACCCGTACAGTTACAATTGGATCGCAATATTCATTGAGAGATAATCACAGCACAAGAGAAATCGCATGCAAAGACCCAATGAGAGGAATTGAGAACCAGACAGAAGGGAAGTAAACGTGTAATCACGACCATGTGAAAATGTAATCGCTGAAAGGGAGAGTACTAAAATTCCAACAGAAAATTTTTCTTTTTTCACAATGCCAAGATTAGCTGCTGAATCGATGATATTATATCTCAACAAATCAATGTTCACAGGAACAGTATATAACGCATTCAAGCTCGCTTCAACCAAAATTTATCAATTACTGATCGCCACAGAAGCGGCCGACCACGAGTTACAACCCTTGCACAAGACCGTTATATCCCCCTCGTGCACCTTCATAACAGGTTTCCCTGGGCAACATTGACTGCCAGGAACATTTCAGACAGTCGGGCAGGACAGTGCGAAACAAGGTCAGAGAGGTAAATCTCTTACCTCACAGACCTGCAGTTAGGCCAGTACTGACACTTCGCCATAGTCGTCTGGCTTCCAGACGGCACTTGGCATGGCTCTGTCATCAATGCAGACTGATTCTGTTCTCTAATGTATCCAGATTCAAGGCAGTGATTGGGGTGGTTTGGTGTACACGCATCAAGGAGAACGTTTTGCGGATAATTGTGTGCTACAGAGAAACAGGATGAGAGTAGACAGTGTAATGGTTTGGGACGGAATTTCATGTGCAGCCAGAATGAATCTCGTCATCATCAGTGGCAACCTGACGGGTTTACGATACAGGGATGAAATCAAAACACCCCATATACAACATTTCTTCAATGCAAATGGGCCGGGCATAATACTACAGCAAGACAATGCTCGTTCACATGTGACATGTATGGTCAGGGACCACTCTTAACAACAGCAGACTGATGTCTTACCATGACCAGGCTGTTTTCCTCGACCTGTCTCCCAAACGAGCACACGTGTGACGAACAGGAGCTGGATAGTAGGCTGCGAAGAAGACAGTATCTCCCTGAAAACCACCATCAGTTAGTCCAAGCGTTGCAAGAAGAATGAAATAGCATACTCCAACAATGGATCCAACGTGTCGTTGACTCGATGAGAAGGCGCCGTCAAGCAGTGCTAACAGCCCAAGGTGAACATGCACGGTACTGAAACCAAGATTTTCTTTTCTTGTGGGGGTGCCACACTGACTTTGAATTTTATGTTTGTTTCATGACACTTAAATTAAATCAGACTGATCTCTTTTTTTCTGCTATTCAGTACTCAGCCACACAGTGCGCCAACTTTTTATTAAAATATTAAAATATTGACTTATTTTATTACCATGAAACAACTTCCACGTCAAGGTGTGGACAAAATCTTCCCAACTTAGCCTTACCCACACATTTGTGCTTCGTTACCTTTTTGCAATAGCTATAACAACTTGGCTGTATCCATATTGTCTGTGCTTCGCTGACAGTTACGATATATGTATATGTCATTTTTTGTATATGTCTGTGCTTCGTTACTTTTCAAGTACAGCTATAATATCTTGACCGTATTTGTGTGTTTGTTCTTCGCTACACTTATGTTATGACATACGCGTACTTGACCTCCGTGTATTTTGTTAACAAATAAAATTAGGTTCTGCTGTGATTGCTTCTCTGAATATTTTGGTTGCTGTAAATAATATCCAATTACTAGACCTTCTGTCAATTAATACGGATGAACAAGTGTGTTGTCACAAATTACTCAATGGCTCATTTTATTTGCTTAAAAGAACTGACATTGCTGCTCGTGAATATATATGAACATTTGTACTTTATGCTACACACAGAACTTGACGTAGAAAAGATGAATTCATTGCACACTGTATTTTCAACTGTTTCCTGTCCTCTAGCTGTCAGGTCCCACATCAGATCAGACAGATGGCATCATCAAATATTTGCAGTCTAATGAACATTTTCACATTAAATTACAAGGCAAAGCCTAACACTTTGCGGAGCAATAACTAGTATAGCATGAACAACGAAGAAAATACGTATAACATAGACAAGAATGCAGCCAATATTATTTTTCAGGTATCTCATTCGAAATGGATCTGACTACTGGACAATGCTCTGTGAGCACTATTCCTGACAGCGTGGACTCAGTCTCTGTCGCTGGAGGAAATATTCGGATGCGGAATTCGACACAATTCTTTGACTTAGATTCAGACCAGTATCAATACATGGGCATTGTAAGTATGTTCTTACAGCCTCTTTTTTCCTTTCAGACTACGCACCGGCGCGCTGTTTGCTATGTCACTGAATGTTAAACCTATACAGTAACTTTTAAACTCTTTGAAGCATTCACCATCCCAAAGATTTAAGTTTCATAATAGTTATCTTTTCTGTTTTCTGTTTTTTCTACGCAATACTTCCTGCTTCTCTGGCTGTTCTGCGTGGATTTTCTACACGTGAAGGTGACAGAGATGTATGTATTACAACGATGTTGAAATGAGAATTTTTGTCGCTAGAGTTTGGCAACACTACTACTTCAATTCAATTCAAATGCCATGCCGCGTGTCGTAGGCGATCATTTCTCTCCACAATTCCCTGTCTTTAGGCTTGATTATGAGAACCCGTCGATGACTTTCTTCCTAGCCATCCAGTAACTTCTCTCCCTCTGTCTTCCTCTGTCTCTTCTTCCTTCAATTTTTCCATTTGCCACAATGTGTTCCAATTTTCCTCTTCTCAGGAAATGTCCTATAAATCTCGTTTGTCTGCCTCTGATCTTTGCTATAATTTGCATTTTAACTCCAGCCTCTCTTAAGACTTCTTCATTACATGTGATAATTTCCATCTTGGGTTTAGTTTGCAAGAGAGCAAACAGTGACAGTGACAGTGTTGCTGCAGCCGAGTTGTTTATTAGAACTAAGCCCGTAATGGCTATTAGTGAAAATTTCGTGGGCAGTTAAATCGATGCGAAGCACTATCACGCAACACTATTCTTATGTGGATACAGAAGTTTCTAGAAGGTTCTATTGTTGACAAACAAGCACCAGGTTGATATAGATCTATTCACGCATAGGAGAATGTCGCTGAAGTGTTAAATGCAGTCACCCAAAGTCCAAGGAGGCCCAGTGCGAAGCATGCTACAGCTCTAAATTTGTCAAGGCGATGCGTTTCCAGGTTACTTAAGGAGTTACATTTCCTTTTCTTCAAAATTAAGCTGGCGCAGTCGGTGTCAAAACAACAAAGAGTTTGAAACTGTAGAACCTTGATAAATCTGTCGCAAAACGATCCTGAAATGTTGGATCATTTTTTATGTTCAGATGAAGCACATTTTCCTATTGACATGCAGAATTGCGGTTGCTGCATAGTCCAGAGTTAACTGTTTTGTGTTATTTTGTCATCGTCATGCATAATTAGGCCTTTTTTTTAATTTCATGATCGAAATTACAGTGACAGTCAATGCTGAACACTACATACACATGATAAACAACTTATTTGCCCTAAGGATCAATGCTGTCACTAACCAAGAAAACTCATGATTCCAGGTTGGCTTGCAACAGCACACACTGCACGGGTCAGCGCTGCAGCATTACCTAACCTGTTTGAAGGGGACTCGTTTCACAGTTTTGGAAATCATTCTCCGGACGATATATGTCTAAGCTTTTTTTTTTTTTAGACATAGAAGTTGTAAGAGCTAATAATTTTCTATTCAAGATGAAACTCCTTTCTTTGTAGAGCACTAGTACACCATTTTAAGTCCATTTGTACATAATGATACCCATTTATTTCAGCTGAAAACCCCACATAATGAATATATAAAGCATGGATTATGCATAAAAAGATAGTTCAAAGAAAGCTGAACTGGAATCTAGAATTAAAACCATCACAATAGAGTACAGTCAGCCAAGGAAATAACGAGATGCTACAGAGCTTTGCTAATCTGCATATGAAAAGAAAAAGAGCAGATAATGGTTATTAAGATGCCCTGTATGTTCTTACCGTCTCGCATATTGTAATGCAAAGACATTGGTTTGAGCTCGTTATTGGAGTTAATCAGGCGTTGCCTGAATGTAAATCAGTTTCTCGTATCTACGTCATGCTTATGCGCAATATTATCATTCGTAGTGTATTATCTCATTGACAATGGTACAGTGTATGCAAGTGAAGACTTTGTGGACAGATAATATGGAGCTGTGGAAGCATACATGGCTTATTTCTGTAAGACAAAGAATCTTATTGCAACTCCATTTACCGCGATGTCTGGTGCCAGAGAGACATGAACGATATTGAAATGACTTCTGACTCCTTCAGCTTGTCTTGTTTTGTCTTGTCTGTATGTTACCAGGACAGGTTTCACGAAAAGTTCATGTACATTAGGTTGGTTCAGACTGTAGGAGACTGAGATGACAAAACAGGATTTTTTTACGTCCAAATGGTGAAGATATTAGTTGGATCACCATTTTCACTCTGTCGGAGGAGTTACAGTCTGGACGAAAGGGTTTCCTGACCGGTTATATGACCGATATGGCTCCAGGACGAGATGTGAAGATGGTGGATAAGTGCATTGTCGAAATAATTCGAGCATCCCTGTTATGGATATCGAATATTTAGGTTTATAGTAAACCAAAATGGTGATACCTGAAGTGGTAGTCGAGAAAGCTAACAAACAAGGTATTTGGAGGGGAAAAAATCACAGAATATGAACTAATCCACTAGTGTTATGAAACTTTAGAGATCCTTCTCCGGCATATTAGTAATACGTCATCAGTAAAGCGCCTATCAAAGGCACGGAAATGATAATTTAGAGAAGACTGTCCTGGAAGGATACATAACGGGGAAAGAAAGAGAAGAAGACCAAAGCGAAGATGGCTGCAAGACATCGTTTATAATCTACAAATGGATGCATCAGCAGCAGGCCATCTCGCTTACATCCGAGAGGCCTACAGGAGAACTGTTAGGGAGGCAAAGTTCTACAAAGAAATATGCAAATGACTGACTGACTGAAATGACCCTTGTAATATTGCATCATAACTTTATCGGTTGAGCTGTCTATAGTGCAAAGATCATAATTTCCAATCACATCAGTCTTGTGTATGTGTATTTAGTGTGTGTGTGTGTGTGTTTGTGTTGTCCTCTCTGCCTTCTTGGTAAAGGGGTAATCAGCGAAATATCGGATTACTGTTTTATTTCCATTATTTCCTGTTATCGTTATTCCTCTTTCCTCACGTCTATGTTCTTGTAACATATACCTGTGTCTGCCTCTCTAGTGGTACCTTGGTTTATCACCACACTTACTTTTCTATATTAGAATCACTTTGATCTGCACTTGAGTGCATTATAGTATATGTTTAATATTATATAACTCTGACTTATAATAATAATATTTAGAAGCAGTTTGTTGTAAACATGAGAAGTTCGTCAGCGAGGCTTACATTTATAAGTCAAAGTTGTATAATATTAAACATACTATAATGCACAGGTAACACAGGTATTGATTGGGTACATGGGACCCAAATAAAAGATCTTGATTTTGCTGATGACATAACTCTTATCAGTAACAATGTGAATTTCATCCAAGAAAAAACAGATATCATGTCTTCACTGGCTAGCATAATAGGACTTGAAATTAACAAGGACAAAACAAAAATAATGAAACTTCCCATTAATCAAAATGCAAAAATACACGTTGAAGGAACAGATGTTGAAGACGTCAATCAATGTGCATACCTTGGCAGCTACATAGATCAGGATGGTGACACCAGAAAGGAAGTCATAATTGCAAAAAGCAGCATTGACCTTCAAGAATCTTGAGAACATGTGTCATTCAAAAGTTATAAGCAGAAAAATCAAATTAAGACTATTCAATTCAAATGTAATATCCACCTTCATTAATGCATGCGAAAGCTGGAAATCAGCTAAAGAAATAGACAAGAAATTAGACTTTTGAAAACAATTGCCTGAGGAAAATACTTGGTATAAAGTGAAACGAATTCAAGAACAATTCAGAGATAAGGCAGATGACTGAACAACAACCAGTCTCATGGGTGATCAGGAAAAGGAGATGGATATACAAGTATATCGGTCACGTGATGAGAAGAAACAGAGAATCCCAAAACAAGCTATCAAGTGGAACACAGCATGTCGAAGAAAAAGAGCCAAACCACGTGAAACTCTGAAGAGGACATTGTTAAGAGAAGCCAAATTAATAGGCATAAAATCTCTTGATATTGTTGAAAAGCTCGCTGAAAATAGGAAAAATTGGCGAAATACCTTGAGAGCCCTATGTGACGTTTAACGGCACGGAAAGGATATAAGATATATAATAAGATAATGTACTGATACAGAAAAGTAATGATATCAACAGCGGACCTACTAGAGCAAACCGGGCTTTTGCAATACTGCAGACTATATCTTATCTTATATCTTCTTATATCCTTCCCGTGCCGTTAGACGTCACATAGGGCTCGCAAAGTAGTTCGCCAATTTTTCCTATTTTCAGCGAGCTTTTCAACAATATCAGAGACTATATGGAAATCTAAAAAAAGCTAAGCATGACGACGAAAATCAGGATATTTAAGAGTAATGTTCTAAGTGTACTACTCTATGGAAGTGAATGCTGGAAAATCACTAAAACCATAGAAAACAAGCAGAATTCTTTCCAGACTAAATGTTTACGAAGAATTAGACAAATATTTTGGCCACACACCATAAGAAATAACATCTTGCTGGCAGAAATGCAGATGAAACCACTGACAGCAATTATTGAGGAAAGACGCTGTTGATGGTTGGGACATGTGCTATGAATAACTGACAACTCATATCAAAAGTAACACTAAGATGGACGCTACAGGGGAACAGAAGTAAAGGTAGACCAAAAGAGACATGGAGATGAACAAAAGAGAGGATATTGAGCAAAAGAGGGCTCATCTGGGGAAGAGCAGAAAAAAGGCAAAAGACAAGCGTTTGTGGAAAACTCTTGCGGAAGCCCTATATGCCCTGGGCACTTAAGGTTCAGAGAGAGAGAGAGAGAGAGAGAGAGAGAGAGAGAGAGAGAGAGAGAGAGAGAGAAATGACATAATGGAGCTGATTTTTTTCATGATGTAAAATGAAATTAACTCTTTTCATACTCTAAATGTAGTTTTGGTTCAGTGCTGGGCCATGTTAAAAATAAATGTTTACCATTGTTACCAACATTTATAGAAGACATTTTTTCGGACATCATTATTTTCTGAACAGCACAATATGAGAGGAATAGACTGCGACACTTGGAGCGCGTACTTCACTGACGGGCAAGATGACCACCTACAAAATACGCTTTACACTTGGTACTTTGCAAACGTATGTTTTGATTTAATTTGTAATAATTGTCCTAAAATCAACATATATTTATGTAATGTACAGTCTTACTGCTTCTTAAGAAAAAAAAATTAAATTGTATGCTAGGGTGCGGATTTTGTCGTCTGCGCTCACTCGTGTTGATAAAGAGATGGTTAGGTCTATGAATCTTACTGTCTCTATGACCTCTTTGTGCGCTCCAGTTTTCCATCCATGTCCTTTTTTCCTGGGGGTGGAGTGGGCCACGTTTGGACTCTTTTAGAGAGTACAGGTTTGCAGAATGTGTTGTGGAGTCTGGTAACTCTTGTGTAGAGTGGAGTTTGAGCGGACTGTGGTTTATGTATATGGGATTGCAGAGCCAATTTTGCGATGTGATGTAAACTTAAAATGACGTCTTATGGTTGGTAATTCTGCTCTATTTTTCTATCATTTCACGCGCTTTGAAAATTGTCTCATTTTCATATTGGGATCTAGTGAGAGTTATTTATATTCAAGTTTAACAGGAAAAAAGAAGTTAAGCCAACTATTAAAAAATACAAAGTAAAGCCAGCGGATTATTGACGTACAAACATGGATTTTAAAAAAAAAGTATGATAGTTCATTCCTTACCTTCTTTGCCTCTAACTGGGCCACAGGTCAGCAACATAATATGAAACAAATAACTAAAAATATAGAGAATGTGTAAAAAAAATATTAGTGGTTTACGGTAGTCATCCTTTAACTGTTATTGATATGTTCATAAGTTTTCTTATTGTATATGCGTTTAAGTACTAATGACACCTGGTCTGGTCTGATTCACACTTCTTACTGTGCCAGTTTTATGACAATCGCATTTGGCAGCACACCATTTTACTTCATTCATTCACCCTAAAGAGAGATGTCATAGTGGGTATTCAAACCCTGTGACCTGCTTACTTCAGAGAGGATATTAGTCTTCAGATGTTTGTTTTTATTGCTGCCACTGCTTCCAAGATTGAGTTGAAATATCCAAATGCAGGAGAATGTGTGGACATATTACCCAGAACAAATATTATCCGAGTGTAGCATTTATTGTCACAGCAGCAAATACTTTTATTGTTTGTATTGACTACGCTGCTGCTCATGTGTTGATTGTTATTATATTCATGTTTCTAGTCGCAGTGGTTAAAAAACCAAGGATTTATCGATCCGTCTGTACCTTTGCCAGTCTCTCTGGAGATGCAAGAAATTGATGTAAGTCGCACGCTTGACCATATTTTTCAGTATTGCTGAATTTATTGTTCAATGATGTTTTATTTATTGTTTAATGATGTTTATATTACCGTTGTAATAATGATAATAATGACGTTATTTTTTCGATAATAACGATCACAAGTGGATATAGTTTTTAAAAAACTTAAATATTATTTCGTTGGTATAGTTGTGTTGAGGATACTAAATAATTCATTATTACCCAGAATCCTCCTAGTATTTTCCGATACTGATTGGCATATTTGCATTTACCTAGCATCCAGTCGTTTTGCTGAGTTTTGTTGCCGTCATGAATATTCAGTCAAAAAATAACTCGAAATATGTTGTTTTTTTTTACTTTTAAGAACATCATGTTGCCCATATTTATTTATTGCTATATGATTATAAGATCATTTTTAACGATTCAGTTTGGCCGTGGTTGTGTGTTTGCGGGGGGGGGGGGGAGAAACGAAAACACCGCTCATTTTGACAGTCAGCGACCCACAGCTGACATAGTAGGGTCAGACTTGCCGAACCGTAGCTGGCCAAGCCCCTGTCCCACCTTTCAGTTGGTCTTCCAATCAGTTTTTTATAAATAGGAAACAACGAGACTTTCGTACGGTAATGTAAGAGAACACAGTTTTGTAGGATTAGACCTCGAAAAATCGTAGACACAGCACTTTAGTGAGACGTGAGAGAAAGAAAAATCACTAGAAGGATTCGAACACGGACTCCGGTAGGACGAGCAGCCGTCTAGCCATGAGAGAAGAGCGTACTAACATTAATAATGGAGGTGATAGTAGCGCAGTCAGTTAGTAATTATCTTGTGATTTTTCTTTCTCTCACGTCTCACTAAAGTGCTTTGTTGCCGATTTTTTCGAGGTCTAATCCTACAAAACTGTGTTCTCTTACTTTATAATAACAGGTCAGTTCAATTCCATTCAAGTGCCATCCCGCATAACGTAGGCGATCATTTAGCTCCACAATTCCCTGTCTTTAGACTTGTTTATGAGATCCGTCGGTGACTTTCTTCCTAGCCACACTGACAGCTCATCCAGTAACTTCTCTCTCTCTCTCTCTGTCTTCCTCTGTCTCTTCTTCCTTCACTTTTTCCAGTTGCCACAGTATGTTTCAATTTTCCTCTTCTCAGGAGATGTCCTATAAATCTCGCTTGTCTGCCTCTGATCTTTGCTATAATTTGCTTTTTAACTCCAGCCTCTCTTAAGACTTCTTCATTGGTTTTCTTGGCTGTCCTTCTTATAAACCACATCTCCATGGGCTCCATTTCTCGCAATAACGGGTCAGGCCTGTTTAATGGGGCAGAGATCGCCAGTCCCCATGGTAGTGGAGTCTGCTAAAGAAGCATTGCATACCACCTGCTTATTAGCTGTACTCAGGGACTGAAAAAATAGCTACCATGACCTGATTCCAAGCTAACACGATGCTATGCCTCAATATCTTCACCGCATCGGTTGCGAAGAACACCAGCTCTCAGCTCTCTCTGAATTCTTGTGTATAAAGAAGAAAGTCTGTTTCCTAGTTTGCATGCTAAAGAAATTAGAAAATGTTAAGAATATATACTGGAATTAAGAAGCATCAATAAAGTGAACAATGATATAATGAATATCACAACATAAAACGAGGCGTAAGATATTGGTGTTTCATGTCACCTGATCTATTACACTGGCCAACACACATTTTGGTGCCTCAAATGTTAGACGGAAGGGCAGAATGTCAGACGGGCCTGCACACCCAATTCTTAACCCTTTGAAAATAAAGTATGTTCGTTCGTTCGTTCGTTCGACGTGTTTCTGGGTATATTTGACCTGCTGGTTCCAAAAATGGCACACGTTTTCCCCTATCAGCTCTAGTTTTTGAGATACAGAACACATCCTATATACCATACTTCACTCTGCTAACCCATAACAAATCAGGATATTTTAATGTAGTGTTTAAATTATAAACAATAAGGGGCCGGCTAGCATAGTGGTTAGAGCACTCGTCTAGCAACCAAATGGTCGAGGGTTCGAATCCCCAGCTGAGCGGGATTTTTTTTCCGACCAATACGACCCAGCCTCGTAAAATGGGTACCAGAGAAAATCTGGGAAGTAAAGGCAGCGAGGAAAGGAACTGGTCACCCTACCTCATACGCTGATGACCCAGCATAATGAGGTCTCTAACGCTTCACCCCCTACGGCATTTGAAATGCTATGGGACTATCTTTACTTTACTTTACTTAAATTAATATCTTTTGAGCATGAAGGAAAACATATTAAAAATTAAAATAAAAATGTACTACATGAAAATCTACTTCACGCAAATCTACTTATTTCAAATCAAAAGCACAAGTTTATGATACAAACTTTCCACTCATTCGACACACAAGAATTCCGAGAGTGGGATCTGCCACGACAATCCCACGTATAAGATTCCAACAATAGCCTGCCATTATATGTGCATCCCATCTTCCTTGGTATCTGGCTTCCATTGTTTTTATATCTTTGTGAAACCTATCACCCTGCTTTTCGCTTAAGTCACCAAGGTTCTCTGGAGAGCGATCTAAGTGACTGAGCAGATAACGGATTTTTAACACTCATGTTACGGCCATTTAAACTGATCAGAGACATCAAAGACTGCACAAGATGGAGAATCGTGATCGCCAGAACTGACCAGTACGGAACGTAATACATAAATTAAGGTGAATCATCTCCGCCAAATTTTGCGCAGCTTCCAACTAGTAATGGCTAGAAAAAGTTACAAAACTTTTAGGTTTCACAATTTTGACCCTATAGGAATTTGTTTCCGCTCTGGAGATAACCGAGGTGGTCGTTGTGTCCTCTGTTTTCTTAGTGTGCTCGAGACTGGCAGATTTTTACTAGCCATGTTTCTTTATGATGTTAAAGATAAAATCTACTAACATGACGTTCTGGCACAAATCATGTCCCTCCAAACATCATCGTGTTTTATTTGCAATAAAGTGCTTCGTAGCAGTTTTCACGGTCTCTCTGCACACATTTTATTTAAAACTTCGTATAGCAGTTTTCACGGTCTCTCTGCACACATTTTATTTAAAACTTCGTATAGCAGTTTTCACGGTTTCTCTGCACACATTTTATTTAAAACTTCGTAGCAGTTTTCACGGTTTCTCTGCACACATTTTATTTAAAACTTCGTAGCAGTTTTCACGGTTTCTCTGCTCACATTTTATTTAAAACTTCGTAGCAGTTTTCACGGTTTCTCTGCTCACATTTTATTTAAAACTTCGTATAGCAGTTTTCACGGTCTCTCTGCACACATTTTATTTAAAACTTCGTATAGCAGTTTTCACGGTCTCTCTGCACACATTTTATTTAAAACTTCGTATAGCAGTTTTCACGGTCTCTCTGCACACATTTTATTTAAAACAAACGCACATTGATTTTTCTTTTTTTAAAAGTGCTTAGCTTACTTTTTCTTCTTGGGACTTAAACATTGTGTCAGACAGAATTTTCAGTTCTGCGATCAAAACTTTATGTGTGTGTGTGTGTATATATATATATACAAAAACAAGCTATCAAGTGGAACACAACAGGCCGAAGAAAAAGGGGCAGACCGCGTGAAACTCTGAAGAGAACATTATTAAGAGAGGCCAAGTTAACAGGCATAAAATCCTTTGTTGAGGTTGAAAGACTCGCCGAAGACAGGAAATATTGGCGAACTACTTTGCGAGCCCTATGTGACGTCTAACGGCACGGGAAGGATATAAGATATAAGATAAGATATATATATATATATATAAATCTTGGGATCTTTAGTGCAATATCTATCAATTATCATCAATGTATCATCATTTATGTTTCTACAGCGTTACACTCTGTTTAACTTCTATGAATTCGACACGCAAGATGAGATGAAAATTCCTGATTTGTCACTATGCTTTGATCCCAGCACAACCATGAATATTGAGTTGTTTTTTTCTGGTAAGCTGTTGCTATAGTGAAATCGTCAATTTTCACATTGTCAATAGTAACTTCTCGCAGCATTATCGTTATTCACCGTTTGTATCATAAACCGATAGTCCTTTTCGTCTTCGAAAATGGTTACAAAGCAGGAGATCTCAGCTATTTATAGAAGATATCAACTGGAAAGCAATTTCATTCTCACCAGCATTTTGGGTCATATATTTTGGCATATTCATTTAATGAGGAGTGTTAGAGAAGATGTAGACAAAGAATATTATGAGACCATAACAATTGAAAGTTATGAAATAACGGAGATTAGATATGCTGATGACACAGTATTACTGTCCACAACACAAAAAGGAATGGAAAAACTAATTATGTCAGTCCGTAAGAACAGTGAAGAGCAAAAACCTTTATCTTAATGCAAAGAAAACTAAATTGATGACAGCTGACAAAACAAATAAGCCAGCTGATATATATATATATATATATATATTCATTCATTCATTCACTTACATGTCCCTTGCGGAACTTTGCTTCGAAACAGCACTCCTGTAGGCCTCTCGGTTGTGAGCAGTATGGGCTGCTGTTGCTTGCATCCATTTGCAGATCGTCAACGATGTCTTGCAGCCATCTTCGTTTTGGTTTTCCTCTCTTTCTTTTTCCCATTATGTATCCATCCAACATGGTCTTCTCTAAATTATCATAACGCTTACTGTGTCCAAAATATTTAAGTTTTTTCTCTTTAATCCTCTTTACTAGCCAGCTATCTTCAATATTAAGCTCTTGCAGTATAGATATATTTGTTCTGTTTTGTGTCCACGATATTTGGAGAACTCTTCTGTAGCATTTACATTCAAAGGCATTTTGTGTTTCTCAGCTGTTATATATATATTATATATATATATATATATATATATATATATATTAGGAAAAATTGGAAGAGGTGGAGAGTTTTGAATATCTTGGATCATTACTAAATAATAATGGAGATACAATGATGGAAATTAAAAGTGTGTGCTCTTCAGAAAATAAAACAACTAAAGAAGCTGTGGAGAGGAATAGACAGAACTACAAAAATAAGATTTTCAAGGGCATGCATCTTTCCCATAGCAACATACACCTGTGAGACCTGGACACTTAACAAAATAGCTGAGAAACATATAAATGTCTTTAAATGGTACAGAAGAGTCCTTCAAATATCATGGACACAAAAAAGAAAAATATATCCATACTACAATAACTTAATATTGAAGAAGATTGACTGGTAATGGAGATTAAAGAGAGAAAACTTAAATATTTTGGACATATTAAACGTCACGGGAAATTTAGAGAAGACTGTCTTGGAAGGGTACATAATGAGAAAAAAAGAGGAAGGTCAAGACGAAGATAGCTACAAGATATAGTCGATGATTTGCGAATGGATGCATCAGCAACAGGGCATCTTGCTTACAACCAAGAGCTGTTAGGGAGGGAGGAAAAGTTCAGCAAAGGTCATGCAAATGACTGACGTACAATCTCCATTTATTCCTCTGTTCGTTTATCGTTCTATCTTGCCTATTGTTTAGGAGTTAGGCATGGATGTACATTTTTATTGTTTGTGTTGCTTTTTTCTGTCTTCTGTTTTCGTCAGTGATCTCCAATTGTTTAATACGCTACACAGATCATATGTCTTCACCTGTCTTAAACTGTTTTACTCTGTCATTATTTCACTGCCTTGTCTCTATTATTACTTTTCTCATACTCAGAGAAAAAAAGGAGAATATTCTAATAAAAAAAAAAATTTAATTTCAATAGTCATCAGAATGTCTGTATTCTTTCTTTTCAGCCCGCTATGATAAAGTCGTAGCGCAAAGTATCCAAGATTTTTCTACTGCTGTATATGGCGCTATAGTTGCCCAGACAAGCCTGGCTTCAGTGCTTCGAATATCACAGCTGGACGTAAGTCTGGATTCTGTCATATGACTCCATGCGGGGAGTTCTATAAGTGAACATGTAGACGTGTGCAGTATCATCGTATATGACAAATATAAAACAAACATACACACAGATTCTGTATAAGGACTAAGTTGATATTTTATACATTCTAAGGAAAAAAATGGAATTATACAAATTCTTCCTGTATGTGCAAGACATAATAAAATTAGATAGCCACGCAATTGCTTGTAATCTTTAATTTTTTTTTTACAATTTCATTCATAAGTTTGTATTTCCCTCTATTTTATCTTTTGATGACGTTGACTGTAGCACAGTTGTCTTTGTCTTCTTCATAGGCATTTTCCTGTCTATATCTGCAGTCTTGTCTCTTGGATAAATTTCACTGATTTTTTTTTTATAATTCATATATGGAACCGTAGAGCATATCTCCTTTGGTGGTTTCACTAGACAAGTAACTGGTTCTCAGTGTCTTATAGTTGGTGCAGTTATGGGGGGGGGGGGGGGGTATTATGCTCCACAGTTTGGTGGCCACACATACAGAGAGTAGTACTACATACTTTAAACTGTGTATACATATGACTTCGGAGTCGGCTGTGTCATGTTCGGAGACGGAAAAAGGTGACTTGTTCCCTTCTGTTTAGCATATGATAGTCGTCACGTAGTGATATTTGTGGCTTCCTGTAAGTTTTTATCATGCTTTTCGTCTGTTTATAGGTGATCGGTATGTCTGTTTGCTCCATTTCAATGCCCTCTTTGGCCAGACGGTCAGCTTTCTCATTGCCTGGTATCTCACAGGGGATGGAATCCATTGCAAGGAGACTCATGTTATGAGCCAATTTTTTGACAAGGCATCCTTAAGGTCTGGTAGTTTGTTGCACTGAAGAGCTTCCAGTACCGATCTTGCGTCCGTGAGAATTACTAAATGTCAACTAAATGTCAACTTAGATGAAGTTACACTGAATGAAATTGAAACAGCAGTGAATCTAATGGCTGACAACAAAGCTGCAGGTGAAGATGAAATAACAGTCGAAATATTAAAAGCTATTACGTAACAGTGATAACATGAGCCAACTACAGAGAATGTTTAATAAAATCTGGAAAGAAGAAAAGGTCCCCTCTAAATGGAAACAAGGAATCATTGTTAAAATACCCAAAAATGACAATCTCATTGACTGCAAAAACTGGAGGGGTGTAACCTTACTATCAGTTGTGTCAATGGTGTTTTGTAAAGTGATTCTCAACAGAATTAAGGATGTAGTTGATACTGTAATGAGAGAAGAACAAGTTCATTCATTCATTCATTTGCATGTCCCTTCCGGAACTTTGCCTCCCAAACAGCACTCCTGTAGGCCTCTCGGTTGTGAACAAGATGGCCTGCTGCTGCTGCGTCCATTTGTAGATCGTCAACGATTTCTTCCAGCCATCTTCGTTTTGATCTTCCTCTCTTTCTTTTTCCCATTATGTATCCTTCCAACACGGTCTTCTCTAAATTATCATAACGTTTAACGTGTCCAAAATATTTAAGTTTTCTCTCTTTAATCCTCTTTACTAGCCAGCCTTCTTCAATATTAAGCTCTTGCAGTATAGATATATTTGTTCTTTTTTGTGTCCATGATATTTGGAGAACTCTTCTATAGCATTTACATTCAAAGGCATTTATGTGTTTCTCAGTTGTTTTGTTAAGTGTCCAGGTCTCACATGCATATGTTGCGATGGGAAAGATGCATGCCCTTAAAAATCTTATTGTTGTAGTTCTGTCTGCTCCTCTCCACAGATTCTTTATTTGTTTTACTTTCTGAAGAGCAGTAGCTGTCCTCCTTTTAATTTCCCTCATTGTATCTCCATTATTAGTTAGCAGTGATCCGAGTTATTAAAAACTCCACTTCCTCCAATTTTTCCTCATTTCAGCTGAACAGGTAGGTTTTCAAAAAGGGAGAAGCTGTCTCTACCTGAGAATAATACTTATTTTGAGAATAATGCTTTAAGAACATATTGAAAAGCAAAAACCATTAATCCTGAACTTTATACACTTTAAAAAGGGATTTCGTAGTATACACAGAGATTCATTGTGGAGAATTTTAAGACTATAGGGAATACCATTTAAAATTGTCAACATCATTAGAGATCTCTACAACGGATATATGTATGCAGTCTATACAGAAAAAGGAATGAGTGAATGGTTTCAGATTCAAACAGGGGTGAAACAAGGATGTATATTATCTCCCTTGGTTTTTGGAATTGCTATAGACTTTATAATGAAAAGATGCTGTACTAGTAAAACAAGCATTGATTGTGTACATGGGGCCCAAATAGAAGATCTTGATTTTGCAGACGACATAGCTCTTATCAGTGACAATGTGAAATTGATGCAGGAAAAAATCCTTGGCTAGCAAAATAGGTCTTGAAATTAACAAAGATAAAACAAAAATTATGAATTTTCTCATTAATCAAGAAGGAAAAATATATATAGAGGGAACAGCTGTTGATGAAGTAAACCAATTTGCATACCTTGGCAGCTACATAGACCAGGAATTAGAATTACAAAAGCAGCATTGTCCTTCAAAAATCTTGAGAACATATGGAATTCAATAGTTATAAGCTCAAAAACCAAGTTAAGATTATTCAATTCAAATGTGATATCCACCCTCATTTATGCATGCGAAAGCTGGAAATCAACCAAAGAAATAGACAAGAAATTAGACTCTTTTGAAAACAGATGTCTCAGGAAAATAACTAGTATAAAGTGGAATGAATTTAAGAACAACACAGAGATAAGACAGATGAGCAAACAACAACCTGTCTCATGGGTTAACAGAAAAAGAAGATGGACATATATAGGCTATGTGATGAGAAGAAACAATCGGAGAATACCTAAACAAGTTATCAAGTGGAGCACAACAGGCCGAAGAAAAGGAGGTCGACCCTGTGAAACTCTAAAGAGGACATTGCTAAGAGAAGCCAGTTTAGTGGGCATAACATCCCTTGATGAAGTTGAAAAACTCGCAGAAAACAGTAAAACTTGGCAAACAACTGTGCGAGCTCTATGTGACATTTAATTGCACGGGAAGGATGTAAGATGTAAGATCAGTTCTGGAGTCTGATAGTTTTTCAACTGCGCCAATAATTGCCCTAACTTCTGCATCACAGTTGTTGCAGTATTTTCCAGTGTGTATGTAAATCTTGTCAGTGGTGTTGTTTGGATATTCAGTATGTGCTTCTGCCCCTCCATTCTTTATGGCATTGTGTGCAGATCCATCTGTCACATGGACATTTGTCATCTAGCACATTAAGTGTGGCTGTTGATCTTACAGGACTGCTTTGCATCTCACCATTCTGCACACCTTTCACTTCAGTTTGAAAAAATTTTAGTGTACAACCTGCTTCTATACATGGTATATGCTCTGGTACGGATGATAATGGAGCAACTACAGTTGGTAGGTCAAGTATCAGCTTACACAGACACTTGGCCTGATGTATGAAGCTGCTTCTTTTAAGCCATCTTAGTGTCAAGTTATTGAATCTCTCCTTCAGGGGATGACTTACAGAGATGAGGAATTTCTCTCCCAATGTCATGACCTTTGTGTCTCTTTTAGCAACTTGATCACCGACTATTTTCCGCATTTCTGCTACTGGTGTGGACCTCATGGCACCTGTGATAATCAGTAGTGACTGATTTTGTACCTTGTCTAGATTATGCAGCGTAGTGTTTGATGCTGTGCACCAAGATGTTGAGACATATTCTAAATGTGGTAGAACACATTGCTGATATACATTCTCGAGGATTTTTTCACTGGCTCCCATGTGGTTCAACTCAGTTTTCTTAATATGGCTAGCTTTCTCCTGGCTTTTCCTTCTGCACTGCTGATGTGTTGCTTCCAGGTCAGTATTCAGTTAAGAGCCATTCTTAAGTGAACGGGTTGATTATTCATCCTTAAGGATATTTCATTTACAAAGATATTACCTGCTTTCTGTTTAGACGAGAGAGTGAACATAGTGGTACTTGATTTCTCGGTGTTGATACGTACACACCATTTGTTTGTCCATAATGTCAAGATGTCTGCTGCTCTTTGGGTCTCTGTATAGCAACTGTCGCATGTTCGTATGTACACTTGATCTTTTGTACTGTAGTATTGCCTAAAATCTGCTTGTTGTAGAGCAAGATCGTTTTCACTTTCTAGGTACAATTCTAGCCTGAGGTCAATGATGCATTCTACTGTTTTGCATAGGCAGCTAGTGAGACTGATTGGCCTATAGCTGGAGACTGTATTGCTGTTTTTCCCTGGTTTTAGCAGGGGTGTCATGCTTGCTTCCTTCCAGATTTGAGGTAACTTGCCTATGCACTAGCACATATTGAAAATATTCAACATCTTTCCCATTGCTGCCATTCCTAGGTTCTTGATCATTTCATTGGATACTCCATCTGGTCCTGGTGATTTCCTTTGTTTCAGTTTGCTGACTGGTAGGTCTAACTCGCTGAGTGTGACTGGTGCGTCCATGACCTCCACTTTTCTGACTTGTTCCTCTTCTTTCAGTGGGTCAGTGCGCACTGTACAGTCTTTCTCTGGATGGATATCAATGTTGCAGTCTTGTGCAAACATGCGAGCAAAGTGATCTGCTACCTGCTTACCTGAAACTGTTTTCCCATACTCTGTTAGTGTAATCTTTGTACTTCTTCCAGTGTTCTCGTCATTTAACTGTTTGATTAGTTTCCACAGTTTATTTCTATCCTTTTCAAAGTTTAGGGACTCTGTTTTCTTTCTCCAACTTTTCTGTCTGGAATGCAGCTTGGCGCTCTGAAATTTGGCCTTATTTAGTAAATTATTTGGTAATTATAGTGAAAAATTAAATGAGGGAAATTAAAAGAGGACATCTATCGCTCTTCAGAAAGTAAAGCAACTAAAGAATCTATGCAGAGGAACAGACATAACTACAAAAATAAGATTTTTAAGGGCATGCATCTTTCCCATCGCAGCATATGCCTGTGAGATCTGGACACTTAACAAAACAACTGAGAAACACATAAATGCCTTTGAATGTAAATGCTACATAAGAGTTATTCAAATATCATGTACACAAAAAATATCCATACTACAAGAACTTAATACTGAAGAAGGCTGGCTAGTAAAAAGGATTAAAGAGAGAAAACTTAAATATTTTGGACACATTAAATGTCATGATAATCTAGAGAAGACCGTCTTGGAAGGGTACATAATGGGAAAAAGAAAGAGAGGAAGACCAAAGCGAAGATGGCTGCAAGATATCATTGAATATCTGCAAATGGATGGATCAACGGCAGGCCATCTTGCTCACAACCGAGAGGCCTACAGGAGTGCTGTTAGGGAGGCAAAGTTCCGGAAGGGACATGCAAAAGAATTAATGAATACAGTGCAGGTTTTTTGGCACGGTCTATTTTATGTTTTCGAGCTGTTTCCACGTCATCGTGCAATTTTCCCAGCCGATTCGACCAATATGGTTTATAGTCCATATGAACTCCTCTGGTAATGGTTTCATAGGCAATCTGAAGGATGCAACCATTGAATTCTTTCTTAATATACTTACCTTCTATGGACAGCTGTCCCACCAGAATACTTGTATGATGTCTGTACATTGTCCAGTTTATTTTTTTTTATAGTTTCATCAGGGGAGATGGCTACTGGTGTTAATGAACTCATTTTCTATTTCCAGGAATACTGGTCGATGGTCACCACCTCCAACTTGTTTTCCAACTGCTGCTGAGGTTGTATGCTAAGCCCTTGAGTAAAATGTTGAGGGATCCATTGGCTGGTTGATCATTATCATCCTGCCAGATCTCAATTTCCTCTCCTCACTTGTTTATGTGGTCATGGTCCCAGCTCTGGAAATGGCTGTTAAAATCTCCACAGACCATCAGTCTCTCTTTATGTGGGATTGTTCCAGAGCAAGTGGGCCGTCATTAGGGCAGTAATAGTTAAGAAGGTGGAAGGTATTACTGGTTTTTAGATGGATCATCTGGATTTCGGCTTCTTCCATATCCACTCCCACTTGACAAGCGCTGATGTTATTCTTAACAAGTGTGAGTACTCCTCCTTTTCTTCAGTCCTGTAGGTCTGATCTGAAACAGCGGTAACCTCTGATCTTAAAGACGATATCTTTGGTTAGGTGTGTCTCCTGTTTGCAGTGTATACTTACCTGCTCTGCAAAGAGTATGTTCTACCTTTTTTGGTATAGCCACCTCTAACACTGCTGTCACCCTTGGCATTCCACTGTATTAGTTTAAGTTCCTGCTTTTTGGCACTTTGCTGCTGTTGTATTTTCTGGCCAGTAGTTCTACTCTCATGTCTCCTGGCTCCACAAGACGAACTGAGAGGACCTCCAGTAACATAGGCTAGACCCTTTCGAGATAAGGGCACTGCACCTGCCTGGTTAGTCTTCACAGGGCGAGCACCATGTTTAAAATTTTTCAGATATGAATATTTCATTAACGATAATGCGTGGTACCCTGATTTTTGCGATTTTTTCTGGTTGAGTACCTCCGACTTCAGCACTTTTCCTTACTAGGGCAGACTATGGTCTTGCTCGGACTGCCATGAAGACAGTGGTGTAGGCTGGCCTGGCCAAAACTTTTTTCCAGCCTCTTATGGCAGTACTTATGTCAGTTCTCCATGTCAGATCCAGCATGCAACGCTGGATGGCCAGACCGCTTTGAGACAGTTCCACAGAGACTTTGGGATGAGGAATCCGATGAGTGCTTCGACGATATCTATCCCCCGCCACCTATAGTCTGCTGGCTCTGCTTTGTTATACCTGATTCTGATAGCTATTGTTGTAGAGACCTAGGTCCTGGGTTAATTGATTTCACATAAAATTTTCCTCACCCCCGCGGCGATCTCCATGTCCCCGTCCGTCCCCATCCTGACATTACATTTTACAAAAATAGCAGTTACAATTAGTGTTCATTGCAACAAGTTTCTGGACTACAGAAGTAGGTCAGAGTTTTGAAGTTAATCAGATCTATGTTCACTGTCTCACAAAGACTATGTTAAGATAAGTAGGTTGTAATAATAAATGTTTTAAGAAGATAAACGTTACACGTTAACCTTGTTCCCAATTGTTTATCATTGTCTCATAAATAAGTATTCTTGAACTGCTACATATGATGTTCTATTTTCAAAACGATCATAAATGTGAAAAAGTAAAATCCCCGTTTACATGTGAATAAACATAATCATTCATGCAGCTTCAGTTTTACATTTGTTCACCTTCGTGTTGCCTACACAGTTCTGATAACACAAGCATATGACTTGATTCTATTTTCAGGTACAACCTGCCAGCAGGGAGGAGACAGTTGTGAGATTCAAACTTTTAGATCTTGGTATCGTGCAGGTGCATGGAGATACAACTAAGTTTAACGCTGTTTCCAACTCCCAAGTCTACCAGGACCTCCTCCAGGCAGTCAATGCTGGAACATTTTTCGTGGAGATTCCAGTTTCCTCTGATATTGGAACGGTTTGCACTGTTTTTTTTTTTTTGTTTTGATTTGTTTTGGCAGACAATAACAGTGAGAAAACAATATATGGGGAGGGGGATGAAAGAAGGTTTAGACTGAATAGAGAACACTGAAAGGACAAGACTGCCTAGGATACCTAGGCCATATTGTTTTCTCGCTTTTATTATCTGCGCCATCTGGAGGTTTTATTAAGTCATAGGTACCCAATGGGAGCAAGCTGGGGCCATAGGAGGCATAACGCCATGTTGTTTACCATATGGTACTTTTTGTCATCCTTCCGTCACCTAATTTCTCAGCCAATCGCCTGTTTCAACTTTAAAAAAGATACCAAAAAGCTATGTACGCATATTTAATTTGCAATCTTTTTTTTCGCGTTTTTATCTGTTGCGCTGTTTTTTTTTTAAGTGAGCCTTGAAAAGGACATTGGCCAAAATATTCTATTATTGTATGTTCTTCATTTACATGTGATGATATTACTTTCTGCCATTCTTGTTTCGGCCCACTTTCCTTACTCTTTCTATCTTTTTTGAAAACTGAACCATACATCTTTATCTACTTTATTAGTAGAATCAGTTTTACCCCAGTCCTCATTTCTCTTATCTGTCAGCTGTAAGATTATAGAATTCATTTTTTTTTTCCGATCAATAACAGAACCATGTCCACTAAAGGTGTTTTATTCCCAAATGTGGAACTCCAGATCGTTATGAAGTTTCTGTTCCCGCAGAACAAAATTCCTGAGCAAATCCATGAGCGTATTCCCCAAACACTGAGTGACAAGTGAACATACATATACGGCTATGAAGAAGTGGTATGCTAACTTTCAGCGTGGTTATTTAGACACAGAAGATGCAAAAAGATCTGGAAGGCTTTCAACAGTGTCAACTCCAGAAATTATTAATCATGTTTAATGACCTGATTTTTGACAGATTAGTCGAAGTGAAACATGTGGTTATCATTAACATGTATATACGTATTATGTGTGCTATTTTCTTGGTTTTTTTTTATTTTACTGTTGATTTTTCTTATGATAAATATGAATTTAAAAAATTTCCCCAGAAGTTTAGAAGTTGCCAATCTGGCAACACTGAAAGTCGTAGTTGTCTTAACTAAGAAATTATTAACCTTTGTTGCGTCTGTTGTTGCTACATAGCGATATGTAATATGACACCAAATTTTGCATATGAATCCAGTAAGAACTTTATCTAACGATAGCTGTGTTAAGGTCTAATGAAACAGTCACCAGGCCATACCTCACGTACCGAAATGCACTGCTCATCCGTGCGTATGGTCGAATTTTCGACATTTCCGGGGGTTTTCGACATTGTTTGTTCCATTAAAACAAGCGGTGTAACATTTACATTGTACATATTTCGTCCGCGATTCCGGTGACACTTTCAAAATGGAGAATGCGTGCCTAGTTACGAGCGATGCCGAGCGAGAACAAGGACGCGAAGCATGGACATTTTTCAATTTTTGACGACGTAGATAGGGGTATGGACATAGCCTATGGCCACCCCGCTGCTCTTGAATGTTTTCTAAGTAGATTTAGACGACTGGAGAAGTAGTTAGGAGTAGTTAGGAGGTTATGTCAGACATTCATGCAGCGGAAATGCAACACGGAGTCACAATACGAGATCGACAAGTAGATCTACACATCTTAGATGGTAAGTAGGGGTAAGTAGCGCGAATCTAGACCTATCCAATGGTGAGCTGGCCACGATCAGTGTCTAAAAACATCACATTACTTCTGTTTTCCTAAAAAAAACTCTGCATTTATGAAATTTTCATTCATTTAGCTACACTTTGACACATATTACGTATACGGAAATACATGGAAATACTGTTTTCCATTCCATTTTACAACTATACCCCCTTACTGACCAAGACCTGCGTTTTACTCCCGCACGCCATGACACGTACGTGTTTCTTCTGCCGCACGGAAAGAGTAACTTTAACGGCTCATGCCTTCCACGTCTCTCAGTTCTCCGTGTCCTCATTCTCGTCCCAGGAGACTGCATTTTAATTGTGGACCTTGAAAATTTTACATCCCCCTCCCCCTGGCCTTAACCATTTCAAGAGGTGTGCTTGTATGCTCTCTCTCAGGTTGAGAAACCCAGTTGCATAAACTATAAATAAACGCAGTATACACGAAATAAACGCAGTATACAAGAAATAAACGGAACATATGAATCCAGGACAATTAAACGCACGCCTTGAACGTAGGCAGTTTTTATTAGAGGTGTTGGATATCATAGTATACAGTCTATAGCTTTGAGTAAGTATTCACTACTACAATAGGTGCAATAAATATTGAGAATGATCTTAACAAAGCACAGTCACATTGACCAGTATAACACTGAACAGAAACTGCTGAAATCAGTGGGAAGGTTCGTTTATCTTGAATCCACGGTTTCACCCACTTTATGGGCAAGAAATCAATACACCGACAATAAAGATGGGAAGAAATCAATCCACGGACCGTAAAGATTGGAAGAAATCTATACACGGACAGTAAAGATGGCAAGAAATCAATACACGGACAGTAAAGAATGCAAGAAATCAATACACGGACGGTAAAGAATGCAAGAAATCAATACACGGACAATAAAGATGGCAAGAAATCAATACACGGACAGTAAAGATGGCAAGAAATCAATACACGGTCGGTACAGATGGCAAGAAATCAATCTACGGACCGTAAAGAATGCAAGAAATCAATACACGGACAATAAAGATGGCAAGAAATCAATACACGGACAGTAAAGATGGCAAGAAATCAACTCACGGACAGTAAAGATGGCAAGAAATCAATACACGGACAGTAAAGAATGCAAGAAATCAGTACACGGACAGTAAAGAATGCAAGAAATCAATACACGGACAGTAAAGGCAGTTACCACATTTGGCAAAATATTGAAAAAAGCACGGAACAACAGAAAGTTAACACCTAAAACAAAGGCCCCATCTGTGTGTTTGTGTAAAGAAAGTAGGATCTTGAGTAATGACAGGAAGTAGAAAATTGGGAAAAGGAAGTTAGGTTTTGATTAACGATAGAAAGTTTTAAAATGTTGGAAGTGAAATAGTTTCCTGGTTAACGATTAAAATTTCAAACTTTGGAAAGAAAAAATAGATCTAACAATAGAAGTTGAAATCTATTGGGTAAGAAATAGGGTCTTGATTAACAGGTTAGGTTCAGGTTCAGGTTCAGTACGGTTTCAGCATCACGCAAACGAGAATATCCTATAATTGCTCCTCCGCCTGTGCCAGTGACATCTCCTGGAATGCGCAAGAACCGTCCCAGAAAAGTGATCCGTGCACGATAAATGCATACATCTCAGCAAATGTCCTCAGTAAGGAGGCACAGCCAGCTCTAAGCAGCTGTACGGCGCCGACCTTCCAAAGTACACAACGAAATGCATCCGGCATGTTTATTAATCGCTGATCTCCTTACATCTTACGTCCTTCCCTTGCTGTTAAACATCACATAGGGCTCACATGGTAGTTTGCCAAGGTTTCCTGTTTTCGGCCCAGTGTTGCCAGATCTGAAGATTAAAAAGTAGCGGATTTGAACTATTTGTAGCCCACACATAAAAATGTATTATTTCGTAACTATACACTTTTACTATATATACATATATAATCTTTATATCCCGCAAGTAATTTTCGATCAATATAAAATATTAAATGCATAATACGTATACTTTTAACGTGGAAATAATTAGTTACATTCACATTTACAATTATCCCCTATACATATAAAGACCCGCGCTTTTTGTCTGGCACGGACGGGAACGGTCCGCATTTTTCCCTCCGGCAGGGGAAGGGTTAAATGGTCGAGGGTTCGAATCCCCAGCTGAGCGGGATTTTTTTCCGACCAATACGGCCCTGAGGTCGACCCAGCCTCGTAAAATGGGTACCAGAGAAAATCTGGGAAGTAAAGGCAGCGAGGAAAGGAACTGGTCACCCTACCTCATACGCTGATGACCCAGCATAATGAGGTCTCTAACGCTTCACCCCCTACGGCATTTGAAATGCTATGGGACTATCTTTACTTTACTTTAGGGGAAGGGTTAATTTATAAACGCACGATTAGTTCTCTCCAATAAAGATCACATGCGCCGATGAACGCTCAGTAATAAGTTTAATCTATATTCTTTTTTTATCTAACCATTAATATGTATATTTATCGTAAAATGAATTAATAATGTAATAAGTGCAAAATTATTTATTACTCGCCTTTTATTTAAAATTGTATAACAGAAAAAAATCTCAGAAATCTCCCCATCTTCCTTTCCGGCTGATTCTTTGTGGTAGATTGACAAATTAAACGTGAGCATTTTTTTGTTGATGATGTGAAGTTATAACCGCATATTTTTCTGTCTTGAAATATCATTTTAACTCGGAGAATTGACGAAATATGTTCTAGCCCATTCTGTTTCGGAGTTTTGTTTTTGTTGCAGTTACTCTTGAAAATATTGTTTCAACTGTATCATTGCTAACTGGCAAGCTGTACACAGTTTAATTCTGAAACATAATATTCAAGATGTATCATTGACAAAATTCTTGTAATAAAATGTAATATGACATAACTTCCTTAGTTTCGTCGTTGAAGCATTTCGCTATGCTCTAGACGGGATACGAGAACCATTCCAAACTCTGTAGCACGTGGTCATCTTCTAATTCCTCTTCTGGCGGTCTGAAATCGCTTTACACAATGTTTCAAATGTATCCTATCTTCTGCATTCCTCACGCAGTACTAAAATAATCACTTTTCGAAAATGAGACAATTTCTATCTGTCATAAAAATAACTCTGGTTCTAAAATGATCTCCTGAACATCTATTGCTCTAATCTAATTGTCCACGTGTTCCATCTGTCGTTACCTACGTGTCAGATGCATCAACTGTCTATAGAGTTGTCTTTTATCTCAGTCATTATCTTGCTCTTTCATGTCTGAGGTTTTATTGTGTCCTCGCTTTTCATTGTGTCCGTCTACTCTGTACTTTTGTTATCTGAGAAAATCCTCTTTGTCAGCACTCATTGTCAGCGTCTAGTATTTCTAAGTATCTACACTTCTGTTTACATTTCTCAGCGTCTTGTTGTGCTAGTGTCATGGAAGTTTGCTTTATACCTTTCTCTACATTTCCTACCTACTTTTGTCTGTTGCTGTTTGGGCGTTACTATTTTGTCTACAATACATATTGTGGGGACGTTCCTCTCCCAGGTTTTCCATATTTTCTGACCTGATTGCTGTAAAAACGATTTTGTGACATATTTTTATATATGAAAATGAAAAAATAGCGTATTTTAAAGATTTATAGCCCGCAGATAATTAAAAGCAGCCCAAAAAGTAGCGCTCCGCCCAATGTGACATTTTTTGTAGCGATGGCACTTAAAACTTGTAGCCCAATCTGGCAACACTGTTTTCGGCGAGCTTTTCAACCTCATCAAGGGATGTTATTCCAACTAAACTGGCCTCTTAGAGTTTCACGTGGTCGACCTCTTCTTCTTCGGTCTTTTGTGTTCCACTTGACAGCTTGTTTTGGGATTCTCTGACTTTTTCTTCTCTGCACATGACCGATATATGTCCATCTTCTTTTTCTGATCATCCATGAGACAGGTTGTTGTTTGCTCATCTGTTTTATTTCTGCGTTGTTATTTAATTCGTTCCACTTTTTCCTGAGACACCTGTTTTCAAAAGAGTCTATCTGTCTTCTACCCTATCTGTGGTCGTTGTTCAAATCCAACCCAAAACACAGTCAACGCTTAAGCAATTGTGTTCTCCCAAAAACCAAGGCTTGACGTATTTTTAAAAAAAGCTTCTCTTACTCAGCTGCCCACCTTTGGAATGCCATACCAACTTATGTAAAACTTACAAATAATATTCGTTCTTATAACTTCAAACTTTGTCAACATCTTTTTGACATGGACTATATGCCTCCCTAAGCATAGCCTAAAGTAGTTTAAAGTATGGCTTGATTGTTGTAATTTTTAACAGTTTTTCTATAAATTTTAGTTTTGAATGAATGTAAGAATGCTGTTACATAAATCAGAGTGTGGAGTGTATGGACAAGAGATAAGTTTATTATTTATGTATGTAGTAATTTAATCGTGTCTTCATGATTATTAATGCTCATTATTAAATGGTGAATGACTGTGACTGAGTGAAAGCTGTATGATGAATAGCAGAATGTTAGACGGGCCTGCGTGCCCAATTCTTAACACTTTGAAAATAAAGTATGTTCGTTCTGTTTCTTTAGTTGTTTTCCAGCTTTCACACGCATAATGAGGGTGGATATTACATTTAAATTGAATAGTCTTAACTTGTTTTTTGTGCTTATAACTTTTGAATGCCATATGTTCTCAAGATTCTTGAAGGTCAGTGCTGCTTTTGCAGTTCTAATTCTAACTTTCTTTCTGTTGTCACCATCCTGGTCTATGTAGTTGCCGAGATATGCAAAATAGTTTACTTCTTCAACATGTATGCAGGAAACTCTCCACTGTAGAGGACGGAACAACAACACAACTCCTTCAGATCATCAGAGGAAGTACCCCCCCCCCTCAGACAAGTGTTTCGGCCCTATTAAAACTCCTGACACCTCTAAGGGGGGTTGGCCCCTCTGGGTCATGACTCCCAGAGGTCTCTTTTCGTCTTGGGATTGAGTTGGTACTGCACTTTGAAGTGCGTCTTTAGCGATTTAGCTACGGAGGACTGGTATTGGCCGTGACAAACGAAACCATTTATGTTCTCAATGCTTGTATCGCATACCCCACAGCCAGCATGAAGCCTTTTCTGCTGTTTCTGAAAGGCTTTTCAGTGCCCTTGCTCTTGCTTGTCCCTTTATTCCCAGTTGCTTACATAGGTCGTATGTGGATGTTGCTACGAATCCTCTCGCTCCCACTTCTACAGCTATCACTTTTGTCCTGACTCCTGCCCCCTGCTTCAGTTGCTTGACCAGGTCATTGTACTTCTCACAGTGAATAGATGTTGCTCCTCTATTCTTGTTTCGCATGGAACCGTAAGCTCGATCCTTCTATGTATATCTTTCCTTCATGGTTAATGAGAAGTTTCATTATTTTTGTTTTTTCCTTGTTAATTTCAAGTTCCGTTTTACTAGACATTGAAGACAATGCATCTGTTTTTTCTTGCATTGATTTCACATTGTCACTGATAAGAGTTATGTCATCTGCAAAATCAAGATCTTCCAGTTAGGTCCATGTACCCAATGAATGCCCGTTTTACCTGTGCAGCATTTTTTTCATTATGAAGCCTATGGCAATTCCAAAAACCAAAGGAGATACTTTACATCCTTGTTTCACGTCTGTTTTAATCTGGAACAATTCGCTCATTCCTTCTTCTGTGTTGACTGCACAGACATATCCATTGTAGAGGTCTCTAATGATATTGACAATCTTAGATGTTATTGCATATATTCTTAAAATTCTCCACAAGAAATCTCTAACAAATGCCTTTTTAAAGTGCGTGAAGTTCAGGATTAATGATTTCTGCTTTTCAATATGTTCTTCGAGTATTATTTTTAGAGTAAAGATCTGGCCGAGACAGTTTCTCCCTTTCGAAATCCTGCTTGTTCTTCTCTCATTGCAGCATCCACTATATCTTTAATTCAATTCAGAATAACTTTGCAAAATACTTTTGACACAACTGATATGAAGTTTTACTCCTATCCAGTTATTGCAATCGTTAAGGTTGGCTTTTTTTATTTTAACAATGATTCTTTTTTTTTCATTTAGTAGGAACTTTTCTTTCTTTCCAAACTTTATTAAACATTCTTTCTAGTTAGCTCAGGTTGTCATTATTAATAGCTTATAACATTTCGGCTGTTATTTCATCTCCACCTGCAGCTTTGTTGTAACAACAAAGATTCACTGCTATTAGATTCACTGCTGTCTCAATTTCATGCAATGTAATTTCATCAAGGTTAGCATTTAGATGTGGGATTGGTAAATCAGTTTCAAGGTCTATCAATTCTTTTATGATCAATTCATCGATCACTAGCATGGAAATCCATGCAGCACTGAAAGTCACACCTCACAGTGCCCCTCGTCCACTTAACTCGGTAACTACGGCGCCAAACCGGACTCCCAACCCACAACACAACGAAACGCGCTGAGAAAGCTTGGAGAATGGCAAACAAAGCCACAATAATTAAAGGTCACATTCGCCTTTCCGCGACGTAGAAACCGGAAGTCATTAGCAACAGAAAATTGAAACATATTAGAGAAGAAGTAGCTTCTTGATTAATGACAGAAAGCAAAAATTTCTGTCAGGAAAATATACAGATCCTGGTGATAAAACACTGCTTCTGGTCCGGCCCTAAAAAGTATAATTTTTACGAGTTTCTCTCTCTTAACCAACAGTTAGTGTTGGAAACTATGTGATAGGTTAAGACAAATAAATGAATTTGGGGAATATTTGCACTTGGTGTTTAGATGCTCATTGTGTCTGCTTTTATGATCTTATCATTGTCACATGAATGAATCTATACCAGCACGTGCAATACTTTTAAAAAAATGTTCTGTCTGTCCAGGGAAAAATTACCATATATGCACGACGTAACTCTCTTGGGCTCTTTAATGATGGAAATTTTGTCCGTGCCTCAGGACTAGCCGGCTATTCTGCAGGTACTATTCTCCTTTCTGTTAGTGTAAAATTTCATCTGTTTTATTCATTCCTCTCTCTCTCTCACACACACACAAACCAACCACACCCCCACCCCGAACCAAATTTGCATCTCACTTTTTTTTTATTCTGTACTTTTTTTTTCAATGCATATTTTGCACAGAGCTTTCAGTAATCCTATCAGGAATGAAAGAAATATATTTGTATATAGCTGTATGTTTATTTCAGTACGTTCTTCTTTGTTTTTCTTTTAGCTTTATCTTGTTAAACATAAACTACGCTGTCGTAGTCTACAGCCAAGCTTTCACCAGTGTGCTGTTCACTTTCGTTAGTCCCTGCTAGCCTGTTAAATAAATATTTGTGGAATATACTTAATTAAAATGATGTATTTTTAAAAGTCTTTTTACAATATTAAATGTAAAACTTACAGGATTTACAGGGAACTGCAAATTTTTTGAACTCCTAGTATTCCTAGTATACTTGTATATGTATTTTTTTTCTTAATACCAAATATATGGTTGTTAGTAATATGTCAGAATGTTTAAAATATTGCTTTTTTAGTCTTATTATCTGTTACAATTTATTATTAATAATATTTATTAGTATTGAAAATATTCATTAATAATAATACATTTTGTAGTACTAAATTTGGAATAAATTTTTGTTTAGAATTATCTAAAATGATGTGAAGCAAATGACATGAATTTAAACACACATTTATTCTTAGAATAATAACAAAAACACATTATGACTTTTCACGTTTTTGTTAGAATAATTCTAAAGATGGAGTTGCAAAAGAAAATTCAGAAACCACGAGCTTGATATCTCTAGAATTTCTAAACAATTTTTTACATTTTACTCCAGCATTTCAAGAGAGCTTTGCATGGTCCATAATTCTACCACATTCTCTTCATGCCCATATTATTTCAGGTGCCATGGCAGGAGCTGGCATTGGCACACTTGCTTTGGGAGCTGCACTGGGCATTGCCATGAAGTTTGCTGTGAAGAAAATCAGGGCAGATGGAGGAACAAGTAATATCAGCATGAACAGATTATCTAAATCAGAATTACAAGATCACAAGTAGAACATGGGTACATGATTCACATAAGTGAAATTGACAGGAACAAGCAACTGTTGAAAGGTACAAGCAACTGCTATGAAGGTAAAACAGAGTAAAACACTAAATATAATGGAGAGTTCCATGGTGTAAGAAAAGTTAAAAATAATAACATGGCAGTCTGATAAGAAAGGAATTAAAAAATCAGTATCAGGTACATAGAGGGAAGAAAAAATATAGAGGCAGAATATGCTGCTACATGCATGGACCTTTGCTTGCAGACAGTTTTAAAGCAGGTAGACATTTTCTTCTGTTGAACAACTTCCACTGCTGAGTGTGCCAATATTTAATGGACTGGGTCAGCTAATGTAGTAACAATTCTTTAAAAACTTTTCACTTTTAATCTAGCATACATTGAGCATTCAAGTGATGTAGAACGCTTTCTATGTTGCACAGTACAGTGTCAGTGGTAATCCTTTCAGTCATACTGACATTTTTGTTTCAAAAAGAATGTTCTTAGTGTTATTTTACCTTTTTTAAAATTAAATAATGTTTCTAGTGTTATTTTACTTATTTTGTTAAAATAGTGGTGTTAGCATTATTTTACCTTTTTTAAATAATGTTCTTATTTTACTTTTTAAAAATACTGTTCTTAGTGTTACTTTACTTTTTTTATTTTAAATAATGTTCTTAGTGTTCAGATATTATTAGTTGGTTAATAATATTTGTTGCTTCATTTTTTTTAAAGTATTAAAATAAACTGCATTTTAAATGTATTTTGTACAGTTATTTTCTGTTTTGTATTTTGTTGTTTCCTTAGAGATTTCTTCTTTCACCTCAGCTGTGCCAAAGAAAAATAATGTATATAAAGCCATTTTTCCTGGATAACAAGATGGCTGAAGAAAGGAAAATAAGTGCTTTAAAATTTGAAGTTAAGTTAAACTGCTAAAAACTCAGAACACATATGCTAAATGACTTTATGCCAGGCATTTATCTGTAGCATTGGTGTGGGGTTATTAAACTTGCATTCAACTGAAACATCAGATTGTAACTATTTTAATATTTTTGTACTAAATTAATTGACAGAAAAAGGTTAAGATATTCCAAATAATCCATGTGAAAATGCACAGGAGTGTTTTTCTTAAGAAATCATATGATCAGTTTAAACTGATGTTTGATCAGTTTAAACTGATGTCATCTTCTGCATTATAGTCTAGAACAGATAAACTCCTCTTCATTATAATCCAGAATACATAAACTCCTCACATTATAATCCATAACAGATAAACTATTCTGCATTATAATCTATAATAGATAAACTCCTTTTTATTATAATCTATATTCTAGATTATTATTATTATTATTTCTTTCTGAAAGAAAGTGATAAACTCCTCTGCATTATAATCTATAATAGATAAACTCCTTTTTATTACAATCTAGAATAGATAAACTCCTCTGCATTATAATCCAAAACAGGTAAACTTTTCTGCATTATAATCTACAACAGGTGAACTCTACATTATAATCTAGAACAGATAAATTCTTCTGCATTAAAATTTTCAACAGATAAGCTTCTCTGCATTGTAATTTACAACAAATAGACTACTTTTTTTTCTTAAACTTTTAATAACAATATCTATAAAGATTATATCTTGACTCAAAAAAGTTTTTTTTTTAAAATCTGCCATTTGAGTGCTAATGGAAAATAATGAGAAAGCCACCTCAAGAGGTTACTAATTCTGTAGTGGTTTATACTTAAACTCAAAGATTTAATTTTCATGTTTATGCTGCAAACATCTACACATGACTTCATCAATCATATTTTCAGTCTTATCACAACAATAAACTGCATATAGTTGTATAGCTACTGATGAATGTTTTTTGTGATTGTTTTTACACATTTGTTTAGCAACTAAATACAAGAAAGTCAATATTTTCATTCACCTTTATCTGTGTATTAACATTTTAATACTTGTACTACACCATTTTAAAAAATTAATATGTACTGTATTATGTTTTCTATTCCAGCAATAAATTAAATGTTAGCATACTGTCATTCACTCCTACAACTGCAATAAATGACGTGTGTGTTTATCAGTAGCATGTCTTTGATTACTGCAAAATAAAGTACATTTTTTGCAGGCTTCTGATGATAATGTGCATCAATAACCAAAGAATTTGTATTACGTTATTAATATATGACATATTTTTAAGGAAAATTTAAGGAAAAGTTGGTTAATCTTTCATTTCTTTTGATGTCTTCCTTGCTGAACCACTTGAAAGAAACAGCTAAAACATTTGGTTTACAAGTAGCACATTATATATCTGTTGTTAAAATAATAATAAAAATAAGCACATTACAAAGGTTTACTGCTGCAGATCAAGTTAAGATAAGCACACCTTCTGACAGTGGTCATCACACCATGGAATAAAAAAGTCATTAGAAACAGATATGACTGAGCACAATTTAGTCAAATCATGAAGGTCATTAATTTTAAGAAAGGAACAAAGAAGGGCACTACAAGCCTTACAAATGCAATGAACTATAGGGGAAAATATATATATATATATATATATATATATATATGTTGGATGGAAATATTGAAATATATAGCAGGTGCACACTTCAGTAGGTGTTGGAATGGAAGGCAGAGCACATATGGGAACCCCAGAGTGTGGGGATACCAGTCTCTGATTACAGATTGAAACATATCTTATAAAAATGTAACATAAAATATAAAAGGAACAAGCTTTGTAGGAATTAAGTAACAGAACAATGAATGTGATATTTTAGTTATTGCCAATATAAAAGAAATGAAATGTTATATCAGTGAAAAAACTATGGAAACAGAGAAATATAGGTACTGAATAATGTAGTGAAAGATAATAAACAACAGAAAAGTCACAGCTGAACACTCTTCTTCCCAGATGTATAGGTTAATCAAAAGAAACAATGTAAAAACAGAAAGAACAGCCACATGGGTACTGTCAATACAAAACAACAGACAGATGTGACAATCATAGAGAAAGTCTGAAAGAAAGTGACTGAATCTCTTTGCAACAGAGAAGTTAGACGTAACAATTTAGAACAGATCATCATCTTTGTACTTCAGACACAACCACAGGTGCTTTCATTTCCTTTTCAGTATCTGCATCTATTACTTTACTGCACAAAAGCTTCATTGTTTCCTGTTTATAAAAATCATATCTGCATACAAATGCTGAGAACACTCATCTGTCTTCAACAAGTATTTGTATTTTGCACTCAAATGTTTCACTTCTAGCTCCTTCATTCCTGACAAAGATCTTACATATTACATCCTTCCCATGCTGTTAAACGTCACATAGCATGGTAGTTCATCAAGATGTCCTGTCTTCTGTGAGTTTTTCAACCTCATCAAGGGATGTTATGCCTACTAAATTGGCTTCTCTTAACAATGTCCACGTTAGAGTTTCACATTGGTCGACCTTTTTTTCTTCGGCCTGTTGTGACTATTTGATAGCCTGTTTGGAGATTCTCTGACTGTTTCTTCTCATCACATGACCGACATATGTCCACCTTTTTTTTCTGATCAACCATGAGACAGGTTGTTGTTTGCTCATCTGTCTGATCTCTGCATAGTTCTTGAATTCATTCCACTTTATATTGAGTATTTTCCTCAAGCATTTGTTTTTGGAAGAGTCTAATTTCTTGTCTATTTCTTTAGTTGTTTTCCAGCTTTCACAATAATAAATAAGGGTGGATTTACATTTGAAATGAATAATCTTAACTTGGTTTTTGTGCTTATAACTTTTGAATGCCATATGTTCTCAAGATTCTTGAAGGTCAATGCTGCTTTTAGAATTTGAAATCTAACTTCTTTTCTGGTATCACCATTGTGGTCTATATAGCTGCTGAGATATGAAAAATGGTTTACTTCTTCAACAGCTGTTCCTTCTACGTACATTTGTCCTTCGTTGTTAATGGGAACCTTCATTATTTTTGTTTTATCTTGTTAATTTCAAGTCCTATTTAACTAGCCCTTGAAGACAGGGTATCTGTTTTTACTTGCGCTGATTTCATATTGTCACTGATAAGAGTTATGTCATCTGCAAAATCAAGATCTTCCAGTTGGAAGATATGTTCTTGAAGTATTATTTTTAGAGTAAAGATCTGGCCGAGACAGCTTCTCCCTTTTTGAAATCCTGCCTGTTCTTCTCTCATTGCAGCATCCACTATATCTTGAATTCTATTCAGAATAACTTTGCAAAACACTTTTTGTTAGTAAGGTTACTCCTCTCCAGTTGTTGCAATTGTTAAGGTTGTCTTTTTTTGGTATTTTAACAATGATTCCTTTTTTCCATTTAGAAGGGACTTTTTGTTCTTTCCCAACTTTATTAAACATTCTCCGTAGTTGTTTCATGTTGTCTATATTATTAGCTTTTAACATTTCGGCTATTATTTCATCTTCACCTGCAGCTTTGTTGTTAGCCATTAGATTCCTGCTGTTTCAATTTTATGCAATGTAACGTCATCTAGGTTTACATTTAGTTGTGGGAATGGTAAATCAGTTCCAAGGTCTATCAGTATTTTTTAGATATGGTAGATTAAGTAATTCTTGGAAGCCCATCTTTGCTTTTGGTCTTTACTTGATGTTAAAAGTGTGCTAGTTTTGCTAAGGATTGGTCTTTCTTTGGATGCAATAGTACCTGTTAGCCTCTTTTGTATGTTAAAGAGTTTTGCTGTCTCCTGTTTTTGCTGCCTTCTCCACTTCTTTTGCCATATTGTCCATGTATTCTATTTTATCCCTTCTAGCTGAACTTTTTACTTTATTGTCTAGTTCTTTGTATGTTGCTTTTGCCAAATCTCTTTCAAGATCTGTTTTTACATTCAACATGGCTAATTTGGCTGCCTGTCTTTCATGTATTATCTGATATCCATGCTTTTCTATTTGTTGTTTGCAGTCCAGCACTTGTTTTAGCTGCTGTAATTATAGCTGTGCTGTAAGAATTCCATAAGTCATCTATATCTGTCTCTTCTACCTCACTGAATGCGGCGAATTGTTTGGTAAGTTCCAGATTAAAATTACTCTTAGTATTTTCATCCCACAGACTTTGACTGTCTATCTTTCTGAGTACTGGTTTCTTGTGTTGGCTTTTCAGTTTTAGTCTTATTTTCCCTATACACAGATTGTGATCACTGTTGACATCTGCACCCCTATATGCTCTTACATCTATCAGAGATGTTCTGAATTGCTTCCTAATACAAAAATGATTTATCTGATTTCTGGTTCTATCACCTGGAGATATCCATGTTGTTTTATGTATCTCTTTGTGTGGAAATACTGTTACTCCAATGACCATGCCCTCTTTTAGACATAATTCAATTAATCTTTCTCCATTCTGATTTACCATATCAATCCCTTCTTTCCCCATAACTTTTTTGATGTCGGTGTTATCTTTTCCTACCTTGACAAAGATACCAGTTCACAATTATCAGTTAAATCTTTTGTCAAATCAACTTCTTTTTTAGCACTGGTAAAATCTGCTCAGTCCATTGCCTGTTCTTCTTCTACAATTCCCCCCCCCCCCCAGCTGATTCTCTTTCACTTTTCTCTTGCGTCTGCATGGCCTGGTGCAAAAATTAAGGTTAAGCATCTGTGTCATCAAGCCACTGCTGTTTGAGAAAGCCAGCTTGAATTATTCTTTTCTAGCACGTGCATTGAGTCATTCAACAAGCATGCTCACTTGTATTGTTTTATCTTTAGTGAGGTCAGAGATTTTGTTACAGCCAAGGTTTCCACTGTGAGGCTACTTCATGCTGCTGCAAAATAATTACTGATTTCTTTGACCGTTATGCCATCAGAGTTCACCATGAAAACCAAGACATGCTTCTTGCCATAAAATACTGAAGGTCATCTGATACATCTGCGTCAGCTGCTGGTCAGATATTCATAAAGAACCACAGATTATGTGTGAAGACTTGTATTGGTTAAAAACTTGTTATCCTGTATTTATGTAATGGTAACTTAACAGATTCTTATTAGTCTTATATAGAACCATCAAATTATGTGCTGGACTAGTTTCCACATAGAAACATTATGTGGTGATTGAATCTGCAAATACATAAATGAAAATTGATGGTAGTCAAAAATATAAGATAATATTACCTTTTGAATGAGGATGAAGATGGCTGTCCAATGAGGCAATCAGTGACCCATATGCTAACGTCAGGGTTAGCGAACCATAGCTGATTAAGAGCTTTACCCACCTCTCCTTGGTACCCCCAGTAACAGGCATAGCCTGGCTAACAGGGCAGGGATCGCCATAGTCCCCATGGTGATGGAGTCTGCTAAAGAAGCACTGCACACCCCCTGCTTTTTAGCTGTACTCCGGGACTGCAAAAGTAGCTTCCATAACCCGGTCCCATGCCAATACGATGCTGTTCCTCAACACCATTACAACATCAGCTGCAAAGAACACCAGCTCGCATTTTGTTTATGCTCATGGAGACATAAAAGTGATCGTAATTCAGTAAGGTTCCAAGACCTCAGATAAGTTATTAATTTTTTCATTTTATATTATTTAAATTACATAAAATTCATGTGAATCTATACTTTGTCCCCTCTCTCTGATTCTTGGTATTGTTTGTTTTTGTTTGGTGAAGGCTCACGCAGAAACATCACACTTTTGTAATCATTAAATAATAAAGCTGTTCCTACTCTTTTCTTAGCTTATACATTTCGTACAAGTACCTTCTGAATTTATGTCACAGATGTTATAATTCAGAGGAAAAACAAAAATAAAAAACTTCTCTATTCTATCACCTGCTAATGATGAATTTTTCTAACAAAATAGCAGCCTGGGCATTAACATGTAACAATAACAATAGCATACAGAGATACAGAGAAGTAAAGATTCTAGCCACTTACTGACAATACAATTCAGAGTTATATCTCAAGCACATAAATAATCTGCTGAAAAGATTATGTGAATTCAGAAATCAGAGTAGGTACTGAAGAAAAAATGATACCCACACCACCATATTAATAACAAGATCTAAACAAGTGTCTGACTCAGGACCACATGTATAGTGCACCGATAAAAATAGTTATCAAGCGAAGAATTTAACATTTCCAATTCTACCAATGTTCATTTTTTTTTAAATGGCACATTTCGAAATCATTCATTCTTCAGAAGTACAAAATGTAATTATTCATTATGCCTTCTTGCATCCAGCTAAATGCTTGTTTTTATTAATCACTAGATGAGGCAATTCTTGCAGTAAGCATTCTTTCTCTTTCATATTCTTTCTCCAAATTATGTGCCCTTGTCAGTTCCTCCTTCTGCTTCTGCTGCTGAAGTTTCAGTGCTCGCTTCTGAAAACAGAATATTATCACTGACGTAAGACTCATGTTTTATTTCATGGATGTCATTCATGATAAAAGTAATAATGAAAAAATGATTTCCAACTATTTTCTGTTACTTGTCACAGAAATTATTTCTCTATACACCTACATATGTCTGCTACAAAAAAAAAATATACTGTCATATAACTTTTTTTTTATTACAAACACCAACCACACACACAGCTCTCCTGTGCTATGAGTGGGCGCCAGCCTGGCCAAAAATGTCTTACAAAAAATATTTTATTTCCTTGCTCTCATCTACTTTTGAAATCAAATTTTAAGAAAAACTGATGTCAGTCAGTCATTTACATGTCCCTTGCAGAACTGTGGCTCCCTAACAGCTCTTCTGTAGGCCTCTCAGTTGTAAGCAAGATGCCCTGCTGCTGATGCATCCATTTGTAGATTATCAACAATGTCTTGTAGCCATCTTCACCTTGGTCTTACTCTCATTCTTCTTCCCATTATGTATCCTTCCAAGACGGTTGATAATGCACAGAAACAATTTCTGGATAAAACAATGAAATCTGGAGATTTACAGCCACATGAAAGTAAATTAAATGAGATAATGAATGACATTAATCTCACAGCAATTTAAGTTGCTAAAACACAACACACTCAGTGGAAATAATGCTGACAGGAGAGCAAGACGCAAACAGAATACCTGGAGAGCTGGCAGGAAATGTATGGCTCTCAGTAGAAGAGTTTGTGCGTCATGCAGAGTATCTTAAACAGACAACAGACTGAATTTGAAATTTGAATAGTTGTTTGCCAAGTTTTCCTGTTTTCAGCGAGTTTTTCAATTTCATCAAGGGATGTTATGCCCACTAAACTGGCCTCCCTTAACATTGTCCACCCTAGAGCTTCACCTCCTTTTCTTCGGCCTGTTGTGCCCCACATGATAGCTTGTTTTGGTATTCTCTGATTGTTTCTTCTCATCACATGGCCTACATATGTCCATCTTCTTTTTCTGATCACCCATCTGGGTTTCTGAAACTGATTATACTTTTATATGCAGGATGTCTCGTTCCAACCTGCTAAATTGTGATGTTACATTCAAAATAGGATTTTGGAATGTAAGAACTCTATACCAAGCAGGAAAAACCGCCCAAGTGTGTAAAACTATATGTGATTTCAATTTGGATATCATCAGCATTAGTGAGTGTAGATGGACAGGGGCAGGTAAACAGTTTCTTATGCATGAAATGTCTCCATAAATTATTGAACATCAGATGGTCTGACTTTAAACTGAACGAGTCAATAAGACAGGAATCGAACCAAGTCTACATATTAATACATTAAAAGACGTCGTGGGCCTATTTTGGCCACGTTCTCAGAATGGACAAAACCAGACTCCCTTGCCAAGCTCTCACATGGTCAGCAAAGGGCAAAAGAAAGCAAGGCAGGCCAAGGGAGACTCTACATAGAACCATCACTAGAGAGAGTACAGCTTTGGGATTCAAGTCCATCCAAGACCTACAGTGGCGGCGGCGAGTCGTCAGACATGGAAAAATATGATTTCCAACCTATGAGCCAATGTTGGCCAAAAGGAATGTCAATCAATCAATCAATCATTTGTTTTCAAAAGAGTCTAATTTCTTGTCTATTTCTTTAGTCGATTTCCAGGTGATTACATGAGGGTGGATATCACATTTGAACTGAATAATTTCAACTTGGTTTTAAAAGGTTTTTTAAAAAATGCAAAAATTAAGCAGTGGAGAAAGTTAACTCAAAGGGTATAATAAGAGGAAGTTAATTCAAAGGATATTATATTTGCAATAGCAAAGGTCAGAAAAATGAATCTTTTCATTTGGAACTAGGAACTTTTGTTGAAATATTTTTGCAAACAAGTATTAATATGTATTTTGGGAAGAGTACATTTTACAAGTAATATAATTTGTGAAGTCTTAATAACTAAAAACATCAATTAAAAGCTTCTGACTGAACCACAAGTTTGGGGAATGGGAATGGTTGTGTGTGCAAATTTAAGGACTTACACCTTGTTACTCTTGTTTGTTACTTTTGTTATGCCTTTGCTCATAACCATTGGCACCATCATTAACTGTATCAGTTTTCTACAACTGCTTCTGTCATTAGTGGTCCTTGCAGTCATTGCCACCACTATTATTACCACAGGTTTTCCAATCTCTTGTAGTTATTTCTCTCTCTCTCTCTGAACCTTAAGTGCCCAGGGCACATGGGGCTTCCGCAAGGGTTTTCCACAAATGCCTGTCTTTCGCCTTTTTTTCTGCTCTTGCCCAGGTGAGCCCTCTATTGCTCAACATCCTTTCTGTTGTTCTTCTCCATGTCTCTTTTGGTCTACCCTTACTTCTGCTCCCCTGTGGTGTCCATCTTAGTGCTATTTTTGGTAGTGAGTTGTCAGTCATTCGGAGCACATGTCCCAACCATCGCCAGCGTCTTTCCTCAATAATTGTTGTCAGTGGTTTCATCTGCATTTCTGCCAATAAGATGTTATTTCTTATGGTGTTTGGCCAAAATATTTTTTTAATTCTACGTAAACATTTAGTCTGGAAAGAATTCAACTTGTTTTCTATGGTTTTGGTGATTTTCCAGCATTCACTTCCATAGAGTAGTACACTTAGAACATTACTCTTAAATATCCTGATTTTCATATTTGTGCTTAGTTTATTTGATTTCCATATATTCTGTAGCATTGCAAAAGCCTGGTTTGCTCTAGTAAGTCTGCTGTTGATGTCCTCTGTGCTGTCTCCATTTTCTACTACTCTGCTGCCAAGGTATACAAATTCGTTGACCTCCTCCACTAACTTGTTATCTACTCTGAGTACATTTCTGTTGTTCACATTTTGCTTCATTAACTTTGTCTTTCCTACGTTGATCTTTAGTCCTATGTTGTTTGCATTCTGGGTTAACTTGTTTATTTTATCTTGCATATCTTTGTGACTGCTTGATAATAGACAAATGTCGTCCGCAAAGTCAAGGTCCTCCAGCACTGTGTTAAGGGTCCATTGTAATCCTCTGCGTTTGTCTGATGTTGCCTCCTTCATTAACCAGTCTACTGCCAAGATAAATAATGTTGGTGATAGTACACATCCCTGTTTCACTCCTGTTTGTACCCTAAAGCTGCTGGAGGTATGTTCTCCACAGATAACTTTGCACTGAAAACCCTCGTATAGGGCTTTGATTACATTAACTATTTTATGGGGGAGGCCATGCCATCTTAGGATTTTCCACAGTGCATCTCTGTTGACTTGTAGTTATTTAATGTGCTTTAATTTATTTCTGATTCTCATTTGATCCTTCCAACTTCTTTTGCACTATCCTGTTGACATCTCTCTGCACAGATTATGTATTGATTTGATTAGTTCATACAAAATCTGTATTTTATTTATATATGATTTTAGGCCCTTCAATATTTTCAATTCTTTCCTTGTAACAATATTGACACTAATATTAGCTGACATCTGTGCATGATGATCATTTGAGATCTCTACAGTGTATACAATCATAATGAGTTAAGAACTTTGCAACATGACTGTAATTAGCATATTGTAGTGATTAGTAGAGATTTCTGCAATGTATGTGGTAGTGCAGTGGTTTCCAACCTTTTCTGAGCATGACAATAATCCTGCAATGATTCATGATCCAGGAAACTTTTTTAAATATTGAAATTAAGCAAAAAGTAACTAATATTATTTCAGTGCCTTAAACATGATGTAACTCAGCCACTAATCACAAAAACATAAATAATGCCACTTCCTAAATCATCCAATATTTTCCAAGATATCATTAGATACTCACATTAAAAAAATATATATTAAAAAAAACATTTTGACTGAAAGTAATGAGTGCAGTTGTTTCAATATTTAGATTTTAAAGCATAAAGCAGTGGAATTTCCCTAAAATGTTATATTTAAAAAAAAAACATTGTTCCCTTTTTGTTTTTCTTTCTGTTTTTTTTTTCAATTTTTTTATTTGTTCATAACATCTTCTTATGACCATACCAAAGTCTCCTGGTGACCCTAATTTGGGTCACAGCTGAGATTAAAAACTACTACGTTAGTGATTAGTTGAGATTCTCTACGATGTACAGGCATCCCTAGCTTTTCTGGCTGTTTGATCATTTTCAGTTATAACCCACTCAGTCTGCTCTTTTGACAGGTTCTATCCACCTTCCATTCTACTCTGACCAACCAGACACTTCATTTCAGACTAGACTCTGTGCCACTAGCCTGTTTTCAAAAGTTCTTTGGAGTGGAACTCTTGCATGTGTGGTTATAATATTCTTATATTTATGCTTATAATACATCTACATTTGTGTTTATAATAGTCACAATGCCTCCTAAATGTGGTGATAAAAGAACTCATAAGATTCTCAGTTTGCAAGAAAAACTAGAACAAAACTTAATGGTGGCTGTACTTCACCTGAATACTGTGCTGATGACTTTATCTAGGACCCCTAAATCACTATAATTGAAATACTACACATTCAATGTTCCCCCATGCAAGAATCAGAATATTTAAATGTAAGCTTTCGTTTATTTTTGTTTATTTATCTTTAACATGCATATGATACATAGTCTTTATTTTAATTTTTCTAGCAGTCAAAGTACAACTGTCTGCTAAACAGAAAAAACTGGGTTCCACTTTTCATCCAGTTCTAGTATTTGACTATTTCCTTTTCCCTAACCAACTGAATAAACAGAGGACATCTGCGTATGGCATGTTAGATTAGATCTCAGTAATGAATATAGTGGCGATTAGTTGAGATTTATGATGGATTTGGTAGCGATTAGTAGAGATTTACAGTGTGTTGGGTGATTAGCAGGGATCCCTACAATATATGATGTGATGACTAGAGGAGATTTCTACATTGTATATGACTGAGATCTCCACAATGTATATAGTTGTGATTTGCAGAAATATCTACAACACTTATAGCAGTTATTATTAGAAGTGATCTCTATAGTTATGATAGAGATTTGTTGAGATTTCTACAATGTATTTGGCAATGATTAGCTGAAATCATTATAATGCATATGGCTGTGAGTAGATGAAATTTCTACAATGTTTGCAGTGGTGATTAGTTGAAATCTCTACAATGTTTGCAGTGGTAACTAGTTGAAATCTCTACAGCTGTTGTCACCCAGCAGAACAGTTCATATGAAGACAGTTCAAGACTGTGTTTGGGTGTGTGAGATAAAGCTTCTGTATGTAACTTGATATCAGTTCAAGATTGCTACATCTTAAATCAGTCCAAATTATCAAGCCTGTTTTCACTATGGCTAGAAGGATGAGAGAGAACATAAGACAAAGACAAAAACTTATAGTCAAGTCTATTATAGTTTATTTCTCGATCAAATTCTTTCACGGCATGCCCCGCCTTATCTATGGAACCTGTTTAAATTTAGCCCAAAGTGCAGCCAACGCTCGAACAACATATGTCTTCCAAAACCTAGACTTGATCTTTACAAGAAAAGCTTTAGTTATTCTGCTGCTCATCTTTGGAATACCCTCCCATCCTGTATAAAAAATATAAATTATACTCCTTCCTACAACTACACACTTTCCCAGTATCTATTTGATGTCGACTACATGCCTCCATGAATCATAAAACTTAAAAGTTATCTTAAACTGCTCTTACAGACGCCGAATATAGCTAATTGTTTATTCTGAATAGTCCCTAAATTTTTGTTTAGTAGATAGTCATTTATATATATATGTAATTACTTCTGTACTGAGTGAATAGATAAGAGCGAAACGTAAATGTTATATTTATTTTATGTCTCTCAGCTTCAATGTTAATTATGTTTGTTACATGAACAGGATATTTGTAGAATGTCTGGAATAGAGTGAAAGATGTATGATAAAGGGCAAAATGTCAGACAGGCTTGCCTGCCCAATTCTTAACCCTTTTGAAATAAAGATCAGTCAGTCAGAGTTTATTCTCACTCTCAATTTCACCTTGTTATTGTCACTTTTGAAGAATATATTCAAATTATGATATGTTAGTACTTAATTTTGTTTTGTTATGTTGTTTCTTGCAGCCAAACATGAAAGCTGTTCTTAATATAACTCAACATACTATCATTCTGAAATCATGAGATACACTTTGATTTCTAGATGGTGTCTCTTTTGATTTGTCTTAGTCTAAGCATTTGTAAATCATGTTCACAGTCTTACTTTTGTTTTGTTTTTCATTTTTTTTCTTAAGTTTCTTTTTAAGTATGTGCTCCAAACTACAAACCATGTTCTTTGTTATTACCTTTCATTGTCTTATACTGTATATAACAGTGTATATACTATATACTGTTTAACATTAGCTTTGCTTGCTCTACTTTCTTCTCTTATTTTGAAGCACCATATCTAAACAAAAGAAAAAAAACCTGTTTCACAACTGATCAGACATAAGTAACTGCTGTCATTTCCTAACATTCTGATTCCATCATAACATTCTTCTTTTATTTTATAATAACATCTCCAAGGCTATATGGCAGTTTCTGACAATAAAGAACAGGCAAGTGTTTTGTTTTTGTTGTCTGAAAGGAGACATCTCTTCCACTTAAATTTAATTATACTTCTAATGTTGCCCACATGCAGCTAACTTTTTATTAAACTTTCCTCATACTTAATGAACTTAAAATTATAAAATTACACTATCTTGACTTTTTATATGCCAGTTTACTAAATTTATAGAAAGAGTGTGCATGTTTACCTTTCTCAAACAAAACAAACTGCTGTGACAAAATAATGTCCTTAATGTATGATTATTTAAAATAAGGACTGGAAGTTATCTGATGAATTTTTCTAACAGAATAGCACCCTGGGAATTAACATGTAACAATGACAATAGCATATAAAGATATATAGAGGTAAAGTTCTAGCCAATTACTGATAAAATAGTGAGCAAAAATCTTAGTGAAGTGAAATAGGTTCACTTCACTCACTTTTCACTAGCTCCCTTCATCTTGCTGTATATTTTTCACTATCACAAGTGTATTGCATTAATTTTCAGCTGAGCTAACTTAAGTGCATCAACAGTCACATGACTCCTGCTGTAAGAGGATTAAGCTCTAAATGTTGGACTACTCACACATATACATGTACATGGTCAAAATCATGAATTTCAGCTTATTTGTACCTGAACTTCACACCGCCCTTCCTAGAAACTTTAGTGAATTATGCATTTTCATAAAAAATGTTACATATAAGCAGCTTACCTTCAATCTTTTTGACTTCTCATGCAAGTCTGTCATTTCCCGTTTCAACTTTAGAAGTTTATTGTGGTATAGTTTAGCTTTTACCATCTGAAAAATAAACATACACAGACATGAAATTATCACTTACTTTCTTATAATTTTGAAAATAATTTAAGTTTCTCATTTAAATCAGTTATAGCACTGATGACTGCAAGATTGTGTGAAAACAGAGAAAAAGGGCAAAAAAAATTAAAATGAGCTTTTTACTAAATTCCTATAATCACTTTTTCAATTTATCATATCTTCCAAAATGAGTTAGAACATAGGCTTTTTCATTTGCACAACTACCAACAACCAAATGCTTACTTGACAAGACTGACTGACTGACTTTTTCACTCTCTGTCACTTGCACATATGCATGTACACACACTCTGCACATGTATGCACACACTCACTCAATTTCTTATCCTAAACCTCCAAAAACTGTATGAAAGAAAGGAAGTTAAAGTCATCATCATCATCAACCTGCACTGTCTCCCCAGTGATGACTGGCCACAATGACCCTCTAACATATTCTGTCCTTTGTGCACCTGGTCAAACTGAATCTAGTCCACCTCTTTATATTGTGCACTGTCTATATTACTGTCATCCTTCTGCTATCTTTTTTTTCTTAAACTTTTCTCTCAAATATGATTTTCATTACTATACTGCCTCTCAGAAGAAGGAATAAGCGAATAGTTCCATACTGAAACAGGCATGAAACAAGGATGTATGCTATCCCCTTGCTTTTTGGAACAACAGTAGACTTCATAAAGAAAAAGTGTTGCACAGGTATAACGGGCATTAAGTGAGTACATGGGACCCAACTACAAGATCTTGATTTTGTAGATGACATAACTCTTATCAGTGACAATGTGAATTTGATGCAAAAAAAAAACAAAACAGATAATCTGTATTTTCTGGTTAGCAAAATAAGACTTGAAATTAAATAAAAACCAAAAATAATGGAACTTTCCATTAATCCACAAAGAAAAATATACATAGAAGGAACAGCTGTTGAAGAAGTAAACCAATGTGCATACTTCTGCAGCTACATAGACCAGGACGGTGGCACCAGAAAGGAAGTTAGAATCGCAAAAGCAGCACTGACCTTCAAGAATCTTGAGAACATATGGCACTCAAAAATTATCAGCACAAAAACTAAGCTAAGATTATTCAATTCAAATGTAATATCCACCTTCATTTATGCATGTGAAAGCTGGAAAACAACTAAAGAAACAGACAACAAATTAGACTCTTTTGAAAACAAATGCCCAAGGAAAATAGTCAGTTTAAAGTGAAATGAATTCAAGAACAACACAGATTTAAGGCAGATGAGCAAACAACAACCTGTCTCATGGGTGATCAGGAAAAGGAGATGGACATACAAGTATATCGGTCACATGATGAGAAGAAACAGTCAGAGAATCCCAAAACAAGATATCAAGTGGAACACAATAGGCTGAAGAAAAAAAAAGTCAACCGCGTGAAACTCTAGAGAGGACGTTAAGAGAGGCCACATTAATAGTTATAAAATCCCTTGATGAGGTTGAAAAGCTGCCAAAAACAGGAAAATTTGGCGAACTACCATGTTATATTTAATAGCATGAGGATGTAAGATTGTTTCTTGAGTTGGCCAACATAATTTAAATGTCTTGTTCTTATGCTTTTCATGATTTCTTTTCCCAATTTCAGAATACTTCTTCTTCTTCATTTGCTTGCCACCAAGACTGCCCTATGATCCTCCTGAATTTACTCCTGTGGTCCCCGAAGGTACCACACGAGAGGACCACAAGAGGTTCAGAGTATCGCAGGGCTTGAGCCTGTATTCTTCGTGGGTCTCAGAAGCAGGAATGCGTGACACCATGGTTTTCGTTGCACCAGTTTAATCCAGAGTTGGACTTTCTCACCGGAAAACCTCGACGTGTTTTGGATATCAGTATATCCCCGCTGGGTGAGAGGTGGTTGCCCATCCAGCCTAGAGTTGAACTTTCTCACCAGAAAACCTTGACGTGTTTTGGGATACATGTGTATCCCCGCCGGGTGAGAAGTGGTTGCCCATCCAGTCCAGCGTTGGACTTTCTCACGGAAAACCTCAGCGTGATTAGGATACACATACATCTCCATCGGGTGAGAGGTGGTTGCCTATCTAGACTTCCCTGGTCCAGTGTCTCCAATTTCAGCATTTTGTGGTCGTGGCTGATACCCTTCCTAGTTGTGACCAGGATGGAGCTTTTGTCCAGGAGGACGAATCCTTGCCACTAGTAAGTTTCACCCCTGGGTTGAGCCGGTTTAGGCATATTATCCCAGTATTGGTGTGTTTAGGATGTGACTGACCTCTAGAGCGGAGGTGCCATGACATGCGTAGCCATCAAGTTTCACCCCTGGTTTAAGTCGGTTTAGGCATATTTCACCAGTATGGGTGTACATCAAACGTGGCCACCTATAGAGCAGAGGTGCCATGGTATGAGTAGCTCTCGCCGCAAGACCACTGGACATACTGACTAAGCTTCACTTTATCCTTTCCATCCTTTTCATATCGGCGCCACATGGCAACCCTGACTTCTTTTTTGCATTTTCTTCACTGGCTGGGAAGAGTTTCACTCCACGCGTGGCATCTGAAGAATCTTGCCAGCAGTGCTATTCCAGAATAAAAAGTCTTCAATTTTATTTTTGATTATCTTATTTAATGTTCATGTGTTTAATTATTCTCAGCTTTAGTTGCTGTTTCACATGTTTCTATAAGACATCTTGCAAAGACCAAACTCCATTTCATATTTCTCATCATTTATTATCACATGTCCCAAATATATTAATTTAGACACTTGTTCTAATGTTTCTCCATTTATATTTATCTTTATAGATTGTTCTGAAGAATATTGACTGCCAAGACTTTCGCCTCTGTAATATATATTTTCAGTCCATAGTCTAGTTTCTGTTGTTTGTGTCACAAGATTATGTAAATCATCTAGATTTTCTGCTACTTTTCTGATAGATTTTCAGCACTATGTCATTTTCTGCTATCAGCTCTATGTCATTTGCATATGTCTGTTGCTGTTAACTACTGTTCTATTAAGTCAAGTAGTTAAACTGATAGAATGGGCAAGTCAAGTAGTTAAATTGATAGAATGGGCAAGTCAAGTAGTTAAACTGATAGAATGGGCAAGTCAAGTAGTTAAACTGATAGAATGGGCAAGTCAAGTAGTTAAACTGATAGAATGGGCAAGTCAAGTAGTTAAACTGATAGAATGGGCAAGTCAAGTAGTTAAACTGATAGAATGGGCAAGTCAAGTAGTTAAACTGATAGAATGGGCAAATATGGAAAGATGTTGTTATAGCTGGTAAGGAATAAGTGAGAAGATAAGAAAATGACTGTTGGGCACAATAATAGAAACTGGTGGAAAAAAATCATCAATTAAATTCACATAATTAAAGCCACTGAACACGAGGCTTAATTAATTCTACATACAACTACATAAACTTATGACCTGAAAGTGCTGCACATAGAAGATGCCTGGAACAGAAGAGAAAATTACACTTTCAGGCTACTGTAAGATTAAGAATCTTTGGGCACTGTAACAACTTTTTCAGCTACATCAGCAAAACACAACAAAAATTAATCTTGAGCAATATTATGTTTTAAGAAACCACAAAAGGTCAACAAAATGTGAAACTCATAAAACAGATGAAACCAGTCTTACCAGCTGTGGAACAAAAACATCAACAAGAATCACTGTTAATAAAAAGTGTTTAATTTTTTAAAAACTGAATGGCAATAATCTTAAACAATAAACACAAGAGATATACAAGTAATAAAATAATAATTTAAGTAGAGACATAGTAAAGACCAGACTCCAGAGTTAAGTAGAAGAAGGAAATACAAAAGAAAACTCAGAAATGCAAAAATATGAAAGAAAATGAAGGATTTCTGAAAAACGATAAAACAGTTGAAAGACAAGCTTAAAGAAAGACAGAACTGCAAATATACAATTAAGGACAGATTTGGGCAATAGAAATGGTAAATACATGAAACATGTTATAATGTGAATAAGGAACTGAGATTATCCACTGCAGAAAAAAAAACATTGTAATTTTACACTATAAACACATGTGCAGCAAACTAGTACTGTCTTACAAACTTACTGTTTCTTTAAGTTCTGTGATGGCCTGGCAGTCTGAGAACTTGGAACTTTCTTGTTGTACAGTCTCAATCAGAACCAAATGACTAGATCTGCAGTGGAGAGACAGATGCTAGAATAAACAATCTGAGACAACTTTCCAGATAAACCAATCAAAAAGCTCTGGCAACAATCCTTGCAAGCTCTAATATAAGACAAGAAAACTGCTTGCCAGAGCTGCATTTATGTACATTCATTCATTTGCACGTCCCTTATGGAACTTTGCCTCCCTAACAGCACTCCTGTAGGCCTCTGGGTTATGAGCAAAATGGCCTGCTGCTGATGCATCCATTTGCAGATTATCGATGATGTCTTGCAGCCATCTTTGCCTTGGTCTTTCTCTCTTTCTTTTTCCAATTATGTACCCCTCCAAGACGGTCTTCTCTAGATTATCATGATGTTTAATGTGTCCAAAATATTTAAGTTTTCTCTCTTTAATCCTCTTTACTAGCCTGTATTTATGTACAACTAAACAGGAATTTGGTCCAGGACAGAAATTTTTCAGGAATAACAATTTAAAATGTTTGTGAAAAAAATTCAAACCTATCATAAACTAAACTACCAAGCATTTATGAGAAATTAACACATGAACTTTATTGTGAGTGGATAAAGAATTCACCATGCAGCCCATCTAAAATAATATTATGTATCTATTTTCACACATCTGCACATGTTCTACATAATACAGGAATAATAAGTAAATGTAAATCAGTGGCACTATTAAGCTCTGTAGAAAACTTGGGTATCAAATTCTGAATCTGATAGTCAATTAGGCATACTTTGATAAAGTCAGTTACCAGTCTGAGAATGTGCAAGATGTAAATGGACAGGTGAACAGAGAATGACAGACTGAAGTACAAGAAAGTATACAATGGATGAAAAATATTAACACCTTAACTACAACCAGCTGGTGTGATAGGTCAAAGTTTTTCCGTTTCTATGTGAAGCTGATGTCAAAGGCCAGTGATACCAGTCCAAGAATTTCATGTTTTATTCTAATCCGGTTTTTTTCTTATTGCATTTTTACATATTTACTTCTGTTCTAGACAATAAGTATTCTTAGCTGATTTTGGCATAATAAGCCAATTTTGAATTTTAACTGATAAAAATTCTCAATTTCTGCATGATGGTTTCACCATAAAAAAAAAAAAACATGAATGAATCAGCTGAGAAAACTATTCAAATTATTTTAATAACTTTCTGAATATCTGAATTAACTGACAAAGGTGTGAACTGTATGATAAGGTGAATAAATTGTTACTTATAGCTTATGGTTTGTACACCAAAAAATCAGATACCAAAAAGTAACAGCAATAATGATGTTCATTATGATCAAGTGAAACTGGACCTATTACTTATTCTAGAGTGGCACATCTGCCACTTTGGAATTATGACATCAGCAGACCAGATCAAATATGACCACTCCTTTGGAGCAAACATGAGAGAATAGTCCAGTTATTCATTTCTTTGGCAGTGAAGGTGAGAAACCTGCAGATATTCATCACAGAATGATGAGGCTGTTTCAGCAAGTATTTGAATGGTACAGGAAATTAAGTTGAGTTCAAATTTAACAGATGCAGCTCATTCCAGCTGGCCTCACAATGAGAAGAGGCCTAACACTAACACTGAAGTGGAACAAATAATATGGAAAACTGGGTGGTAACAATTGATGATGTGGCTAAAGATGTGAAAATTAGTTATGGCTCAGTGCACCACATCATTTATGAAGTGTTGCAGTACTGAAAAATCTGCCAGGTGGGCACCAAAACATCTTGCCCCCAATCTGAAAGAATGTCATGATGATGTCTGTTAAGCTCTTTCATAGCATTCTGAAGCTGAAGGAGGTGACCTCCTATGATGCACTGTCACTGGAAATTAATGCTGAGTACATTACTTCCAGCCAGAGTCAAAGCAAGCCAGCGAGGCACAGTGACATTCTTCCTTACTGAAAAGAAAAAAGTTTTGTACAACTCAGTCAACTGGAAAACTGATACTCACACTCTTCTGGGACTGTAAAAGTCCAAATCCTGGAAAATATTTCCAGAGGAACCACTATCAATAGTGAAGCATACTGTGAACTGCTACTGTGATAACCACCTTACATCTACAGTCAGATAAAAAAAGTTATTGTTTGCTCAGTTACGATGTGTTGTTGTGGCATGATAACATGCACTGAACATAGCATGTGCAACAGCTCAACAAATTATGAATCTGCATTTGAAGTATCTTCTACATCCTGAATATACCTGGTCTCACATCATACATCTGGAAGAAGTTCAGCACAGACGAAGAGATTAAAGAGGCCATGCTTAGCTGGCTACAGATCAGTTAGAAATTTTTTTCTTGAGGAATCCAAGCATTAATGAAGCAGTGGTAGACCTGCACAGAATGTGGTGGGGACTATGTTTAATGAAGCGGTGGTAGACCTGCACAGAATGTGATGGGGACTTCGTTTAATGAAGCAATAGACCTGCACAGAATGTGGTGGGGACTATGTTTAATGAACCAATAGTAGACCTGCACAGAATGTGATGGGGACTATGTTTAATGAAGCAGTGGTAGACCTGCACAGAATGTGGTGGGGACTATGTTTAATGAAGCAGTGGTAGACCTGCACAGAATGTGGTGGGGACTATGTTTAATGAAGCAGTGGTAGACCTGCACAGAATGTGGTGGGGACTATGTTTAATGAAGCAGTGGTAGACCTGCACAGAATGTGGTGGGGACTATGTTTAATGAAGCAGTGGTAGACCTGCACAGAATGTGGTGGGGACTATGTTTAATGAAGCAGTGGTAGACCTGCACAGAATGTGGTGGGGACTATGTTTAATGAAGCAGTGGTAGACCTGCACAGAATGTGGTGGGGACTATGATAAATGAATCAGTGGTAGACCTGAAGAGAATGTGGTGGGGACTATGTTGAAAAATGATAAGGATTTCCCAGTCATATTTGTACATTTTACTGAAATTTAAAAACAAGAAAATTAAGGTTACTTTTTGACTCACCCTCCTACTCTGACTAACTTCTTGATTTGATTTCTTATAATCTGATATAAAAATCTTCATCAATAAGTAACATAACTTCATAAAAGATAAGAAAAAGTTACACCCCTTTCACCATTCTTGTCATCAAGAATCAATCGCATCAGAAGAGAGAAATACAGGGCTAGAGTCAAACATAGACAGAATCAGGTGAAATATAATGCACATAAAGCTGTATATTTATCTCACATAAATTATGATTTGTATTAAACTTTGAAAGTCTTTTACTTTCTTCCTTACTTTTATGCAAGCTTAGTATGCCGAAATGAAACCATCTGTTTTATTTACAACATGATGGTAATGAGAAAGTGATTGACAAAAGCAGTTTAAATTTCTATTAAATAAATATAATATTAATTTTTTGCATATGATTATTATTACAATATTATGGTAAACATTATTGTATTACAAATTTATTATAATAAATAACTGAAACATATATACTAACATAATCAGTATGACATTTCATGAATTTCTTCAAAAACATTCAAAGTAGTTCATTAAACAATGCACTGACCATGAGATGTACTGTATAATCAATATCCCCATACACTTTATGAAGAAAATAGGTTTCCTTACTTGATTTGGTTAATGCTGGACTGTGCTTTCACTAGAGAAGGCAAAAATCGTGCCATGAAGCCATCTGTCAGCACCTGAATTGTTGACTGACTTACAGAACTATCTGCTGTAAATAATTTATTTATTAGCGCCTGGCACTGCTCAGGATCATTAGAAAACAATAAATGAACAACTAAAGAGAAATTACAAATTATATTAAAATGTATATATCATGAAAACTGGACTTCATTACTTTTAACTCCTGTTTACCTGTCTTTCATTAATAAATTTCTCCTTTTAAATAATAATCTTAAAATACATCTTACATCCTTCTCATGCCATTAAACGTCACATACATGTGTTACATGTATGGTAGTTCGCCAAGTTTTCCTGATTTCAGCAAGCTTTTCAACCTCATCAAGGGATTTTATGCCTACCAAATTGGCCTCTCTTAGCAATATCCTTTTTATGATTTCACATGGTCGACCTCTTTTCCCTTGGCATGTTGTGTGCCACTTGATAGTTTATTTTGGGATTCTCTGACTGTTTCTTCTCATCACATGACCAACATATGTCCATCTTCTTTTTCTGATCACCCATGAAACAGGTTGTTGTTAGCTCATCTGCTTTATCTCTGCATTGCTGTTGAATTCAATCCACTTTATACCGAGTATTTTCCTTAGGCATTTGTTTTCAAAAGACTCTAATTTGTTGTCTATTTCTTTAGTTGTTTTCCAGCGTTCACATGCATAAATGAGGGTGGATATTAAAATACATACAGGCATGCAATTTCAGTGACTCAAATTCAAGCTGGCTCTCGAAGACATAAGTGACTCAAACCCTACAGATGTCATAGATGATTAACCTTCATTTTGTGTACCCAGACATGCTGCTATTAAAGGAAACAAAAGAGCTGTTGGCTGGCTCAGTGAATATACATAAAGGACAAGACAATGGATTAAACAGATATCATCAATGCTCAAAAGAAACTGGTCGAACAAAAAACAACTTCATTGACAAATGTGAATCAGCACCACTGTCCACAATGACAGAGCTAGGAACTTGATGTGGCAAAACATGAACAGCTTATTACAGACACCAGAAGGATGGTCATTCAACACAGTACAGGTGTTATCAGCCATTGTGCATTGATGGAGATACTGAAAAAGAGACTAGAGTATTCATGGACATATCCAGAATTTATAGATGAATACTGGATGATCTTAGCAGTCAGTGCAGTGAAGATGTCCACAAATATTAGCTAGAAAGTCTGTTTCTAGAATCACCAATATCATTCTAATACTTTCATCTTTACTTTCATTTTTACTTGCATCCATAATTAGCTTACATTAAACTACAAACTGCTCCGCAGTTCTTGCTTTACAACTGCGTGCTGTCACTCTCAACATCATTATATCAACATTTTTTTCATGTTTAATTTCTGTTTAACTGAAATATATTATCAAAATGCTACACCCATAGCTTTATCAATATAAATGAATTTTATATTCCAGACAAAAAATACACCTGGTTGCCCTTGCCAGCATGAAGCAATGCATGCATATGGTGAGCATACCTCCACAAATACTGTTTATTAGCATAGAATAGAAGACAAGTTCATATAAAGCAGACATGTGCACATACATGAAAATGAATCAAAATACAATTAATCTCAGCATTTTCAGTTCAGCCTTAAAATGTTACATGTATCTTTTAGACATATATTTTATTTAAATAAAAGTATTATGAATGCTTCTGAAAAGTAATATTATATTTTGAAAGTCTTGTTAGGTGTGCCATTTTATTTTTAAGAAACAAAGTAAGCATCACAATAGTTGAAATTTAAACAACAAATAAAAATGATGAAAATCTAGATATTAACTGTTTAAATTTTCTTCTCTTAGTCATTTTTAACAGTACAAATGTTTTTCCATCTTCATCATCATTGCCTGTCACTCCCTTGGGAGTATTCATTCATTCATTCCTTTGCATGTCCCTTGCGGAACTTTGCCTCCCAAACAGCACTCCTGTAGGCCTCTCGGTTGTGAGCAAGATGGCCTGCTGCTGCTGCATCCATTTCCAGATCATCAACGATGTCTTGCAGCCATCTTCGTTTCGGTCTTCCTCTTTTTCTTTTTCCCATTATGTATCCTTCCAATACGGTCTTCTCTAAATTATCATGACGTTTAATGTGGCCAAAATATTTAAGTTTTCTCTCTTTAATCCTCTTTACTAGCCAGCCTTCTTCAATATTAAGCTCTTGTAGTATAGATATATTTGTTCTTTTTTGTGTCCACGATATTTGGAGAACTCTTCTATAGCATTTACATTCAAAGGCATTTATGTGCTTCTCAGCTGTTTTGTTAAGTGTCCAGGTCTCACAGGCATATGTTGCGATAGGAAAGATGCATGCCCGTAAAAATCTTATTTTTGTGGTTCTGTCTGCTCCTCTCCACAGATTCTTTATTTGTTTTACTTTCTGAAGAGCAATAGATGTCCTCCTTTTAATTTCCCTCATTGTATCTCCATTATTAGTTAGTAGTGATCCAAGATATTCAAAACTCTCCACTTCTTCCAGTTTTTCCTCATTGATACATATTTCAGTTGCCTTGTTTGTTTTGTCAGTTGTCATCACTTTAGTTTTCTTTGCATTAAGATAGAGGTTCTGCTCTTCGCTGTTCTTGCGGACTGACATAATTAGTTTTTCCATTCCTTCTTGTGTTGTGGACAGCAATACTGTGTCATCAGCATATCTAATCTCTGGTATTTCATAACCTCCAACTGTTATGGCAGCGTAATATTCTTTGTCTACATCTTCTCTAACATTCCTCATTATATTTTCAGTATACAAGTTAAATAAGTAGGGTGACAATATGCACCCCTGACGGACCCCTTGTTTTATGTCAAACCAACTTGTTGTTTCACCATTTATTCTTACTGCTGCTTGTTGGTCTAAATACAGCAGTGATGTTAATTGTATCAAATGTGTTGGAAATCCCATTTTTTCCATTATTTCCCAAAGTTTCTGGTGTTGTACACAATCAAATGCCTTTGAGTAGTCTATAAAGGATAAATATAGATTCACATTAAACTCCCTGCATTTCTCTATTATTAATCTTAGATTGAATAACAGTCATCCAGGTATATGCACCTACATCAGCAGCAGAAGAAGATGAAGTAGAACATTTTTATAACACACTGCAGACGACAATGGACCAGGTACGGAAAAATGATATTGTATTTATAATGGGTGATTTTAATGCAAAAATTGGTACAGAAAGAGCAGAAGATGAAGGACATGTTGTAGGGAAATTTAGCATAGGACACAGAAATGAGGCAGGTGACAATCTAATGGCGTTTTGTATGGAAAATGAGCTAATGATCGCTAACACACTTTTTAAACAACATCCAAGAAGACTTTACACATGGACATCACCTGATGGGAAAACCAGGAATCAAATAGATTATATTTTAGTGCAGAGAAGGTGGAGGTCAAGCATAACATCAGCAAAAACTTTACCAGGTGCTTATTGTGACACGGACCATGAGTTATTAATAGCAGACATGAAGATAAAGATAAAAAAGATAGTTATGGGATCAAGACCACTCCGCTTTGACCTTGGGAGTATAGGCCACAGATAAAGTTTCTCCAGCCAACCCTGCTCTTGGATTTGTTCTCTACTCTCCTCCACTAACAATTCAGTAAAATGTGACTAAATTTGAGAGACAAATAATATGCAAATTATTTTCTCCTTTGATTTATGAATGACACTTGGACTTGATCACTACTAGCGACAACAAATTCGCTTCATATAATTCACAGCAGATAAGATGAAAATCTATAGAGATGTGCTGTTGATTTCAGGATTATCTGCCCTCATGTTTCTCGAGAAATTGAAGTAGAAAGCTTCACATTCAGAGAAAATCTGATAGAAGAATCAAAGAACTGTTTCTGTTCTGTTGTAGTGAAAATTATCTTTCAAGTTCTGCCTTGAAAGAGTTCAATTCTTAATGTGATTTTTAAAGTCAAAACTACATGTACAGATATTTGGAAAATAAGTTCTGCAGGACTAAGGTTTATTCTACATCATGACATGTAATGAGTGCTTCATTTTAAGTAAAAGGAGTGCTTTGGTCAATTCTGATGTTTTCTTTTTCCATGCAACATGATCAATCCAATGAGATGCCCTCTTGGCCTCTCCTTTTTTCTCTTGAATTGTTTAGTCATTACCATGTTCTCTAATTTCTGTCTCCATGAAATTTTGACTGTCTTTTCCCTATAATTTTAACCAGTTTTCATTGTTCTGAAACTTCACTGAGGACCTCAGTGTTTGTTTTTGTCTGTCTAGGCTATTTGTTGCATTTTTCTCCAAAACCATATCTCTGCTGCTTCCGATTTCTTTATCACCTGTCTAAGTTTCATAGCCATATAGCAATATTGGTTCTATGGACACTGTAATATTCTTTTCCTCACTTTCAGGGACATCTTCTTTAAAAAGCTGCTTTTGCTTACCTATTCATGATTTGATTTCATTTGTGCACTTGGTTGGTATTAGCTGTTGTTATTGTTTGAGGTAACTGAATTTATTTACTTGTGTCAGTGCCTTCTCATTTGAAAGGATGTTTGACTTTGGTATATTTTTTTTGAAAGATACCAACCATGCCTTAACAACTTTTGATATGATCACACTCTCTCAACACCACACCTATCACATCTTTCTCCTTATGTCCGCTCCCTATACACTTCTATCCTCCATGAGGATGGACTCTTAGCACTCCGCTATTTTCTTGACAAAAACCCTCACCACACCACTAGCACTGACACCATAATCAGACTTACATGGTTAGTACTAAACCTAAATTCTTTCAAATTCAACAGCGAATACTTCGAGCAAATCAGTGGTGTTGCCATGGGAATGAAAATGGGTACCAGTTATTCATGTCTATTTATGGGTTTTCTGGAAGTCAAATTATGGAAAACCTACACTGGCAGACTTCCAGAATTCTATAAAAGGTACATCGATGATGGCATTGGAATCACAAGTATGCCACAGGAAAAACTAAAAAAATGTATTCAATTTGCCAACTCACTCAATAACAACATAAAATTCACTTATGAAATTTTCTGACAAGTCTGTTAACTTTTTATATATTAAAATTTCTATTGGCACAAACAGTCTTGTCATTTCTGTATTTTACAAGCCCACTGACAACCACACCTATTTGCTTTACACCTCCTCCCATCCTGAAGCCTGTAGGAACTCCATCCCATACTCCCAACTCCTCCGTCTTCGCCGCATTATGTCAGAATAATTTGGACTTTATAGATCAGTCCAACAATTTATTATTTTCCGTCACAGCCACTACCCAGAAAAGGTCCTTCGTGAAGCTTTCAACAGTATCCAACTAGTGAGCCACAAAGAAGTATTCAGGAAAAAGGCTGTTACTCCATTTGACAGAGTTAAGTACTAAGACTGCCTTTCCACCCGCATGGTCAGATGGTTAAGAAAATTCTTTATCGTCATCTGCTGCTAATCCAACTTGACTCCGACACTCGCGATATTTTTTCTGATCCACTCCTGTTGGCATACAAACATGAGCCAAACCTTAAGGACATCCTCGTCCACAGCCACGTGAAGCAGAGCCTTACATATGTTGGCACCATAAAATGTAACCACCCCCACTTCGTTACCTGCCCGGTAGTCTGGGAAATGAAAACGATCACCTTTCCCAAAGCTATCCTCACTCTTCATGAGGGATTCACATGCGAGAACTGTAATGTGATATATGTCATCATTTGTAAAAGATGCAGGATAACATATATTGGTGAGACTGGCCTCAGATTAGGGGACCACATGCAAAAACATCTGTACGACATTGCCCAGCATGCTTTGAAACCAGTCCCAAATCATTTCAATGGCCCCAATCACAGAGGCAAATCTGATTTTCTGGGAACAGCCATCAAACAATGTCACGCAGATGACACAAGCAGCCTGGCACTTGAGAACCGCTGCATTCAAAATTATAGGACGCTGGAGCCACATGGGTCAAACTCGCTGTTCAGCTACACTTAGCATTCTCTTCAGTCATTACGATACCTCTCCACTAAGCTCCACCCCTTCTTACTTGTCAAACCTCCTCAAAGCATCACTTTGCAACCCCTCTTCCTTAATATGTATTTCAACTTCTTCTGGCTAGGTCACCATTGTATCACTCTCTCCCCTCCCTGGTTCCCATCCACCACCCCCAGTTACAACCCACTGACCACATATCCAGGTCTCCATTTAAACAGTCTCCACGTTCTACTAAATCCATTCCTGACACACACCGCCAGACAAGCCACACCTTATAATTTACAGCTAAGTACTCCATTTAATTTTTACACTTTTTTTTTTCTTTCTTTTTAATAGTATTCATGTGAATCTATACTTTATCTCCTCTCTCTATTTCTTCATCCTGTATGTTTCTGTATGATTAAGGCTCACGCCAAAATGTCACAACTTTGTAGTTGTTAAATAATAAAGCTGTTCCTACATTTTTCCTAGTTTATACATTTTGGTATAGCCACTCTTTTTGATATTTCCATTGTTTCTGTCTTGTTGCTGTTTAGGACTAAACCTCCTCTTTTTAATAATAATGTTCAATAGTTTTTGCAAAATGCTTTCACTTTTTGCTATTAGAATGGTGTCACCTGCATCTTTCAGGCTGTTGATATTATGACTTCCCATTTTCATTTATATTTTTGATATTTCTCATGATCTTTTCTGTATAATGAGAATAGATCAGGTTTCACTCTTGTCTTACACCTCATTTTATATCTTGATGCTCACCTATGTCATTGTTCACTTTACTTTTATTATTGCTCTTTGATTTCTTAATAACTATCATATCTTTATCATCTATATGAGGTTTTTCAAATATATGTATCTTCATATCTAACTATCAAAAGCTTTTGTGTAATCAATAAGAAAAAAAATTTCAGTCTGCCTATTATTTTATTATTTGTAAGTTATCTTTCGATGTGCTCAACTATTTGTTTTTATCTGCTAATTCACCTGAGGCACAGTGAACATGGTAGACAATCTTCATTGCCTGTACAAATGAATGTAAAGGTAAGTTCCAATCCATTAGCTACTAAGGTACCAAGACAGCATTCTATTATAATTTGCAACTGCAGACAACTGGGTCACCTTTACTGAATGAAAATGCCTTTCTCAAATGAATGTCTATGTAGTAGTTAAATCAAAACTTTTTACAAACAATTTCAAAAGAATGTCCAGCTCAAGTAGATCAGTGTTGTGTAAGTGATCTTCCTGGGTTGGAAGATTTTAGTTTAAAGGCATCCAGTGCTGATGTTTCATAGTTTTTGGTTTTGTCCTGTATGAAGTATACATTTCTAGAAAGCCTCTGAGTTCATTATTCACAAAAGTTTTAATTTCTAGAAGCAGAATTTCTGTAGTCCATGAATTACTTGATTTGTGATCATTTAAAAAAAAAAAACTGAATGATTAGTGTAATGTCTTCTCATGACTGGAAGACTGCTCATCCTGTACTTTCAATCATTTCAATGCAACTTCTATTTCTTTCATGATATGTGCATTTTTTTAGGTCCCTCTACCTTCTTGTGATAATCATACCAGTAAACAAGCAATTCAGAAGCTGAGCCAGAAGCACTGAAAACAGCAGCAGAAACCCTGATTGCAAAGGAGGTTGCAGCCAGTCAGGTTGTCCTGCTCACAGATGCTCTATTAGTTATAACAGCATTGATGAGTGGGAAAAACAGAGAACTTGGAGAACTACAAGAGGCCCTATATAACATGTCACAAATCTTTACAAGAGTTATTGTATAGTGGATACCAACTCACTGTAATATTCAAGGGAATGAGGAGGCTAATGCACTGACAAAAAGAGGTAGAGAGCTTCCCCACACTGACATAAGCCTGTCGTATGATGAAGTCAAAAGGCTAATAAAAGCTAAATACGAGAACAAATTGGAAAAAGGATATCCTGGACACCAGAAGAATGACGCCTACTACCAGCTCAGCAGAGAAAAACAAATTCAAGATCTTTAGACCTAGAACAGGCCACAACAGATTGACAACACTTAACAGCCTCAAGATAAGCACAACCAATGAATGCACCTGTGGTACTGACAAAATGATGGCCAGAGCCTGTTACAGATTACATAATTGCCCTTTATTTGAAGAACCAAGATGGTGTTTTTGTCAGCCATCTTTACTAATCTATTTCAAGCTGTATGGTGATTTTGACAGCCTAAGACAAATGGAAGCAATCTTCAAACAAACAAACAAACAAAAATAAAAAAATAAAGATATCCAAAGTGATGTCTGAAAGTATTTGAAGAAGATACCTGTAAACACTTAAATATGTGTTAAAAATGTTTGCCCAAGACTGAATTACAGGGCAACAAACAAATTGTATATAGTAAATAAATGATGCTATTAACAGTCTTTTACTTCATTCTAGTACTTACTAGAAATGACCAGAGAATCCCAAAACAAGCTATCAAGTGGAACACAACAGGCCGAAGAAAAAGGGGCAGACCGTGTGAAACTCTGAAGAGGACATTATTAAGAGAGGCCAAGTTAACAGGCATAAAATCCTTTGATGAGGTTGAAAGACTCGCCGAAGACAGGAAAAATTGGCGAACTACTTTACGAGCCCTATGTGACGTTTAACGGCACGGGAAGGATATAAGATATAAGTACTTACTGTCATGATATATACTCTTTAACATCACCTCTGCACTGTAGCTGTTCTCTGACTGTTTCTCCAAAGTTTTGTCTCTGATATCCTTGGTAGAAGTTTCTTTAGTTATATCTTGTGCTCTTGTAGTTGTGTTATTGTCTCTCTCTGACTGCTTTTGTAAATGACCTTCATTTTCACATTCCACTGATTGTGTTTCTCTATCATTTTCATTGTTAATGTCCTAGAGAAAAATCATGAGGAAACAATATAAAAATTTCAGATGAAACTTTATGTTAGTAACAAAACCAAAATGTTGTCCAAGGTTCCTCAGTTATTTTTTTTCTTTTTTTTTAGAGATACTATTGTATCTGTAAACACATTTTAGATTTATCATCTGCAAATAGTGAAAAACTTGAGCAAGTAGAAAATCAAATTTTACTGTCTTTGACATATGATAATATGATACATGAAAAGAAATCAACAGACTAACAAATACACTAAATGCACTTTGAACAGAAAATGATAAAGAACACAACAAAATGCTGAAAAGTGAATTATGACTTACTGAAAAAATATAGTACTGATCATGAACAGAAAAATAAATAATGAGAGTGAAATTAGAAATGATTGCAAAGGAGGTTGCAGGCAATACTAGACAAAGTATTTTTGGCAAATCAAGAGACATAAAAATGACCAGAGGAAGGGATTCAACTGGTGCACAGTAGAGTAAGGGGTTGGGGGGAGGGGGTATAGCTTACAGAATTCCTCTCAGAGGCCCTGATCTGAAGTACCTGTGACATACAGCCCATGGATATCACCAATTTTATCACTTCTAAAAACAACTGTCCACCATGAGCTATGTGCAGTTGTAACTGCCCTTTTGTGTCTATTACTGTTTAAGTCAGTATTAATATTACCATGCCCCATGTAAAAACTTGAAAAATATGTGCTGTATTTCAAATCAAAGTTGAAGACACTGGTCTTTAGATGAATGGAGACTCCTTTTGTAGCTGTTTATTAGAGGTACACTTATGCCTTTTTTTATCTTGTTCTCATGTTCAGCAAACACATTTTTTCATAACAATCCTGAACAAAAACCAGTCTACAGTAATACACCAACCTACATCACTAGTGATGTCGGACCAACTGCCCCTATTTTACAGGACATTCCCATATTTTAAGGATTTGTCTCAGGAATCATATTACCTCCAATGGGTCGACTAAATGCCTCCCATTATGAAACATGTATAATATTGTCCCATGTTTTCATTTTTGATTGCCTCATGTTCAGAAATAAAGGGAATTTCAGTATTTGTTTGGATAGTTGAGAGAGAAATGTAGTGTTACAGCTAGACAGGCTGCATCAGTGTCTCAAACCTACCCTCAGATTGGATCAGTGCCATGCTGATAGGCACAGGCAGTCATCTCTCTCCATCTCATTTGATCTTCATGTCTCAAATCAATTCAATTGTTTTCATACCAAACCATGTAATCAGGCCATCTAGGTATGTCTGTCCTCTTCACCCTTTCTGTCCTTTGCCATTTACCTTTCCAGTCAAGATCAATATTTCAAGACCTTCATGTCTACTGATGTGTCCGAGAAATTTTGACTGTCTTTTTCTTATGTATGGCTCCAGTTTGGGATATTCTTTAGTCTGCTGCAATACTCCTTCATTTGTCTTTCTGGCTGTCCATGGGATGCAAAGCATCCTTCTTAGGGACCACATTTCAGTAGCCTTTATTCTTTGTTTTAATTGTTTATTCATGGTCCATGTAGGATCTTAGAACACTCTTTTATTATTTCCAATGATAGTCTTCATTTTTTCAAAAGCTGTCTTTGCCATTGCTATCCTGGTTCTGATTTTTTTGGTGCACCTGCCCTCAGATGTTATGACTGTACTTAAATATTTGTATCTATTGATATGTCTTAATATCTTCCACTGCACTATAATTCTGCATTCTGGTATTTTCTTTTTCTTGGATATTACCATTACTTCTGTTTTACTGATATTTAACCCCTTTTTGTACTTTCTTCTGTAAATTTGTCTAGGAGTTTTTGTAAAGCTTTCTTGCTCTCTGCTATCAGTATTGTGTCATCTGCATATGTGATGTTTTTTACTTAAACCTAGCCTACTGATTAAAATTTTGTTACAACTTGACAGGCTGTCTCAAACCTAGCCTACAAATTTTGGGTAAAAATTAAAACTGTAATTTTCGATTTAAAAAAAAAATTTCAACTAGCTCCCCCCATCCGGGAGACTGAGTGTGTCGTGCCTGATCTTAGAAAAGTTAGAAAAGACGGTCGGATTAGCAAAAGATAAAAGGTGGACATCTTGTCGCCTTACATGAAAATATAAATAAAGGTAAAACTTGTTTCCGTGCCATTAAAACATACCGAGGATGCGGTGTTAGACCTGTATTTACAATACCTTCGGCACATGAAAGTGTGATGTGGTCAGTATCATGCCTGGTCGCTTTTGCTTTCTCCGATTTCTCTGGTACCCATTTTTCAGAGGCTGGGTGGACCCCGGAGACTTTTTGGTATGATGGTACTAGAAAACTATACTGAAAATCAGAGTTAAATGGAAAGAGAAGTGTATGGGAATAGATGCATTGATACAATAGAAAATGAGCTGTCAGGCTAGAGGAACTATCTAAACAAGACAGAATGAGATCCATTGTGGCTAACTTGTACTATGAAGGCGGTATAGACTACTACAGGACGAAATGCAGGCGATTAACAATTTAACTTTGCGGTTTCCTCTCGTATATTCCACCTAATTTTTTTTTATATTGCTATCTGATTAAACTTAATTACTTGCGTTTATTTTCTGAAGAAACCCACTGTTTCATACTGAATACACATTTTATTCAGAAGTAATTACCATATTGCTGAATAAATCCTTCTGTGCCAACTTGTTATAGAAACTCGTGACCTGTGACAATCAAGGTCAAAGGTTACCGGTATATCTAAAACCTTAATCTACAAATAATACACAAAAAAGAACAAATATATCCATACTACAAGAACTTAATATTGAAGAAGACTAGCTAGTAAAGAGGATTAAACAGAGAAAAGTTAAATATTTTGGAAACATTAAACGTTATGATAATCTAGAGAAAACTGTCTTGGAAGGGTACATAATGGGTAAAGGAAAGAGAGGAAGACCAAGGCGAAGATGGCTGCAAGACATCGTTGATGATATGCAAATGGATGCATCAGCAGCAGGCCATCTTGCTCACAACCGAGAGGCCTACAGGAGTGCTGTTAGAGAGGCAACAAGGGACATGCAAATGAATGAATGAATGAATCTACAAATTGTGAGATACAAAATGTATATCTGAAGACTTGTGCACATTTGCTTGAATCGTATTAAATGATATTGAGCCGTTTTCAAAGTAGTTGTTTTGTAATTAAAAGTACACCAATGTAATATGAGAAGAAAAAAGTGTGAAAAGGGGAATGGAGGCGAAAATTCTAATAAGTATAAATGTAATGCTTAAAATATAATTTTAAATTTCAAGAAGGGTAATATTCTCTCTCTCTCTCTCTCTCTCTCTCTCTCTCTCTCTGCTCTCTGTATATATATATATATATATATATATATATATATATATATATAATATCTTATATCCTTCCCGTGCCGTTAAACGTCACATAGGGCTCGCAAAGTAGTTCGCCAATTTTTCCTGTCTTCGGCAAGTCTTTCAACCTCATCAAACGATTTTATGCCTGTTAATTTGGCCTCTCTTAACAATGTCCTCTTCAAAGTTTCACGCGGTCTGTCTCTTTTTCTCTGGCCTGTTGTGTTCCACTTGATAGCTTGCTTTGGGATTATCTGATCATTTCTTCTCATCAAGTGACCAACATATGTCCATCTCCTTTTCCTGATCACCCATGAGGCTGGTTGTTATTTAGTCATCTGTCTTATCTCTGCATTGTTCTTGAATTCGTTCCACTTGATGCTGAGTATTCTCCTTATGTATTTGTTTTCAAAAGAGTCTAATTTCTTGTCTATTTCTTTAGTTATTTTCCAGCTTTCACATGCATAAAGGAGGGTAGATATTACATTTAAATTGAATAGTCTTAACTTGGTTTTTGTGCTTATAACTTTTGAATTCCATATGTTCTCAAGATTCTTGAAGATTGATGCTGCTTTGCAATTGTGATCCTAACTTCCTTTCTAGTGTCACCATCCTGGTCTATGTAGCTGCCAAAGTATGCAAACTGATTGACTTCTTCAATATCTGTCCCTTCTATGTGTATTTTTCCATTTTGATTAATGGGAATTTACATTATTTTTGTTTTGTCCTTGTTAATTTCAAGTCCTATTTTGCTAGCCAGTGAAGACAGGCTGTCTGTTTTTTCTTGCATGGAATTCACATTATTACTGATAAGAGTTATGTCATCAGCAAAATCAAGATCTTCTAGTTGGGTCTCATGTACTCAGTCAATACCTGTGTTACTTGTGCAGCATTTTTTCATTATGAAGTCTATTGTAATCCCAAAAAGTAAAGGAGACAGTATACATCCTTGTTTCACACCTGTTTCAATCTGGAACCATTCACTCATCCCTTCTTCTGTCTTGACTGCACAAACATATCCATTGTATAAGTCCTTAATGATGTTGACAGTTTTAGATGATATTCCATATAGACTTCTCCATAATGAATCTCTGTGTATGCTATCAAATGCCTTTTTAAAATCTATGAAGTTCAGTATTAATGGTTTCTGCTTTTCAATATGTTCTTGAAGTATTATTCTGAGAGTAAATATCTTATATATATATATATTAAACTGTGTATATTTGGTTTTGTCATGAATTTTTGGGAACATTTTTTTCGTTCAGTAATTATACAGGTAGTTTCAAAATTTTAACTAAAACCTTGTACCAGACTTTTTTTTCCATTTTCACATTCAATTTTTAAAAAATTTTAAATAACAGTTCAATATAATATATAACAATTTAAATAATAACTCAAATTATATATATATATATATATTGGGCGTCTGAGTGGCGAAGTGGTTAATGCACTGGTCTCTCATGGCGAAGGTCGGGGGGTTCGAATCCGACCGGAGGCGCCCCAGTCACCCAGCTGTAGAAATGGGTACCCGTTGGAGTTGGGAAAGGAAAGGCGGCCAGGCGTGATACTGATCATATCACCCTCTAGTGTGCTGACAGGTCAAGGAAAATATGGGCACTAACACCATATCCCTATGTGCCTCTAAGGCATGACAGGGTTACCTTTACCTTTATATATATATATATATATATATATATATATATTACTGTCTGCTCAGATTTACCTGCAACCGAATGACAATGAGGGTTACTACTAGCCTCAGTCAAACTCACCATCTTATAGGTGCCTCGGGACAGTCAAGGGCTGGGTTAGAAACCTAAATAAACATACTTCCAGAATAATCTTTGCTTCCAGTATGACGTGCAAGGTGACGGGAGTTTTTTAACGCTCTGCCAGCAAGCACAAGTCTGCGGAATTCCGTTTGATCTGTCACATATCCTGTATCGGGAGTTGGGCATAAAGCTAACAACCTTATCCTGGGGCCTATCTAAAGGCGATACTATATGGGGAAAAAAAGAACTTGTCATGGAAACTCGCAACGAAACAAACAGAGCATCAGAGATGCCAACTCCGAAGAGCTCAGACAATGATCGAAAGTTGGCCCCAAATATGTGACAAAGATTGGATTCTGGAACGTAAGAACAATGGCAGCAAAATCAAAAACTACTCCGGTAATCAGAGAAATGGAGAGATACCACATAGACGTACAGGGCATCAGTGAAATGCGATGGCCAGAAGCAGGTAAAAGATCGGCGGAAAACGGTAAGTTAATCATACATTCAGGCAGAGACGACGGGAAACACCAAGAGCGGGTAGGTATAATTATGTCAAATGTACCTGCAAAGAGCCTTGTAGAATGGGAACAAGTGAACATTCGTATAATAAGAGCACGATACAACCTAAGACACGGAAGAATGACAACAATACAGTGTTATGCACCCACGAACAATGCAAATGATGAGGTTAAAAGACGATTTCTATCACCAGTTACGACAAACCATTAACAAAGTCCCTAAACACCACATCTTAATTGCTATGGGGGAACTACAACGCTAAGGTACGGAAAGATAACACCGAAGTCGAAAAAGTAATTTGGAAAGAAGGAACTGACACGGTAAATCAGAACGCCACAATCAGATGCTACATCAAATTCTATTAAAAATCATAATGGGTAGACATCGTAAAAAAATAGAAGTCAATATGGCCCAAGCTGGTTTAGGCAAGGAAGAGGATCAAGCGATCATATATTCAATATAAGATTAATAAAAGAGAAATGCAGAGAATTTAGTGTGAATCTATACTTATCTCTCTTTTTTTTAACTATTCAAAGGCATTTGATTGTGTGCAACACCAGAAACTTTGGGAAATAATGGGAAAAATGGGATTTCTAACATATTTGATACGATTAATATCACTGTTGTATCTAGATCAACAGGCAGCAGTAAGAATAAATGGTGAAACAACTTGATTTGACTTAAAACAAGGGGTCCGTCAGTGGTGCATATTGTCGCCTTACTTATTTAACTTGTATACTGAAAATGATGAATGCTAGAGAAGATGTAGACAAAGAATATTACGATGCCATAACAATTGGAGGCTATGAAATACCAGAGATTACATATGCTGATGACACAGTATTACCGTCCACAACACAAAAAGGAATGGAAAAACTAATTATGCCAGTCACTAAGAACTGAAGAGCAAAACCTCTATCTTAATGCGAATAAAACTAAATTGATGACAAATGACAAAACAAATAAGGCAGCTGAAATATGTATCAATGAGGAAAAATTAAAAGAAGTGGAGTTTTGAATATCTTGGATCATTATTAATTAATAATGGAGATATAATGAGGGAAATTAAAAGGAGGACATTTATCGTTCTTCAGAAAGTAAAACAACTGAAGAAGCCGTGGAGAGGAACAGACAGAAATAGAAAAATAAGATTTTTAAGGACATGCATCTTTCCCATCGTAACGTATGCCTGTGAGACCTGGACATTTAACAAAACAGCTGAGAAACACATAAATACCTTTTAATGTAAATTATACAGAAGAGTTCTTCAAATATAATGGACACAAAAAGAAAAATATATTCATACTACAATAACGTAATACTGAAGAAGGCTGGCTAGTAAAGAGGATTAAAGAGAGAAAACTTAAATATTTTGGACACCTACAGGAAGCCACAAACACCATCATATGATTACTATGACATGCTAAAGAGAAAGGAACAAGTCATCATTTTCCATCTCCGAACAGGACACAGCCGACTCCGAAGTCATATGTATACAAAATTTAAGGTTGGCACTACTATTCTTTGTACATGTGCCCAGGTGCCCCAAACTGTAGAACATATCCTCTAAAACTACAACCAACTACGAAACACTGAGAAGTAATTACTGGTCCAGTGAAGCCACCAAATAAGATAAGGTCTACGGTTCCATACATGAATTACACAAACCAGTGAAATTTATCCAAGAGATAAGACTGCAGATATGGACAGACAATATGTAAGAAGAAGAAGAACAACAACAACAAATATATCCATACTACAAGAACGTAATACCGAAGAAGGCTGGCTAATAAAGAGGATTATGAATGCAGATGAAGCCACTGACAACAATTATTGAGGAAAGACGCTGGCGATGGTTGGGACATGTACTCCGAATGACTGACAACTCACTACCAAAAATAGCACTAAGATGGACACCACAGGGGAACAAAGTAAGGGTAGACCAAAAGAGACATAGAGAAGAACAACAGAAAGGATGTTGAGCAATAGAGGGCGAAGGACAGTCATTTGTGGAAAACCCTTGCGGAAGCCCCATGTGCCCTGGGCACTTAAGGTTCAGAGAGAGAGAGAAAGAGAGGAAACTTAAATATTTGTGACAAATTAAACGTCATGATAATCTAGAGAAAACCGTCTTGGAAGGGTACATAATGAGAAAAAGAAAGAGAGGAAGACCAAGGTGAAGATGACTGCAAGGCATCTTTGATGATCTGCAGATGGACGCATCAGCAGCAGGGCATCTTGCTTACAAATGAGAGGCCTACATGAGAGCTATTAGGAAGGAAAAGTTCCGCAAGGGACATGCAGATGACTGACTGACTCTCCAAATCCTAATCATATCACTTAGAACAAAAGCACACATTTCACCAACTTTCAGTTTACCCTGCAACAGCCAAATAGGCGATTCATTATCGGACTAGCAGCTGCTACAGCCTCTGGCAACAGCCAGCCTCTATTCTTACCAACAATCCCATAGTTGCGCAAAGTGGCGTTACAACTTATTTTCACCAACGCTTCTATCATGACACTGTCAAACTCCCTGCAGCTCACTTCCATCCTCATGATCAGTTTTTTTTATTATAACTCTTACGTATATTTTCGTGCTTGAAACTAATGATTTCTGAGATTCATTAAACAGAGGCTACAGAAATAATCCCCTAATGGAACATTCAGAAGGAGATACCTTAAGGCTGTTGGTGACAAGGTTCTTTACTCACCTTCAGACATCCCCTGCCGCTCTACATATACGAATCACACGATGTGATATATGCGATCGTATGCAAAAGATGCAGAGTAATTTATATTGGTGAAACTGGTCTAAGATTAGGTGACCGAATGCAGAAACTTCTGTATGATATCAACCAGTATGTTTCGAAACCAGTCCCTAATAATTTCAATGGCCCCCAACCACAGAGGCAAATCTGATTTTCTGGTAACAGCCATCAAACAATATCACGCTGATGACAGAAGCCGCCTAGCGCTTGAGAAGCGCTGCATTCAGGAACATGGGACGCTGGTACCACATGGTTTGAACCCGCAATTCAGCTACACCTAACACTCCCCTCTCTCACAATCATATTCCCTCTGCACTAAGTTCTGCTCCTTTTTCACTTGTAACAGATAGTTCAAAACCTCACATCATCATATTACAAACACTCTACCCCAGCTACAATCACTATTCCACCTTCTCCTGGCTAGATTAGCATTATATCACTCTTTGACCTTTCCTCACCTCACCCTTCCCTCAATCTTTACGACCCACCTATCACACATCACAAGTCTCCATTTAAACATTCTTTACACTCTACCACACACAATTCTGGACACAGCTTCTTACAAGTCACTCCATTTATTTTATTTTATTCTATTTTATCCATTCCTGCTTTGTTCACACCATTCACATGAATTTATATATTATCTTCTTTCTCTATTTCTTCGTCCTGTATATTTTTGTATGATTAAGTTACAAACCACAGCTTTGCAACTGTGTGCTCTTTAATTAATAAAGCTGTTCTTACTTTTTTCCTAATTTATATATTTTGTTATCACAGCTTTACTGCAGTGGCTTCGTGTATAGTTATATATTTAGTTTTATATAGTCATACACTAATTATTCTTGTTTCTGAAATACGGTGTCAGCATGATAAGACTTAGGTTCACCATAGCACTGTAAACATAACTGGTGCTAAATCTACATTTTATGGATATATTGGGAAGAATAGGTCAGCCCAGGTGTTTCAGGCATTCCCTTAGCATTTACTACCGTACTTCGTAGCCAAGATCTCGCGACCCCCATGACCGCCAACCCAGATTCTCCCCTCCAAGGATATTGCATACCAGTTAATTCAGCATCTTACACACATTCATACATCACATCAATATGAAATACATATCACCAGTCAGCAAATCAATTTACATCCATTTATTAACACTCTCTACATATATCGTAGTGACGCCACCACAGACATTACATACACAGGACATCAACATGTATCATCATGATAAGAACAAGGCATGACATAAATACAATGTATTATCTCTAACTAAGTATAAACTAAATCAGTAGACCAGATTGATCTGGTTTCCTCTGGCCCTACTAAGCAATTATACATTTATCTCAATATTGTGCCTATGCACTGGTAACACATTTCAGCCGCTGCTGCCATGAATTCCCCATTCCCTATCTCACATAAAACTTCCCAGTGCCAATGCACTGAATAATATATTTCCACTTGTGCGAAATGTACTTAATACATATTTCCACATTTGTGCCCATGCACTGAATAACATATTTCACTTAGTGCCAACGCATTGAATAACATATGATGGACCTAGATGTGCACATCCAAATATGACAAGACTCAAAAGAATCAGCGAAATCTTCACGTGCGACGAAAATAACGATAATTCAACAGCACATTATGATTACGACACATCATATAATCCACAGTACATATGAATTAACATTGTGAAGTCGGCATGGCTAACCAGACAAGACGAAATCAGCTCCCTGCCATATCCTCTGGTTTTCTGCTCTCCTCCTAGCTTCATGAAGTTCATATGAAATTAACACCATGATGGCATCTCCCGTGCCATTCAGAGAACATTAATCATCATGAATCACCAATATATATATATATATACACATATATATATATACATATATATACATATATATATACATATATATATAACACAATATTTATGGCGGCTGGGCTATGTATTTCCATATCAAACACAACCAGACGAGATCGAACTTGCCCCGCCATGTGCCCACTGGCTATGCTCAGTGTGACCTTTCCCAGATGCTTCTTCCTTTATATAGGTCTTCCCCCCCCCCCCCAATCATGTTAACTGCATTTCTCCTTCCAGGATCCGTACACTATTCTGGGCTTCGAAAGGCAGTTCACAACACCACCGTATCAAAATGTGCACGGATGGAATGGGAAAAAATCACGTTTGAAATATTTGATCAGAAGTTTGGACGGCTTTATGAAGGTCAGTTTGCTCGAGGCTATCGCCGTTCCTTGGGAGGCGGGAGAAGCGTGGCGGGAAATAGAATGAAAATATGTTTAAAGGTTGGCAAGGGTCAATACTGAGACATTAAGAGGACAACCACTTGAGCCTGCGATTTGCAGACCATCTAAATAAAAATGTGTACGCTTAAAAAATAATTTAATAACGTTTATTTACATTCAACAAGTACCAATTTCAAAGTCATGGTTCATCATTTCAAAGTGAAATTATGTGAACTGGGAATGATTGCCCGTGGGATAAAATAATGAAATAGTGGGCTTTTACAAATCATGAGATAACAGTGATGAATATGATAAAGGTAATAAATTTATACCTGAAATGAAATTTTTGACAAGAAAAAAGAGGTCGAAGTAATTTTTTTGGTTACACAAAGACATAGATAACTAATATCAATTTATTAAACGTTTGTGAAAAGTGAATCCTTTCTGACGGTCATTGTCTGGTCAATTTCATGCGTCAAGGCTAATCCAGTCTGGTAACGACCGTTGAACAGTATAAGAATACGAGTATGTAGATAAAATATGTACATAAAAACTTTACGACGAGTGTATCACGACTGTCGCGACAATGACTAAGAAAGTGTAAATATTTAGACAACAAGATAAAAATAAATTCAGTATTATTCATTAAAGACATCAATCTTCTTTCTCTCTCTCTCTCTCTCTCTCTCTCTCTCTCTCTCTCTCTCTCATACGCTCGCTACCGTAAAACTTTATCTCTTGCAGGATTGCAGCACCTCATAATTTTCAGTTCCATTTGTTGCAACAGATGTGAGAAACTTCTAGGACTAAACGCGCAGAATTTAAATCTAGCTTTTTTTCTGCGCGTCCACACTAAGTACCTGAACTCTGCGAGCAGGGCCAGTAACTTGGTGTGTGTGTCCGACTGAGTTACAGGAATTTTTTAGCATAATAGTTTTGTATATGTCTATCCTTTGTGGCGTGTGTGTTTCTATTGTGTTCCATAGTGTTGCTATACTAGGTGTGATTGTACTGCATTCGTAAAATATGTGCTCTCTTATAATATCTCTGTTTTTTTTTTGGTCGTCTCTGTATGTTCTAACAATCGCAGAAGGTGCGAGATGGCGCAATTCGTTAGTACGCGTTGTATCGTGGTTAGACGGCTGCTCGTCCTACCAGAGTCCGTGGTTCGAATCCTAGGTAATGCTCTTGTGATTTTTTTTTATCTCACTAAAGTGCTTTGTCTGCGATTTTTTCGAGGTCTAATGCTACAAAACTATGTTCTATTACTTTACCACAGGAAAGCCTCGTTGTTTCCTATTTATCAAAAATTTGTTCTAACAATCTGAGCTATAGCTTGAATTCCTATGATGTCTGCGTCTGACAGAACACAGTTAAAATCTCCTCCTATAATGTTGTGTCCTCTATAAGTACGAGTGAGTAAAGAGTTCAAGTCCTCAAAGAATACTGGCTGATGAATGTGATTAGGTGTGTGTATATATGGTGTATGTGTGTGTAATATTCGTCGCCTCTACTATGGCTAATTTCCCTCTACTATCTCTGTTTGTTCTAACAATCTCTCATCTGCCTCATGTCTGTATTGTTGCTACTCCCGAATTTTGTATGGCCAGGATAAAGCATGAAAATTTAAGGCCTAACTGTGTAGTGATTTGTGCTGCGTGTATGTCATATGTATGTTTGTTTCCTGTAGAAGAATGAAATCTACCTTGTGTGTCTGTATTAATGAGACAATGCGGTGTAGTATTGTGCGTATGCCTCTAATATGCTTAAAATTCTAATTTCCTTATCCATTTCTAAAAGAAAAGATTTAAAAAGAGTTGTTTTACACACATTTTAGAGTTAAATCCAAGTTCATATTTTTGTTGGTTTATCTCGTTTCGTAGGTGTCGCTGAAACTTGCTGCTGAGTCCTTATAATGAGAAATAACACTATATAAGTAATGCTCCTTGATTAGGAGCACACAAAATAATCCACGTGGACGAAAGTCTTGTTGGCACAGTTTGTTTCACACCAGTTCTTGTTCGTCGATTAGTAAGGGAGGGTCTTCGTCATCCTATTGGCCTTTTGTTGCCTCATGTGACCAGAAAAAGGGTACCTCCGTGAAATGATTTGCGAGTCCATGTCCTCCTCTGGGTGGGCACATTCTCCACCTCTTCTGTATGTGGATGTTCGCTTTCTGACTCTGCACTTAGAAGCTGGTATTCTGGTGTCCTGTTCCCTATCACTCGTTTTCGTGGAGTTCATGGTGACTTGTTCGTTTTCGCCGAATTTGTGGTGGTTATTGAGAGACATCTTTTCTTTGTTTTCGACCAGCTTAAAACCACCGTCGGCAGTCTCTGGTGCTGGCTGGTTCTATCATCTGGAGATATCCATGTTGTTTTATGTATCTCTTTGTATGGAAATATTGTTCTTCTAATGGTCATGCCTTCCATATTGCTGTTTGGTCTACAGTGTGAATTATTATTGGAGGAGAAAAACCCGAACCGACAATTCAAGAAGCTTTATAATGAATATGAAAAATGGCAAATCATCAGGATGAGATGAAATAACAGCTGAACTTATTAAAACAGGAGGAAAGGAATGTGTAACAATCTATCATGCACTATGTAAAAAGATATGGCATTCAGGTATTTGGCCAAAAGAATGGAGAAGAAATGTATTCATACTATTGCCAGAAATGGGTAACTTGAAGTTATGTACAAAGTACAGAACTGTTGCCCTGATTAATCATGCCGGTAAAATTATGTTAAAAATCATAATGGGTAGACTTTGTAAGAAAATAGAAGAAGAAGTCAATAGTATGGTCCAAGCTGGTTTTAGGCAAGGAAGAGGATTAAGAGATCGTATATTCATTATAGGATTAATAATAGAGAAATGCAGAGAATTTAATGTGAATCTATATTTATTCTTTATAGACTATTCAAAGCATTTGATTGTGTACAACACCAGAAACCTTGGGAAATAATGGGAAAAATGGGATTTCCAACACATTTCATACAACTGCTGTATCTAGACCAATAAGCAGCAGTAAGAATAAATGGTGAAACAACTTGATTTGACATAAATCAAGGGGTCCGTCAGAGGTGTATATTGTCACTTTTCTTATTTAACTTGTATACTAAAAATATAAGGAGGAATTTTAGAGAAGATGTAGACAAAGAATATTACAATGCCATAACAATAGGAGGTTATGGAATACTAGAGATTAGATATGCTGATGACACAGTATTACTGTCCTCAACACAAAAAGCAATTGAAAAAACTAATTATGTCAGTACATAAGAATAATGAAGAGCAAAACATCTACCTTAATGCAAAGAAAACTAAATTGATGACAACTGACAAAACAAATAAGGCAGCTGAAATATACTTGTATATCATGAGGAGAAATTGGAAGAAGCGGAGGTTTTTAATATCTTGGATCACTACTAACTAATAATGGAGATACAATGAAGGAAATTAAAAGGAGGACATCTGTCGCTCTTCAGAAAGTAAAACAACAAAGAATCTGTGGAGGGGAACAGAAAAAACTACAAAATTAAGATTTTTAAGGGCATGCATCTTTCCCATTGCAACATATGCCCGTGAGACCTGGACACTTAACAAAACAGCTGAGAAACGCATAAATGCCTTTGAATGTAAATGCTACAGAAAGAAGAGTTCTTCAGATATTATGTACACAAAAAAGAACAAATATATCCATACTACAAGAACTTAATATTGAAGAAGGCTGCCTAGTAAAGAGAATTAAACAGAGAAAACTTAAATATTTTGGACATATTAAACGTCATGATAATCTAGAGAAAACCGTCTTGGAAGGGTACATAACTGGAAAAAGAAAGAGAGGAAGACCAAGGCGAAGATGGCTGCAAGACATCATTGATGACCTGCAAATGGATCAGCATCAGCAGCAGGCCATCTTGCTCACAACCGGGAGGCCTACAGGAGGCAAAGTTCCGCAACGGGCATGCAAATGATTGACTGACTGACTGAATGAGTATGCCCTCTGTTAGACATAGTTCAATTAATCTTTCTCCATTCTGATTTACCGTATCAATCCCTTGTTCCCTATTATTTTTTCGGCGTCGGTGTTATCTTTTCCTACCTTGGCGTTGAAGTATCCCATGACAATTAAGATGTCGTGTTTAGGGACTCTGTTAATGAGTTGTTGTAATTGGTGATAGAAATTGTCTTTTATTTCATCATCTGCATAGTTTGTGGGTGCATAACACTGTATGATTGTCATTCTTCTGTGCTTTATTTTGTATCGTGCTTTTAATGTACGACTGTTCACTGGTTCCCATTCTTTAAGGCTCTTTACTGCTACATTTTACACAATTATGCCCACTCCTTCTTGATATTTCCCACCGTCTCTGCCTGAATATATGATTAGCCTACGGTTTTCCGCCGTTCTTTTCCCTGCTTCTGGCCATCGGATTTCATTGATGCCCAGTACGTCTAGGTGATTCTTGGATTATCTGAGCAGTTTTTGATGGTGCAGCCGTTGTTCTTACGTTCCACAATCCGATCTTTGTCACATATTTGGGCCGATGAATGTGTTCTTTCGGTTGTTGTTTGCGCTCGTTTGAGTTGGTGTCCCTTATGCTCGATTGATTTTATTGCGAGTTTCCATAACAGTTGTTTTTTCTTTTCGCCTCTAGATGGGTCTCAGGATAAGGTTGTTGGCCTTATGCCCAACTCCTCTTATGCCCAAACTCCCGTTTTACAATATGTGTCAACGCAAAAGATTCATTCGAAAGTATGCCGGGAAGAGCGTTAAAAAGCTCCCGCCATCTTCTACGTCACCCGGAAGCACATAAACTATTCTAATTGAATATTGTAATTATCATTATTAGTAATAGTCAGTAAATATCAACGCATTGTAATAGTCAGTTCACCGACATTGTTAAGAGTTAAGCGACATGGTCAACAATCCGGGTACAATCAAAATGCTTTCGACTCCAAACTCCATAACTTGATTCACAGTCTCAGTTGACCTAGTTAAGCTTTTATTGTTGTTTATTTTAAAATATTTTAAAATTTAATTATTTATTTATTGTCTTGCTCTGTTTTTGTCATTTTTGTTTAAAAAGAAACTGAAATGAGAAATTGTTTGCCGTGTCAGAAACAGCCAATTATTTTTTTGTTTAACCTTTAAATCTTTCCAATCACGGGAACTGTAGGCACTAAACAGTTATTTTCACTCAGGTTTTACTTCTGTTAACGACGATATTAACAGTGTTTTCTTATATATATATGCTGTTTTTATATGGCTTGCTTCTAACACACGATTGTCTTATTCTTTATTCTGCATTCATTTGTCTTTAATCTGTTAATTGATATGTTTATGTAGGATGTCATGGATGAGTGACACAGTCAATGCTTTGTTGGTTTCTTTGCTTATAATGACGGCTCAGCCTTCAGTCTTAATGTGGATAATTTTTTAAATGTCTTCCTACCCTCTGGATGCCCCCCTCCCCCTCCAAACGAATACTGTCAGAGATTTATACTAAATTTTTTACCTGTCGTGTTCACTGCGCGCCCTTCCTTGTAGTTACGCTCAGGGGTGCTTAAAATGTTTAGATGTGGCTTCTAGAAAGTTTATATGATGTGCATGAACATTTTGTTCTCTTTATGCTATGAAATTCTATCATTACATCCAGCTTTGGTAAGGACAATCAAATTAGTAGATACGGACTGGAACTATAATTATGTCTAAGAAAATAATGAGTGTTGCTGTTACAATGAAATGTCATCAGATTAAAGAAATATCAAGTAAAATCTTATAATGATTAACAGTATAAACATGGCAAAAAACATCACAAATAATTATGAGTTTTTTTCCAGACAGCAAAACAATGAGCTGTCGAGAGCTAAGTTTCACCCCCCCCCCTTTCCCACACCCCTTGTTATGATATTGAGTGGTGATAGTCACACAAAATATTCACGAAATACAGCGAGAAGAATATACCGATAAATCACAACTGGCAGAGGACAAAGTTTTTGTAGTGTAGGGACAGAGGAATACAGCGTAAGTAGTTGATACAGATATAACAGGAAGTCAGCCGTCACTACCTGAATCAATTAGATATGACGATCAAAGCCAGAAGTTAAATGTCTTAGAATGTAGTATGACAGTTGCCATGGTAATTTTAAAATAAATATTGATTTGCAAATACTTGGCCAGTAATAACATCACATAGAAGGGGGAATGGCATGTTTGAAAGCAAGAAGTATAGGTTTAAAAAAAAATTGATGTTGGCAAATGACAAAAAAATGTATTGCATGTTAAAGAGTTCATATTATGATTCGGTGATAAATCATGAGCAAATATACATTTATTGCAAATTCATGTATGTAATTTCGTTTTATTTTATTTATTTTCTAGTTTCTTTATATTCTGCTTCTATATAACATTTAGGAATTTCTCCACCCATCCTCACCCCACCCCACAGACAATGCACACGTATGCACGCACCCACAATTGCCCAAAATTGATTTTTTGTTAAACGAGACTATTCTCAAAAGACAAAATTTAAAAACAAAATAGACTGTAAAGAAACAGACGAACCTCTTTTCCATAGAATCTATGGTAATGAATAAGCAGAACACAAGTATATAACAGTTCTGACAATAGAGAAAATGAACGGATGGAAGGTCAAACGTGATCAAACTTGGTAAAGTGACGACAACATGATTAACAGAAAAAGAAACTGGTTGGAAAATAACTGTGTTATTGTACATAATACACCATAATAAAAATACTAAATTTTTATACAATCTGGAGCAGGAAGTGAAATAATTATTCCATTAAAACTGGTTCCTAACAGAAATCCGTGTTCTAATCAAACAGATAATTATGACCCATTTGTAGCAAACAGTCGACATGACTTAATTCTGACTGTTCGGTACGACATTGCCAGTGCTCAGTGATGTTTTTATATGGCTTGCTTCTAACACTAAATTGTCTTATTCTTTATTCTGCATTCATTTGTCTTTAATCTGATAATTGATATGTTTATGTTTAACTTATTTCGTACATGAAATATTTCACATAAAGCTCGCTCACTTTATGCTGAAAGATTAAGGGAAAAAAATCCTGCATGGATGGAAAATAATTCCGGACAGTAGAACGGTACAAGTTGAGAATCTTTAAAGATGGAGAAAACAAAACGTTCCTACGTCGCATGTGTAATGGCTATTTAGGGAAAAGCAACGGTCGCCTTGTGCAGTAGATTATACACAGCACATGCGGGACTTCCTCAGGGAAGAGAAGCAGGGCTGTGCCGTCAACTGCGTGACATCTCCTGCCGAAAGGTAGGTCAAATTTTTTCACATTTCCTCCGCTTTATTTGCTCAGGCACACGCAGACATGTTGATGTAACATATCTTGTACTTCTGTTTCAATTTATGCACTTTTTGTTCAAATATTAAATTATATCAAATAAATATGACACAACAAAAAATCAGATATATAATCTGCATCTTTGGAAATTGAATGGTTTGATATCACAATCTTGAGCTAACAAGAAGAAACTTGAAGAAACTCATCCTCTTTGTAAACATATGACTCCGGAGTCGTCAGTGTCCTGTTCGGAGACGGACAATGGTGACTTGTTCCTTTTTATTTAGCATGTGGTAGTCATCATGTGTTGGTGTTTATGGCTTCCTGTAGGTTTTTATCATGCTTTTATTCTGATTATAGGCGATTAGTATGTCTGGTTGCTCCATTTCAGTGCACCCTTTGGCCAGATGGTCAGCTTTCTCATTGCCTGGTATCCCACAGTGGGAGGGAATCCTTTGCAAGGTGACCCCGTGATGTAAGCCAATTTTTGACAAGGCATCCTTAAGGTCTACTATTTTTGTTGCACTTAAGAGCTTCCACTACTAATCTTGCATCCGTGAGAATTACTACGGGGCATGTAACAGTTCTTGAGTCTGATAGTTTTTCAACTGCAGCAATAATTGCCCTAACATCTGCATCATAGTTGTTGCAGTATTTTCCAGTAGTGTTGTTTGGATATTCAATATGTGCTCCTGCCCCTCCATTCTTTATGGCGTTGTGTGCAGATCCATCTGTATACACAAGTATCCAAGTATCACATGGATATTTTTCATCTAGCAAACTAAGTGTGGCTATTGATCTTACAAGACTGCTTGCATCTCGTCATTCTGCACACTTTTCATTTCATTTTGAATAGTTATTCGTCTACAGTCTGCTTCTTTCCATGGTGTATGCTCTAGTACAGACGATAATGGAGCAATTACGGTTGGAAGGTCAGGTATCAGCTTATGCATACGCTTGGTCTGATGAATGAAGCTGCTTCTTTTAAGCCGGCTTAATGCCAAGTTATTGAATCTCCTTCATGTGATGGCTTACAAAGCTGAGGATTTTCTCTCACAAGGTCATGACCTTTGTGTCTCCGTGTTCTTTAAAGGCTTGAATACAAACTGTTTTCTGCATTTCCACTACTGGTGTGGACCTCATGGCACCTGTGATCATCCTTAGTGACTGATTTTGAACCTTGTCTAGATTATACAGCGTAGCGTTTGATGCTGTGCACCAAGCTGTTGAGCCATATTCTAAACGTGGTAGAATATTTTGCTGATATACATTCTTGAGTATTCTTTCACTAGCTCCCCATGTTGTTTCACTCAGTTTTATTAATATGGCTAGTTTTCTTCTGGCTTTTGCTTCTGCACTGCTGATGTGTTGCTTCCAGGTCAGTCAAGAATCACTCCTAAGTAAGTGGGATGGTTGTCCATTCTAAAGGATATTTCATTTACAAAGATCGTATCTGTTTTCTGTTTAGATGAGAGAGTGAACAGAGTGGTACTTGATTTCTCTGTGTTGATACTTACACACCATTTGTTTGTCCATGATGTTAAGATGTCTGCTGCTCTTTGGAGTCTCTATATAGCAACTGTCACGTGTTCATCTGTACATCACATGACAAGATCATCTACATACAGCGCCGCCTTGATACCATAGGGAAGTTCCTTGACCAGGTCATTAATGAATACCAGGAATAGAGTAGGTGAAAGGACTCTTCCCTGAGGTACGCCTTGTTGCAGCAGTACTTTCTGGCTTTTGTTACCATCTCTTACTACTCTTGTTCTTCTATTGTGTAAATAGAACTGTACTCAGTTGTATAGTCTTCCACACACATTGCAATTTCTTAGTTTCCACAGCAGACCTTTTTTCCATACTTTATCAAAGGCTTTCTTCAGTTATATCCACGCTGCTAGTACAAGATTTTTGTCTTATTATGCGTCTTCAGTCTTTTGAGAGAGATAAGTCACTTGATCTTCTGTACTGTAGTTCTGCCTAAATCCCGCTTGTTGTGGAATGAAAAGGTTTTCACTTTCTAGGTATGGCCAAACACCATAAGAAATAACATCTTATTAGCAGAAATGCAGATGAAACCACTCACAACAGTTATTGAGGAAAGACGCTGGCGATGGTTAGGACATGTGCTACGAATGACTGACAACTCACTACCAAAAATAGCACTAAGATGGACACCACAGGGGAACAGAAGTAAGGGTAGACAAAAAGAGACATGGAGAAGAACAACAGAAAGGATGTTGAGCAATAGAGGGCCCACCTGGGCAAGAGCAGAAAAAAGGCAAAGGACAGGCATTTGTAGAAAACCCTTGCGGAAGCCCCATGTGCCTTGAGCACTTAAGGTTCAGAGAGAGAGAGAGAGAGAGAGAGGTACCATTTTAGTCTCTGGTCAATGATGCGTTCCGTCGTTTTCATAGGCAGCTAGTGAGACTGATTGGCCTGTAGCTGGAGGCTGTATCGCTGTTTTTCCCTGGCTTTAGCAGTGGTACCATGCTTGCTTCCTTCCAGATTTGAGGTAACTTACCTGTGCTCCAACACATATTGAAAATATCCAACAGCTTTTCTGTTGCTGCCATCCCTAGGTTCTTGATCATTTCATTGGATACTCCATCTGGTCCTGGTGATTTCCTTGGTTTCATTTTACTGACTGCTAGGTCTAACTCTCCGCGTGTGATTGGTGCACCCATGACCTCCACTTTCCTGTGATCTTTCTGTGGGTCAGTGCAAACTGTACGCTCTTTCTCTGGATGGATATCAATGTTGCAGTCTTGTGCAAACATGCGAGCAAAGTGATCTGCTACCTGCTTACCCGTAAGTGTTTTCCCATCCTCTATTAGTGTAATCTTTGTACTTCTTCCAGTGCTCTCATCGTTTAACTTTTTGATTAGTTTCCAGAGTTTTCTTCCATCCTTTTCAAAGTTTAAGGACCCCGTTTTCTTTCTCCAACTTTCCCGTCTGGCTTGCAGCCTGGCTGTCGGAAATTTGGCCTTAGCATGTTGGTAATTATAGTGGTGTTCTTGGCACGGTCTATTTTCTGCTAGTTTTCGAGCTGTCTCCGCATCATCATGGAATTTTTCCAGCTCACTAGACCACTATGGTTTATAACCCCTACGAGTTCCTCTGGGAATGGTTTCAGGGGCGGCCTGAAGGATACAAGCATTGAATTCCTTCACTATGCTGTTACTATCCTTACCTTCCATGGGCAGCTGTCCCACCAGGATACCTGTACAATGTCTGTACATTGTCCAGTTTGTTTTTTTATAGTTTCATCTGGGGTGAAGGCTACTGGTGTTAATGAGTTCATTTTCTATTGTCAGGAAGACTGGTCGATGGTCATTATCTCCAAGTTGTTTTCCAGCTTTGCATGTAATGTTTCACTTCAGGTCTGGAGAGTGGAATACCAGATCTGGTGTTGAGGTTGTATGCCAAGCCCTTGAGTAAAATGTTGGGGGATTCGTTGGCTGATTGATCAGGAGGAGTCCATTATCAACCTACCAGCTCTCAATTTCCTCTCCTCTTTTGTCTATGTGGTCATAGCCCCAGTTCTGGGAATGGCTGTTAAAATCGCCACAGACCATCAGTCTCTCTTTATGTGAGATTGTTTCTAGAGCAAGTGGGTGGTCACTAGGACAGTAATAGTTAAGGATGTGGAGGTCCGTATTTTTAGTTTTTAGATGGGTCATCTGGTATTCGGTTCCTTCCATGTACACTCCCACCTGACATGCGCTGATGTTATTCTTAACAAGTCTGAGTACTCCTCCTTTTCTTCGGTCCTGTCGGTCTGATCTAAACACTGGTAGCTTCTGATTTTAAAGGCGGCATCTTTGGTTAGGTGTGTCTCCTGTATGCAGCATATACTTACCTGCTCTGCAAAGAGTATGTTCTCTAATTCCAGCTTTTTGCTATAGCCGTTACTAACACTACTGACACTCTCAGCATTCCATTGCATTAGTTTAATTTCTTGATTTTTGGCAGTTTTCTGCTGTTGTATGTTTTGGCCAGTAGCTCTACTCTCATGTCTCCTGGCTCCACAAGATGAACTGAGAGGACCTCCAGTATCATTGGGTGGACTCTTTCGAGGCAGGGGGCCTGGCACTGCAATGCTTGGTTAGTCTTCACAGGACGAACAGCATATTTACAAACTGCAGATATAGACATTTCATAAGCGGTAACGCGTGGTACCCTAATTTTTGCGATGCGACTTTTGGCTGGATACCTCCGACTTCAGCACCTTTCCTTGCTAGGGCAGACTGTGATCTTACAAATATAGAGTTCTTGACATGATGTAATTCTTCTTCTTCTTTCATTTTCGTATTTGTGAAAGAGCGCATGAAGGGTCTCCCGTTTTAGTAACACACAATAATTAGTGTATGAGTATATAACTATACACCGAGTCACTAAAGCTGTGATACCAAAATGTATAAACTAGGAAAAAAGGTAGAAACAGATTTATTACTTAACGAGTACACAGTTGTGACGTTTCGGTATGAGCTTTAGTCATATAAAACACACAGGACGAAGAAACAGAGAGAGGAGATAAAGTATAAATTCACATGAATGCTAATGTTTTAAACAAAAATCAAATAAAATGAATAAAGCACTTAGTTGTAACTTGTAAGAAGCTGTGGCTTGTCCGACGTTGTGTGTCTGAAATGCGCGTACTGGAATGTAGAGAGTATTTAAATGGAGACTTGTGATGTGTCATAGATGGGTCGTAACTGAGGGTGGTGTGTGGGGAAACCGTGGAGGGGAGAGAGAGTGAGACAGTAATAATCTAGCCGGGAGAAGGTGAAATATGTGATTATAGTTCGGTTGTAGAGGGGATGCTGTGACGAGGTTATGAACTATACTGTTCAAAAAAAAGAAACGAAACACTACCGCAGTCGTAATGACACCAAATTTAAACCTTGTATCAACATTTTATTTTACAGAATTAGTGTTTCATCTTGGCATGAAGAAATCTTTAGACTTTAACAATGAAATGATGATCATTAAATTTGGTTTGGACTTTTATTCTTTGCGACCGAGGCCTCCGTTTCAGTAAGGTGTATGGCCTTCTCTGGCCTGTATCAGAGAACAACATCGCCTTGACAAGGATCCGATTAGCCGTTGGATCTGTTGTTGTAAGATAGCTGCCCACTCTTCCCACAGTGCAAGAGACAACTGTCGGAGATTGATTGGCGCCACGTCTCGCTGGTGGACTTGTCTCTTGAATTCATCCCATAACTGTTCTATTGGTTTCATGTCTGATGACATGGACGGCCACAGAATGGTCTAGACGTTGTCAGCGGGGAACTGGGTGGTGAGTTGTGCCACATGAGGTCGAGCATTATCCTGCTGAAAAATCGACCCTGTTGCAGTCAGAAGTGGAAGGACGTGAGAACGAAGAATTTCAGCTTCGTATCGTTGGGCATTCAGGTGTCCTTTAATTTCCACCAGGTCACTTCTTCCCATGAAGTTGATCGTCTCCCACACCAGTACACCTCTACCACCATGTGGAGGAGCCTCATCCACGCAGTTCTTGGCGTAATGCTCATGGACTCTGCAGTACACTCTTCTCCGTCTATCGTGTCGACGGAGCAAAATGAGTGATTCATCACTAAACCAAACCCTTCTCCAGTCTTTCACAATGGTCCACTGAGTATGCTGGTTCGCCCACTGCAGTCTGTTCTGGCGATGCCGGTCCGTAAGAACAGGACCTCTATACAGTCTTTTAGCCCAAAGACCAGCGTCGTGCAGCCGGTTCCTGACCGTTTGATCTGAAATTCGACGAGCTGTTGTCATTGACTGGACTGTTGAGGACGCAGATGCAAATCGATTTCTGAGGTGACGCAGCCATATGAAGCAGTCTTCGGCAGCAATTGTGACTATGGATCTTTCACTGCGCGGTCGGTCTGCAACTGATCCAGTTTCTTGAAATCGTCTCCAAAGGCGACTAATGGTGCTTCTAACCACATTAAATTGTCTGGCCACTACACATTGTGACTGTCCAGTCTGTAAACGTCCAGTGATGATGAGTCGTTGTTCTGTAGTGAGATGAGCCATAGTTGCACATTGAATTTTCAGATGAACTGATTCGAGGATCGTCAATCTCTTATAGGCATTCAATAACATGATCAGAGAGTTTTGTGTTCAGTAAATTTCGCGGGATTCTCGTGAACCTTTCATGAATTATAGTCAAAAATGCTGTTTTGACTAGTGTCACTCTTCTGTGGTCATGAATCATCTGCTGAGTACAATTCAGGTCAGAACGTGAAGCTGATGTCTAAGTGAACGTTTCAGCCAATTTGCCTTTGTCTGATCAGAAACTTCAGTTTAAATCCTAACATCGTATTTCTTGCGTTTCTTTTCTTGAACAGTATATGTGTAACAAGTTAGTATGGAGTGAAACTTAGTGGGGAGGGATTGTGGAAGAGGACAATGTTAGATATAGCTGAATAACGAATTCAAACCATGTGGTTCCAGCATCCCATATTCCTGAATGTAGCGGTTCTCAAGCGCTAGGCGGCTTCTGTCTTCTCCGTGGGCATGGTCAGATGGTTAAGAAAATTATTTATCGCCATCTGCCACTAATCCAACTCGACCCCGACACTCGCGACATTTTCTCAAATCCACCCCTATTAGCATACAAACGGGAACCCAATCTTAATGACATCCTCGTCCACAGCCACTTGAAGCAGAACCTTGAATACGTTGGAACTAGAAAATGTAACCGCCCTCGCCGTGTTACCTGACCCGTAGTCTGGGAAACAAAAACGATCACCTTTATCAAAACTATCATCACTCTCCATGGGGGATTCACATGCGAGTCCCTCAATGTGATATATGTCATTATATGCAAAAGATGAAGAATAACTTACATTGGTGAAAACGGCTTTAGAATCGTGGACCGCATGAAAAAAAAAAAAATCTGTACGATATCACCTAGCAAGCTTTGAAATTAGTTCCGAATCATTTCAGTGGTCCCAACTACAGAATTAAATCTGACTTTCTGGTAACAGCCAGCAAACACTGTCACGCATGTGACAGAAGCCGTCTAACACTTGAGAGCCACTACACTCAGGGATATGGGACGCAGGAACCACATGGTTTGAACTCATTATTCAACTACACCTAACATTCTTCTCTCTCATAATCCCTCCCCACTACGTTTCACTCCCCTCTCACTTGTTACACATAGTTCAGAATCTATTCACAGTATCACATTACAACCCCTCTACCCGAACTATAATCACATATTTCACCTTCTCCCGGCTAGATTACCATTGAAACACTCTCTCTCCCATCCACGGTTTCCCCACCCACCACCCACAGTTGCGACCCACCTGTAACACATCCCAATTCTCCATTTAAATACTCTCTACATTCCACTATGCGCATTGAAATGCAACGTCGGACAAGCCACAGCTTCTTACAAGTTACAACTAAGTGCTCTATTCATTTTATTTGATTTTTTTTTAAAAACACAGCATTCATATGAATGTATACTTTATCTCTTCTCTCTATTTCTTTGTCCTGTGTGTTTTTGTATGATTAAGGCTCACGCCGAAACGTCACAACTTTGTAATCGTTAAGTAATAAAGCTGTTCCTATTTTTTCCTAGTTTATATATCCTGTTTTATGAAAACAGGCAAACATTGAAACATTCAGTTTTCCATATTTTCAGAAAGGTGAACTCTCTTCTTTCTGTCGAAAGTCCGATAACTATATGGGATATATGGCCCGTATTCCATTGGTCAAACTTCGAAAGTAAAAGCCATTGGTTTATGAAAACATCGGATTCAGCTAGTGGCTGACTGGAGCAGAAAACATTTTTGCTGGGGTCTGAGCTGGAACAGAAGCTTGAGCTGAGTGTTATAAAGGAAGAATTTTAACACCTTAAAAACTTTCAAAAAGTAAAACAACTAAAGAAGCTGTGGAGAGGAACAGCAAGCTGAAAGATTTATGTCACTACCATGTCCAAATTCAAGGTCCTATGAACCAACAAATCATGTCTAGGAAATGTAGGTGGATCCGCCATACGTAACGAGACAGGCACTGACATGGAATCCTCAGGGAAACAGAAATCGAGGAAGACTTAGAAGTACTTGGAGAAAGGAAATTATGACAGTGCTCAGAGACACTGAAGAAAGCAAGGAATAAATTCAAGAGCAATGGACGACTGGTGAGCCTTTATCCGTAGCCTGTGCTCCCAAGGGAGTGAAAGGCGATGATGATGTCCGCGTTATCACAAGTCATATTTTTGTTGTAGTGACAAACATCTATGTATGTGTCTGTGCATTTTTGTACACAAATGTAAAATGCTAAATATTTTAGACCTCTACACTCGTGAATGTCAGACAGGAAACTTAAAAAAAATATGCACAGCCTAAGTTTTGACAGAAAATAGTTATTTAATCAAACATTAAAAGCTCAGTTTTCACTTTGTGTAGTATATCCATGCTACAAGAACTTAATATTTAAGAAAGAGGACTAAACAGAGGAAACTTAAAAAATTCCGTTCCAGCTGACCGAAGGCACAAGACGCACTGCTGTCTGGGCGTTCTCTCCTGTGTCGTAGTGATGGCCTCGCATTTGCTCTTTCACAAAACCGAGAAGATGGCAGTCACTGGGTGCCAGGTCGGGGCTATAGGCAGGGTGTGGAAGAATTTCCCAACCTATTTTCTGAATTTCCTCAGTTGTCGGGCAAGCATAGTGAGGCCGAGCTTTATCGAGGTGCAGGATGCTTTTCTTTCCAGGGCGTTTATCGCGCAATGCAGGACTGAGGTTCTTAAGTGTTTCCACATAACGAGCAGCATTTACGGTTCATTACGTTTCAGACATTCAACCAGAATACACCTCTCTGCACACCAAGAAATGGTTCCCATAACCTTCCTTCTTTGCTTTCTTCTTGGTTGAAGAATTGAAGTAGTGCCATTCCATACTCTGCCGTTTTGTTTCAGGCGCATACTGATTGGACCAGCTTTCATCACCGGTCACAGTACTCATAAAAAATTCACTGCCTTCGTTTCGATATCTCTGAAGAATGTCTTGAGTGATGGTTTTTCTCAGTTTTGTGATCTTCAGTCAACAAACGTGGGACCCAGCGGGCACAAACTTTTCTATAGCCTCCGGTTTCAATCATTTTCTGCACTGCATTGTGTCATATTCCAAGATTTACAGCGATTTCAGATACTGTGACATGTCTGTCTTCTTTAATGATGTTGTCAACCCTTTCCACGTTGCGTTCAGTGGAGGCAGTTTGAAAGCGACCGCTGCGAGGCATATCGTGGATGCTAATGTTTCCATCTTTGAAACGTTTCACACACTTCCTAACACTGCTAGCACCCATACAGACATCTCCATACGCAAGTTGAAGTCTTTGTTGAATTTCCGCAGCGAAGATTTCCTCTTTAACGAGGAACTCAATAACAGCACGTTGACGAAACGAAACTTCAGCACCCGCCATTTTGTTTCTGCTCAGCGTGATCACATGACACATGATGGTGACGTCATGTGAACTGTACATGAAATGCAAAGGATGCAGATTAAGGTGATACATTTATATTTTCTCAATCTATAAATTCTGATTTTTAAAAATGTTTTGCTCACGACTTTCGGTATGACCTCGAAACTATAAATCATGATAATATGGTGTATACACTCATAGGTGGCCTAAAGTCTTTGCACGGCTCAGACTATATCTGATACTGATGCCTGACTATAACGAAAATTCCCTTGAACTAAATATATTGTCTTAACTTCAATGAGATGAATGACCTTGATTGCCAGAGTTTCTAAAGTTCTCAGACTCACAGTTTCTGCAATATAGGGTAGGCAATATAGGACCATCTTATCAGCCCGACCGATAAACTCGATGTGGCTTATTCTTTGCTTGCTGGAAATTGCTAGATTTCTATAGCGTATCATTCGTTTTTGGAAGATGGAGACGTATTTGTAAATTCTAGAAAAGGCAAAAAGTATCAAATTCATGCTTTCTTTGCAGTAAATTGATTTTTAATGGAAAATTTTCATAGCCTCTTAGCAAAATATTATTTGTAAAATATATCACTCAAATTGTTTGATTTGTTAGAGCATAAGCGTCTGGAAAAATGTGTATAGAAAGTTGCGAGTCACGAATTTACATCGAAGTTTATTGGGTTTTATTTTGCTTTAGTGTTTCATCAGTGGAAAATATAATATATAGGAGTCCAGTGACCTCACACCTGACTCAAAAATTTAGTCTGCTAATTATCGCATATTGTTTCCTACTATATAGAATACTTTGACTACATCGAGCCATATTGCCTTTTAAGCCATGTATGTAAGTTTCGGCTTTAATGGATCATCCTGATTCACTGCGGATAATTTCAGATTCCTCATCCTTATATTCGTATTTATTAACAGGAAGTCTATTATTATTATTATTATTAAATAGAATTCCAAATTTTAAAAATAGTTATAATTTATCTGCTAGCCAATATCAAATAAATTATAACTATTTTTAAAATTTTTAAACTTTGGGAAGTAATGGAAAAAATGGGATTCCCAATACATTTGATACAGTTAACATCACTGCTGTATCTAGATCAACAGGCAGCAGTAGGAATAAATGGTGAAAGAACAACTTGGTTTGACATAAAACAAGGGGTCCGTCAGGGGTGCATATTGTTAGAGAAGATGTAGACAAAGAATATTACGATACCATAACAATTGGAAGAAGTGGAGAGTTTTGAATATCTTGGATCAATACTAACTAATAATGGAGATCCTTAAGTGCCCAGGGCACATGGGGCTTCCGCAAGGGTTTTCCACAAATGCCTGTCCTTCGCCTTTTTTTCTGCTCTTGCCCAGGTGAGCCCTCTATTGCTCAACATCCTTTCTGTTGTTCTTCTCCATGTCTCCTTTGGTCTACCCTTACTTCTGCTCCCTTGTGGTGTCCATCTTAGTGCTATTTTTGGTAGTGAGTTGTCAGTCATTCGGAGCACATGTCCCAACCATTGCCAGCGTCTTTCCTCAATAATTAATAATGGAGATACAATGAGGGAAATTAAAAGGAGGACATCTATCACTCTTCAGAAAGTAAAACAACTAAAGAATCTGTGGAGAGGAACAGACAGAACTACACAAATAAGATTTTTAAGGGCATGCATCTTTCCCATCGCAATATATACCTGTGAGACGTGGACACTTAACAAAATAGCTTAGAAACACATATATGTCTTTGAATGTAAATGCAACAGAAGAGTTCTTCAAATATCATGGACACAAAAAAGAACAAATATATCCTTACTACAAGAACTTAATATTGAAGATGGCTGGCTAGTAAAGAGGATTAAGCAGAGAAAACTGAAATATGTTGGAGACATTAAACGTCATGATAATTGAGAAAAGACCATCTTGGAGGGGTACATAATGGGAAAAAGAAAGAGAGGAAGGCCAAGGCGAAGATGGCTGCAAGACATCGTTGATGATCTGCAAATGGATGCAACAGCAGCAGACCATCTTGCTCACAACCGAGAGGCCTACAGGAGTGCTGTAAGGGAGGCAAAGTTCTGCAAGGGAGATGCAAATGACTGACTGAGGTCAGCATGGACCAAAAACATTATTGTATGACAGCCCGTATGAGCTGTATATAATATATATTAAGACCATCCCAACTCATACTGCAACCGTGCCATACATACCTATGGGTGTACCCAGCATACAATTATGCAATATCATCCCTACGAAATCATCTCTACTAACCAAACTCATCCACAATCAACCTAACCGAGTCAGGAGTAATAGAAAGGGCTCATAGCCAACAACCACATATCACACACACCCGCAACACAATCAGTGCATGACACAATAACATTGTGTATACTTCAATATATACTTCAAAAACTACAATCATAAAACCACACAATGGCTCGCTCAACGAGACACATCCCGAGCTAACTGGAAAGTTACTAAATAGTGTTCACAGCCTAATGTACTGGCAGGCTGTTTACACTTACGCATTTTAAGAGACCTCCAGTTTTACATACGCTTTAGACAGTACCTTATCTTATATCTTATATCCTTCTCGTGCCGTTAAACGTCACGTAGGGCTCGCAAAGTAGTTCGCCAATTTTTCCTGTCTTCGGTGAGTCTTTCAACCTCATCAAAGAACTTTATGCCTGTTAATTTGTCCTCTATTAACAATGTCCTCTTCAGAGTTTCACGCGGTCTGCCTCTTTTTCTTTTGCCTGTTGTGTTCCACTTGATACCTTGTTTTTTAGACAATATGCACGTTTACAATTACTTGAAATAATGAATAGACTGAGAAAGAAAAAAAAAGAAAAAGAAAAAAAAAAGAAAATGCATTTAATATTCGTATGTGCGATGTACATATGTACTAGCAGCTCATCGTTAACAGCAGACATACGGAAATTTTTAATTGCTTTATCTTTTAAAAACACCAAAACAGACAGAGGCTTTCATTCTGGTACACCTATATATTTTTTTCAGGCTCATTTGCTCCTGTACAGCACAACTTAGTAATAACGCGGAGGACATGTTTAGAATTATTTCAGCGTCTGTCACGGAGACATTGATAAATCGATGTTAAATGTGCCGGCCTGAACGTTTAAACCCACAGCTACTCATTCGTGCTGTTAGATGAAAATTTAAAGAAGGACAGCAGTGGTTAAGGGTAATTTTTGTTTGTTTGTTGGTTTGTTTGTTTGTTTGTTTAAATGTTGCGAAGATCACGTGCTTGCGGAATGTTACCTGAAATTCTGAAGCGGTTCGGATGTATTCAAAATAAACATGAGTATTTTAATTTTTGAAAAAAAAAAGTATGTATTGCGTAGCTTTTAAAACAAAGGTTCGTATCTGGAATATGATGGGGCATGGACCTCGATTTCTAAACTGTTTTTTGTTCATTGTTTTAGACTTTTATTTCAGCTGTTCTGCTCTTAGTATGTAGGTGTAAAGTAGAACCAAGTTACTGACATCTTTTAAACGTTGTGTCTGACTTTATTATTGATGTTACTATTACTTCTGAGGGCAGTCTAGGGGAGGGGGTAATTGGGGAAGAAGGTAAGGAGGGGAACATACTGGCTAGTCCATCGGTGGTCTGTAGGCATAAAAAATTTTAAGAACTCTTATTTTTAAATAATGAAATACTAAATGCGACGTCGCTTGATACATTAACTGATCTTTTGTCTCAGGTTGAAGTCTTTGTTGAACTTCAGCAGCGAAGATTTCCTCTTTAACATTTAAAGTCGGTGATCAAGACTGTCGGGATTTTGTTCCCTCCTTGAACTGCAAAATAAATTTTAGTTGAAAATTCAAGCGTTTCATGCATTTTTGTTAATAAATGTGTATGCTTTCTTAGAGATCGGATTAAAATAATAATAGTTTGATATAGATTTGAATTATCAAGCTAAAGGTTATTGCACCGTTTTACCAAATATTAATACGAGTATAAAGGTGTATAAGAGAGAAACGAGAACTCGACATTAAGCTTGAAGCTTTAAAATTGTTCTTTGATTCGTGTATAAATATTTACTCAAGCTCATATTTTTGCAATTGCTGTTTACATTAGACATGTTTAGCTAAATATAAACAAAACCTAAGCAAAATCATGAAAAACCACAGCCTATATTTCAGACACTGTTGTAATGAGGAGAACATTTCCTACTCAAATGTCCCAAACTAGATGATACACAACACTAGGGCGAGTCATAAGTTCATCACGTTTTTGCAGTGTTTCACTGCTGCACAACCAAGCACCGTAATATATACCTAGCCATGTCCCCAGTGGTACATGTTGTTAATAACGATGTAACTTCACCCATCAAAGTAAGGTCCATGACTTTCGATGGTCTTTTGTCATCACTGAACACTGGGAGGAGTCCTTTGTAGTGCTACTCGGACGGCTTTGAGAACAAGAAGTCTGTCTCCCGAGCTTCGTCTTCTACCAATGAACTGAATTCTCGCCCTTGAAGGAAACTACCATCGCTCGGAATAGACGGCAGTCAGAGGGTGCAAGATCGGGACTGTACGGTGGATGAGGCGGAAGTTGATTCTCTTCCGTGACTTGTCCACAGACCACGTTGGAAGTGTGCTGTTATATTTACTTATTTATTATTTTATAGCTAGATGTTTATTACATCATCGTATTATCTTGTTTTACATCAGCTTATGTCACTACTTAAGCATTCTTTTAATCCGCTATATAACTCTTCTTCATCTCCGTGATCTTCTAATGCTTCCGTCGTCTACGGTGCATCTCTGGTACTCTGGCTTAAATAGCTAGCCTTTCTCTACCAGGTATTTGTGCCTAAAGATTACAGCTGTGCCTGGAACACCCCGGTAGCGGTACCCACCGGACGATCTTCTATCCCCGGTTCACTCTTCCGGTCGTTGAACAGCAAGGTTCCCCAGCTCATATGTTAAGGAATTTAATCATTAGTTTTACTGTATCTGGGTGTCTGAGTGGCGAAGTGGTTAGTGCACTGGTCTCTCATGGCGAAGGTCGGGGGTTCGAATCCAGCCGGCGGCACCCCAGTCACCCCGCTGTAGAAATGGGTACCCGACTTTTTCTGGAGTTGGGGAAGGAAAAAGGCAGCCAGGCTGATACTGACCATATCACCCTCTAGTGTGCTGACAGGTCAAGGAAAATATGGGCACTAACACCATATCCCTATGTGCCTCTAAGGCATGACAGGGTTACCTCTACTTTTTTTTTTACTGTATCTATCTCCCATAAATTGGATTTGCTGCTGAAAGCGTATCATGACCCAGATTTCGTAGTTCATCCTGCTTCTCTCTATTTCGCATTTCTTGTACTTGTTGCTGAAGACTCATCCTTAACTGCAGATTTTGAGGATCATGGCTGTTTCTTCGTTGTAGCATATCTTGATCTGACGATTCATGCTCTTAACGTACGTTTGGACTTTCAGAACTTGTACGATCAAAGTCTTGGTAACAAACATTTTTCTGCCAATTTCATAAACCGTTCTGTGAATGTCTGAATATTTTCATCTCTTCCTTTACGTACACTAAACAATTTCTTTAACAATGTATGTTTATCAGTCACAGGACCACAGCTTCGTAACATGTCTTTCTTTAGTTCTACATATGTCAGTTGAGCGTTACGCTTCACCTGCCTATAAATAAATTCTGCAGCTGTGACTGTTGACGTTCTTATAAGCGAATGTTTCTTCATATCATCATCCCACTTCTGTATGTATGCGAATTTATCAATCCGTTCGAACCATGTATCAATGTCACTCGCCTTCCCCGAATAAAATGAAACACATTCTTTTAGCTGCTGTATCGCTAGGCTAATATCCATGTTGGTTAACAACTTTTCACGGTTCACTGACAGTTCGAGTTTTCCAACCTCTCCTTCTGTTCACCATCCGTAGTACTGCTAGCCATGACTGTAATATGCTTGATTACTCACTAGAAACACTTGAATAAACTCTTCAAATAAAGTCACTTCGCTAATCCAATGAAAAATAAAAGAAATATCATACTTTTGTTTGTTAAAACCATCAGATCTCATGATAATTTTCCTTCCAACTTGACCTGTCCGTCCTGGTCGTCGTCATCTTGAACTCATTTTTTTCGTGCAGACCGTTCACTCAGTTCCTCCCTACATGTCTTGACCTAGAAAAATAACTGACAAAGAAAACTTTTTAAGTTTCGAACTTTAAGATGTTACCCGGTAACCAAACATACTTGACTGGCTGAAAAGAGGGTGCACGGCACCAATTTGTAATATTTACTTATTTATTTTATAGCTATATGTTTATTACATCACCATATCATCACAACAGGCCAAAGAAAAAGAAGCAGACCACGTGAAACTCTGAAGAGGACATTGTTAAGAGAGGCCAAATTAACAAGTATAAAATCCCTTGATGAGGTTGAAAGACTCGCCGAAGACAGGAAAAATTGGCGAACTACTTTGCGAGCCCTGTGTGACGTTTAACGGCACGGGAAGGATATAAGATATAAGATATCATCTTATTTTACTTCAGCTTATGTCACTACCTAAGCATTCTTTTAATCCCCTATATAACTCTTCTTCATTTCCATGATCTTCTAATGCTTCCGTCCTCCATGGCGCATCTCTGGTATTGCTAGCCTTTCTCTACCGGGTATTAGTGCCCAAAGATTACAGCTGTACCTGAAACACCCCCGGTAGCGGTACCCACCGGACGATCTTTTACCACAGGTTCTCCCTCTTCCAGTCGTCGTCCAGCAAGGTTCCCCAGCTCATATGTTAAGGAATTTAATCATCAGTTTTACTCTCAGTGCTCTAACGCGTTGTCGTGCTGGAGAAGTACCCTCCTCCTGTTGATGAGTTCTGGATATCGGGCGTGCAGAACAACATGCAACCGCTTCACTTGCTAAATATACAGATTCCCGTCCACGGAGCGACCAAATGGAGCCAATTCCCAGTGCAAGGGGAGAGGGGCCTCGAAGTTCCACCAGATGCAAAGCATAACCTTCTTCTCTAATCGACCTCATCGGACAACCGCTTCTTGCATCTGGCCTGGCTGGAGCCTTTGGGTACCTGTGTTGGGGTACCGCGGGAGAATCTATTTTTCATCACCAGTGACAATACGGTGGAGAAACCTTTTGTCATGTGCGTTTGCCAAGTTGGCAAAAAACGTCAATACGACCTGCGCTTGGTGGGAAGTGAGATCGCGGGGACCACGTCGAGGCCAGTGATCGCGTTAAACGGAGATTAGCGGTAAATTACTGATTATAAAAGAGAAAAATCGAAACTTTTGGAGGTCGTCGGTTACTGGAACCGGTTTATAATATCGAAAACCTAGTAAAAGGCAACCAGCGCTGACTGTTGGAAGATAATCGGACAAGTTGGTTGACGATGCTCAATATGTACAGAGGAGAATCAGCCAGTATTGACTTTGGTTCCGCATTTGAGTATTTTGTAAAAATTAAATCTAGCTGCAGATAAGAAAAAATTGTTCACACGAACATTTAATTTTCGGTGATGTTTATAAAGTGTGCTTAATTTTTTTTTCATTTAAAATAAAAGCATAAAGTACCGAACGTTGTATTGAGAAAAACCGTATTGTAGAAAGCACTTCATGAAAAGTGAAAGACAGCTACAGCTGTAAGGTAAAGGTAATCCTGGCATACCTTAGAGCACATAGCTACAGCTATACGGTTTTAAAAAATCCTAACGAGATCGCTGAACGAGCTTGTCTGTTGCTGAAGCAGAACTCGTGGAAAAGCCGAACTATGGTGCTTCGAGAAGGTCCTAACTGGGGTGACAAGCACCGAGTACTGGTACTGGGATTGCCTTCAACATTTTCATTCGTGATTGAAGGGCGTCCTGACCTGAGTTCGTCGGTGTCCCCAGAGTTGAACCTTGGAACCACTTTCTTGCAGTGCTGTCATCAACTATCCCTTTCCCTTCCATACTGCAAATTTCTGGGCAGCTGCATTCGGCCCTTTCGTCCAGGGAACGAGCTTGCTGTCCGACATATTTCCTTCTGTTGGTCACGTATCTCGCGATTCATTGCCTGAGAATGTTTTCATAATGATGCAACACATGACGTCAACATAACGTTACAAATACCAATACAGTGTATAAGACCGGAAACCTAGACCGAAATTAGGGTATCGAAAAACGTGACAAATCTTGACTCACCATAATAAAACTGCTCACAAGACGCCCTACAGTTCGCAACGGTCTATATTCCAAGGCTGAACAACAACAAAAGACAGCCAAGTTCTTCACTATAGCATTAGCTACCAAAGAGCTTCTAGCTCGCAGTAACATGGAGATCTACCACCACCACCACCACCACATCAGTTGACTCAGAAGCAAAACAAAAACATTGGAAATCTTGTGCTTTCTTGTTTTAGTTGACATATAATGTTGCCATCTATGTCTTCGATGCTTCTAGCAAATGATTTTGTTTAAATACTTATTTTCTTGAATAAACCTACTTTGTTAGGATACACAACTTTAACAGTTGTCATCATATAAGAGTTAATAAACTCATCATCAGATAAAATGGTGTTTCTGGCTTAGCTAACGAACAAACTTCCTGGGATTTCTTTAGTTTCAGATTAATTTTTAGCACTTATCCTCGTGAAAAACGATTTCTATTTCAAGACTTCCTATTTATTTCAAAGTAGCTTTACCCATAAGATAAGAACAGTGTCTCGAATTCTTCGTCTGTCATCTTCCTATTTCTTTCAATGTAGCTTTACCCATAAGATAAGAAAAGTGTCTCGAATTCTTCGTCTGTCATCTTCCTATTTCTTTCAGTGTAGCTTTACCCATAAGATAAGAACAGTGTCTCGAATTCTTCGTCTGTCAGCTTCCTATTTCTTTCAATGTAGCTTTACCCATAAGATAAGAACAGTGTCTCGAATTCTTCGTCTGTCAGCGTATATGAACTATTTAAGCACTATGATAGTCTCTGTTATGCAGAATTTTTTTTTCAGTTACAAAATAGTGAAACTTCTGCTGCTGCTTGAAGAAATAGCATTCAGGGACACTTTTTAGCCTCTTCCTCATGTGTCATGAATGCTGGGTATATCGCATTTAGTGAGTCTCGTGCGCTTGTCTGTCGTCCACGGGTACGGATTCGCTCTATGAATTTGGTTATTGGCGGTGTTCTCTCTAAGCTTTAGAATTTCCTTAATCTAAGGTGTGCAAAATTTCAACCCATATGCAAATATATTTGTTAAAACTTTTTTTCTGCACAAAAGTGAGTCTTAACATCAAATTACAAGGTACAGTGGAAAAAGTACTAAAAACAATAGCAAGATTTACATTATATATCTCAGGTTTAGCAAAGTCTCGACATAATCAGCCAAAGATGAAAAACATAAATCAGGGGAAAAAATCTTTTCACTTTCACTCATTTATTCTATTTATTAGAGTTCAGAGTTAGTAATGCAGTAGTTATTGGTGCCGCTTTGAATCTGCTCTTCGCCTTTAATCTTTTTTTTTAAAATGTATAAATATTTTCCAGGTGCCAGTTGCCTGAAGTTAAATTTGATTGATTTTCGTGATATTGTCCAAATAATCAGTGTCCAGGTGGCAGCTGCCTGAAGTTAAATTTGATTGATTTTCATAATATTGTCCAAATAATCAGTGTCCAGGTGGCAGTTGCCTGAAGTTAAATTTGATTGATTTTGTGATGTTGTCCAAATAATCAGTGTCCAGGTGGCAGTTGCCTGAAGTTAAATTTGATTGATTTTCGTAATATTGTCCAAATAATCAGTGTCCAGGTGGTTCCTGGCTTTTATGTTATTTTAGGGGCGAAGACGCTGTCCGATTTAGCAATCAGCGAACCATAGTTGATATGCTAGCGTCAGGGTTAGCGAACCATAGTTGATATGTTAGCGTCAGGGTTAGCGAACCATAGTTGATATGCTAGCATCAGGGTTAGCGAACCATAGTTGATATGCTAGCGTCAGGGTTAGCGAACCATAGTTGATATGCTAGCGTCAGGGTTAGCGAACCATAGCTGACCAAGACCCTATCTCACCTCTCTCCAGTTACAGGGCTAGCCTGGCTAATGGGGCAGGGGTCGTTTTAGTCCCCATGGGGGTGGAATCAGTTAAAGAAGCATTGCAACACTACTTTTTAACTGTACTCCGGGACTTAAAAAATAGCTGCCATAACCCGCTCCCACGCCGATACGATTCTGTGCCTCAATATCTTCATAGCACTGGCTGCAAAGAACACCAGCTCGCAGTTATAGGGAGACAGCACAAGGCAAGGCAAGAATTTAATTCATCAGGCAAAAGTCGCTTCCACAGTCTGCACTAGCAGCCTGAAATGTTCCACAAATAGCCAAAAGGAGAGCCAGTTCTCTGAAATACGTCCGTTGAAACGTGAAGGAAACTTCTTTAAAATGTGTGCATTGTACCTGTTTTTATTTTCTCAAAACTGTTTTTATTTTCTCAGTGATAAGAAATATACATGCTGGTTACGCAAATTTTTAAAAATAAAGATGACCGGTGGCCTTTTATTAAATACTGAAAGCTACATCTGGTTTTTTGAAAAAATAAATTCTGAACATTCTAGTTGTCTAAAGTCTAAGTTATCTTAAAAAGAATAACTTGTATAGCTATATAACCCGCGGCTAGGAATCAGACAATGGAAATGTTAAACTATTGTCAACAGCAGATTGGATCTAACTGAAACAGATTTTTGTGTATACTAGCAAGAATTTCTCAATGGAATATCTCCAGAAATCTGATCTTCTTCTTCTTCTCCTTCTTTGTACGCACACTGGCAATGATGCCCTGATTTTTGCGATGCACTTTTTGGCTGGGTACCTCCGACTTCAGCACCCTTCCTTGCTATGGCAGAATGTGGTCTTACTCGGTCTACCATGAAGACAGTGGTGTAGGTTGGCCTGCCCAATACTTTGTTTTCCAGCCTCTGCTGGCAATACTTATGTCAGTTCTCGATGCCAGATCCAGCATGTAATGCTGGCTGGCCAGACCGCTTTGAGACAGTTTCACAGAGACACTCCGACTCTGGGATGAGTAATCTGATGAGTACCTCAACGATATCCATTTCCCGCCACCTATAGTCTACTGGCTCTGATTTGTATCATTCTGACAGCCATTGTTGTAAAGACCCATAGGATTGTCACGTCCTGGATTCATTGGTTTCACACCAGATTTTCCTCATCCCTGCGGGCAATCTCCATGTCCCCATCCGTCCACCAACCTGACATTACATTTTACAAAAATAACAATTACAATTAGTGTTGATGGCTACAGGTTTCTAGGCTACAGAAGTAGGTCAGAATTTTAAAGCAAACAGATCTATATTCCCTGTCTCACAAAGATTATGTTAATCTGATCATCTAAATTTGGTCGTCGTTAAAGCAGGCATACTTGTCCTTTTCACTTTCATATATTTCTCTTTTATCATCCTCATACAAAATTTGGCTTCCCTCGTTCTATTATTTTCTCGAGAAAAATCGATTTTAATACTACTAAAAAATGGCGAAAGAATAAGTAATTAAGTTGCTATTGGATAATCATCAACAAATGTAAAGAAGAACTACAGGCCATACAAAGCAGCAAAAACACTACGAGCAAAGACTAGAGAACGAAAAATATTTTTTACAAGTGACTAAGCCAACTTTCCGAACCTGGATGGTGTTGCAATAGAAGATTAGCGCGCGCGCGCGCACACACACACACACACACACACACAGCAGAGTGATTGGCGAAATAAAACTGTTGTAGATCACTAACAAAGAAACATGGCATGCGCAGTGTAGTACTGTAGAAGATGAAGACTGATAAATTTGGATAAGCAGACACCAAAATAACTAGTTTTGATGCAAGGTATCACGAACAGAGACTAAAATGCTAGTGAAATTAACATACAAGATTGCACGGAGACAGAGATATAGCAGATACCAACAGATTTACCATTACAGACCTGAAGAGAATGCAAGTCTATAATTTTCATGTCCTGCATATAAGGGATTGCAGATTACAAATCTATCTACGTTTACCGAATGCCAATTAAACTTCATTTTTACGCACTTCAGAAGAGACGGAAAAGAGGAAACAAGCACATATGAAAAAACTAGTGGGCACGCAGGAAGACTTTTTTTTGTAGATGACCCTTCTCTTTGTCCAGACGACTGAGCATATGAAACCAAGGAAGAGGGATATTTATCACTAGCGCAAATAGCCTGTAGAAAAACTGTATTTTACATTTGAAAAGCATTTGTATAATACTAGAATTAAAGACTAAAGTCGATCGACTCTGAATCGAAAAAGACTCATGCCACTTTAAAAACTCGACTTGGATTCGACTCGAAGATGAGATAAGCGACTTGATCGCGACTTGCGCCTTGACGTTTTTCAACCAGTCGAAACAACCAGTTGACTCAAGGAGTTTTCTACAGCATGATATTAGTAAGATAAGGCATGCTTCAGTAACATCATTCCTCTTAGAATTTAGAACGATAGTGTAACTTTGGGCATTACATTAATTACATCTGTTGACTTTAGACAGAGTAATGACTTCAAAGGTGAGAAAGACGCACACAGATGAGAATGATTAATAGATGTTTACCGCCAAACAGAAGGATTTATATCATTACCTCCTGACACACCATTACCATGCCATAGTATCACATGCTTCTTATGCAGAGAGAAAGATAGTTTGAATCTTAGCGCGACATTTTAGGTTTTATTCGTATAATAAATTTCAAAATGTGGGAGGTGTACCCACGTCCTTTTTTTTCAGTACAAATACGGTGAACTGACTCAGGAACTAAAATTGAGTCTAATGGACTCTGATGATATTCTTCATTTCTTCTACTACTACTACTACTACTTCTCCTTCTTCTTCTACTACTACTACTTCTTCACCTTTCCGAGCCTTAGCTCATTTCTCTGATAAAGTTCGAATCAATTCTTTCTATTCCTAATCTTCTCTCTCTCTCCAGCTGGTGGCACAAATCTCTTTTATATCCTATTCTATGTTGTCTTGTCACATGTTTGGGGCCGACGAATGAGCTCCTCGGAGTTGGCATCCCTGATGCTCGGTTGGTTTCTCTGCGAGTTTCCGTAACGATATCTTTTTTTCCCAGCTGGAGTCGCCTCTAGATAGGTCCCAAGATAAGGTTGTTAGCCTTATGCCCAACTCCCGGTACACGATGTGTGACAGATCAAGCGGAATTCCGCTGATTTCTGCATGCCGGCGAGAGCGTTAAAAAAACGTCCGCCATCTTGCACGTCACGCCGGAAGTATAGGGCGAAGAAAAAGAGGCAGACCGTGTGAAACTTTGAAGAGGACATTGTTAAGAGAAACCAAATTAACAGGCATAAAATCCCTTATTGAGGTTGAAAGACTCGCCGAAGACAGGAAAAATTGGCGAACTACTTTACAAGCCCTATGTGACGTTTAACGGCACGGAAAGGATATAAGATATAAGATATGTTGTCTTTCCATCTCTGTCTTGGTTACCCCGTTGGTCTTGTTTGCTTCATCTCTTGTACAGGCATAAATTTTCTGTACGCTTATGATATACCGAAGAATAATACTGTGTCCCTTATAGATGTCAATACTGTGTAGAATCCAACTGAATAAATTACTGCTGGGATACGCAATGAAACGAAGAATAAAGCAATATTACGCCATTTTTGTTTATTATACTTCACTTTTTTTCACAACTTTCAGCCTCCTGTATATGCTATAATAAATCAGTTTAATACTTCTGATCTGGTTAGCAGAACCAACAGTCTTCGTTTTCACATTTTGAATTAAGGACCCTGGATTTGTCTTGAGATTTGGCTTGAAGCTGTTTGAAGTCTAGTTTGAGTACAGACTTGAAGCTGTCTGAGGTTTAGTTTGAGAACCTACTTGAAGCTGTCTGTGGTTTAGCTTGAGAACCTACTTGAAGCTGTCTGAGGTTTAGTTTGAGAACCTACTTGAAGCTGTCTGAGGTTTAGTTTGAGAACCTACTTGAAGCTGTCTGAGGTTTAGTTTGAGAACATACTTGAAGCTGTCTGAGGTTTAGTTTGAGAACCTACTTGAAGCTGTCTGAGGTTTAGTTTGAGAACCTACTTGAAGCTGTCTGAGGTTTAGTTTGAGAACCAACTTGAAGCTGTCTGAGGTTTAGTTTGAGAAACGACTTGAAGCTGTCTGAGGTTTGAGTTGAGACTTGGAGGTAGTTATAACAGTACAGGAGATTTCTGAAGTAGAAATTAAGAGATAGAGAAAGAAAGTTAGGCAAGTCATCTTGAAATTGAAAAGCTGGAAAAAAACAAGGTTATGTCCCATAGAATTTAGTAATTAAGTGACGTAAAGTTAGTATTAACTAGTAACAGAAGTGAAGATCATATATCTTGAGAAGCAAAAGTAGTATCCCATATGTGAACATAACAATTCAACTATATGTTCCAGCTAGTACATTAGTGTGATAAACAATAGGATGCGGCACTGCTTTATATGATACAACACACACAAACACACAAAATATTTTAATTGTTGCAGCGTCCAGTAACTGTCTCACGGTAACTTAGGAGTGCAGAAGTTTGTGATGTGCAGTGTGCTAAAACAGTGAATCACATCACGTGGCATTGATTCTTGTTATTTCATTTCGTCAATAAGGATGGATGGCTGTGGTCTTCTTCATCCTAAGGCACTCTAATATGTAAGTGCTCGTCTCAGCCTGTAGTATTTATCACCTGCGTCTGTGGCACGTGGATCTCGTGAATCACTTAACAGCTTGGTGCACAGTGGCACTGAATCATGTTCGTTACCTTGCCGTGTCCATGTACGATCTTCTATCTTCGTCCACCTGCATAAAATGTCTGTGACAACTCAATGGAATCGTCTCGTATTCTGACCAGTTTCCTGAATCCGGAGGGGCCTAATTCTGGGCTCTCTAGTTTCCTGCATCCAGAGGGGGCAAACTTGGGCTTTATTTCCTGAATCGAGTGGAGACCAACCCTGTCTCTCTTGCTGTACTACGAGAGGGGTCCAAATCCCTGTCTCTCATGCGGTTATACAAGAGGGGGCCAATCCCTGGTTCTCTTGCTACTCTATGAGAGGAGCTCAATCACTGGTTCTCTTGCTGTTTCCTTTGGGGCCAATCCCTGGCTCTATTGTTGTTCTACGAGAGGTGGCCAATCCCTAGCTCTTTGCTATTTCCTGGATGGGGCCAAATCCTGGCTTTCTAGATATATGGTTATTGCATTACAGTATCCTGATCCTGCCTGACTTAATAGTAATGGAGGGGGGGCAGTTGCCTGGCTCTCTTTTGAAAATGGATGCCTGTTTGCTGTTGCTGTCCTGTTTGCTTTCTGCCTCGTCTGGGTGTAACCGTCTGCACCTTGAGCTGTGGCTCTGAAGTTCCTATTTCAGCCATTTGCTTGCTTGAACGATGGCTGTCCAGCTGAGGTCGACGTGTCATTAGTTACCTTGTTACCATGGCTTGCTTATCATACTTCTAACCTATGAAGTCTGTTTTTCACCTGAACTGAATGGAACTATAGACGGCATTGTTAGCACTTATGGGAACAATTATTCGGAAAGAGATGTCGTCACCTTCCATGTATCGACATTATTAACATTTATATGAACAATATTCGGGAAGAGATATCGTCATTTTCGGTGCTTTGACTTGGACAGTATTATATGAACATATTTAATGAACATTTCTAAATCGTGGTGTTTTAGTATAATTTTTTTAAAATATGATTAGGGATAGATGTTGTTGATTTAGAAAAGTTATTTTGATTATTTCAATAAATATATTAGGTTAAAACAGCCCGATGGTGACAAGATATCCAGACCCTAGGGTTTGTCCCTATCTATACGGGTTTACTGGAGTGAGACAAATAAAGTGGAAAAAAGGGTTTACAGGACATATAGATAAGTATTTACCATTAGAATTACCATCAATGCTAGACGACATAAAAACCTCGGATTGGAGTATGGTGGAGGTTTGACATATATATATATGCAATACCTCTTGATAGATACCTGCCTCCACACATGAAGAGGTCACATGTGACCGAGGTTATGGTATGGTTTGCCAGGTAGTCTTGTGTAGACCAAGTTTATTTCATTTTGGCCCCTACATTTGGTACATGGCATATATGTCCTTTGGAAGGACCTATAGTAAAGCGGATTAGCCTTTTTTCCCATATCCCTGTTCTGCTCATATTGCCAGTAGTCACATGTGACAGGTATAGTCTGGATTGTTATGAAGTGTGTCATACTCTACCACTCATGGCGTTAGGTATACACATGAGAGTGGGTAGTTAGTTGACTTGAGTAAAATTATGGTATTAAGGATAAAGTCTACAAACTGATATTGAATAAATAATAGAAAAAAGGTGATGTGGGTGAAAAGGTGATGTGGGTGAAATTTGATGGTAATTCTAATGTGGTTTGTGCGTACTCTTGCGTTGTCTTTGACGACAGATTAGGAAAACGTAGCAGCTTTGAGTTTCCGTTACCAGATTGAGAATATGTTTCACATGGGTTGAACTACTGAGTTCATTATACCTGAACGGGTTAAAAATCGATTGGTATAGCTTGTGTGTTGAATCAAGGTTGAGTTTGGATAGTGGAGTACCCTCGATTAATTCTCTTTTTGAGAATTTTCCTTTTAGTAAAACTCTGCTGTAAGGGGGTGGGGTGGGGTGGGAAGAATCTATTAACAGTATAGGAGATTTCTGAAGTAGAAATTAAGAGAAGGAAGTTAGGTAAGTCATCTTGGAATTGAAAAGCTGAAAAAACAAGGTTATGTCCCACAGAATTTAGTAATTAATTGTTTACCTTTTATTCCCCTTTAAATCAGATGCTTGCATCTCACATGCAGGACATGAAGCTGGGAGAATGAGAGAGAAATCAGATGATCAAGAGAATTTAAGTTAGACTTTCGGATAGGGCAGTTATTGTGTTAGTTTTATCTGAGTAAATGTAGTTTTCTATAGTGAATTAGAGTAGGAATTTAGAATTTTGTTAGAAATCTGTTGGCGACAAAGTCTTTGGACATCAGTAGTCGTTTGGAATTAATCTATGTTGTCTCGACTTGGAATTGTCTTGTCATGTTACACAGTTTATTAGAATGCATTTTAAATTACACATTTATAAAATCTGCTGTTTGCATTACATATTTAAAGTAAAACCGTCTTATATTACATATTTTTAAATATATGATGTTGCATTACATGTTGAAGAAGAAAGGAAATATTAGAATACCGCCTTATACCACATATTTAAAACAAAACAAACAAAATACAACATTAGCTGTCGTTTATTTGTATAAGTGGGCAATGCCAAAATCAGCCTCCTATTGACTGGTAAAATAACCCAGTTGACATAACAAATAAAAGGGATGGCGACTGCAGTAAAACTTTTTTCACTCCCTCCCTCACTTTGTAAAACTGCACCATACACCTCTATCTACCTTTTCTACAGTTGACATAACAACGCGGAACATTTCCTGTATAAACCAGTAAAGTGGTATCTTGCTAAATGTCGACCTATAGTCCATTGTGTTCAGTTATGCACCAGCAGCCACTGTGTAGACATTGACCCTGTAGTTGCCCTTCCCACCAACTATGAGTTCTGTGGTGTGACTCGTTTTCTACAAGCAGAAGGATACAGCGCCGTCGAGGTTGATGGTCGATTGTGTTTTGCGTACTTTAATAACTTTATGACAGACAGTTGTGTGAGGAATTGCTGTAGGAAATTTAGCGATCGGTGCACATACAAGTATGACGAATGAAAACAAGGATGCCACTTAGTTGAGACTGATGAACTTGTTTCAAAAAGTCGACCAAGTTATGCATGAAACACGTCGTTTCACAATTTCAGATCTTTCTAATGACTTTCTTCAGATTTCTAGAACAGTATATTTCGAATTGCAACTCAAGAGATTGGGTTATCAAGGAGGAGCTCGTGGATCGAGTAAACAACTAGTTGGATACCGTGGTGGGGCCGTTTTTTTGTTTTGTTTTTTTTTTTGACAAGGGACTGAAAAAGCTAGTGCCTAATTTCGCCAAGTGTCTGAATTTCGGTGGCGGCTATAAAGTAATGTAACTCTGTATAAAAGTTTTGTATGTCATAACATGTTTTCTTTGTTTTCTTTTTACTGTTTTTAACCAGCCAATGGGATGTCGATTCTTAGAATAACCATAGTGTTATATATTTTAAAACATGAGTCTACCGTCGTATATTGCATATTTTATAGCTGATTAAAATTTTTTGTTTTATTTTTGTGCACTCCACATTTCTCATTATAAACTCTGTATCGTTTCACATTCCTTTACTGAATATATATATATATATATATATATATATATATATATATATATATATATATATATCTGATCCTTAAGTGCCCAGGGCACATGGGGCTTCCGCAAGGATTTTCCACAAATGCCTGTCCTTCGCCTTTTTTTCTGCTCTTGCCCAGGTGAGCCCTCTATTGCTCAACATCCTTTCTGTTGTTCTTCTCCATGTCTCTTTTGGTCTACCCTTACTTCTGCTCCCCTGCGGTGTCCATCTTAGATATTTATACATAATACATATATATATACATACATACATACATACATATGGTACTTGGCAGAAACCTGCTTCAGAACTGTCTACTTGTGTCCTTGTTAGATAGAAATGAAACGCGATCTCTGTTTACGTCGCGAGTGAACAGGTGACATCTACATTTTTTTCCTACAAGACGAGAACTTTCTCTATATGTACTAGCGATGAACATATGCCCTTAACCTGATCTTTATTAAACAAATATAAATTTTAGGTCATTGAATCAGGTATTTCTTACTGTAATAACACTGTAATGAGCCAAGAGTAGCTTGACGTTACAGGCTCTATAACCTGGTATTGGAAAACAAGAAATACCACAGGACCGGAGAAATGCTGTAATTACTCCAGCCTAGAAGAAAAAAAGGCAGTAAACGGGCCTGCAACCAATATAGAGGCATCTTGCTATAAGCTATACTAGAAAAAAATCAACAAGATCCTAGAAAAATGACTACGGCCAATAATTAAAGCACAGTTAAATGAAACTCAGATAGCAGTCAGGAAAAATAATAATTGTACAGACGCCATATTCTCTCTAAAACTTACGCACAAAATAGTTTTTTTTTATTCAGATATTGTTAAGATCACGAAAATGTACTCGACGGAGTCGATAGACCCATGTACATATTTTGAGAAATCTTACTTTATGTTAAAAAAAAAACTATTGAAAACACCCAATGTAAAATAATGACTGAAAGCTCCGAACCATTCATCATAAACTCTAGAGTGAGGCAGAGCTGTGTACTATCCGTATTATTATTAACAACATACACTGACAACATCTGTAAAGAACCCAAATTGCACAGTAAGAATTGAACATAGGAGCTGCTCCAGAAATGCCGGTTAACTCACAAAACCCCTCAGAAAACACACCAATATGTGGATCACAAACGATTTGCTGACTTTATAGCGACATCAGCGAAAGACCTACAGTAGAACATCGATAACTAGCAAGGGCATGTACAACCCAATACATGCAAATAAAACCTTTACTGGAATGCAAATATCTCACAACTGATGTAAACAGTACAATGCAATCTTCACACCCTTCCACTCTCCTTTCCCCCAACTGTCTGCCCTTTCAATCTAAATATGGGAATAAACAACTAAAACACAAAATGAGATCCATCACGTCGGAAATGAGATGTTTGAGGAGAACACGAAAAATAAGAGACTCTACCATTGTTGGACTTGCATAATCCGACACAGTAACATCAAGCAATATTTAGTGGAAGTCCTATTTACTGTGTCAGTTAAAAAGACAACCCACGTTAACGCCTTTGATAACCAGTTTTTCCGTATAAGAACTTTACATATACAACTTTTTTTCTTGGAAACACTTCCAAGAGCACATTTTAATTTCCATTCGAGAGATCTGGAATACGGAAAATTTTCCCCTCCTTCATCACCGCATTTTGTCCCTTGTCTATTTGTCCTCCCCCCCCCCCCTCAAAAAAAAAAAAACAATGTATGCTGTAGAATGTAGAGGTGTAGAATATGTGCTATCGACAATCATGTGTGAAATGAGAATATTTTCTTCATTCCCTCTTCAGTTGTTCTATAACATTTTGCTCCACTGAGAAGTATTGATAGCATCTAGCTTTCTTCACTTTGTGATATGTACCTCTCGAATGTTTAGAATATACACAGGCCATCCTAGGTGAGCCTCTACCAAAGAAAGAACAATAATAATGGAGCACACAGGTATCATAAATTCCTGAAGAGAAAGGAGGACCCTACAACTACAATGAAACGGTTCTTTTTTTAAATCCATAGTTGTTAAAAGGAGGACATCTATCGCTCTTCAAAAAAATAAAACAACTAAAGAAGCTGTGGAGAGGAACAGGCAGATCTATAAAAATAAGATTTTTAAGGGCATGCATCTTTCCCGTCGGAACATATGCCTGTGAGATCTGGATACTTAACAAAACAGCTGAGAAACACATAAATGCCTTTACATGTAAATTCTACAGAAGAGTTCTTCAAATATCATGGACACACAAAAAAAGAACAAATATACCCATACTGCAAGAACTTAATATTGAAAGATGTTGACTAGTAAGGAAGATTAAACAGAGAAAACTTAAATATTTTGGACACATTAAACGTCATGATAATTAAGAGAAGACAGTCTTGAAATGATACATAATGGGAAAAAGAAAGAGAGGAAGACCAAGGCAAAGATGGCTGCAAGATATCGTTGATAATCTGCAAATGGACCCATCAGCAGCAGGCCATCTTGCTTACAATCGAGAGGCCTACAGGGGAGCTGTTAGGGAGGCAAAGTTCCGCAAGGGACATACAAATGACTGACTGGTTGTTATCATTCTTCAACTTAGTTGTCAGTGATGCCAACGTCATCAATATCAAACAGTTAAAAAATTGTATCTATGTTGTGTCAACACTGCACTGAGGAACCCTTTGAAAAAAAAACAACATATTACAGCTCTAACACCCAAGCCACTATGTACCATCCACTGGGAATCTAGAACCGAAGCCACTCGTCATTTAAAATATTATATCGACTAATTTTATGATGTTTTGATAGAAACTACTCAATGAACGAAATAGTAAGATATGAAACATTTGCCCTTAAGCTCTGAGATCAGTTTTACAGTGTGTTGTTACATGGCACTATATTTTAAGCTCAACAATGACCGAAGCTCGACTGAAAGAGATTGACATGATTTCAGTCGAGCATAAAATAGGTCAAAAAGTAGAGGACATTGACCTCTTTCTGATTTTGCAAATACGAAACCAAGGGCAATTTTTTTAAAAAAATCTAGACATTTACTTGAACAAACAAAGTGCAAATAACGAAAAGCCAAGCGTACTATAAACTAAGATATATACATACCACTGTTAGGTGTTTGTGGTTTAACCTCTCTTTGCTCTACATGCGATGAACATTGTGATGATATAGGTAATGTATCTACATTCTTTTCTTTTAATTGTTTCTGATTCTGTGATAAATTGATAGTTTATCTTAGCATTTTAAAAATTAATTTATAAACTGTTATTAACACTATTCAGAATTAATGGTCGGACGTGTTGAAGCTTACTTAATATTATGTTTTTTAAAATTATTTTAAGTGTTAATATGAGAACTGGATGCACTAAGGTATGCTAGTGCATAAAGTGACAAACTTCATAGGGCCTGCCCTGCCCGGGGTAAGGTCGCAGTTCTGTCTTCTCTCCCTTCGGTATCAAACTGCTGTTGTTAACATTTCATTGATTACCTCATCATTTTATAGAGATTCTTTTTTAGCAGTGCCGATTTTTATACCAAAAAAAAAAAAAAAAATTGGGGGAATCGGCAGCCTCTTTGTATAGATTCCGTTATTAATCCGCAGTTCTTCGCCTATGCTTTTTTCTTTGTTGATCATGCCTGTCTGCGTATAATTTTATGTGAATCGGCAGGCATCATCCACATGCTTGTGCGCCTACGAGAGAGAGAGAGAGAGAGATTTGAAAGAGTATTGAACAACCAACCACAGAGCACGAAGGAAATCAATTATTGATTGAACTAAACAAGGCGATAACCAATATTAACAGCACACTTGAAGATTACCTAGTAAACGATACTATTATGTTATGCCATCTTGACATTTGTTGATTGCTATTCTGATGTAACAGCACTATCTTGTTTCAATATCTTGACTATCAATTTTTTTTTGGTCATATATTATCAAGAATGTAGAGATCTAGGTCCAAGCCTGAAGAACGATACGTACGCTACAACCGCCATCAAGTGTTTTCTGAATTCCACTAAAAATGTCATTTTGCAGTCGATTGCCACGACTCCCAGCCAAACACATCGCTGTTATATTGTATCTGTTCACTTTTCTCTTGCTCATATGGTTTATCAAAAGGTAAGTTGCTTTTTTTCTAATTTTGTTGACGTAGCTGTAATTTAATATTTTTCATGCCTCTGTTATTGTTCTTCCGTTCCAGAATCCAATCTTAGCCACATGTTTGGGGCCGACGAATGAGCTTCTCGGAGTTGGCATCCCTGATGCTCGGTTGGTTTCTCTGCGATTTTCTGTAACGATATCTTTTTTTCCCATCTGAAGTCGCCTCTAGATAGGTCCCAGGATAAGGTTGTTAGCCTTATGCCTAACTCCCGGTACACGATGTGTGACAGATCAAGCGGAATTCCACTGATTTCTGCATGCCGGCGAGAGCGTTAAAAAACGTCAGCCATCTTGCACGTCACGCCGGAAGTATAGGCCGAAGAAAAAGAGGCAGACCGTGTGAAACTTTGAAGAGGACATTGTTAAGAGAAACCAAATTAACAGGCATAAAATCCCTTGTTGTGGTTGAAAGACTCACCGAAGACAGGAAAAATTGGCGAACTACTTTGCGAGCCCTATGTGACGTTTAACGGCACGGAAAGGATATAAGATATATAAGATATGTTGTCTTTCCATCTCTGTCTTGGTTACCCCGTTGGCCTTGTTTGCTTCATCTCTTGTACAGGCATAAATTTTGTTTACGCTTATGATATACCGAAGATTAATACTGTGTCCCTTATAGATGTCAATACTGTGTAGAATCCAACTGAATAAATTACTGCTGGGATACGCAATTTAACGAAGAATAAAGCAATATTACGCCATTTTTGTTTATTATACTTCACTTTTTTTCACAACTTTCAGCCTCCTGTATATGCTATAATAAATCAGTTTAATACTTCTGATCTGGTTAGCAGAACCAACAGTCTTCGTTTTCACATTTTGAATTAAGGACCCTGGATTTGTCTTGAGATTTGGCTTGAAGCTGTTTGAAGTCTAGTTTGAGTACAGACTGTCTGAGGTTTAGTTTGAGAACCTACTTGAAGCTGTCTGAGGTTTAGTTTGAGAACCTACTTGAAGCTGTCTGAGGTTTAGTTTGAGAACATACTTGAAGCTGTCTGAGGTTTAGTTTGAGAACATACTTGAAGCTGTCTGAGGTTTAGTTTGAGAAACGGCTTGAAGCTGTCTGAGGTTTAGTTTGAGAAACGACTTGAAGCTGTCTGAGGTTTGAGTTGAGACTTGGAGGTAGTTATAACAGTACAGGAGATTTCTGAAGTAGAAATTAAGAGATAGAGAAAGAAAGTTAGGCAAGTCATCTTGAAATTGAAAAGCTGGAAAGAAAACAAGGTTATGTCCCATAGAATTTAGTAATTAAGTGACGTAAAGTTAGTATTAACTAGTAACAGAAGTGAAGATCATATATCTTGAGAAGCAAAAGTAGTATCCCATATGTGAACATAACAATTCAACTATATGTTCCAGCTAGTACATTAGTGTGATAAACAATAGGATGCGGCACTGCTTTATATGATACAACACACACAAACACACAAAATATTTTAATTGTTGCAGCGTCCAGTAACTGTCTCACGGTAACTTAGGAGTGCAGAAGTTTGTGATGTGCAGTGTGCTAAAACAGTGAATCACATCACGTGGCATTGATTCTTGTTATTTCATTTCGTCAATAAGGATGGATGGCTGTGGTCTTCTTCATCCTAAGGCACTCTAATATGTAAGTGCTCGTCTCAGCCTGTAGTATTTATCACCTGCGTCTGTGGCACGTGGATCTCGTGAATCACTTAACAGCTTGGTGCACAGTGGCACTGAATCATGTTCGTTACCTTGCCGTGTCCATGTACGATCTTCTATCTTCGTCCACCTGCATAAAATGTCTGTGACAACTCAATGGAATCGTCTCGTATTCTGACCAGTTTCCTGAATCCGGAGGGGCCTAATTCTGGGCTCTCTAGTTTCCTGCATCCAGAGGGGGCAAACTTGGGCTTTATTTCCTGAATCGAGTGGAGACCAACCCTGTCTCTCTTGCTGTACTACGAGAGGGGTCCAAATCCCTGTCTCTCATGCTGTTATACAGGAGGGGGCCAATCCCTGGTTCTCTTGCTACTCTATGAGAGGAGCTCAATCACTGGTTCTCTTGCTGTTTCCTTTGGGGCCAATCCCTGGCTCTATTGTTGTTCTACGAGAGGTGGCCAATCCCTGGCTCTTTGCTATTTCCTGGATGGGGCCAAATCCTGGCTTTCTAGATATATGGTTATTGCATTACAGTATCCTGATCCTGCCTGACTTAATAGTAATGGAGGGGGGGGGGCAGTTGCCTGGCTCTCTTTTGAAAATGGATGCCTGTTTGCTGTTGCTGTCCTGTTTGCTTTCTGCCTCGTCTGGGTGTAACCGTCTGCACCTTGAGCTGTGGCTCTGAAGTTCCTATTTCAGCCATTTGCTTGCTTGAACGATGGCTGTCCAGCTGAGGTCGACGTGTCATTAGTTACCTTGTTACCATGGCTTGCTTATCATACTTCTAACCTATGAAGTCTGTTTTTCACCTGAACTGAATGGGACTATAGAGGGCATTGTTAGCACTTATGGGAACAATTATTCGGAAAGAGATGTCGTCACCTTCCGTGTATCGACATTATTAACATTTATATGAACAATATTCGGGAAGAGATATCGTCATTTTCGGTGCTTTGACTTGGACAGTATTATATGAACATATTTAATGAACATTTCTAAATCGTGGTGTTTTAGTATAATTTTTAAAAAATATGATTAGGGATAGATGTTGTTGATTTAGAAAAGTTATTTTGATTATTTCAATAAATATATTAGGTTAAAATAGCCCGATGGTGACAAGATATCCAGACCCTAGGGTTTGTCCCTATCTATACGGGTTTACTGGAGTGAGACAAATAAAGTGGAAAAAAGGGTTTACAGGACATATAGATAAGTATTTACCATTAGAATTACCATCAATGCTAGACGACATAAAAACCTCGGATTGGAGTATGGTGGAGGTTTGACAAATATATATATATATATATATATATATATAATCTCTTGATAGATATCTACCTCCACACATGAAGAGGTCACATGTGACCGAGGTTATGGTATGGTTTGCCAGGTAGTCTTGTGTAGACCAAGTTTATTTCATTTTGGATTTTTTAATAATTTTGTTGACGTAGCTGTAATTTAATATTTTTCATGCCTCTGTTATTGTTCTTACGTTCCAGAATCCAATCTTAGTCACATGTTTGGGGCCGACGAATGAGCTTCTCGGAGTTGGCATCCCTGATGCTCGGTTGGTTTCTCTGCGATTTTCTGTAACGATATCTTTTTTTTCCATCTGGAGTCTCCTCTAGATAGGTCCCAGGATAAGGTTGTTAGCCTTTTGCCCAACTCCCGGTACAGGATATATGACAGATCAAGCGGAATTCCGCTGATTTCTGTATGGCGACGAGAGCGTTAAAAAAAAAACGCCCGCTATCTTGTACAATAATACATGAAGAACATATTGAAATGCAGAAACCATTAGTACTGAACTTCATAGACTTTTAAAAGCATTTGATAGCATACACAGAGATTCATTGTTGAGAATTTTAAGTCTATATGGAATACCATCTAAAATTGTCAACATCATTAAGGACTTATATAATGGATATGTTTGTGCAGTCAAGACAGAAGAAGGGATGAGTGAATGGTTCCAGATTGAAACAGGTGTGAAACAAGGATATATACTGTCTCCTTTACTTTTTGGAATTAGAATAGACTTCATAATGAAAAAATGCTGCACAGGTAACACAGGTATTGACTGGGTACATAGGACCCAACTAGAAGATCTTGATTTTGCTGATGACATAACTCTTATCAGTAACAATGTGAATTCCATGCAAAAAAAGAAGATAGCATGTCTTCACTGGCTAGCAAAATAGGACTTGAAATTAACAAGGACAAAACAAAAATAATCTCTTCTTCTTCTTCTTCGTTCGCTTCTACCACCAAGACCGCCCTGTGATCCTACTGAATTTATGCCTGTGGTCCTCGTTAAGTCCCGTGGACCACACGAGATCCCCGAGAGGACCACAAGGGGTTTAGAGTATCGCAGGGCTTGAGCCTGTATTCTTGGTGGGTCTCAGAAGCGGGATTGCGTGACACCGTGGTTTTCATTGCATCAGTTTAGTCTAGAGTTGGAGTTTCTCACCGGAAAACCTCGACATGTTTTGGATATCAGTGTATCCCGGCTGGGTGAGAGGTGGTAGCCCACCCAGGCCAGAGCTGGACTTTCTCACCGGAAAACCTCGACGTGTTTTGAGATACCCGTGTATCGCCGTCGGGTGAGAGGTGGTTGCCCAACCCGTCCAGTGTTGGACTTTCTCACCGGAAAACCTCAGCGTGATTAGGATACGCATACTTCCTCATAGAGTGATAGGTGGTTGCCTATCTAGACTGCCCTGGTCCAGTGTCTCTGACTACAGCATTTTGTGGTCGTGGCCGCTACCCTTCCTAGTTGTGACCAGGATGGAGCTTTTGTCCAGGAGGAGGAATCCTCGCCACTAGTGACTTCCACCCCTGGGTTGAGCTAGTTTAGGCATATTATCCCAGTATGGGCGTGTTTGGGACGTGACTGACCTCTAGAGCAGAGGTACCGTGACATGCGGAGCCTTCAAGTTTTACCCCTGGTGTGAGCCGGTTTAGGCATATTTCACCATTGGGGGTGCATATCGGGCGTGACCGACCTGTAGAGCGGAGGTGGCGTGACATGCCTAGTCATCAACACCCCTGGTTTATGCCGGTTTAGGCATATTTCACTAGTGTAGGTGTATTTCGGACGTGGCCGGCCTCTAGAGCAGAGGCGCCGTGGTATGTGTAGCTCTCGAAGCGATACTACTGTACATACCGATTAAACTTCACTTTATCCTTTCCTTCACCTTCTCAAATCGGCGCCGCATAGCAATCCTTATTTCTTTTCCGCAGTTTCTTCCTTGACCGGGAGGACCATCACTCCACGCTCGGCATCCGAAGAGTCTCGCCAGCAGTGTCTTAACCTCTGGGTTAAGCCGGTTCAGGCATTGCGCCCGACATGAGTGCACTTAGGACGTGGGCGACCTCCAGACCAGAGGTACTGTGATTTGACTGTTTGCTTCGCTTTATCCTTTCTACCACCATTTCCGCAGTGGTACACCGCGGCAACCCCATTTTCACCTTTCTTCATTGGCGGGGAGGAGCACCGCTCCACACACGGCAGCTGAAGAATCTCGCCAGCAGCAGTAGATGAGCTACCACACGTGCCTCTCGTCTACCTTAAGTGTCTGGTTTTCAGGCGCCAGACATTCGACTTCGCCCCTCCTTGTCAGTTTAAACAGTTCTGCCACGAGAAGGCCAGGAGCTGTACTTGACTGCCAGAGGCTATTTGAGACGCACGCCGTTGGAGCGGAGAGCGAATTCTCCACCCCACCTCCGGCAATAACAGTCCTTAGAATCACAAAAATAATGAAAATTCCCCTTAATCAAAATGGAAAAATACACATAGAAGGGACAGATATTGAAGAAGTCAATCATTTTGCATACCTTGGCAGCTACATCGACCAGGATGGTGACACCAGAAAGGAAGTTAGAATCAGAATTGCAAAAGCAGCATCGATCTTCAAGAATCATGAGAACAAATGAAATTCAAAAGTTATAAGCACAAAAACCAAGTTAAGACTATTCAATTCAAATGTACTATCCACCCTCATTTATGCATGCGAAAGCTGGAAAACAACTAAAGAAATAGACAACAAATTAGACTCTTTTGGAAACAAATGCCTAAGGAAAATACTCGGCATCAAATGAAACGAATTCAAGAACAATGCAGAGATAAGACAGAGGACTGAACAACAGCTAGTCTCATGGGTGATCAGGAGATGGAACATATGTTGGTCACTTGATTAGAAGAAATGATCAGAGAGTCCCAAAACAAGCTATCAAGTGAAACACAAGAGGTCATAGAAAAAGAGGCAGACTACGTGAAACTCTGAAGAGGATACTGTTAAGAGAAATCAAATTAACAGGCATAGAATCCTTTGATGAGGTTGAAAGACTCGCCGAAGACAGGAAAAATTGGCGAACTACTTTGCGAGCCCTATGTGACGTTTAACGGCACGGGAAGGATATAAGACATAAGATTGTTGTTCAATGTTGGTTTCATTTTATTTACTAGATATTACTCCAATAAAACACCAGAAGCTATTTTAAGAATAATCGAAGTTTTAATAATATTAGCAGCGGCAGCTGTTATTGTTGTTATAGTATAGTAATAGCACAGTAATTGTCTCTTTCTATCATTTTCTTTTTCATTTTTAACATTGCCGGTATAACTGTCACGTTTTCCTCCTGAAGTCACTGATACCTGCGAGCACTATACACTCCTCTTGGGCAGGTAGCACTCCCCTACTTGAATGTTTAAAACTTGTGGTTAAAAGACGATTTTTTATACGAAGTTGGTGCATTTATTTTACTGAGATCTCTTTCGCGTAACGGGACAGGGGTGGTTATTAAACTCTCAAAGCGATTTATGAATTTGACAGAGTATTCAGAGGATTATTTATTTCAATAACTGCTGAATTCCTAGAGGAAGGTAGATAGAGGTATATGGTGTAGTTTTACAAAGTGGCAGAGGGAGTGAGTAAAGTCGGAAAAAACGAACAGAAAGTATGAGAATGTATAAATGAAAAACATACAACATCCGATATTTCGGCGTGAGCCTTTTTCGAGGATTACATGCATAACGAGACAAAAACCAAATAACTAAACGAAGAACTTATCTTAATATGGCCTCCTTCAGAAGTAGGAAACAAAGAAGTGCGTAGGGACCACGCGGGCCACACAAATGATAAAATGATAGAGCCAATCGTAAAGAAGAAGTGGAGAGAGAGGAGGAAAACAGGTGGTAGAAGAGGGGGGAAGGCAATAGAAACATGATAACCGCTAGCGGAGAAGGTGGTGGGTGGAGGAGTAGGGGGAAAGGGAAAGCGGAGAGATAATGAATGAAGAACATAAACAACCAGCTGGGAGAAAATCTGAAGCTGGTGAATAGGACAAAGCCTTATAAACACCAGCATGTTGCCAGAGAAGAAAAGAGAGTGGCGGTAGGGAGGGGTATTTGGGAGAAAGAAAGTAAAGTAAAAAAAAAAAAGGAATAAGGGTGGAAAACTAAAGAAGTTACCGAAAGCTGAAGACACTGTTAATTCCAGCTGGGTGGAGACAGCCAGCCTGGAAAATAAGGCGCTGTTCTATGACCCTCCGAGATCGTACATCAGTAGAACAAGAGCGGATCGCACTAACAGAAATGTCCTGTTTTCCCCTGTGGTTGCTAAGGCAAAAATGTTTATCCACAGGTGTCCAGGCCCTCTTAGAAATATCATTAAGATGTTGGCGAAATCGATCTCCTAAGCGTAAACCGGTCTCCCCTGTGTACTTCATACCACAATGTTTGCACATAATAGCATAAATAACATTGCGTGAAGTGCAGGTGAAACCCTCCTGAACTGATAACTTGGACTTAGGGAAGGAGATCTGGCTAGCATTGACAACAAACGGACAAGTGTTGCATCTACGGCGACCGCAACGTCTGGTATCATAAAAATTCATCTGTCTTAAGGCGACTACGAACTAAAAGGTCTCTGAGGTTCTTGTCCCGTCTGTAGGCCACCAATGGGGGTTCCCCAAAAAGTTCACGTGTATCTGGCTCGGTCCGGAGAAGATGGAGATGGCGAAATAGTATGTTTTTTATTGCCAAGCTATGAGGGTGGTGTGTGAATACCAGTTTAATTCTGTCTGAGCTACAGTGCGGTTTAGGAGTGAAGGCTTGTTGCCATATATGGCTGATACGGTTCCAAGATGACGAGAGAACATGTGCTGGATAGCCGCGTTGACGGAAGAAATCTAGCATTTTATGGCCTTGATCTTGGAAATAAAAATCCTCATTACACAAACGTCGCAACCTAAGAAGCTGGGAAAAAGGAATAGAGTCCTTACACGATCTGAGATGGAAGGAAGAGTACAAGAGATAGCTGTGAGAGTCTGTAGGTTTATAGTGGACAGAAGAAGCAAGCCCGGTAGGGCCGATAGTAACGGCAATGTCGAGAAAGTTAGCGGAAGTAGCAGAGACATGGGATGTGACAGAAATGACAAGATTGTACTCCTTAATAAAACTGATAAAGTTGTCAAGATCTTCCTCTGGCACTGATGTGACCCCAATGCCGTCATCTGTGTAGCGTCTGTAGAAGGCGGGAAAGGCCTCTAAAGGATCTCAGAATCTTGTGTTCGAAGTGGCCCATGAATAGACACGCGTAGCTGGGGCCCATTTTGGTACCCATGGCCACACGACTGATCTGGTCGAAGTAAAGGCCATTGAATTCAAAAGAATTGAATTGGATGACAGGTCGTGTGAGGCGCAGAATAGTAGACGTAGAAATAGAGGAACTGCGTCTTTTGTTCAGAAAGAACTTGACGGCCTGAAGTCCCATATCATGATGGATGGATGTGTATAAGGACACCACATCAAGGGTAAAGATACGGTAGGTGTGACCAGGCAGGAGTGTAAGGGTCTCAAAAGCAATGAGAGCATGATTCGTGTCCTTAAGATAAGTGGGCAGACTAGTGACCAGAGGTTCAAAGATGCTGTCAAGAAAGTCAGAGATTTGTTCTGTAGGGCAGGAACAAGTGGACACTATGGGCCTTCCTGGGTTGCCTGTTTTGTGAATCTTAGGTAGTAGATAAAAGGATGGCTTTCCTAAGCAGCTGTCACGGATGTGAAGATGAGTAGCCGAGGGAGAAAGACCAGTCTCGTGGATGAGTTCGACGATCATGTCACAACATGGTGGTTAATGGCCAGAGTCGGATCTTGAGGGCGAGTGGCATAAAATTCAGTGTTACTCAGCTGGCCATGGCCTCTTAGATGTACAATTCTTTCTTCCAACAAACAATGGCCTAGCCCTTATCTGCACTCTTGATCACGATATCTCGCCTGCGCTGGAGTTGTGAAAGTGCGCGCTGCTCCCGGGGGAGGGAGGGTCAGGTTAGAGTGTCGTACACGGGGAAGGCGAAGCTTACGGATTTCATGGAGAGTGTGATCAATGTAGAGGTCCAAGTAACGAGATGCTCCTGCTGAAGGTGTCCATGTGGATGGTTGTTTAGATAAGCGAGAGAAAGGGCCATCATCAGAAGTGGATTGGGATGATGAAGGTTGGGACGCGTCTTGGAAATGGAACTTCAAGCGCAGTCTGCGATGGAAACTGTGGGACATCTTGAAGGAGTGAGAACTGGTCAGCAGAAGAACGGAAGGGAACAAACTGTAAACCTTTCCTCAAGACATACAATTCATCAGCCGCCGAAAGTGGAATATCAGGAGGGATACAAACCACCTTAGTGGAAGCAGAAGCGGTGGTGGGTCGGGGAGATACCGTAGAGGGACGGATAGCAGAAAGATTCTGCTTTTTTTTTTTTTTTTTGAGAGAAGAAAGTTGCAGGTGGAATTGTTTGTTGGTGGAGTGACTAATCTCTTGGATCAGGCGATAAATTAGGTAATTATCATGTGTAACTTGGTGGAGACGGGCAGAGAGTTGAGCGATCTGACTATCAAGATTCGAGAGGAGTTTAATGTGTCCCTCAACGACGCAGCGCATACGTTGAAAAGCGCATTTGGTTTCGATGGCACAAAGACGCTGACGGATCCTGGGGTGGAGAGTGCTCATGGCCGGTGAAAACTTTGAAGTAAAACCTTTAGGAATAACCTTCAGGCGAAGACAGTTGTCGAGAAAATTAACGTGAGAGGTGAACCGCATCTTCTTGTACGTGGCATGAGCGAGGTCAGTGGCGGTGCGGGACAGGAGAGGTGGCAAAAGACTGAAAAAGATAGTAATAAAAGACTTGAGAGATTTGGTGATGCGATTTAAAGAAGGCATGGTGACGAGAACAGGAGTGTGGAGGGAGAGTAGAGACCAACATGACAAGCACAGACGGAATGAAAATGGAAATGAAGAGATGATAACAGGTGAGTGAGATGAAACATATATCAGGAAAGGGTACAGACTCTGAAAACGAATAGTGGGATATATAGAGGTACAGAGTCTGGAAAGAAATAGAGGGATAGACAGAGGTACAGAGTCTGGAAAGAAATAGAGGGATAGACAGAGGTACAGAGTCTGGAAAGAAATAGAGGGATAGATATCACGGCACAAGTCAACGAAAACGGACAAAAATCTACGCAACAGTATGTATGTATATATGTCAAGTAGGGGAATATGACAGATAAAAGAGGACTGCAGTAAAACTGGTTTAAATAATAAAGTTAGATAGAGGTGTATGGTGTAGTTTTACAAAGTGGCAAAGGGAGTGAGTAAAATGAGAAAAAACGAATAGAAAGTATGAGGATGTATAAATGAAAAACATACAACATCCGATATTTTTATTATACTTTACTCACTCCCTCTGCCACTTACACCATACACCTCTATCTAACTTTATTATTTAAACTAGTTTTACTGCAGTAGCCATCCCTTTTATCTGTCACATTCCTAGAGGAGAACGCACGATAAAATTGTTAAGCGATTTGGTCTTATAAAATTGTTATTATTTCTGCGGAAAGTTGGTGGTTGGGGGGGGGGGGGTGAAGTCAAATTTAGAATTAAAATCGAATCCAGGCCACAACTATAAGGTGACAGGTCTCGCCATCTGCAACACTTTTCTGATAGATTAAATTGTTTTTCTTCCAACATCTTCGCTTCATCCTTGCTAATAAACCACAGGTGTCTGGTCTATTAGGCTTACATTCACTAAATCATTTGCTGCTGCCCGAAGTTTTCGTGGTTCTCCTCACACAGAGTGATTTCCTTGCTGCTACTCATCCTCCCCCTCTCCATACTCATATCACTCAGGTTGGAAACAACGAGGCGTACGCGTATCTATATTTTGAAAGAAAGTTTAGATGATTAACCCAGAAAACTTGTAGACAAATCATATTAGACCTAAGAGGGAAAAGTGGTTGTGTTATGACATGTGATGCATATCCGCCTAACAGGTCGACCGTATAATTCTCTCAGAATTCTTATCCAGCTCCACAATATCTCAAACCCCTTTAATCCGCTTGCAGCACCCAGCAGTTTTTATTTTTGGAATAAGCCAGGTCAACATAGAATGCGATGACTAGACTCTGAAGCTTGATCTTGGACAGCATCTGCTCGTTCCAGTATGTCAGACGAGTCTTGCAATTTTTTTTTGTCTTGTTTTTCGTGAGTAAAATATTTTTTGAAGTTTAGTGCAATAGTTTAAGTTTGGATTTGTGTAACGATTTTTTAGACACAGGAACCACTTTCAGGTGTAGAAACTTTCGTTTTTGTTTGTTCGTAATCAGTTTAGTCGCAGTCAGGAAAAGAACTGTGTAAACACTGCGGATGGTGGTTGGAAAAAGGGGGGGGGGGGGAATGCAGTTAATCTCAAAATGGGCGTCGTATGCAGCAAAGCACTCTAAGAGCAAGCGACAATTCCGTGGTGGATTTTTTTTCCTGGAATTTTGCCCGGTCCCGTTATTTAGAGACCAAGGGAATTTATTGCAGGATTCACGAGAAAAGAAAATTCCCTGACACTTTTAGTGGGATTCGAATCCACAACCACCAACACCCGAGGCGAATGTTTAATCCCGAGACCACACATTTCCCCCCATGTGCATTTGTTATTAGAAGTAAAAGGAGCTGGCAACAACACACACGCACACACGTGCGAGCAAACCTACACGCGCACACACACACAAAGATCAGAAACTAAAGTCGAGTCCAATTAATGCTAATAAAGAAAGCTTACTACTGTATCCATAACAAGTTTAGTACTGTGTCATACAATCAAAAATTAGTAAATTACTACTGAAATAATCAATAACGTGAGGAATAGAAGTATGTATGCCATCTCTTTTAATAATTTTATTGCACTTTCTTCACTTCTACAACCTACAACATCTTGTGTAAGCAATATTTAACCACTAGTCTCCAATGCAGTGGAGTCTGCTAAAGAATATAGCACATCCGCAGTTTACTAGCTTCCTCCGGCGATTGAAATAATAGCCACCTTAACCCGCTCCAAGTCTGACATGACGCAGTGCTTCAAAATCTTCACTGTATAGGCTACACAGAAGATCAGCTCGCAGTCTCAGGGAGAAAGAAAGAGAAGAAGAAGAAACAGAACTACCAGTCACTTTTATATCTTAAATATATGGCTCATATATTTAAGACTCGTTTTGAAGCTAATTACAAGGACTTGAGACTTGACTTGAAATTTGAAGATAGTGACTTGAGAATTGCCATGAAGGACTTGAATGCATCTCTGGTACTCACCATATCCATGTCGTCATACAAGGCCGACCCATGACTGATCTCTTCTCCAAACATGGTGTTGTCGAAATGTTGGGTAGTGTTACATTACTATAATGTTCTTTTTTTATAATCTCCTATCACATCTTCTCTCATTCAGTCCATTCTTTCTTTTTTAAATAAAACTGAACTATACATCTCTGTTTGCCTAAAGAAATCTCATGTTGAACCATATGAAGTACATTCTCACCATACTCAAGATTTCTTCTGGCACATATTGCACCTCCAGTGATATCCCTTTCGTTTGACATGACGTTCATGCATGTGCAGGGCTCATAATACTTGCAAGTCTTGCTTTCTTATAATGTCAGATCAGTGAGACATGTTTCATGTAACATGTAGAACCTCTTCTATGCAAATGTATCAATTTTCTATTTAAAAGAGTTATTCACCTCGTTGCTGTTGTGATAAAAGTATCTTTCTTTCAATATTCGTATAAAAGTCTGAATCATATCTTGCTGGCATCTATGGAATTTTTCTCATTAAGGATGTATACTTAGTTCTGCTTCATTAATTTCTTATCTATACTGTGTTTTCTCTTGTAACAAGTTCTTTACTTTTGGAGGCAGTTTTGAACAGTAATCCACACGCTTAATTTGAATTCTCTCTCACTGGACCACACTGTCTTTTCCTGCAGTCTAGTAGTGTATATTAACCTGTATTAGAGTATTTCTTGCTCAAGATTTCCTTAACTCTTTGCCTACAACACTTGAGCATTTTTTGTTATCAAACATCACAGCCATAAACTTTTACTTGGAAATGACAGAGCATCTATTTTTAGCATATAACACTTAAAATTACCAACTGTCAGGTACAGAACAAGCCTACATGATTTTAGTAATTTTTTTTTTCCCAGATTGTTCAAACAAACAATTAAAGACTCATGCTAGGCTAAGAATTAATCAAATTCTGACTCATCTTAAATGTTCCCAGTTATTTAAATAACTGTTTTGCGAAACCAGAATTGATCTAAGCACACTTGTCTCCTGAGTATCTGATTCAGCCTCTTTCTTTTTCATATTCTTTTTTGCTTTCCAAAAGGAATTATGCAGGGCTTTCAGACATCCGCAGTATATTGAAATTCTTTCTGCATCATAAGTCTTATTAAACAGCTTCTGATTATGGTTCTTCTTTGGCCCTACTATCCCCCTACCTCCCCCACCCCCTTTGACTAGATAGTTTTTTAAGGAGAGAAATAAAATGATGTTATCATATGATTCCAGTTTGTGTTACAGATTCTTCGCTTCCACCTGTTAGTCTTGTTCTGTCTAGAATGCAGTGCACAATTTTCACCATAAATTCTAAGCATTTGCAAATGAGAAGTTCATTTTATCTTTTGTGTTGTTTGAGGATGAAAGCTAAAACTTTCTTTAGGACATTGCAGGGCCATGGGAAAAAAAATCAGACCTCATGGCCCTGAAGGCTGTCCATATATATGCACTGTAAGGAAAAAAAAAGAGAAAAAGCTAGAAAGTAATTGTACAGAACAAAGAAAGAATGAACAGTCAGAGAGATTGTGTTTTGATTATTCTGTTTTGTTTTCTTTTAATGATATAACTGTATGAAAATATATATAAAATGTTTATATTAACTATAGACACATATCTTGCTTTCTTTTTCAATAATTTATATAAATGGAAATAATGTAATATAGCAGCCTTCAGTTATATCATAATTATGCAACTTTTAATAATCTATCAATAGTGACAACATGAGACAACTACAAAGAATGTTTAATAAGATTTGGAAAGAAGAAAAGGTCCCTTCTAAATGGAAAAAATGAATCATTGTTAAAATACCAAAAAAGGCAACCTTAGTGACTGTAACAATTGGAGAGGAGTAACCTTAGTATCAGTTGTGTCAAAAGTATTTTGTAAAGTCATTTTGAGTAGGCTTAAAGATGTAGTGGATACCACAATGAGAGAGAAACAAGCAGGATTTCAAAAAGGGAGAAACTGTCTTGACCAGATCTTTACTCTAAGAATAATACTTGAATAACCTATTGAAAAGCAGAAGTCATTAATACTGAACTTCATAGACTTTAAAAAGGCATTTGATAGCATACACAAAGATTTATTGTGGAGAAGTTTGTCTGTATGGAGTACCATCTAAAACTGTCAACATCATTAAATACCTCTACAATAGATATGTTTGTGCAGTCAAAACAGAAGTAGGGATAAACGAATGGTTCCAGATTGAAACAGACATGAAACAAGGATGTATATTATCTTCTTTGCTTTTTGGAATTGCAATACACTTCAATTTGAAAAAAATGCTGCACAGGGCATTGATTGGGACCCAAATAGAAGAACTTGATTTTAGTGATGATATAACTCTTATCAATAACAATGTGAATTCTATGCAAGAAAAAACAAATATCCTGTCTTCCCTGGCTAGCAAAATAGGTCTTGAAATTAACAAAGACAAAACAAAAATAATGAAACTTCCCATTAATCAAAATAGAAAAATACACATTGAAGGGACAGATATTGAAGAAGTCAATCAATGTGCATACCTTGGCAGCTACATAGACCAGGATGGAAGTCAGAATTAGAGTTGCAAAAGCAACATTGATCTTCAAGAATCTTGAGAACATATGGTATTCAAAAGTTATAAGCACAAAAACCAAGTTAAGACTATTCAATTCAAATGTAATATCCACCCTCATATGGATATGTCGGTCACATGATGAGAAGAAATGATCAGAGAATCCCAAAACAAGCTATCAAGTGGAACACAACAGGCTGAAGAAAAAGAGGCAGACCATGTGAAACTCTAATGAGAACACTGTTAAGAGAAGCCAAATTAATATAAAATCCCTTGATGAGGTTGAAAAGCTTGCCAAAAACAGGACAAATTGGCGAAGTACCTTGTGGGTCCTATGCGATGTTTAACGGCACAGAAAGGATATAAGATAAGATAAAATAACTCTGCTAAAAAAAATGCATTTTTCTTGATTTAACTTCTTCAGACTGAGTGAAGATCACTGTAATGCACTTTACATGGCACATAAATTGGACTGTTTTTTACAGAACAATGATGACTGTTGATTGCAATGCAATTGACAGAGTATGAGGAAAGATTTACACTGCCTATTTTACAAAACCCAATGGTTAACATCTTTGGTTCAAGAGTAATTGTAGGATACTATAATTCAAAAGTTAGTATATGACTGAATGTGTTTCTTGGAGCTTTCTGTGAGAATAATGGTGTTAAAGTGCAAGGTCCAGGACATCTGCCCCATTTGTCTTCCAATATGGCTTTTGATCATCCTCATTGGCTGACTTAACCAGAATATTCTGCATCTTTGATTCTTAACATTGATCATCTAATGTCATATCTGAGACATTAAACTATATGTTATATAATAAGTACCAGTAACTACCACATCCTATCTGCATTTAATGTGTCTCCATGCCTTGTTGAGTTTAATCTTTCATCCACATGAGTATGCTATTTTTAAATTTTATTTTAAAACATTCATTATTCACTTCCCCTGATCCCATTAGATGAATCCTGGGATATTTCTTTTTCTTGGGTTGGTGGAAGTATATGACTGGCTATTTTTTTTCAATATAGTATTCATATTAGTGAATTTTCTTATGATATTTATGTTGATGATAATTTCCAGCATAAAATGTAAAACACCACTAGTGCTAGAAATAATGAACCACCTGCCTTCCATTAGTTGTTGATATCATGAGCTGCAATTATTATCATCGTTGTCATAGTCACTAATATATAAAATTTATCAGATTATTTACCTTGTCATTGCAGAATCCACAATTACGTCTTCACTCTTGCTCTGCCCCCGAGGAATAAGAATGGACATTTATGGCAAAGCAACTTCACGACGGTGAGCTAGTGTTCTTGCTCAACTAACATTTTTACTGTTTTCTTATGTCTGCTACTTGGTTCTCAGTTTCTGTTTGTTTCATATTTTCCTATTTTCTTTAGGACACAAGAGGCAAGCAGAGAAATTTTAATTCATATTCTTCTTTTGCATTCAGCTTCTAAAGTAGGCTGAATGGGTTCTGTCATGGTTGACAGTCTGATATTAGCTTGACTGTGATATTAGCACCATGTAGCCTGGCATATCTCTGTTCGGCATGGCATTTTTTTTAAGACTGGGTTTGTCTTCCCATTTTGATCTAATTTCACTTGGCCAAACTAATGTCTGTTACCAGGAGCGCCACATGGAGGTTGAGCAGAGTCTTAGTCAGCTTTGGCTGATGCAAGCAATCAGCTGTGGGTCCTTGACCGCTGTCTCATTCAGGCATGACAGGAAGAGGCAAATATTTGTGAATATTTGTGAACATATGAACAGGAAATCCTCAGAATGTCATGAGAAATTCAGTGTCATTTAATTTTTTGCTGCAGACCTTTGGGGATATTAACACACCACCTAAAAAAATAAAACGGCATGAAATGTCACAATTTTATTGACATTGTAATAGATCCAGCTCATGCAGGCACGCATTTTTTTTGCTTCAATGTCATGTAATAACATTTGGAAGTGTTATCCAGCTGTTTTATTTTTTCATATAATGTATTATATTTGTCATCTCACATAAAAAGATGCGTGATTCTTTTGTCCTTCAAGGCTGGACAGTCAAATGGATGTTGGTTTACAAGTATCAGAAATTTAAGGACTGAAACATTTAACTGAGGCAATAAAACTTCTGATGATTTGACGCAGTGGTTTTCAAATTTTTCAAACTTGCATAAATATTTTTTTTTAAATGTTAACCTTGTGGCGTACATGTTTGATACAGCAGTAAAAAAATAGACTTAATTAACAGTTATAGCAAATTGGCTCCCATGAGCTTTAATGACATATTTTCAAACACTTCACAGCATGCGACTGAGAAATCATTCAAAAGAAAGTTGTGTATTTCTTTCACCCTCATACATGGGTTTTCCTGACTTGATCTGAACCATTTTACTTGTCTGTAGACAACATTTCCTATATTTTGTAGCCACTACCACCTCTTGTATTTGTGAAAATGGTTAACTAACTGGATGTTTTTGCAAGGCTGGCAGTCTTGCATAAAAAAAAAAACTTTGGCATTTACAGAAACACACGAGACCTGGGATATGAGGGAGACAACAGAGTTGTCAGGTTTGAGAGAAACTCAAGCCTGATGAAATCTTCAGGAGAGTTCATCCCTGACTTCTTCTCCTTTGATACCTAAAAATATCACTCAGATTGCTTATTGGAAATTTTACAGTTATGTTCTGTCTGAAGGGGGAAAATATCACAAGCAATCAAGGAATGAGAACATGAACTTTCTGATCTGCACTCATCTTTATGCTAGACTAAGCTTAGTGTACTGATTCCCAAAGTTGGCAGTATAATCACCTTGGAGGTGTTGAGGAGATCTGGGGAGGCAGCGAGGTAAAAAGGAGTGGGTAGAGAGCATCAGAACAAGTTGAGGAATATGTATGGGTGAAGGGGAGAGAGGGGGATATTTGGAAAGAGAGGACAGCAGCCTGAAATAGTGTTCTTCAACATAAATGTCATAGGGAGTGCATGCATATGATTTGGTTTGTCATTCATTCCCTAATGTTCAGTGGCTGTACATATTAGGAATTTTCAATGCATGCATGGAATCTTACTCTCATTTTAACATAGTTTGTCTCGGAACTGATAAAATAAATGAAAACGGACAGAGACTTACATCATACATCTTACTGTCACGCACTCAAAAGGGCCCTTATCTTTGGCAGAAAGAGCCAAGAGGGCTCACGACGCTGGGAAATTAACCAAGCAGCACAGAACCAGACCAGACCACAAGGAGACCAGAGTTTCAGCCAGATCCAGCTTAGAATGAGGATATGTCAAATCTTTCACTTAGGCCTTGCATGGTAGTTTGCCAAATTTTCCTGTTTTCGCCGAGTTTTACAACCTCGTTATGGGATGTTATGCCCACTAAACTGCCCTCTCTTAACAATGTCCTCTTTACAGTTTCACATGGTTTACCTCTTTTTCTTCAGCCTGGTGTGTTCCACTTGATAGCTTTTTTGGGATTCTCTATTTCTTCTCATCACGTGACTACCATATGTCCATCTTCTTTTTTCTGATCACCCATGAGACAGGTTGTTGTTTGCTCATCTGTCTTATCTCTGCATTGTTCTTGAATTTGTTCCACTTTATACCAAGTATTTTCCTTACACATTTGTTTTCAAAAGAGTCTAATTTCTTGTCTATTTCTTTAGTTTTCCAACTTTAACATGCATAAATAAGGGTGAATATTACATTTGAACTGAATAATCATAACTTGGTTTTTGTGCTTATAATTTCTTAATGCAGTATGTTCTCAAGATTCTTGAAGGTCAATGCTGCTTTTGCAATTTGAATTCTAACTTCCTTCCTGGTGTCACCATCCTGGTCTATGTAGCTGCCGAGGTATGGAAATTGGTTTACTTCTTCAACAGGTGTTCCTTCTATGTATATTTTTCCTTCTTGATTAATGAGAGGTTTCATTATTTTTGTTTTGTCTTTGTTAATTTCAAGTCCTATTTTGCTAGCCAGTAGAGACAGGCTATCTATTTTTTTCTTGCATGGAATTCACATTGTCACTAATAAGAGTTATGTCATCTGCAAAATCAAGATCTTCTTGTTGGGTCCTATGTACCAAATCAATGCCCATTTTACCTGTGCAGCATTTTTTCATTATGAAGTCAATAGCAATTTCAAAAAGCAAGGGAGATAATATACATCCTTGTTTCACACCTGTTTCAATCTGGAATCATTCACTTATTCTTTCTTCTGTGTTGACTGCACAAACATATCCGTTATAGAGTTCCTTAATGATGTTGACAGTTTAGATGGTATTCCATCTAAAATTTCTTCTTAAAATTCTCCACAATAAATCTCTGTGTATGCTATCAAATGCCTTTTTAAAGTCTATGAAGTTCAGTATTAATGGTTTTTGCTTTTCATTATGTTCTTCAAGTATTACTCTTAGAGCAAAGATCTAGTCAAGACAGTTACTCCCTTTTGAAATCCTGCCTGTTCTTCTCTTATTGCAGAGAAGATTGTGATAACTGTAAATTTAATTCTATTCTGGCTCATGTTGTCACTGTTAATAGCTTTTAACATTGTGGCTGTTATTTCATCTTCACCTGCAGCTTTGTTGTTAGCCATTAGATTCACTGCAGTTTCAATTTTATTCAATGTAATTTAATCTAGGTTAACATTTAGTTAAATGGTAAATCAGTTTCAAGATTTATTAATTTATTTATTTATGATTTATTAATTCATTTGGGTGTGGTCAGTTAAGTATTTCTTGGAAGTGTTTGGCCCATCTTTGCTTTTAGGCCTTACTTGATGTTAATGGGTGCCAGTTTTGCTAAGGATTGGTCTCTCTCTGGAGGTAATAGTACCTGTCAGCCTCTTTTGTTTGTTACATAGAGTTTTGGTGTCTCCTGTTTTTGCTGCCTTCTCTGCTTCTTTCACAATATTGTCCATGTATTCTATTTTATTCCTTTTAGCTGAACTTTTTAATTTATTGTCTATTATTTCTTTGTATGTAGCTTTTACTATATCTTTTCCAAGATCTTCTTAACATTCAACAAGGCTAATTTGGCTGCTCTTTTTCATGTACAAGTATGTGTTTCCATGTGCTATATGATATCCATGCTTTTCTACTTGTTTTTTGCAGTCCAGCACTTGCTTTTACTACTGTGATTATGGCTGTGCTGTAAGAATTCCATAATTCATCCATATCTGTCTCCTCAACCTTACTGAGTGCTGTGAACTGTTTGGTAAGTTCCAGATTGAAATTACTGTTAGTATTGTCTTCCTGTAGAAGATATTTCTGGGTATTGCTTTCTTGTGTTTGGTTTTTCAGTTGTAGTCTTATTTTCCCTATACACAGATTGTGATCACTGTTGACATCTCACCCTTCTATGCTCTTACATCTATCAGGGATGTTCTGAGTTGCTTTCTAATACAAAAATGATCTATCTGATTTCTGGTTCTATCATCTAGAGATATCCATGTTGTTTTTTGTATCTCTCTGTGTAGAAATATTGCTCCTCCAGTGACCATGTTAGACATATTTCAATTAATCTTTCTCCATTCTGATTTACCGTATCAATTCCTTCTTTCCCCATTATTTTTTTTGACGTAAGTGTTATCTTTTCCTACCTTGGTGTTGAAGTCTCCCATAACAATTAGGATGTTGTGTTTAGGGATTTTGTTAATGAGTTGCTGTAGTTGGTAGTAGAAATAGTCTTTTATTTCATCATCTGCATCGTTCGTGAGTGCATAGCATTGTATGATTGTCATTTTTCCGTGCCTTATTTTGTATCATGCTCTTAATATATGACTGTTCACTGGTTCCCATTCTTTAAGGCTCTTTGCTGCTACAGTTGACATAAATATACCTATTTCTTCTTGGTACTTCCTATCATCTCTGTAGTACAGTAGAATAGACAGAGACTTACATCTTACATCATTTCTGTGCCATTAAATGTCACATGGGGCTCACATAGTTGTTTGCCAAGTTTTCCTATTTTAAGCGAGTTTTTCAATTTCATCAAGGGATGTTATGCCCACTAAACTGGCTTCTCTTAACAATGTCCTCTTTAGAGTTTCACATAGTCAACCTCTTTTTCTTTGGCCTGTTGTGCTCCACTTGATAGCTCCACTAGTCAGAGACTAGTAGAATTTTATTTCCATAGTCCTATTTGCATGACCAAAATCCATTTTTTAGCATATAAAAGACCATCATAAAGATAATATGGCACTACCATAGATCAGGATGCTGGCACCTGCCACACTTTGTACTTGAGCACTGATAATGTGAGAAGCTTATGAGTTTGATTGTAGATTGTGACCATGAGTTATTTATAATTATTCATAAATTAAAAGAATTTTTTAAAAGAATTTTAAAAGAATTTTAAAAAACATCTGAAATCACAGGCATAGAAGCCGAAGAAAAGAAAGACTTCTTAAAAAACTCAGTGACTACAAAAGCTCTGAAGTGATTGTCTTTGAATGTGAATTCTGCATATACAGAGAGAAGAGGTTCTCCATCAAGAACTTCACTGAAAATAAACTGCATTACAAAAACTCATTCTGCTCATTGAAAAGAACCAAAAGAGGCCTTAAGAGATTATGAAAAGAGCCTCTTACAGAATGATCTACTACAGACAAATGTCATGTGAAGTGTCACAGATATCTATGAAATATGTTTAATTAATCAGTATGGAATCAACCTGCATGATTAAAAAATCATTTAAAAATGATCTGAAAAGCTACTGACATAGGAAAAACAAAAAAAATGTACATCAGCATAAAAATAGCTCTCAGACCAGTTCAACTAGTTTCTCTGCGATCTAAGCATCGAGAAAGGAGCAAGCAGTTTAAATAATCATTTGAACACTACTTTAACCTCTACTCCAAGGATAAAATCAGTGACTAGTACCCAAATACCATGTATGATAATAGCTTAACAGGATATCCGTAAGTCCTTCATCATGTGCTACATCTGACATCTTTTCCATGCCATTAAATGTCACATAGGCCTTGCATGGTAGTTTGCAAAGTTTTCCTGTTTTCGCCAAGCTTTTCAACCTCATCAAGGGATGTTATGCCCACTAAACTGGCCTCTCTTAATGATGTCCTTTATGGTTTCACGTGGTCAACATCTTTTTCTTTGGCCTGCTGTGTTCCACTTGATAGCCTGTTTTGGAACTCTGTTTCTTCTCATCACATGACCAATATATATCCATCTCCTTTTTCTGATCACCCATGAGACAGGTTGTTGTTCACTCATCTGCCTTATCTCTGCATTTGAATGAAGCTTAGGGTGGCAAAAGTTAAACGGTTAGTCAGTAGCTCCAGACAGATGGTCAGCCAACATAGAATGGGTGTAATCAGTCAGCCAACATAGAATGGGTGTAATCAGTCAGCCAACATACAATGGATGTAATCAGTCAGCCAACATACAATGGGTGTAATCAGTCAGCCAACATACAATTGGTGTAATCAGTCAGCCAAAATAGAATGGGTGTAATCAGTCAGCCAACATACAATGGATGTAATCAGTCAGCCAACATACAATGGGTGTAATCAGTCAGCCAACATACAATTGGTGTAATCAGTCAGCCAAAATAGAATGGGTGTAATCAGTCAGCCAACATAGAATGGGTGTAATCAGTCAGCCAACATACAATTGGTGTAATCAGTCAGCCAAAATAGAATGGGTGTAATCAGTCAGCCAACATAGAATGGATGTAATCAGTCAGCCAACATAGAATGGATGTAATCAGTCAGCCAAAATATAATGGGTGTAATCAGTCAGCCAACATAGAATGGGTGTAATCAGTCAGCCAAAATAGAATGGGTGTAATCGGTCAGCCAACATAGAATGGGTGTAATCAGTCAGCCAAAATAGAATGGGTGTAATCAGTCAACCAACATAGAATGGGTGTAATCAGTCAGCCAAAACAGAATGGGTGTAATCAGCCAGCCAACATAGAATGGGTGTAATCAGCTAGCCAACATAGAATGGGTATAATCAGTCAGCCAAAATAGAATGGATGTAATCAGTAAACCAACATAGAATGGGTGTAATCAGTCAGCTATCATAGAATGGATGTAATCAGTTATTCTAATCTGAAGGAGATGGTAAAAAGGAAATTGAAGCACTTATGGATGTGTCCAGGGTGCAAGGATGATGGTCCTCCTTAACTAACTGTTGTCTACAAAAAAAGAACCACTAAATAAAAGTACCACGCTATGGTCAGCTGATAGTTATGAGAGATATAAATACAACAGTAGGAACAGATAACATAGGCTGAAAGATATTTTTGGTAAGGAAATTCTTGGTATGAGAAATAAAAAAATAATAAAATGAGCTATCATTTGTTTCCACAGTGGTATAGTATCTGGATATACACTTTTCATATAAAAGAATATTAATAAATGTGTATATAAATGAACATCTAAATTAACAACCATATTGACTTCATAATGCTTAAAATAAATGCTTAAAATAAAACTCAGTTCCAGGCATCACAGCCTAATAAAGACTAGATGTTGGAACTGATCATGTTCTTGTTGAGTGCAAAATAAAAGCAAAGCTTACAAAATTAATTTCTGATATAAAAGTAGAAGAATGTATTTCAGTTTTACAAATAGATATAATGATCAGAAATAATTTATTGGTCCAACAAAATTAAAAACATTTGATGTAAATGAAAATATTAAAAATGAACTGAAAGTTTGATATTTTCAGCAAGTTCTCATGTTTAAAAAATATCAAAGAAGTATGAGTAAGATGATAGAAGCTTATGAAAATGCTGAAAAAAAAAACCTTTGAGAGTTGAGAATCAATGAAAAGAAGAATTGATTCCCAACCAACATGAAAAATGACAGAATAAAGAATTCAGTAGAACTATAAAATATTCAACAGTACCCACAAGCAGAGAATAGCTGCCATACATAGATTCACATGCATTGTATGCCCACCTTTCACACTAGGAGGATCTCTCTGACAGCTAATTTACACGTTTCTATGCATGTATTTAAGTGGTCATTTATATCATGTACAAGATTGTCAGAATGTCAGCTTGTTATTTTTTTAAAATTTTGTATGATCATCATATTATCTCTGTTATCTGTTCTTTGTAAAAGAATAACCACAAAGGACTAAGGAGGCATTCAAAGATATACCATTAAATTAAAGCAACAGAAGCAGAAATACTGTAGCTGCAAGAACAGGAGGTAGTACACAAGACAGCTGGGGGAAAAAATTACTGAGTAGCCTCAGTGACAGACAAAACATAGTGGGATATTGCATCAGAACAAGGGGTTTTTACGAACAAGACAAGAACAACATTGTCAAATAAATAAAATGAAGATAGAAAAAAGAAATACCTAAGAAACTTAGAAAACACAATAATCATACCAATACTTATGAAAGAAAACATGATGTACTGATACAGAAAATAAATAATGTTATTTATACCATGAAAAGTCATTTGTCAAAAAAAAAATTTTTAACCAATATTAAAAATGGCCATGAATGAAGATTAAGCAGGTTCTAAGACTTCTTATATCTTATAGAAAGAGCAAAGGATAGATGATTGTGAAAATCAGTGATGACCAAAGCTTGACAGGTATGGACCAGAGAGAGAGAAGACTTCCTAAGCTGTCATCTGTCATGACCACATGTTTGCCCTAATAATGATTATTAGACAAAGTTTTGAATGGAACACAACTGTTTATCTAATGTATCCACATTCTGCTAAAGTGTTTGACACTTTGATTCAGAGAAAAAATGTTGAAGATCTCAACACATTCCACTAAAAATAATCAATGTTATTAGAAACTTCCAATACATATTGCATGCCAGAGTACATTACTTCTATACTCGCTGCATTCATTTACATAAATTTAGCTATTAGTGTTTACAAAAATGAATTTTTCTTTAGTGTCTACAAAATGTAATTTTTCTTTTTCTTTTGTAGCCAGATTCCAAATCGTCACTGCTGCCTCTTCGTGTGGTTTCCCCTGGTGAAAATATCCAGGTAGAAGACTTGCAGGTTCACATTACAACTGCAGTGTATTATGAAGACTATCCTGCTAAATCTGGATTCAATCTTTTTTTGAATGGTTGGGCAAGACACAATACTTCCATGAGTTTCAAGTGCTGCCTGTTACGGTCTTTACCAAGTGGTGCCATTATTGATGATACTTTCACAGAAGTGAAGTCTTATATCTATCACATTTATGATCAATGGATAGTGGATATGCAGAATACAGAATTCTCATGCTCCATTTCCAAGAAGCAAATTGCAGGCATAGAGAACGCTAAATTTAGCTATGTAGCTTTCGCTAAAGAGTCCTGTCTGAATGTACCATCTCTTGCCATGAAAATAATTTATCCACAACCAAGGCTAAATTCAGTTGGCATATGCTTGAAAATAACTTATGGCTCCTTAAATCCTGAAAATATGATTGAGTGGTTTGAGTACACACGACTGATGGGAGTGACAAAAGTGTTTACCTATTACTTTGAAGTGGATGTGCCAACCATGACTGTATTACAGTACTATCAAAGTATTGGGTTCCTGGAAATGCAACCCATACACCCTGCAGTATCAAAGGGTATTGGTCTCAAGATTTGTGTTTATCTGTATTTGTTGTTATTATTGTTATTTTTCTCTCTCTCTGTGTCGTAGTTGGTATAGTCAACATTACTTCAGATATCACAATTACTAATGTTAAAGTTTTCAACTTGCATGTTTCATGCTGATAGGCAAGGATGATCATGCTTCTTCAATTTGTGTAGTCCTTGACATATCTAATTAGATCAGTCTGCCTTCATTTCTCATTCTTCTTGGTTAGCACTTTTGGTATTGTTCTACTTCTTTTTTTTTGCCTTGCTTGTTTTGTTTCCTAGTTATTGTTCACATAGATTCTTCAGTTCAATTTTAAAATTTTCATTTTCTTCAGATGTTTTTAGTTTTGTTGGATCAGTAAGATAATATCAACATTTTAAAAATATTGTTTTCATTCATTTTCATCTGTTCTCTCATCTTGTAGTAAATTTAGAGAACTTGGTAATTACTGAAAAATTCAATAGAAAAGAAAGAGGAGGTGGGGGGGGGGGGGGGGTGGGCAAGAGAAAAATATCTCAGTAGCATGACCAAGTGGTGTGGAAACAGAAAAGCATCTAAACTGATTGGGAACATTAAAGATCACATAAAGGGCAGAAGCATGACATACAGAGAATGAATGAATTCTCTCATCATTAAAGTTTACTGAGAAGATTTTTGAACTGTTCTATAAGTCTATAGCAAATGGTCAGGTAATCAGGTTTCTTTTCATTTCTTCCATAATAATTACACATTAATTATTTTTTATTATTTTCATGTTCTTTACTTTTTTTCTCATTTCTGATATATGTTATTCTGTGTTAGTAAAACTCAATGCAAAAGGCAGCCTGTTTAGTTAAATTGTTTAGTTTAAATTTGTTAGTTCTTTCATGGTCATAAATGTTTATCATCTTAGTTATGATCTTATATTCTTTGCAGTTTATTCTGTCTTCCTCTTTTTTTTTAATCACAATCCAGAGTATATACTTACTATTAGCTTCTTTGATTTTTCTTGATCTTTTTATTTTTTTGTAATCTAAATCAGAGATACCTTACAGATTGAGATAACTTTTTTTAAGGAAAGAGCAGAAGGGAAGACTATGATGGTTCTGTCTCCCAGAAAATATGAGCAGGAAGTTCTAGACAGCTGATGCAATGAAGATATTGCACAAACATCATATTGGATTGAGGATGGGTTGAGGTGTCAGTTCCTTCTGTTTGTAAGATGGATGCATGAGAGCACCACTCCTGCATTTTGAAAGTTTTTACGCATAATGAGACTTAATTTGTTGCTCGAATATCTTTCTCTCCCTATGAGACACTGATAATCCTGAAAGCACACAAGCCAATAGTGTCTTTGAAGCATGTGTTATCTATCAGTACCATGCAGAGATAAAGCCATTGAATCAACTGACTACAAAATTTCAAGTTGGAAGAAAAGCAATGAGCACACAGTTGTAACGTTTCAGTTTACACCTTAATCATACAAAAACATACAGGGCAAAGAAGATAAATCAAGTCTCTAATCATTTTAATGGCCTCAACCACTGAGCAAGTCTGATTTTCAAGAAATAGCCATTAAACAATGTCACTCTGATGATAGAAGCTGTCTGGCACTCGAGAACTGCTACATACAGGAATTTGAGATACTGGAACCACACAGTTTGAACTCGGAATTCAGCAGCACTTAACATTCCTCTTCTCCACAATCATATTGCCTCTCTACTAAGTTCTGCTCTTTCCTCACCTGTAACTTGTTTTTCAAAACTTTCACTGTATTAGGCTACAAACTTTCTACCCCAAACACATTCATCTATTCCACCCATCCTTTTCTTGGCTTGATTACCATTGTATCCCTCTTCTTTCTGCTGTCCTCATCCCCTCTTTATTACCAACCTGTCACACCTCACAAATCTTTAAATGTTAACAATACTCCATCAATGCACTCTCAGACACAGCTTCTTGCAAGTCTTTGCTAAATGGTTCTCTTTTTTTTCTACTATTTTATTTCCATTCTTATTTGTTATATATCATTCATGTGAATTTATATTTTATCTTCTTTCCCTATTTCTTTGTCCTGCATGTTTTTTTGCATGATTAAAGTGTAAACCAAAACATTAAAACTGTGTGCTTATTAATTAACAAAGCTTTTTCTACTTTTGTTTTTAAAAGTTTTAACATTTTGTTATCATAGCTTTACTGCAGTGGCTTTGTGTATATGTATATATTTAGTCTTATGTATATTTATACCTAAAAACTGTCTGAATTCAAGTTGACTAACCCAATTCTTGTTTCTGAACTCCACCATGAAAGCATGTCAAATTTCTGTTCAGTTTTCAGGCTTTGGTATGTGCATGTTAGAAGGCATAAACTAAGAAGATAAGACAGGATGTGAACAGCCTCCGTTTTCTATTTTCAATAAATTTCTTGACATGGTTTTCTCAGCTGAGCTCATTCATTCATTTATTTGCATGTTCCTTGCGGAACTTTGTCTCCCTAACAGCACTCCTGTAGGCCTCTTGGTTGTGAGCACGATACCCTGCTGCCGATGCATCCATTTGCAGATTATCAACAATGTCTTGCAGCCACCTTCCCCTTGGTCTTCTTCTCTTTCTTTTTCCCATTATGTACCTTTCCAAAACAGTCTAAATTCTCATGCTGTTTAATGTGTCCAAAATATTTCAGTTTTCTCTCTTTAATCCTCTTTAGTAGCCAGTCTTTTTCAGTATTAAGTTCTTGTAGTATTTGTTCTTTTTTTGTGTCCATGATATTTGAAGAACTCTTCTGTAGCATTTACATGTAAAGGTATTTATGTGTTTCTCAGCTGTTTTGTTAAGTGTCCAGGTCTCACAGGCATATGTTGTGATGGGAAAGAAACATGCCATTAAAAATCTTATTTTTGTAGTTCTATCTGTTGCTCTCCACAGCTTATTTAGTTGTTTTATTTTCTGAAGAGAGATAGATAACAAGACTTACATGTCAGAAATATTCAATTTCTGTCTTGTGTTTTGTAGCAAAGCAGATAAATAAATGTGTGTAAATATCAACACAGAGAAATCAAGAACCACTGTTCACTTTCTCATCGAAACAGAAAGCAGGTAAATGAAATAACCTTCAGGATGGACAACTAACCCACTTACTGATGAGTAACTCTTGACTCAAAAATGACCTGGAAGCAATGCATCAGGAATGCAGAAGCAAAAGCTAGAAGAAAGGTAGCCATATTAAGAAACTGAATGGAACAAGATGCGGAGCCAGTGGAAGAATCCTCAAGAATGTATAGCAGCAAAGTATTCTACCACATTTAGAATATGGCTCAACAGCTTGGTGCACAGCATCAAACACTATGCTACATAATCTAGACAAGATCACAATGGATTATCACAGATGCTATGAGGTCCACACCAATAGTAATATCTGGTGTTTAAGTGCTAAAAGAACGTAGAGACACAAAGGTCATGACCTTGGGAGAGAAATTCTTCAGCTTTGTAAGCCATCCCCTAAAGCAGAGATTCAATAACTTGGCATTAAGATGGCTTAAAAGAAGCAGGTTCATTCATCAGGCCGAGCGTTTGTGAAAGCTGATACCTGACCTACAAACTGTAGTCACTCCATTATCATCTGTACCAGAGCATACACTGTGGAAAGAAGCAGATTGTACACAAATAACTATTCAAACTGAAGTGAAAGGTGTGAAAGCTGATGAGATGCAAAGTAGTCCTGTAAGATCAACAGCCACACTTAGTGTGCTAGATGACAAATATCCATGTGACACCTGGATACGTGTGTATACAGATGGATCTGCACACAATGCCATAAAGAATGGAGGGGCAGGAGCATGCTAAATATCCAAACAACACCACTGACAAGATTTCCATGCCTGCTGGAAAATACTGCAACAACTATGATGCAGAAGTTAGGGCAATTATTGCTGCAGTTGAAAAACTATCAGATTCCTGAATTGATACATGCCCCATAGTAATTCTCATGGATGCAAGATCATTACTGGACACTCTTTAGTGCAACAAACTACCAGACTTAAGGGTGCCTTGTCAAAAATTGGCTCACAAAACAGAGTCATCTTGTAGTGGATTTCATCCCACTGTGGGATATCAGGCAATGAGAAAGCTGACCATCTGGCCAAAGAGGGCACTGAAATGAAGCAAGCAGACACATCGATCACTTATAATCAGAAGAAAAGCATGATAAAAACCTGCAAGAAACACAACCACCACCACATGATGATATCACATACTAAACTGAAAGGAATAAGTCACCATTTTCATCTCCAAACAGGACAGCCGAATTCCAAGTCAAATGTATACAAAGTTTAAAGTTAGTACTACTACTCTTTGTACATGTGGCCAGGTAACTGTGGAACATATCCTCCAAAACTGCACCAAGACACTGAGAAGCAATTACTGGCCCAGTGAAACCGCCAAAGAAAATAAGCTCTACGGTTCTGTACATGAATTACAAAAAACAGTGAAATTTATCCAGGACTGCAGATATAGACAGAAAATGCATACAAAAAAGAAGTAGCAAAGCAGCTAATTATCTACATATTTTATTTTTACTATTTATTGATTAATCTCATACAGAAAAAATTTACATGAAATAACTGGATAGGAGTTCATGTACAGAAATATTAGCAAGATGAACAGTTCTTTCATGTTTGCTTTTCCTCTCCGTGTGTGTGTGTGTCATCTGTGTTTCAGTTTATATATTTATTAACATATTTATGTCGAAGTATTTATTATTTTAACTTCCATCATCTGTATATGATTTCTGTGTGCATCTACATGGGCATTGACAGTATTTGCATAATTTATGTGCACACTATTGGTGTATCATGTGCTCTTTCAGGTTAACTTGTAAAATGAACATTTCTTTCATTGTTAACCCAGGGCCACTTTTCATATTCTGTCTTCCCATTTTTTCTTTTATTGTCTCTATGCCAAACTTAAGCTCATCTCATTTTATTTGAATGTGTGCTTTCTGTTATAAATTTTGTCATTCTTGTCTCTGTAATGCAAAATTTAGCTTGTTACCCATTTCTGCTAGCCTGCTTTGTCTATAAATTTGCCTCTAGAATGTCTTAAATCAAAATATTTCTAGATGGACATAAAAGAGGATTTGTGAGACCTCGGTTTGAGCAACAAGCCTGGGTTGATGAAGTTATGGCAGCTAATGACTGTAAACACAGAATGGCTAAATTTGACTATGTCATTATTTTGGATATGGATGAGTTCATTTTGCCCAAGGAAGGACTACGGTCATACTATGATTTATTAAAGGTTGGCAGTAAATATTATTATTCTTTAATAAAATTTAATATAAATATTAGTTAAGAGTATAAAAGCACACTTACTTACATCTTTCCCGTGCCATTAAACATCACTCAGGGCTCGCACAGTTGTTTGCCAAGTTTTCCTGTTCTTGGCGAGTCTTTCAACTTCATCAAGGGATGTTATGCACACTAAACTGGCTTCTCTTAACAATGCCCTCTTTAGAGTTTCTGTGGTCGACCTCTTTTTCTTTGGCCTGTTGTGTTCCACTTGATAGCTTGTTTTGATATTCTCTGATTGTTTCTTCTCATCACATGGCCTACATATGTCCATCTTCTTTTTCTAATCACTCATGAGACAGGTTGTTGTTTGCTCATCTGCCTTATCTCTGCGTTGTTCTTGAATTTGTTCCACTTTATACCAAATATTTTCCTGAAGCATTTATTTTCAAAAGAGTCTAATTTTGTGTCTATTTCTTTAGTTGATTTCCAGCTTTTGCATACATAAATGAGGGTGGATATCACATTTGAACTGAATAATCTTAACTTGGTTTTTGTGATTATAACTGTTGAATTCTATATGTTCTCAAGATTTTTGAAGGACAACGCTGCTTTTGCAATTCTAATTCTGACTTCCTTCCTGGTGTTACCATCCTGGTCTATGTAGCTGCCAAGGTACGCAAATTGGTTTACTTCATCAATGACTGTTCTTTTTACATATATTTTTCCTTCTTGATTAATGAGAAGTTTCATTATTTTTGTTTTGTCTTTGTTAATTTCAAGACCTATTTTGCTAGCCAAAGAAGACAGGGAATCTGTTTTTTCCTGCATCGATTTCACATTGTCACTGATAAGAGTTATGTCATCATCTGCAAAATCAAGATCTTCTATTTGGGTCCCATGTACCTAATCAATGCCAGTTCTACCTGTACAGCATCTTTTCATTATAAAGTCTATGGCAATTCCAAAAAGCAAGGGAGATAATATACATCCTTGTTTCATGTCTGTTTCCATCTGAAACCATTCGCTCATCCCTTCTTCTGTCTTGAAGCATAAACAGATCAGTTGTAGAGATATCAAATATTAAAAGCACACAGGCCTAATGAAAAATAATAAGCAAATTTTTTTAAGATTTTTATTTCATGTATAATAAAGCATGTTGCTTTGAACTGCATATCCTTAAAGTTCTTGCTACGCTTTGACACAATGATTTGACTGATTTTTAACTTCAGCATTCTCTTTTTTCCTCTATTCTCTTAGTTTATCTTGTATATTTGTTCTCCATTAGTGTTTTTAGCAAATACTATAGCATGTTATTGTGGACAGTTATGTCAACAAAAATACAATATACTAAGAAAAGAATGTAACAAAAATATAAGTAGGTGGTTAATTTACCAACAAGTTCAGAAACACCAGCTTGAACATCACACATTTTAGATCAAATTCAGTTAAATGGAAAATAAAGAAGAAATAAAACAACAGAATATATATTATATAAAATTTGCAGCAACTAAATACATTATACTAAAGCAGGATAATTTTATAATAGATGAAACGTATTTCAGTGCAATTCAGTTTGCCATCACTGGATATATTGAACAAAAAAATATTTTTACTTTAATTATGTATTACCCTCCAGCACTTCACATTGCTTAAAGTAGATGAAAAAAATTAAATATGGACTCTTTACTTCCAAATATAATTAAGTGGTTCCAAAATGTGCTCTTATAAAAGGTTCAATGAATGATTTATGCAAGGTGCAAAAACATGTCTATAATTTGAATCTGAATATCACTTAAATTTTGGCTATAGCCATGGCATTTTTATTTTCATTCCCATGACACAGGTTTATAACCATTCCATTGAACCAGAGGATTAAAAAAAATAATTTACAGAGCAGAAAGTAATAATAGGTGAAGTGGAATAATGAAACAGCAATGGCTGACAAGACTGCACAAGAAAAAAAAGCATTTGCCTTGGGATTGACTCACACATCTCCTTAAAAGCAAATGGAAGAAAAGAAGGTTGTGTCACATTTGAAGAATAAATGTAGTAAAGTAAAATATGTAGATATGGATGACTTGAATAAACTGAGATGGCTTACTAAAGGCCAATGTAGAAGGGAAGTTTGCTATAAAATGTTTGTTCCTTAGCAAGATGATAACATGGACAGAAGTGGTATGCCACCACTACAGACTGATATGTGTTCTTCTCCAATTTCATACCACATAGTATTTTTTTGCGTTGGTGACAAATGATTAAATGTGAAGTCTTGAATGTATATATGAACAATGAATGTATTTGTGTGTTTGTGGATGTGCATATATATGGGCTTCATTTTGTAAGTTATATATGAACAATGAATGTATTTGTGTGTTTGTGGTTGTGTATATATGTGGACTTCATTTTGTAAGTTCATGTGCATATAATGAAATTAATAAATGTTAAGTAAGTGTTTATGCAAAGCAGCATGTGATGTACATTTTAGTTTTAATTCTCATGGACTTTTTATGATCATAAATACAGGCAGCAGAAAAGCAAATGCCAAATGTAGGAGCCTTCAGTTTTGATTCGTATGTTGTAATGAAAGACTGGAAACCTACTAGAGCATCTCCAGTACATGTAAGTCATTATCACTTCATTATGTTTGGCTTGGAAGAATTTAACCAATAAATACCAGTTGTTCTTATTTGGCATGATCGGTTAAAAATCTCCTAGTGTCTGTCACATCTTTGTAGCTCAAGACAAAAAACAGACACAAGAGAGAAAAGAACCCATATTACAAGTAAAGAGTACATATATTGACTGCCTACAGAAAGCAAACATGAAACTAAAAATGGTAGGAATGAAAACGGCTGGGAGAGATATAAAAAAGTGTGAAGGATAATGACTTTTATCGAAGCCTAAGGCTAAAGAAAACTAGCCTGTTGATGTCATTTTAAATGTCATTTAAAAGTCTTTGCTGTAGATGTGTCTACTGAAATGGTTAAGGATCAGCTTAAAGGTAAGATGAAAAATATGGAACCTTTGGTGAATTTGTCTCTTTATACTTGGTTTGGATTTCATATATTATGATATGATACCAGTTGTAGATGGCACTTTTGTGGGATTCACAGCTAGATCTTTTACCCATCATCATCATCAGGTGCCGTGCTGACTAGTGTTGGCTATTATGCTTCTCCAGAGTACAAGATCCTTCATGCAGGCCATCAGCTCACTTGGTGATCTCCTCTCACACCATCCTGTCAGACTGTCCAGTATCATTTCTCTTGGTCTTCCTCTTGATCTTCTTCCTTCTATTTTTTCTGTTGTTATAATATTTTCTATGTCCCTTCTTCTCACTGCATGTCCTATGAAAGTACATTGTCTCTCTCTTATCTTTTTGACAAGATATTTTGTCTCCCCAGCTCTTCTCATACATTCTTCATTAGTTATTTTTGCTGTCCAGGGGATTTGCAACATTCTTCTAATAAACAACATTTCTGCTGCTTCCAATGATTTTTGTGCAGACCTGCCTATTGTCCATGATTCACTTCCATATAACAGGATAGGTTCAATATAGCATTTTAGGACTCGTTTTCTAACACTCATTGATTATGATGTGTTGGATAATACGTTTCTCATTCTCTGAAATGCAGTCTTTGCTTGGCCTATTCTGTTCCTAATTTTTGTTCTACATTTCCCATCTGAAGTTATTACTGCTCCAAGGTATGTGAATTTCTTTAGAATAGTTCCATTTAATTTTATATTGCATGTTGATGGATTCTGTTTCTTAGATATAACCATAGTCTCTGTCATTTTGATGTTCAAAGTAAGGCCTTTCTGTTCATTTTCTTTTGCGACTTTATCCAAAGAGATTTTGCAGGTGTTGTTGGTTCTCAGCTATCAGTACTGTGTTATCAGCATACCGAAGGTTGTTAATATTGTATCCTCCAATTTGTATGCCTGGTTCTGTGATGATCGTTCTTAGAATATTCTCACTGTACAGAGAAAAAAGGTTTGGAGATAGTACACATCCTTGTCACACCCCTTGTTTTATAGGTTGATATTTTCCAGTTCTATTTTCAACTTGAATTGCTGCTTCTTGCTGCCAGTATAGATGTTTTACAATCCTCAGGTCTTTGCTATCTATAATGATGTCTTCAAGCATTTTAATAATTTCATTATGTTTCACCTTGTCAAATGCCTTGGTGTAATCAATGAAGCATAACTAGAGATCTTTCTGTACTTCTAAAGCTCTTTCTGTTAGTGTTCATAAAGCATAAATGGCATTATGTGTTCCCTTTCCTTCAACAAATCCAAACTGTTCATCTGCTATTTCCATTTTTATCTTTTTCCTTGTTCTTCTCATAATGATTCTCAGAAGTAGCTTCGTTATGTGAGATGAGAGACTGATAGTCCGGTGGTCATCACATTCCTTTGCACCTGGTTTCTTTGGTAGTGCTATAAACGTGGATTTAATCAGGTCACTGGGAATATAACCACTGTTGTAAATGTCATTCAGTAACTTGGTTATTATTTTTATTCCTGTCTTCTCTGGTGCCTCTATTTCTTCTACTGTTATATTATCAGGCCCAGTCGTTTTTCCTTTCTTCATGCGTTTGATGGCATCTATGATTTCATCTTCAAATATTGGTGGCCCCTCACAGTTTTCAGTATCTGGTGTTAATTCTGGTCTTTCTCCTCCAATGTACTCTGTCCACAATGTCTTCTTTTCCCATTAACATTTTACCTTCTTTTGATTTCAAGCATCCTGTGGTATATTTTGTTTTCCTGTCTGTGAGTTCACTAATTCATTTGTGCATGTTTTTGCTGTCTTTATTATGAGAGTCCTCTATCTGTCTGCACTGTTCATTTAACCACATTTCCTTTGCTTCTCTGAATTTCTGTCCTATTTCTTAATTTATCTTGCTGTATTTTTCTTGGTTATTTTTACTCCTTCTCCTCTTGTCCATCAGTCCTAAGATGTCGCCTGTCATCCATTTATTTTTAGGGGCTTCTTTTTTTGGTGGTATTATCTCCTTAACAATTTGGTGGATAGAGTCTCTTAACATAGCCCATTGTTCGTCTATACTACTTATCTTTGCTGTTGCTATTTTACCCACAGAAATTAAAAATTAAAGCCTTTGAAGTCACCACATCAAGCATGCGAGTGGAAATTGAAGCTGTGTAGGTGGCAATGGAATGGTTAATTGCTCATGATATTGTTAATGGTGTCACTGTGATGGATTCACAGAGTATGCTTTGTAAGATTGAGAAGAATTTGTTTTGCAAAGAGTGGGTTCAACTGTTAAGGCAGTCAGGTGTGACAAGCCTAATGTGACTTTACTGTCCAGGGCATGCGAGAGTACATGGCAATGATGTGGCCAACAGACTTGCTGGACAGGCTAAAATAAATGCCAGGCTGTCAATGGACAAGGGGGACATTGCTAGGGCTGTACTGGACAGATTGCAGGAAAATGAAGAGCTGGAATGGACAAACAGTGTAGCTGTGAGGAGACTGCTGGAGCTAGGACAAATTAATGGTCCTGGCAGGAAATCCGAACTGTGTGGCAGAAAACGCATTGTAAACAACCAACATTTGACAGGAACATACTCTTGGATGGATGCTGCGGCATGCGGCAGAGAATATATAGGATTGTCCCGAATGCAGTGATGTCAAAATCTGAATTTTGAACACTGAACTTTGGATTAAAAATTGGGTGTTTTACAGTGAATGATGTGGATAGTACAGCATTTAACTTTTGAAATCTTTCTTCTTACATCTTCTTACATCCTTCCTATGCTGTTAAACGTCACATAGGGCTCACTTAGTTGTTTGCCAAGTTTTCCTGTTTTCAGCGAGTTTTTCAGCTTCATCAAGGGATGTTATGCCCACTAAATTGGCTTCTTTTAACAATGCCCTCTTTAAATTTCACGTGCTTGACCTCTTTTTCTTTGGCCTGTTGTACTTCACTTGATAGCTTGTTTTATTTTTTAAACCTTTAGGGAAGTGAAATGTTATGGATTTTATATTTTAGTTATACATGAGCAATTTTTGGGTATGAATATATCAAAAAATACACAAAGCTACTACATTAAAGCTGTGATAACAAATACCTTGTTTTAATTCTTATTACTTCTTGTTAGTTGGTTAATTAGATGAATGTGTATGCTTTATAGTTTTTCAAAAAGATATGGAAAGTGAAAGAAAAGAGAGGAAATAAAATGTCTATGAAAAACAACATCCAAATATATTGGCACATATGCCTTTTAATAGACAACAGATAAATATACACAGAAAAACCTGTCTGAGTTTTGCTCTGGTTGAAGATCATACACAGACTATGCACACAGACCAGAGTAGAAATAGGAGGAGGGGTGGGAAAAGCAGACAATGATGGAGTATGATCAACTGAAAGAATAAGGCCAGTTGAAGAGTGAAAAAAATATCATAGAGCAGAGAAGCAGCATAGCAGAAGTGGAAAAAGACACAGGAGCATTGGTAATGGACAGGAAGAAGGATATAAAACAAACTGTATCTATATCTGCGCTATCAGTGTCAAACATGGACACTTAACAACTGACAATAATATGAAAATTATCATTTCAGAAATGAGATGTTTAGGGAAAATATTAAATTAACAAAAAGAGACAAAATCAGAAATGACACAGTCGGAGCAAGGGTTGAAGGAACACCAGAATTAAACAGAACCCAGGAATAAAAAGTCAAATTGTTGGCCACATTACATGACTACCACCAGAGAGTTTAGCATAGAAAATATTCATTCTAAGAATTGCAGGAAATGAAGAGATGCCATCCATGGAGGTGGATGGAGAAAATTACACAAATCATCAAATCCCATTATATGAATGAAATCATTGAGGTCCATCAAGATGTCTTTTTATCTCATTTACACTGAGAGGTTATGAAAAGCAAACAAGCGTAGTTTATAAAAAAGAAAAAGCTATACAAAGAAAGCTGAACTGAGAATTAAAAACAGCTACATTCACACATGAGAGTATGAGAGTAGTAATATTAACCCTTGTTGGTGCATAGGACATAAGAGAAAGCATAGCAGAACAAGTAGAAAAAAGAACAGTGGAAATGAATAGATAAGGATATAAAATTAAGTGTAATCAAAAGAGGTAATCAGAGAAAACTGAAATGAGACTTCAGACAGGCTGGATGGAGACACCTGGTGGAGACATCCAATCTGCAATATAACATGCTGTTCCAGTGCTTTATGAACATGCTCATTGGAAGAATAAGAGCAGATCATCATCATCATCAGGTGCCATGCAGACTGGCTTTGGCTATTATGCTTCTCCAGAGTACACGATCCTTCATGCATGCCATTAGCTCAGTTGGTGATCTCTCATACCATCTCATCAGACTGTTCAGTATCATTTTTCTTGGTCTTCCCCTGGCTCTTCTTCTCTCTGTTTTTCCTGTTGTTATAATATTTTCAATGCCCCCTGTTCTCATTGCGTGTCCTATGAAAGTACATTGTCTCTCTCTTATTTTTTTGACAAGACTTTTTCTATCTCCAACTCTTCTCAAACATTCTCCATGAGTTATTTTTGCTGTCCAGGAATTCACAATAATCTTCTAATAAACCACATTTCTGCTACTTCCAATGATTTTTGTGCAGACCTGCCTATTGTCCAAGAGCAGATAGCTGTGACAATAATGTATGATTTGTCTTTATGGTACTATTGATTATAATGCTGTAGAAATGGCACATTTTATATAAGATGCTGATGGAACTGATCTCCAAATCAAAGTGGAATGGGAGAAGCAGCCAAGCATGGAAAAGAGTTAGTCAGAGATTAAGGCAGCTGTGGGAAAAAAAAGTAATGGACAGGAAAAAAAAAATTCCACTTCTGCCTGTGCCAGTTTTCTTGCAGAGCAGACAGCAGATAGGTTTTCTTGCATGTATTTATCTTTCTGTTTTGTTGCCCCTGATAAAGCGTTTTTCTGAAATATTGGGTTGTTTTTTTTTTTCATAATCATACCTCCATTATCTCTTAACATTATCCTTTTTCCTTCCCCTCTCTTCCTTTTCTTTTTTTAAATAAAACTGCATCATACACCTCTGCCTAACTCTTCTGGAACCAGTTTTACTACAGCCACTACAGTAAAATCTCATTTTAACAGATTGCAAGGGGATTGGCAAACTACTCAGTTATACTGAAAGTCTGCTATATCCAGAATAATATATATTTATCTTCTTATATCTCCCAAGCTGTTAAACGTCACATAGGGCTCGCAAAGTAGTTCGCCAATTTTTCCTGTCTTCGGCGAGTCTTTCAACCTCATCAAGGGATTTTATGCCTGTTAATTTGGCCTCTCTTAACAATGTCCCACTTTATATATCTATAAAGAAGTGTGGCTGGGACCTGCAGACTTGACCTGTTATTACCAAGGCTCCATTATAAACAGGGTCCATTATAACGAGATTTTACTGTATTATGCGTATCCTAATTTAGGATGAAAGGTAGTGATTAATAAATGTAACATTTGTGCCAAAGAAGAACGTCAGTAACAAAACATAGTATCTTCTCATTTCCCTGAATACTGATGATAAAAAGGATGATAAATAAACGTCAAAGTAGCACCAGATGGAATACACTGTACTAAAAAGTCAAACAATTGACCACCCTGGGGCCCGCTTATATAGACAGACATGAAATTAAATACCTACATAATAGTAGCTGACTTTGTCATAGCCCCAGGGAACTGTAGCTTACAATATATATGGATACATCACAATACATTTAGCAATGAATCAATAATTAATGTCACCATGATCAATTAAGTCTGCATTGGATACCTTTCAAGGATTGGGGGAAAAAATAGCTGGGAGTATGAAAGGACGCAGATTACTGTGAATGAATGCTTATGTGTATGATTTCACTAACTACTTGTTTCATATTAGATGTTTTCCTATCTGTGCACTCTTCTTCTCATTCATCAGTATCTTTCATTTGCTGAATCATTCATGGTATCAATTATCAACATCACTAATTATTTCATTTGAACTTGTTATACAATTATATTTGTACAGGTGTGATTGGTAAGTTCTCAGCATATAGGTACAAATACTTGAAACACACAGATGATATTAGGTGCATTTGTAGATCAGGTTAATGTAAGATTAAACATCAAGTTTCAAGAAATTAACTGGAACCAATTTTTTTTCAGGCTACTGAAGTGGTAAGGGGTGGCAGAAATTGAGAAAATGGATAACATTTCTCATCGAGCAGTCATTTGCTACGTCTGCATCAAGGGCTTATCATCAAATGAGATCCATAAGGATATGGTAGAGACTAGGGGAGAGTGCTCCTTCTTACAACACAGTGAAGAAATGGGCAGCTCAATTCAAACATGGAAGAGAGAGTCTGGAAGATGATCCCCGTCCAGGAAGACCAAGAACAGTAACCACCAGCAGAATCCATGACATGATAATGGAGGATCGATGACTAACTGAGTGGTACATTGGTACTGAGTTGGGCATCTCCTAGGAATGTGTTCATGCAATTATTCACAATGATCTATCTTCAAATGACAAAGGTCTCTACTCAATGGGTCCCAAAACTTCTTGGAGCTGATCACAAATGACAGCGTCTCAACATATCAAAAGACAGTCTTGCCATTTTTCTGCAGATCCTGAAAGTTTCTTCAGAAATTTGTGACTATGGATGAGACTTGGGTTCATCATTTTCAACCAGAAACCAAAGAGTAGTCAAAGCAGTGGAAACATCATGGATCTCCACCTCCAAAGAGAGCAAAGGTGGTTCTTTCTGCAAGCAAAGTGATGGCTTTCCATCTTTTGGGATTCAGAAGGTGTGCTATTGGTAGACTATCTTCAAAAGGGTAGAAGGTCACTGGGGCCTATTACGCTAATTTTATGAAGCAACTGCGGGTCAAATTGAAGGAAAAACATTGAGGGAAATTGACGAGAGGAGTCATCTTTCATCAAGACAATGTTCCAGTTCACAAGTCAGTGGTGACAATAGCTGCCATTCATGAATGCGGCTTCCAGCTTCTTGAACATCCTCCTTATTCCCCATATTTGGCCCCTTTGGACTATTACCTGTTTATCAAACTCAAAAAGGAGCTCAGTGGTGCAAATATGCTTCAGATAATGACATCATTCGTGCTGTAGACCACTTTCTACTGGCACAAGATGCTGACTTTTACAAAGAAGGGATCCGTATGCTCCAGGATTGCTGAACTAAATGCATAAACTTGCAAGGGGACTATGTTGAGAAATAACCCAAAAAAGTTGTCCACAAACAATCCGTTGTACCTTATGCCGAGAAATTATCAATCACCCCTCATATCTAGGATTTTGCTCACTATCTGGGTCACCTAGATTCAACAATAAACTGATTATCTTTGATAAGACAATCCAGCATTTCTTTAGTTCATTTTTTTGTGAGTGGAATGGTTTCCTCTTCTACACAGGACAGCAGCTGCAGAATCAGCCAACACAAATGATTAATATGAAGTAGTCATATTCAATACATAAATCCTCTCAACTGTGGTTTCTTACATTTCATTAAGCATAATTATTTCTGTTATAATAAATGTAGTAATGTTTGTGGAATCTGTATTCACTTTCTTACTCAGATATGTCAGTTCACTAACAGGACAGTTGATCCCAACTATGATGGCTCTGACAAGAATACCAGATGGGCATTTAGACCAGCAATGACATACTGGGTACAGAATAATCTGGCTCACTGTAGAAAGCCATACACAATGTAAGTTTTTTGTGTGTATTTTTTACATTATTTTTTTTTTATTTGTAGTTTTGTGGAAACAAGTCTGAGTCCATAATAGAACCAGTGTGTGTGCATGCGTGCATGCATGCGTTCATGTGAGTAAGTGACTGAGCATTTTGCTTCGAATGGGAAAAGGAAATAGAATGCAAGTAATAAATGCATTATGCTATCCCAAGTCAATAAACTAGTCAGGAATGAACTTAGTACACAGGACTTAGTTCAGCTAAAATAAAATAATGAATTCATGTTATATCAAAAACAAGCAGGGATAACTCTTGACAGAGAATTCCAAAGTAGGCAACAAAAAAATTAAAAGAATATATAAATGAGCTATTTAAATTTTTTTAAAGGGTAAACCAGTGTGCCTGAAAGGCAATGAAATGGTGATTTTACCTAAAAATGGGTAAACACGCAAACAGTTTATGAACATAGGTGGTAGAGGTTATAAGAGTGATGAAAGAGTAAGCTATGACAAGAATATATAATTACACATATAGCAGATAATGCTACAGAAACTAGGAACAAAATCATTAAATTTATTACCAATATTACATAAAATAAAAGAAATTATTTGAGGTTTTCAAGAAAACATCAGGTTTTACCCAAGAGAATAAAATCGGAGATATGAACAGATGAGCTTTATATTATAAGTTATTAAAAGAAAAGAATTAGACATTTTTTTTTAACAATCAATAGCATTAAAATTAATTTTAGCAAAATAATGGGACAAATTAAAACATATTCATCATGAGAATGTGACTTGAAGTGAATACAGTCTTCCTCTTCTTCAGCTTTCCATTAGGGTTCACTGCTGCTGCAGATAAAGTTCGCATCCATTCCTCTTTATTCCTAATCTTCTCTCTCCAATTGGTAACACCAATTTCTTTTATATCCTTTTCAATGTTGTCTTTCCATCTCTGTCTTGGTCTAACCCCTTGGTCTTGTTTCCCTCATCTCTTGTCCATACATAATTTTAATTTGTCTGTTCTCTTCCATTCTTTCTACATTGCCCAACCACCATAGTCTGTTCAGTTTCAAGACATTTATAATTTGTTGGGATTTAAATAGTTCAGTTCAGTGATCTTTCTAGCTCTCCATTCTCCACTGTTGGCATCTTTTGTGGGCCCAAAGATTCTTCTTAGGATCTTGTTCTCTAAGATCTGCAATTGTTGTTCATCTTTCTTTATTGTAACTCCACGTTTCATGACTGCTGATCTTATTATAGTTTTGTAGATTGTTATTTTGGTGTTTTGGGACAGGATTTTGGATTTTAACAGGTTTTGCAAGACGAAGTATATTTTATTCCCTATCTTTACTCTGCTTTTAATTTCCTCGATTACTATGTTGCTTTTTTCTGTTGAAGGGTGTACCTAGATATTTGTATGTTTCTGCTTTCCTAATCATCATATCTCCAACATTTATATTATCTGGATCATTCTGCCTCTGGTCTCTTGATATCTTCATATACTCTGTCTTATCTTGGTTAATGGTAAAGTGGGCTTGAAGTGAATACACAAGTTTAAAAAAAAATTCACGTATACTTGCTTTATCTTACATCCTTCCCGTACCGTTAAATGTCACAAAGGGCTTGCATGGAAGTTTGCCAAATTTTCCTGTTTTTGGTGAACTTTTCAACTTTATCAAGGGATTTATACCTACTAGTCTGGCCTCTCTGAACAATTTCCTCTTTAGAGTTTCATGTGCTCGACCTCTTTTTCTTTGGCCTATTATGTTCCATGTGATTGCTTGTTTTGGGATTCTCTGACTGTTTCTTCTCATCACATGACTGACATATGCCCATCTCTTTTTTCTGATCACACATGAGACAAGTTGTTGTTCATTCATCAGCCTTATCTCTGTGTTGTTCTTGAATTTGTTCCACTTTATACTGAGTATTTTCCTTAGGCATTTGTTTTCAAAAGAGTCTAATTTCTTGTCTGTTTCTTTAGTTGTTTTACAGTTTTTGCATCCATAAATGAGGGTGGATATCAGATTTGAATTGAATAATTAGACAATCTATAACTAAAATCAAGTGCCTCAAGGAAATTTAATTAGAAAATAAAACAGTCAAATAATCTAAATTGTTAGCAGATGAGTTTTAAGATTGTCTGCATCCAGCAGTCTAAGCATATATGACACATGATGATTATATGTGGTATGCAGTGCAAGAAAATGCTGCAGTCATTTTTTTACTACAATACAACACAAAATTATTTGTGTAAGTTTCTAGTTTGTTTCATTGATTTGTCAATTATTTAATAAATATACATCAAAGATTATATAAAACTGTAAAGGACTGTTGTATGTGCATGTATATACCAACAAATATACTCATAAGTGAATGTTGATTACATGAATTGACCACAAGTATGTCTAAAAGTTTTATGCTACAAATTTTTACAAGTACGTGTAATGGAACAGACAGAACTACAAAAATAAGATTTTTAAGGGCATGCTTCTTTCCCATCACAACATATGCCCTTGAGACCTGAACACTTAACAAAACAGCTGAGAAACACATAAATGGTTTTGAATATAAATGCTACAGAAGAGTTCTTCAAATATCATGGACATAAAAAAGAACAAATATATCCATACTACAAGAACTTAATATTGAATAAGGCTGGCTAGTAAAGAGGATTAAACAAAGAAAACTTAAATATTTTGGACATATTAAATGTCATGATAATCTAAAACAGACCATCTTGGAAGGGTACATAATGGGAAAAAGAAAGAGAGGAAGACCAAAGCGAAGATGGATGCAAGACATCATTGATGATCTGCAAATGGATGCATCAGCTGCAGGACATCTTGCTTACAACCGAGAGGCCTACAGGAGTGCTGTTTGGGAGGCAAAGTTCCACAAGGGACATGGAAATGATTGAATGAATACACTCCGTCATTATGTGAGATATTTTTTAAATAAATAGTAGGATCAGGTTATTTATAAGTTAATATTATCTTGTATAAGTCTATATGTCTATATGTTAATGTATTTAATATCTATAAAATTTCCTCAATCTGTCAGGAAATCACTCATTAAGTCTCCAATTAAATTTTTCTAGATCCTCTTTTCCAAAGGAGATGTACATACTTTTACACTATCGCATCTGCAAGCATACCTGGAAAGGCTGTTCTGAGCGAGCACGTGAGAAGGACATAAGCATGCTGAAATACGAATTGTCCCTTGTTGACCGTATCCTTAGATTACCTTTGACTAAGATTTTAAGCAACAATGAAAATTACATGTATGAAATGATTGACTGGAGAAAGAACTATAGAAGGAATACAAAGGTGAAGCAATAGCCACTTTAATAGTGGAAAAATCTAGGACCATAAACTGTATAGCAAATTCTGGGGTCATGACCTTCTGATAGACCAAAACTATTTGTAAAATTTATAAACTAGGAAAAAAGTAGGAACAGCTTTATTACTTAACGAGCACAGAGTTGTGACATTTCAGTGTGAAACTTAATCATACATAAACACACACGATGAAGAAATATAGAGAGAAGATAAAATATAAATTCACATGAATGCTGTGTAAAAAATAGGAATTGGAAGAAACAGAATAAAATAAAATGAATGGAGCACTTGGCTGTTACGTGTAAGAAGCTGTGACTTGTAAAGAGGCTGTTTTCAGAAGTACGCATGGTAGAGTGTAGAGAATGTTTAAATGGAAACTTGTGGTGTGTGAAAGGTGGGTCATAAGTTGGGGGGGGGGGGGAATATCATGGAAAGGGGATGACTGATACAGTGGCAATCTAGCCAGGAGAAGGTGGAATAGGCGATGATATCTGAGGTAAAGAGGTTGTAATCTGATGCTGTGATGAAGTTCTGAACTATGTGTTACAGGTAAGAAAGGAGTGGAACTTAATGCAGAGGGAATATGATTGTGGAAGAGGTGAATGTTAGCTGTAGCTGAATTGCAAATTCAAACCATATGGTTCCAATATCCCATATTCATCAGTGTAGTAGTTCTCAAGTGTTAGGTGGCTTCTGTCATCAGCTTGACATTGTTTGATGGCTGTTATCAGAAAATCAGGTTTGCCTCTGTGGTTGGGGCCATTGAAATGATTAGGGACTGGTTTCACAACATGATGGGTGATATCATACAGATGTTTCTGCATGTGGTCACCTAAACTGAGACCAGCTTCACCAATATAAGTTATCTTGCATCCTCTGCATACAATGGCATATATCATATTATGGGACTCACGTGTGAATCCCTCATGGAGAGTGAGGATAGTTTTGATAAAGGTGATCAAACTACAGGGCAGGTAACACAGCAAGGGTGGTTACATTTTCATCACCTTTCATTGTGTGTGTTTCTGTATGATTAAGAGTTACACACCAAAATGTCACAACTGTGTGCTCATTAAGTAATAAAGCTGTTCCTACTTATTTTCCTAGTTTATAAATTTATTATCACAGCTTTACTGCAGTGGCTTTAGTATATTTATATATATAGTTTTATATACTTACTTAATTATTCATTTGTTAATAATAGTAGAAGATTTTTTTTAACATGGATTACTAATTCTTACTAAAACCACATCAGAAGCTAAAGCAAGAAAATATTCTTTACTAAAAAAAAAAAAACCATGTACATGCAGAAAACTGAACTATTGTGTGCGCAAGACACCCCATTTTATTATGGCAAAAGTTCATGACAACAGTCTAATGTTAGATTTTTGGACTTATGGTCAACATGGCGGATGCATGACAGTGGGGGAAAATATCTGTTTACTGCCTTTTTTTTTTCAAGATAGCAGATTTCTTGACATGGAGTAGACCCATTATGTGCTTTTGTGTGTCATGTACATGGGTATGTAGCACTTTCCGCAGCAAATGAACAAACAAAGAACAGACTTTATTTTCAAAGGGTTCAGAATTGCCCAGGCAGCCCTTCATCATACAACTTTCATTCAGTCACAGATATTTACCATTTGTTATTGAACATAATATGCATGAAAAAGCAAAAAATGAATAAGTAAATAATTAATAAACCCTTTCTTTCCATACACTCCACATTCTGCTTTATGTAACTACATAAAATAAACTTACTTACATTCTCACATTCATTGTAAACTAACACATTTTTGGAATGGCAATATAATAGATACAGCAATCAAGCCATACATTAGATTAACCTAATTTAGACTTTGATAGTCCATACACTTATGTTTTTCATGAAGCAAATACATACAGGAGCATACAATTCACAAACACACACATATACCACATATATACAAACACATCCACAAATTACATATTCACACATACATTCACATGTATACACATAGACATGTGCATACTCACATGTACACATAAAGACATTTGCACATACGTACATACATACATGTATGTACAAACACATACATATATATATATATGGATGGACACACCTCTCTTTACTTTGACTAAGATCTTCTTCTTCTTCGTTCACTTCTACCAGCAAGATCACCCTGTGATCCTGCTGAATTTACTCCTGTGGTCCTCGATGTGTCCCATGGTCCTCCTGTGGTCCCCGAGAGGCCCACAAAAGATCCCCGAGAGGCCCACAAAAGATAGCCAAGAGGCCCAAAAGAGATCCCCGAGAGGATCACAAGAGGTTCTTGGTGGGTCACAGAAGAGGGATTGCGTGACACCGTGGTTTTCGTCACACCAGTTTAATCTAGAGTTGGACTTTCTCACTGGAAAACCTATTCGTGGTTTGGATATCAGCATATCCCTGCCAGGTGAGAGGTGGTTGCCCATCCAGCCTAGAGTTGGACTTTCTCACCGGAAAACCTCAGCGTGATTCGGATACGCATACATCCCCGTCGGGTGAGAGGTAGTTGCCTATCTAGACTGCACTGGTCCAGTGCCTCCGACTTCAGCATTTTGTGGTCATTGTCACTACCCTTCCTAGTTGTGACCAGGACGGAGCTTTTGTTCAGGAGGATGAATCCTCACCACTATTAAGTTTCACCCCTGGGTTAAGCCGGTTTAGGCCTATTATCCCAGTATGGTCGTGTTTAGGACATGACCGACCTCTAGAGCGGAGGTACCGTGGCATGAGTAGCCATCAAATTTCAACCCTGGTTTAAGCCAATTTAGGCATATTTCACCAGTATGGTTATATATTGGACATGGCCAGCCTCTAGAGCAGAGGTGCTGTGGTATGTGTAGCTCTCGCCACGAGACTACTGGACATACCAATTAAGTTTCACTTTATTCTTTCCATCATCTTTTCACATTGGCGCCGCACGGCAACCCTAATTGCTTTTCACATTTTCTTCATTGGCCGGGAGGAGTTTCACTCCCCATGCGGCGACTGAAGAATCTCGCCAGCAATGTTTTAACCCCTGGGTTAAGCCGGTTCAGGCAATTCACTCGATGTGAGTGCACATAGGATGTGGCCAACCTCCAGAGCAGAGGTGTCATGATTTGAGCAGTCCTGACCTCGAGACTACTAATTACTTCACTTAATCCTTTCTTTCACCTTTCCACAGTGGCGCCACATGGCAACCCCATTCGCACCTTTCTTCACTGGCCGGGAGGAGCCCCACTCCATGCACAGCACCTGAAGAATCTCACCAGCAATGGGTTTTAAATCAGAGATTTCCTTCTCTCAGATGAGCTACCAAAAAGACTCTCATCTTCCTGAAATGTCTGGCTTTCAGGTGCCAGATATTCGCTTTCGCCCCTTCTCCTGTCAGTTCCGTCATGAGAAGGCCAGGAGCTGGACTTGACAGTCAGAGGGTATTTGAGACGCACGCCTTGGAGACATTTAATTGGATGGAGAGTGTATCCTCCACCTCATCTCAGGCTATGACAGTCCTTAGAACCTTTGACTAAGATGAATCTGTGGTCATCATCAAAGACGATGGACAAACAACAATATATATATATATCTTATATCTTTCCCGTGCCGTTAAACGTCACATAGGGCTCGCAAAGTAGTTCGCCAATTTTTCCTGTCTTCGGTGAGTCTTTCAACCTCATCAAAGGATTTTATGCCTGTTAATTTGGCCTCTCTTAACAATGTCCTCTTCAGAGTTTCACGAGGTCTGCCTCTTTTTCTTCGGCCTGTTGTGTTCCACTTGATAGCTTGTTTTGGGATTCTTTGAACATTTCTTCTCATCAAGTGACCAACATATGTCCATCTCCTTTTCCTGATCACCCATGAGACTGGTTGTTGTTCAGTCATCTGTCTCTTTTATATATATACATATACATATATATGTATACACATACACACATGCGTACCAATATATATGCACAGACATATACATGTACCCAGTAGTTTTTTTGTTGGTACACACATATACCACTCTACATATACATTTACATATACTGTTTTACATATACTACATATACTGTTTTAGCACACATATATACTACACGTATATACAAATAGTAGAATACTAGTAGAATAAGAGTACAGTAATTGTAGAGTAATAGAGCAATGCACGTAGGAAGTAGCATACCTGGCAGCATTAGCACCAGGAGCAGATATACAAGGAGAATAGCAGTGAGAATAAAGAAGAAGAAGAAAAAGAAAATAGAGAGGAAGAAAACTGCTGGGAAAGAGGAATAAAAGTAAAACAGAGACAAAGATATAATGGTAACATCTGAAAATAATTACGATGATAGGAAAATATAATGGAAGAAGTATAGAATTGATGAAGGAATTAATTTTTTTAAAAAAGAGAAAGACTGAATTAAATAAATAGTAAAGAAAAAGAAAGGAGGAAAGATATCAAGAAAAAAGGAAAGAAAACAAAAGAGTGTAGAGAAAAACACACACAAAAAAAGAAAAATAGATGTGAAGCAATATCAGCTAATATAATTAGTGGATGCTGTTGGGTTGCGGGGAACTAATCATGTGTGTTTTGAGGACATCAATGATAGTGGGAACTGTTGTAATCTTCTGTGTCAGTGACATTGTAGCCACATTTTGCTATGAAGTCCATACAAGGCTTCGGCCAGCATGACTGATGCTGATTCCAATACAAGAAAGAAGCTATCAGGCCAACTATTAAACATAAACCGACATATAAATTCCATAGGATAGAAAAAAAAGCCGCCATCTGCACAGTGTACCCAACTGACCAAGGATAGACCCAGAAATAGAGGTGAGGAGATATATCAATCAGAAAGAAGAAAGAAATGGCACCGAGGCAGCGCAGTAAGAAGAAAATGAGCAGAAAAATGTAGAAAGTGAATGAAATCTGAGAGAATGTACATCAACATTGGATACTAGAACTGCAGTAGTGCCAAACAAATGGGAACTAAATTGGAAAGCCTCCTGCACAGATTAGATATTCTTCTCCAACTATCCTGGATATATCTGCTATGCTAATCCAATGTGATAAACACATCACAGGCAGGCCGTTTTAATCAGAAAAGATTTTCCCCACTCTATACTGAACATCAAAGAATGAGAGACTGACAATGTAGAGTTAAAGAAATCCAGATTGCATTGAGTGTCACTACATGGAGTACTATTAATATTTATGCCAGTAACAAATCCTTAACAAGTGAAGAAAACTGGAGCTTTCCTATGGACCTGGAGGAGCTGACTGATGACAGACTGATAGTATGTGGGGAGTTCAGCGCTAGTAATGGGAACTGGGGTGGTCTTACTGAGAACACTAAGGGTTGTGAGCTTGACAATGTCCTAATAAAGATGAACCTGTCTGTTCTGAACAGCATCAAGACGACTCAACTGGCCACTTCAGATTCTGATTCAGATTCTAATACTGAACTGACTCTGGTGTCCACTCATGCAAAATGGGACATTCACTAGGAGGCACTGTCCTACTATGGCAGTGACCACTCACCATGTTCAGTGAAAATAGCTAAGGACCAACCACTGAGACACTAAAAGCACACATCAGCATTCAAGTATGAGTGCACTAATCGGACATCAATTGACAGAGCATGACAAACAGTCTAAAAGAAAAAGTTCACAGGAAAGGGCTTCCATCACTCTCAATGGTGGACAGATGAAATCAAAAAGGCATGGGAGATGAAATGCACCCTGACCAAACAGTGGCTGAAGTGGAGGAATAAAAATGATGATAGGACAGGAGAAAAGGATAAGGTTACAAAAGATACACAGGTTGCCACACATACCATCAGAGATCTCGCTGCAGAATAAAAAAGACATTGCTGGGAGGGCTTTGTGCAGCAGGTAGAGAAAGATAAAGCCCTGCAAAAGTTTTGGCAACTGCACAAGAGAATGAATAATAAATCTAGAACAAGGAATGTTGCCAACATTAATGATGAGAACAGTCAGGTGTTGAAGACAGATGTAAAGAAAGGGGCAACATTCTTCTGCAGATATATTGATCAAAAGGACCAGGGCAGCATAAAAAATCACAGATCAGAATGGAGCATTTTAGCAGAATCACTACAATCTTGACAGTATGCAGACTTGATCAGTGTTGAAGTGGTTTCACAGACCATCAAGGAGTCTAAGGATAGTGCCCCAGTCCAGATGGAGTTTAGTATAGCCACCGGAAGCAAGTGTTAGAAGAAGTTCAAGCTAAGATGACAGAGGATTATAACAATAGCATAAAGTCAGCCAAGATGCCAGGAGAATGGCTACATAGCTATCTGCTGCTATTACCTAAACCAGGCAAAGACAACACCAAATTGGCACAATACTGCATCACAGTCATGTAAAACGTTTATGGTAAGAGAAAGATGGAGAAGATCATAGCTAAAAAACTGATATGGGAATTGGAGAATGGCAGACAGCTTCCAGACATACTAGGTGGCTATTGACCTGGCAGAGACACAACAACCAACGCACCCATACTGGCACATAATGTAAATGACGGGTTTCAGAGGAAAGAAAATACAGCAGTTGTTGTACTAGATCTGGAGGATGCCGATAACAGAGTTGACTACACAACACTCCTGTGGATTATGACAGAAATGGGCACTGACACCTGGATCGTACAGTGGGTAGCCTCAGTGTTTCTAAAGAGAACTGTGGCACTGTGATATGAATCATGGACCTTGGATCCTAGGATCATTGCACCAGGACTACCTTAAGACTCTCTACTGTCACCAGTGCTTTTCAACATATACACTGCCAGGATTGCACAAATGCACGAGACTGGCCCTGGCCAAATACTGACATATGCAGATGGCATCCTGACATATGTACATGGAAACTGTAAAGAGAGAATATTTGCCCACATTCAGGAAAATACTGACCATATCATGGGTTCGTGTGAGGACAACAATGCAGTGACAAACCCCACCAAGGCCAAAATCCTGTGGTGCTCATTAGATAACAGATCTGCAAAGACTACCCTTCTGGCAGTGCAATGCAATGGTTAATATATCGAGAGAGAACAATGTTTGAAATACCTTGGGATTGTGTTTGACAGGACACTATCTTTCAATCACCATGTGGACATGATCATTCAGAAAGCAAAGAAAGGGTTCAGCACAGTGAAGACCATGGCAGGTGTTGGTCTGCCGCAACAGACACTCTTCCTGCTGATGTGGGCATTAGTAGTGTCGATGGTTGAGTATGGCCTCTGCCTTCTGACTTTGTCCACAAATCAAGCTTGAAGGAATCCAAATGAGGCCATGAAAGCAGGTCTGAGATGCACCAAGGACATTCCAATCATAGTTATGTTGAATATGTCCAGCTTGACACAAGCATGTGCACGTGAAGACATACCTCAGGATTCCAAGCATGGCAAACCACCCCCTTCTACCAGAGCTGAACTCAGCAAAAGGCAAGCCCAGCAAGCAAGGGAGATCATGGATGGCAGAGACAGAAGAGACACTGTCAGCCATCTGCAACCCAAAGTAGATCCCCCTAGAACCAGAATGGACTAAAGTGTCAAATATGCAGAATCTAGTGAAGGTTGTGATCCAGTCTGGCCGTGAATGCTGAGATTGGGCTCAGGGTAAAACAGAGACCAGGTGCAGGAACAGATTCGGCATCACTCTGAACCACATGACCCTGTGATCTTCACAGACAGATAGTGGCACAAGGTCTAAAAACTGGATTGGGCCATGTTGTCTACTGCAACAGCAAATTGGTTGCCAGTAATACAGAAGCCTATGCAACCACCACTTCAAGCATGAGAATGGAGGTGCAAACAATTTCCTGATTGGTGGAGCAGGATGACTCACATGAGGTCATTGTGACAGACTCCTAAAACATATGATAGAGTATCCAGAGACATTTCTTCCATGGGGAGTGGGTCCAGCTTCTGCTGGGTTCTTGGTTATCCAGTTTGATATCGATCTACTGCCTAAGTCATGTGGGAGTCAAAGGCAATAAGAGAGGGACAAGTTGTCAGGCATAACATCATTTCAGGGCCTCTCAAAAAAAATGGACAAGGAGGAGATTGCAAGACCCACCTTGAATAGGCTGCATATGGAGGACAATATCAGGTTGAATAACAACAATCACATCAGGAGGATTATTGAAATGGGGGAGGAGAGGGGAAATGGAGATTTTTCTGAATGAAGTGGTTTAACACACATTATCAACAACCAGTATGTGACTGGCTCCATCACCAGGTGCATGCTTCATTGGGTGTTGGAACAGAAGGTGGAGCACTTATGGGAATACCCAGAATGTAGGGATGGCAGTCTCTGATTTCAGTCTAATTTTAGCTTAAATTTCATAAAACAAGGTATTATTGTATATGGTCTCATATACAAACTAAGCTTACTGTTTTATTACAGAACAAATAATAAATGCATATTTTCAGTCACTTGATAAGATAACACCTAAGTATTTGAGATTTACATGAAATCAAAAAATCTTTCCTAAATATGTGGCTGAAATGAAGGCAATGCAGTGTGTTCTCAAAGAAAAGATATTAAATATATAAATATTCTTGGAAGTGACCTATACTTCAATTGCTCAATTCAGCTTCATCTTGATTAAATGCATTTGATTTACAACTAATACTGGGTTGAGGTTATTCTTGCATGCTTGGTTACCATTCAGTTTTTAAGCTTGACATTTGTAGATTTGAATGTATTTACACATGTTGTTGTATACTCTATCATATGTTATAAATGTAATATCTAACCACAAATTAGACCCATTTGAAAACATATGTCTAATAAAAATACTCTGTATATAATGGAACGAATTCAGGACCAATGCAGAGATAAGGAAGATGAGCATGCAACAACTTGTCTCATCACTGGTCAAAAAAAAAAAAAAAAGATGGACATATGTTGGCCACATGATGAGAAAAGACAACAGGAGAGCCCCAAAACAAGCTGTCAAATGGAATACAACAGGACAAAGAAAACGAAGTCAATCAGATGAAATTCAAAAGAGAACATTGTTGAGAGAGGGTAAATTAGTAGGCATTAGATCCTTCGATGTGGTTGAAAAACTAATAAAAACAGAAAAGACATGGCAAGCTACGATGTGACCTCTATGTGGCATTTAACGGCATGGGAGGGATGTAAGATTATATACTGTTCAAAAACAAGAAACACAATGCTACTGTAGTCGTAATGGACACCAAATTTCAAACTTGTATCAAAATTTTATTTTACAGAATTAATGTTTCAATCTTGGCATGAAGAAACTTTAAGACTTTAACAATGAAATGATGTTCATTAAATTTGGTTTGGACTTTTATTCTTTGTGACTGAGGCCTCCATTTCATCAAGGTGTATGGCCTCTTCTGTCCTGTATCAGAGAACAACATCTCCTTGACATGGATCTGATTAGCCATTGGATCTGTTGTTGTGGGATGGCTGCCTACTCTTCCCGCAGTGCAAAAGACAAATGTGGGAGATTGGTTAGCGCCACTTCTCATTGGTGGACTTGTCTGTTGAGTTCATCCCATAAGTGTTCTATTGGGTTCATGTCTGATGACATGGATGGCCACAGAATGGTCTGGATGTTGTTGTCAGTGAGGAAGTGGGTGGTGAGTTGTGCCACATGAGGTCAAGCATTATCCTGTTGAAAAATCAACCCTGGTGCAGCCAGAAGTGGAAGGATATGAGGACAAAGAATTTCAGCAACGTATCATTGGGCATTCAGGTGTCCTTCAGTTTGCACCAGGTCACTTTTTCCCATGAAGCCAATTGTCCCCCCCACCAGTACACCTCCACCACCATATGGAGAAGTCTCATCCACCCAGTTCTGGGTGTAGCGCTTATGGACTCTGCGGAAACCTTTTCTCCATCTATCATGTCGCTGGAGCACAAAGAATGATTCATCACTAAACCAAACCCTTCTCCAATCATTCGCAACAGTCCATTGACACTGCCGGTTCACCTACTGCAGTCAGTTCTGGTGATGTCAATCCATAAGAACAGGACCTCTGTAGGGTCTTCTAGCCCAAAGACCAGCGTTGTGCAGCCAGTTCCTGATTGTTTGATCTGAAATTCGATGAGCTGCTGTCATTGACTGGACTGTTGAGGATGCAAATACAAATCAATTCCTGAGGTGACGCAGCTGTATGATGGATGCAGTCTTTGCCAGGAGTTGTGACTATGGGTCTTCCACTGTGCTGCCAGTTTGCAGCTGAGCCAGTTTCTTGAAATCATTTCCAAAGGCGACTAATGGTGCTTCTAACCACATTAAATTGTCTGGCCACTACACTTTGTGACTGTCCAGTCTGTAAACGTCCAATGATGAATGGTTGTTGTTCTGTAGTGAGATGAGCCATAATTGCACATTGAATTTTCAAACGAAGTGATTCAAGGAGCGTCAATCTTTTATAGGCATTCAATAACATGGTCAGTGAGTTTTGTGTTCAGTAAGTTTCACAGGATTCTCTTGAACTTGTCATGAGTTACTGTCAAATATGCTGTTTTGACTAGTGTCACTTTTCTATGCTCATGAATCATCTACTGAGTACAGTTCAGGTCAGCACATGAAGTTGATGTCCAAGTGAACTTTCAGGTAATTTGTTCTTGTCTGATCAGCAAACTTCAGTTGAAATCACAACATCATATTTGTTGTTTCTTTTTTTGAACAGTAATATATTTCAAGGATGGAACCATCAACTTTAAAATTAAATATTCCAAGAATATCAAAGAATGAGATTATAAAAAAGCTTTCATTTCATGATTAAAAAAGAAACTAAGTAAGGAGTCACTGGAATAACAAGAAATGATCACTGAACTGGGAAAAAAATATTAATGATCTCCAGAGGATGGATTGAAAATAAATGCTTGAAATACACCTCATGCAAGCAATATATAATGCAATTTCTATGGCTAATTTTTTTTCCTTTGGTGTCAATCATCATCATCATCATCATCACCATCATCATTGCCTTTCACTCCCTTGAAAGCATATGCCACGAATAAAGGCTCTCCGGTCATCCCTGTTCTTGGATTTATTCTCTGCTTCCTTCCATGTGTATCCTTTGTCTCTGAGCACAGTCATAATTTCTCTTTTCTAAGTAAGTCTAGGCCATCCTCATTTTCTACTTCCTTGAGGATTCCATGTCAATGCCTGTCTTGCTATGCTGGTGTCAGGTTTCCTTAGAGTGTGGCCATTCCACCTCCATCTCCTAGACAAGATTTGTAGGTTCATAGGTTTTTGTCCCACCCTTTCCTAGACCTCCTCATTCATGATCTTGTACTGCCATTTAATGTTTAAAATCCTCATCAAGCAGTAGTTCATGAATGTTTGTATCCTCTCCTGTACTGTCTTGGACATAACACATGTCTCTTAACCATATAACAGAACAGTCTTTATGTTCATACTGAAAAGCCCAAGTTTGGTTATTGTTTTGTGTCAATACTACCTCATAAACTGCAGTTTTTATCAATTTGTTTCTTATCAGCATCAGCCTATATAATTAAGAGTTCAACAATGTTTCGTGTTAAAAATTTATAAATACTTTTTTAAAGGTTTGTCACTGACCTATTCTCTTTTGAGAGAAATCAGGACAGAGGTGTAATAAAGGTAGACAGAGGTGTACATTTCCATTTTTAAAAAAAAGATAGAAATAATGAGCAAATTGGCAGAAATGAAAGTGGCAAAAAATACTAAATGTATATAGCGGTGTATGATGTAGTTTTACAAAGTGGCAGAGGGAGTGAGTAAACCCTCTGCCACTTTGTAAAACTACACCATACACCTCTATCTTTTATCTACCTTTATTATTTAAACCAGTTTTACTGCAGTCGCCAACCCTTTTATCTGGCAAAAAATAAGCTCACTACACATAAAAGAAGACCATACAATAATTCCATATTTCAGTATTTCCAGTATTTCAATCCAATATTTGTTAAGGACCACCAAAAAAAAAAATAATAATAATAATAAAACATCAGATAAAAACATGAAAAGATGGGGCGAGCACTTCCAAGAAATACTTAATCAACCACACACAAATGAATTAATAAACCTTGAAATCAATTTACCAATCCCACAACTAAATGTCAACCTAGATGAAATTACATTGAATAAAATTGGAACAGCAGTGAATCTAAAGGCTAACAACAAAACTGCAGGTAAAGATGAAATAACAGGGAAAAGCTATTAACAGTGACAACATGAGCCAACTAAGAGAATATTTAATAAAGTTTAGAAAGAAGAAAAGGCCCCTTCTAAATGGAAAAAAGGAATCATTGTTAAAATACCAAAAAAAAGGCAACCTTAATGAGTATTTTGCAAAGTTATTGTGAAAAGAATTAAAGATATAGTGGATAGTGCAATGAAAGAAGAACAAGCAGGAGAAGTTGTCTCGACCAGATCTTTACTCTAAGAATAATACTTGAAGAACATATTGAAAAGCAAAAACCATTAGTCTTGAACTTCATAGATTTTAAAAAGACAGCTAATAGCATACACAGAGATTCATTATGGAGAATTTTAAGAATATATGGAATACCATCTAAAATTGTCAGCATCATTAAGGACCTCTATAATGGATATGTTTGTGCAGTCAACATAGAAGAAGGATGAGGGAATGGTTCCAGATTGAAACAGGCATGAAACAAGGATGTATATTATCTCCCTTGCTTTTTGGAACTGCCATAGACTTCATAATGAAAAAATGCTGCACAGGTAAAACCGGCATTGATTGGGTACATGTGACCCAACTAGAAGATCTTGATTTTGCAGATGACATAACTCTTATCAGTGACAATGTGAAATCGATGCAAGAAAAAAAAAACAGGAAAAACTAATTATATCAGTCCATATGAAGAGTGAAGAGCAAAACCTCTATCTTAATGCGAAGAAAACTAAATTTATGACAACAGACAAAACAAATAAGACAGCTGAAGTATATATCAACGAAGAAAAATTGTAAGAGGTGGAGAGTTTTGAATATCTTGGATCACTACTAACTAATAATGGAGATACAATGAGGGAAATTAAAAGGAGGACATCTATTGCTCTTCAAAAGTAAAACAACTAAAGAAACTGTGGAGAGGAACAGACAGAACTACAAAAATAAGATTTTAAGGACGTGCATCTTTCCCATATGCCTGTGAGAACTGAATTTATTTTAATCCTCTTTACTAGCCAACCTTCATGACATTTAATGTGTCCAAAATATTTAAGTTTTCTCTGTTTAATACTCTTTACTAGCCAGCCTTCTTCAATATTAAGTTCTTGTAGTGTGGATATATTTGTTTTTTTTTTTGTGTCCATGATATTTGAAGAACTCTTCTGTAGCATTTACATTCAAAGGCTTTTATGTGTTTCTCAGCTGTTTTGTTAAGTTTCCAGGTCTCACAGGCATGTGTTGTGATGGGAAAGATGCATGCCATTAAAAATCTTATTTTTGTAGTTCTGTCTGTTCCTCTCCACAGCTTCTTTAGTTGTTTTACTTTTTGAAGAGCTCAGCAGAGTACAGAGAATAAACCATACTCTGCCTTGCAACACCTATTAAAATTCAAAATCCTGTCCCAAAACACCAAGATAGTAATTTACATATCTATAGCCATTATGTATGAATCAGAAATGTGGAGTACAACAAAGACAGATGAACAATAGTTGCAGGTTTTAGACAACAAGATCCTAAGAAGTAACATGAATAATTAATTAGTGTAGCTACATTCAGGAATATGGGATGCTGGAACCACATGTTTTGAATTTGCTCTTCAGCTACACCTAATATTCCCTTCTTCCACAATCATAATCCCTCTGCACCAAGTTCCACTCCTTTCTCACGAGTGACACATAACAAATACCTGAAAAAATACTATACCATACAACAATAATAAAGAAAATGTAGAATATAAGTTATATCTGTCCCTATTAGGGTGAAAAACAGAGGTCCATAGTCACCCAAATCTGTAATAAAAACATCTTGTGTTATCTCCTTTCTCAGTCCAGCACCATGGAGGAAACAAACTGACTTATTGACAGAAAAGTATGTAACTTCATGTAGGAAGATATATAAAGTTTCTTTTGTTCCATTTCCTCTGTAGACAGTCTCTCATTCTGCTTCTATTTATTCTGAGTAACACATAATAAATACCTGAAAATTTCAGAACCTCCTCAAAGTATCAGATTACAACCCCTCTACCCCAGCTATAATCACCTATTCCACCTTCTCCTGGCTAAATTACCATTGTATCACTCTATCCCCTTTCCACAGTTACACCCCCCCCCCCCCCGATTTACAACCTACCTATCAATCATCATAAGTCTCTATTTAAACATTCTCAACACTCCACCATGTGCACTTCTGAACACAGCCTCTTACAAGCCACAGTTTCTTACAAGTCACAGCTAAGTGCTCCATTTATTTTATTTTATTCTATTTTTCTCCATTCCTATTTTTTACATAGCATTCATGTTAATTTATATTTTATCTCTTCTCTTACTATTTCTTCATCCTGTATGTTTTTGTACAATTAAGGTTCACACTGAAATGCCACAGCTGTGTGCTTTTCCTAGTTTATACATTAAGATCCTAAGAAGAATCTTCAGGCCTGTAAAGGATACCAAAAGTGGGGAATGAAGAGCTAGAAAGAGCACTGAACTTAACAGCTTGAAACTGAACAGATTATTCTAGTAGAAAGAATGGAAGTGAACAGACAAACAAAAATGATGTATTTATAAGAGATGAAGGAAACAAAAGACCCAGAGATAAACCAAGACAGAGATAAAGAGACAACATAGAATATACATAGATATACAGGAAATTGGTGTCATCAACTGGGGAGAGAAGATTATGAATCTGGAGGACTGGAGGCAAACTTTATCTGCGGCAATAAGCCTTAATGGCTTGGAAAGCTGAGAAAAAAGAAGAAAGCTCTAATTGGAGATTTCATCCTAGACCTCCATGGAAATTTTGTGTGTGTTTATTTGTTGTCCTTTCTTGTTGTTACTGAAGTAAAATTTTGCTAAAAAAAAAGTAGTTGTTTATGTTGAGACAGAAGAATGGTTAATTTACATCATGTCTCACACTGTAATGCATGCAAATGTCTACTTCAAAGTTTGAAATTCAGACTCTGGCTTCACTGCATTTGGGGCAACCCCATATATGCCCTACCACATGCCACAGCATCCATCCAAGACTATATAAATGTCTACTTATGTTGCAAGATCCAGAACTTGGAATGTTATATTTTGTGTTTTATTGCTGAATAGTGTTGCTCTGGCCTCTTCAGTTATCACTTTTTAATTGGGATGTACCAAATACAAGATTTCAGTATTCCACCAAATATGAATATTTTAATTTTCTGGTGGCTGAAAATGAATAGTATGCAGGTGTACATAATGATATTCACAAAAATTACAGGTATGCATGTTATATGAAATTACTGATGTATTTATAAAGGGAAATTAGATTTGTTAAAAATTAAAATTGGTTCCATTTACAGTTATATAGTATTAGACTACTTTTTAAATTAGCCTCAAGGGTGCAGAGCAGGGTGGATCAGATAACAAACTGTTGTGAGGATAACAATGCAGTGATAAACCTAAAAAAAGCCAGCATCCTGTAGTGCTCAATAAATAACAGAATTGTAGGATCTGAAGTTCTGACTGTGAAGTGTCAAGGCCAAGATATTAAGAGAACACATTTCATGAGATATCTAGGGATCACACTTGATTGTCCATTGTCCTTTTCAGAACATGTGGACAATGCAATACAAAAAGCCAGGAAAGCATTGGGAGCAGTTAGGTTCATGGCTGCAGCAGACTTTCCACAGCGCACTCTATTCTTGCTGATGCATGTGCTGGTGCTGTCACCATTGGAGTATGGTCTTGGCCTGCTCACCCTGTCCAATGCACAGCTGAAAAGACTAGATTGTGTACAGAATGAGGCAATGAGAGTGGTCTTGGGTTGCACCAGGGATACTCTGTTGGTGGCCATGTGCTTTCTGCTTGATATGCTGCGTGTGAAGTCTAAACACAAGTCTGCTCAGGTAAAGTAAATACATCAGGGTTGCTGGCATGAAGGACCATCCTCTCTATAAGGAACTGGGGTTGATAAAGGAAAGATGCATTAAATGAGGCAGATACTGGATGGCTGAGGATACAATAATGTCAATTTGCAATCTAGATGAGGTGTCTAAAGGTGATGATTGGTTACTGGTGGAGGACCAACCTCAGCTAACAAAAGTTATTATACAGAAGGGCTGTGAATGTTGAGACAGGGCACAGGGAGTGGTTGAACTTTGGGTTCAACATCACTGTGGGTCTTCTGACACAGTAATATGTACAGATAGAAACAGCAGAAGTGCTTGGAGTTTTGTTGTCTACCGAAATGGAAGAGTAGTGGCACAGGGTTTAGGAGACTTTGAAGTCTCCACATCAAACATGTGAATGGAAATTGAGGCTGTGTCAGCAGCAATGAAATGGCTCGTTGCTCATGATGTGGTTAATGGCATCATTGTGACAGATTCATAGAGTATGCTTCATAAGACTGAGAAGAAATTGCTTCAAAAGAATAGATTCATCTGTTAAGACAGTCTACTGTGACAAGCCTAATGTGGCTTTATTGTCCAGGGCATGCAGGAGTAAGTGGCAATGATGTGGCAGATAGACTTGCTGGACAGGCTAAAATAAATGGCAGAGTGACAATGGACAAGAGGGACATTGCTAGAGCTGTATTGGACAGACTTTGGGACAAAGAAGAGTGGGAATGGAAGAACAAAGTAGATGTGAAGAGACTGCTGGAGCTTCTTACTTACATCCTTCCTGTGCCGTTAAACGTCATATAAAACTTGCTTTACCAAGTCTTCCCGTTTTCAGTGAGTTTTTCAACTTCATCAAGGGATGTTATGCCCACTAAACTGGCTTCTCTTAACAATGTCCTCTTTAGAGTTTCATGTGGTTGACCTCTTTTTCTTCAGCCTGTTGTGCTCCACTTGATAGCTTGTTTTGGTATTCTCTGATTGCTTCTTCTCATCACATGGCCTACAATGTCCTGCTGGAGCTAGGACAAATTAAAGATGCTGGCAGGAAATCCGAACTGTGTGGCAGAAAAAAATATCATACACAACAAACATTTGACAGGAACTATTAGCAAACATACTCTTGGGTGGATGCTGTGACATGCAGAAGAGAATATATGGTGTTGTTCCAAGTGCAGTGAAGCTGGAGTCTGAATTTTGAACTTTGAACTTATTAGACTGTTACAGAAATTTCCTGAGACAATACTAATTATAGATTAATTTTAAAATGTTTAAACATAGAAATCTGTACACCGAAAAACCTTAATATTTATTGTATCATGGATACAAAAAAGAACAAATATATCCATACTACAAGAACTTAATATTGAAGAAGGCTGGCTAGTAAAGAGGATTAAACAAAGAAAACTTAAATATTTTAGACACATTAAACACCATAATAATCTAGAGAAGACTGTCTTGGAAGGGTACATAATGTGAAAAAAAAAGAGAGGAAGGCCAAGGCGAAGATGGCTGCAAGTTCATCAAATGGTGATGATGCTGCTGAGTATTGATGCTTGTCTTAACCACACTGAACTTTGTTTTCTTTCAAGCAGGTTCTTTTGTCTCATGTTCACATTTTCATCACCATGTATACTTTTATGTATATCAAGTTTTTCAACAGTATGTGAGACATGTTTCTTTGCTTCAGTTGTCATCATTTCTGAATTGAAACACTTCACTTTATAATACAGATCCAGAAAATGGAACTATGAAGAATACACTATATATTTTATTTTCTGCTTTCCTAAACAAATTTGTTCTTCCTTTCCATGAACAGGCTAAAAATTTCTTGCTGTATTTGTTTTACTCCGTCTCTAGAAACTAGTAACTGGCTGTTCAAGTACTGAATGAAGGTCTTACATGCTAGACTGATAACAGAAATGGAAGCTATTTCATTTGATCACATCTTCAGACAGTTGCAAAAAACTTATAACAATCTGCAGTAAATTGTGTTGTGATGGGGTGCGTGATGGCATATTTTTAATGGAATTTTCCTCCTTCATGCAGAAAATAACTCCACTCTTCTGTTCAAATAGTCTTTCAAGCATATAATATTATGAATTCCATCTTGTGGTAACATTTTATATCAATTTGTGTTCAGGCAATTTCAGTTCCTTTTATATTTCATGAACCCTGACCATAACAATCCTGGACTGTTTAAAATGACTAAGTTTTTCTTGCTAGGGAAATTAGACTGTTGATAGAACTTTGATGGAACATGGAATCATGTATACTAAGTTTAAGAGCATGAGCAAAACACTGTATACTTTTTTTAGGTTGCATCTTGTATATTTGTCCTCTCGATTTACATGGTCATTCTGGTCTGAACCACATGCCTTATCTTCTTCCATTTCTTGACATCTTCATTCATTAATTATTAAATAGCCCTCACCTTAAACTATCATATCATTTATGATTAGAAACAAAATGGTCAACTAACAGGTGCTTCTTTATCACTAGACAAGATGTTTGAAATTAGCCATCTTTGGCTCTCATTAGAGTGCATCTCCAGCTAAATCCAGGACAGCCACCTTCTAGATGAAGAACCAGTTCACACTGTAACAAAGTAGCAAAAGTAACCAATCTATTTTTGTTATTGATTATTCCAGATGTTGGACTGTTTTCTTCACGAGTTATAGGCTCCATTGCATCCTCTCTCCATTCACTTGCTCATTCACTCACTATAGTAAATTATTCTAATTATGATATAATATAAATAATCATAAAAACAATTAACTGAACAAAAAAATTTCAAGAATTGTAACAACTCATAATGTATTCTCACAACTAAATGTCTTCTAGAAAATCTGTTATAAACAAAGAGTGTAAAATACATTGTTTATATTTTGAAACAATGTTTTTTCTAAACATATATAAAATTTAGCTTTAAGATGAATTATCTCCCTAGGGAAGGTTAGCCAGAAAGGTCCTCCAGTTTGCTCTGTTTTCACAGAAAACCTAGCCAAACTGAATTCAGTCTATCCTTCTATCTCTATTCTGTCCATCTATCTATGCCACTGTTGTCCTCTTTGCTGTTTTTCTTTCCTTCAACTTTTCCATTGAGTGTAGCATTCACTATTGCTTAATGCTTGATTGATACAACAGAAATATTTAGTTGTCTTGTTCTTATGTGTTTCATTATTTCTCATCTCACTTTCAGCTGATTTAGTACTTCTTTGTTTTCTTTACCATGGCAGTCTGGAGGATATGCATCCTAACTTCACTTGGAAATATGAGGATCTTCTTGATTTCATTTCTGTAGAAGAAACTACAGGCTCAATGATAACTGAATGTATTCTTAGAAAACTGTCAAATATGAATGTTCCAATCGTGAACATATGTGGTTAGGGTTTTAGAATCACAGCCGTTCATCCTTTCAGATATTCTGTTGATGAATTCTTCATATAATATATATATATATATATATATATATATAATCCTGGAGCTCTTCAGAAAGTAAAACAACTAAAGAATCTGTGGAGAGGAACAGACAGAACTACAAAAATAAGATTTTTAAGGGCATGCATTTTTCCCATCACAACATATGCCTGTGAGACCTGGACACTTAACAAAACAGCTGAGAAACACATAAATGCCTTTGAATGTAAATGCTACAGAAGAGTTCTTCAAATATCATGGACACAAAAAAGAACAAATCTATCCATACTACAGGAACTTAATACTGAATAAGGCTGGCTAGTAACGAGTATTAAACAGAGAAAACTTAAATATTTTGGACACATTAAATGTCATGATAATCTAGAAAAGATTAGTGTAGTCTACCCTTGGAAGGGTACAAACTGGGAAAAAGAAAAAGAGGAAGACCAAGGTGAAGATGGATGCAAGACATCGTTGATGATCTGCAAATGGATGCATCAGCAGCAGGCCATATTGCTCACAACCAAGAGGCCTACAGGAGTGCTGTAAGGGAGGCAAAGTTCATGCAAATGAATGAATGAATGATGAATTTTGTGATATTTACATAGAAATTGCTAATAATGAGTCAGTGGACAAAATGACTGGACATGAAGCTGAAACATTTGCCCTTAAAATGTATAGTGTCTTGTTATGTGACAATATTTTCCTAGTAAGCTTATTTATGTTCAATAATGGCAAAAACTCAAATGTGAGGACTTATGAGGGATGACTGATAAGTTCTCGCCATAAGGTAGAATGGATTATTTGTGAGCAACTTTTTTGGGCTATTTCTCAACATAGTCTCCTTGCAATAACAATAACTTAATATTGAAGAAGGCTGGCTAATAAAGAGGATAAAAGAGAGAAAACTTAAATATTTTGGACACATTAAACGTCATGATAATTTAGAGAAGACCGTATTGGAAAGATACATAATGGGAAAAAAAGAAAAAGAGGAAGACCAAAATGAAGATGGCTGCAAGACATCGTTGACGATCTGCAAATGAATGCAGCAGCAGCAGGCCATCTTGCTCACAACCGAGAGGCCTACAGGAGTGCTGTTTGGGAGGCAAAGTTCCGCAGGGGACATGCAAATGAATGAATGAGTCTCCTTGCATGTTTATGCACTTAGTCCAGCGATTCTGGAGCATACGGATCCCTTCTTTGTAAAAGTCAGCATCTTGTGCCAGCAGAAAGTGGTCTACAGCATGAATGATGTCATTATCTGAAGCATATTTGCACCACTGAGCTCCTTTTTGAGTTTGGTAAACAGGTAATAGTCCAAAGGGGCCAAATATGGGGAATAAGGAGGATGTTCAAGAAGCTGGAAGCCGCATTCATGAATGGCAGCTATTGTCACCACTGACTTGTGAACTGGAACATTGTCTTGATGAAAGATGACTCCTCTCGTCAATTTCCCTCTATGCTTTTCCTTCAGTCTGACCCGCAGTTGCTTCACAAGATTAGTGTAATAGGCCCCAGTGACCTTCTACCCTTTTGAAGATAGTCTACCAATATAGTCTACCAATAGCACACCTTCTGAATCCCAAAAGATGGAAGCCATCACTTTGCCTGCAGACAGAACCACTCTTGCTTTTTTTTTTTGGTGGTGGGGATCCATGATGTTTCCACTGCTTTGACTGTTCTTTGGTTTTTGGTTGAAAATGATAAACCCAAGTCTCATCCATAGTCACAAATTACTGAAGAAACTTTTCAGGATCTGCAGAAAAATGGCCAAGACTGTTTTTTGACATGTTGAGAAGCTGTCGTTTGTGATCAGCTCCAAGAAGTTTTGGGACCCATCGAGCAGAGACCTTTTTCATTTGAAGATCATTGTGAATAATGGCATGAACACGTTCCTGGGAGATGCTTAACTCAGTAGCAATGTACCGCTCAGTTAGTTGTCGATCCTCCATTATCATGTAATGGATTCTGCCGGTGGTTTCATCGATAGTTACCGTCTTGGTCTTCCTGGACGGGGATAATTTTCCAGACTCCCTTCTATGTTTGAATTGAGCTACCCATTTCTTCACTGTGCTGTAAGAAGGGGCACTCTCCCCTAGAGTTTCCACCATATCCTCATGGATCTCCTTCAATGATAAGCCCTTGATGCAGAGGTAGCGAATGACTGCTTGATGAGAAATTGTATCCATTTTCTCAATTTCTGCCACCCCTTATCATTTCAGCAGCCTGTAAAAAAAAAACAAAAACGGGTCGTAGTTAATTTCTTGAAACTTGATGTTTAATCTTACATTAACCTGATCTACAAATGGACCTAATATCAAATGTGTGTTTCAAGTATTTGTACCTTATGGCAAGAACTTATCAATCACCCATCGTATCATGATTTCAGCTGCGCATGAAATACGCCATGTATACTATATAATATATACTATATAATATATGGGATACATGTGCATAAACTGACCTCTTCCGATTTTGTGAATTTGAAAGCAATGAAATGGGTTAAATGGTAGATATTTACGTGAAACAACAGAGATGCAAATAATTAAAAATTACCAGCCATTGTTTGTGGTTTAAAAGCTCTTCATTCTATGTGTGATGAGCATATTAAATCTATTATATTCATTTCGTTTTTTTTATTTTTGATTTTAATTATGATTTTTTAAAATTAAAATTATTTTATAAATTGTCAGTAATGTTGGAAATGCTGAAACTTATTTAACAAAACCGGTTTTCGAATATCAAGTATTAATTTGAAAACTGGGTGTGTTCATAGGGAGGCAAATTTCCTAGAGTCGCCCCTACTGAACGTGAGAACTCACCAAAATCGTCATTTAACTGGGCAGAGAATTCCACACTTGGAAGTTTGGTCCCAGTGACTCCGAACACACGAAACTATTTAGCGCCACTCACAATCACAGGACTATGTCATCTCTACCAATTGCTCCATTACACAGAGGACTTCACAGAGGTTGTTGACACATGAATAAGTAGTGTATAAATATATAACTATACATGACACCACTGCAGTAAAGCTGTATGACAAAATGTATAAACTAGGAAAAAAAGTAGGAACAGCTTTATTAATTAAGAGCACACAGTTGTGATGTTTCGGCGTGAGCCTTAGTCATACAAAAACACAGGACAAAGAAGTAGAGAGAGAAGATCAGGTATAAGTTCACATGAATGCTATGTAAAAAAAAAACATATGAATGGAAAAAAAATTGAATAAAATAAAATGAATGGAACTTAGTGCAGAAGGATTATGATGGTGGAAGAGGGGAATGTTAAGAGTAGCTGAATAGCGAGTTCATATAGTGTGGCGCCAGCGTCCCGTATTCCTGAATGTAGCGGTTCTCAAGCACTAGGTGGCTTCTGTCATCAGCGTGACATTGTTTGATGGATGTTACCAGGAAATCAGATTAGCCTCTGTGGTTTGGGCCACTGAAATGATTAAGGACTGGTTTCAAAGCATGCTGGGTGATATTGTATAGATGTTTCTGCATGTGGTTCCCTAATCTGAGACCAGTTTCACCAATATAAGTTATCCTGCATCTTTTGTATACAACTATATATATATATATAGCATATCATATTTCGAGGTTCACATGTGAATCCCTCAGGGACAGTGAGGATAATTTTGGGAAAGATGATCATTTTCGTTTCCCAGACTACAGGGCAGGTAACACAGCGATGGCGGCTACATTTTCTGGTGCCAACATATGCAAAGTTTCGCTACAGGTAGCTATGGACGAGGATGTCCTTCTTCCCGTGCTTTTGATCACTGTATCGACCCTTCCGGCTTCCCGATTTGTGCCTATGGTCGATATAGGGACTCTTGGTTTGTTTCAATAAAACAACCGGTGTAACATTTAGATTGTACATATTTCGTTCACGTTTCCGGTGACACAGAGTTTTCAGTTGCGAGCGAGAAAAAGGAAGAGAAACATCGAAAATTTTCAATTTTTGATTATGTATATATGAGTATGGACATGGCCTGTGACCACCCCACTGCTCTTGAATGTATCCCAAGTAGATCTAGCTCTTCCCGTACCGCGTAAAAAAACATGGACGTTACGTTGGTACCGATGATGATGTTACATGGCCGAGCGGGTGTTTTCATATAAGGGGGTCCCTTCATAAAATTCATTGTAACAAACAAACTCCTTCATCAACACGTGTGTATCTCATATTAAAATAAGTGGAAATGAAAGAAGATTCCATAAATGAAGTTATTTATCATTAAAAAAACAAAGAATATAAAAAAAACAACTGTTCTGAAAAGCTGGAACGATTTTTTGGCGCTAAAAATATTTTTTAGGGCTGAGCACTAAAATCAAAGTTTTACATACCTGAAATGTGCCAGAATCCAATGCAGAATGTTTATTCCGGAACCGAAACATCGATAATTGCGGATGCTTTTGATATCCAATAAATCTAACAGGTCTACAGATGTGAAAAATACATTTAGTAAGCTAGGTCTAGTAGGTCAGTATGACCATTCTACCAACCAACTTCGAAAAAGTAGAAAAAAATTCACTGAATTCGATCCACTTCTTGATTTCCTTTCATTTCCAGCCTGACCGGATGCTAAAATAGCGTAACTTTGGAGCAGAAGAGTTCTGGTTGGCTAAATGAAAAGTTGCATCAAGTTTTAACGAAAAAAAAATCAGAAGACTTAAAGGGCGGCGTGGGATCCGACGGTAAAACCGGAACTGGACTTAAAGGGTAGCGCGGTACGGGAAGAGCTATTAGACGAATGGAGAAGTAGTTAGGAGGTTATCTCAGACATTAATTTAGCGAGAATGCAACATAGAATCACAATACGAGATCGACAAATAGATCTAGACATCTCAGATGGTAAATATTGTATATCTAGACCTAGGCGATGGTGAGCTGGGCACAATCATTGTCTAAAAACATCACATTACTTTTTTTTTTCCTAAAAAACTGCATTTATAAAATTTTCATACATTTAGTTATACTTTGAAACATAATAAGTACACCGAAGTACATGGAAATACTGTTTTCCATTCCATTTTACAACTATACCCCCTAGACATATCAAGACCCGCGGTTTTATTCCGGCATCCAACTGAACGTCCGCGTTTCTTCTTGTGGCACGAGAAGATTAAGAAAATGTCGCGAGTGTCGGGGTCGAATTGGATTAGTGGCAGATGGCGATAAAGAATCTTTTGACCATGCGGGCGAAAAGGAAGTAGTAATTTAAACTCTGTCGGGTGGGATACATTTTTTTTCTGAATGCCTCTTCAATGCTCACTATTTGGTTATGGTTAAATGCTTTCTGAATGACATTTTCTGGGTAGTGGGGATGACGGAAAATTTCTAATAATTTGTTGGACTGATCTATTTTTAAAAAGTCCAAGTTATCCTGACATAGACGGCGAAGACGGAGGAGCTGGGAGTATGGGATGGAGTTCTTACAAGTTTCAGGATGAGAGGAGGTGTAAAGAAATAGAATAAAGAATATAATAAATGAAGGAATTAGATGTGACTTGTACAAGGCTGTGTCCAGGAGCGCGGGTGGTAAAGTGTTGAGGGTTTTTTTAATGGAGACTTTGTGATGTATGTTAGGTAGGTGGTAAGGAGGGCGTGGGGACCGCAGATAAAAGAGAGAGGGGGTGGGTGGGTGGAATAAATGAATGTGACTGGTGTAGAGAGTTTAAATTTAATGCAGTGAGGTGGGTTTACAATATATATGTTACAGAAGAGGAGGGAGTAGAACTTAGTACAGAGGGAATATGATTGTGGAGAAAAGGAGCTCAACATTTAGCTACACTTAACATTAACTGTGCGAGAAGGAAGAGTTAGGATGGGAAAATTGTAACCGATAGATATTTACTTGAAACAACAGATGTGCAAATAACGCAAAGACATGTTTGCCAAACACTAAACTTCTTCTTCAGTCTCCCCGGAGCTGCTAGCTGCTGCTCGTTGCCTCCGATGCCATGAATATGTATAGGCACAGCATTGTGTCGGCTTGGGAACGAGTTATGGCGGCTAATTTTTTCAGCACCTGAGTGAAGTTAAAAAGTAGGGGATGTGCAATGCTACTTTAGCAGATTCCACCCCCATGGGGACTATGGCGAACCATGGCCATTTAGTCATCCTAGGCTTGTAACAATTATCCAGATATATGCACCTACATCAGCAGCAGAAGAAGAAGACTTTTATAACACGCTGCAGAGGACGATAGACCAGATACGACAAAACAAACAAACAAAAAAGATATCGTATTAATGATGGATGATTTTAAAACAAAGATTTGTACAGAAAGAGCATAAGACGAAGGATATGTTTTGGGAAAATTTAGCATAGGGCATAGAAATAAGGCAGGTGATAATCTAGTGGTATTTTGCATGGAAAATGAGCTAACGGTCGCTAACGCACTTTTTAGACAACATCGAAGAAGACTTTACACATGGACATCACCTGATATCAAAACCAAGAATCAAATAGATTACATTTAGTGCAAAGAAAGTAGAGATCAAGTATAACATCAGCAAAAACTCTATCAAGTGCCGATTGTGAAACGGACCATGAGTTATTAATAGCATACATGAAGATAAAGATAAAAAAGACAGTTACGGGATCAAGACCACTCCTTTTTGATTTACAAAAATACCAGAACAATATAATATAGAAGTGAAGAACCGTTTTGAGATACTGATGCCTGTACGTGAGGAGATAATACCTGATGAACTGGCTACGCAGGCCAGAGATATCTTAATAACAGAAGCTAAAGATATGGTTCCAGTAACGAAAACACAAAAGAATGAATGGATTACAGCAGATACATTAGAACTAATAAAACAAAGTAGAGAAATAAAGATGAAATGGAAAGTGACCAAGAACAACAAGGAGGAATATAAATCTTTAACAAAAGGAATAAGATGAAACATAAGAGGAGACCAAAAAACAAACAAACAAAAACAATACTTACAGGATTGTTGTGAAAGAACAGAAGGACATCAGAAGTGTGAAAGAGGTAGTGAAATGTTTAAAGAAGTGAAGACATTGACTAAAAGTGTCACACCCAAACTAAATGTAATTTGTGACGAGAAGGGGAAGACTTTGACAGAGAGAGATGAAATTCTAGAAAGATGGATGGAATATTGCATAGGAATGTATAATACAACTGATTGTGAAGGCGAAAATCAACAGTGTGAATTATTATTGGAGGAGAAAGAACCTGAACCGACAATAGAAATAGTTTTATGGGCAATAAATAGTTTGAAAAACTGTAAATCACCAGGAAGTGATAACAGTTGAACTAATAAAAGCAGGAGAAAAGGAATGTGCAACAATCTATCATGCACTATGTAAAAAGACATGGCATTAAGGTATTTGGCCAAAAGAATGGAAAAGAACTGTATTCATACCACTGCCGAAAAAGGGTAATTTGAAATTATGCACAAACTACAGAACTGTTGCATTGATCGGTAATGCAAGTAAAATTCTATAAAAAATCATAAGCTAGTAAAATTCTTTTAAAAATCATAATGAGTAGTCTTAAAATAGATGTCAGTGTGGTCCAAGCTGGTTTTACACAAGAACGAAAAAGTGATCGTATATTCAACATAAGATTAATAATAAAGAAATGCAGAGAATTTAATATGAATCTATATTTATCTTTTATAGACTACACAAAGGCATTTGATTGTGTACAACACCAGGAACTTTGGGAAATTATGGAAAAAATGGGATTTACAAAACATGTGACACAATTAATATCACTGCTGTATCTAAGCCAACAGGCAGCAGTAAGAATAAATGGTGAAACAAGAATTTAGTTTGACATAAAACAAGGGGTCCATCAGGGTTGCATATTATCGTCTTACTTATTTAACTTGTATACTGAAGATATGGATGCAGCAGCAGCAGGCCATCTTGCTCACAACCGAGAGGCCTACAGGAGTGCTGTTTGGGAGGCAAAGTTCCGCAAGGGACATGCAAAGGAATGAATGAATGAATGAATGAACTGAAGATATAATGGGCAATGTTAGAGAAGATATAGACAAAGAGTATTATGTGCGATAGCAATTGGAGGTTATGAAACACCAAAAATTATATATGCTAATGATACAGTATTACTGTCCATAACACAAAAAAGGAATGGAAAAACTAATTATATCAGTCCGTAAGAACAGTGAAGAGTAAAACCGTTATCTTAATGCTAATAAAACTAAATTGATGACAACTGACAAAACAAATAAGGCAACTGAAATATATATCAAATATGAAAAATTAGAATAGGTGCAGAGTTTTGAATATCTTGGATCATTACTAATAATGGAGATACAATGAGGGATATTAAAAGGAGGACATCTATCGCTATTCAAAAAATTAAAACTAAAGAAACTGTGGAGAGGAACAGACATATCTACAAAAACAAGATTGTTAAGGTCATGCATTTTTCCTATCGCAACATATGCCTGTGAGACCTGGACACTTAACAAAACAGCTGAGAAACACATAAATGTCTTTGAATATAAATGCTACAGAAGAGTTCTTCAGATATCATGGACACAGAAAACAACAAATATATCCATACTACAAGAATTTAATATTGAAGAAGGCTGGCTAGTAAAGAGGATTAAACAAAGAAAACTTAAATATTTTGGACACATTAAACGTCATGATATTCTAGAGAAGACAGTCTTTGAAGTGTACATAATGGGAAAAAGAAAGAGAAGAAAATCAAGGCGAAGATGGCTGCAAGACATCGTTGATGATCTGTGGATGGACGTGTCAGAAGCAAGGTAACTTGCTTACAACCGAGTGGCCTACAGCTGTTAGGGAGGCAAAGTTCCACAAGGGACTCGCAAAAGACTGACAGACGTACCAACGGAAATGTGCGATAGGTCGTGGTCATCTATGGTTCGTAAACCCTTACGCTAGTATGTTAGTTATGGGTCGCCGACTGCCAAAACTGACAGCGTCTTCGTTCTTGACAAGTAGTGCACACAGATTTATAGACTAATTGTCCGATATGCATTGAGGACAGGCGGGTAAGGGGCGCCTTTAAACCTCTCGCTCTCTCTGCCTTGCGGGTAAGAAAGGGAGTCCAAAGGCTAGCGGAAAGTCCGTACACAAACCGACAGAAGGAAACGGGAAACAACTGTTGTAGATCCCAAAAACAATTATGTTTATTCAGAGTAATAGATTTGTCATGAACGACGTTAATGGATGTTCATCTGTAACAGCCTTATCCGGTAGGGAAGCTCACGAGCCACAGTTGAGGCCAGATCATCATCAAGCTACTGGTGGCAAAACTAACAAGTTCAAAATAGCAACATGGAATGTTACAACTTTACTCCAGTCTGGAAAATTATAAATGTAAATAGGGAAATGGAAAGGATGAAGATCAACATATTAGGAATGAGTAACATTAGATGGACAGATGCAGGGAAAATAAACTCAGATAAATATACAATAATATATTCAGGAAGTAAGAAACATGTCGCCGTACTTATTTAACTTGTATACTGAAAATATAATGAGGAATGTTAGAGTAGATGTAGACAAAGAATATTACGATGCCATAACAATTGGAGGTTATGAAATACCAGAGATGAGATATGCTGATGACACAGTGTTACTGTCCACAATACAAAGAGGAATGGAAAAACTAATTATGTCAATCCGTAAGAACAGCGAAGAGCAGAACCTCTATCTTAATGCAAAGAAAACTAAATTGATAACAACTGACAAAACAAACAAGGCAGCTGAAATATGTATCAATGAGGAAAAATTGGAAGAAGTAGAGAGTTTTGAATATCTTGGATCACTACTAACTAGTAATGGAGATACAAGGACGGAAATTAAAAGAAGGACATCTATTGCTCTTCAGAAAGTAAAACAACTAAAGAATCTGTAGAGAGGAGCAGACAAAACCACAAAAATAAGTATTTTTAAGGGCATGCATCTTTCTCATCGCAACGTATGCCTGTGAGACCTGGACACTTAACAAAGCAGCTGAGAAACACATAAATGCTTTTGAATGTAAATGCTATAGAAGAGTTTTTCAAATATGGACACAAAAAACAGACAAATATATCAATACTACAAGAACTTAATATTGAAGAAGGCTGGCTAGTAAAGAGTATTAAACAGAGAAAACTTGAAATATTTTGGACACATTAAACGTCATAATCTAGAACAGACCACCTTGGAAGGGTACATAATGGGAAAAAGAAAGAGAGGAAGACCAAGGCGAAGATGGCTGCAAGACATCGTTGATGATCAGCAAATGGATGGATCAGCAGCAGGTCATCTTGCTCACAACCGAGAGGCCTACAGGAGTGCTGTTTGGGAGGCAAAGTTCCACAAAGGATATGCAGATGAATGAATGAATGAATGAAGAAACATGAACGAGGAGTAGGCATAATATTTGACGAACAAACAGCAAGGACAGTTGTGGGATATTTGAACATCTCGGACAGAGTCCTGCTAGCCCAACTGAAAGGACAACCAATAAACATAAATATTATATAAGTGTTGGAGCAACAGCTGATAGTTCTGAAGAGGATGTACAGATATTTTATAATGACATAGAGGCAGCCTTGAAACACTCAAAGTCACATGAAGTTACTATAGTCACGGGAGATTTTAATACAAAAGTTGGTAAAGGAAGAATTTCAAATATCGTTGGCGACTATGGAGTGGGGCAGAGGGATGACGGATGTAGTAAATTAATTGAATGGGCAAGAATACATAGCATGGTTGTAGGAAACACCTGGTTTAAACAACATCCCCGAAGACTTGCAATGCGGTGCAGCCCAGACAAAAAAAACTTTTAACCAGACAGACTAAGTAAAAATTAATCAACAAACGATTCCGCAATGCATTACTGATAATAAAAACCATGCCAAGAGCTGACTGCAATAGTGACCACGACCCACTCTGTGGAAAAATAAGAATAAAGCTAAAGAAAGCATGCAGAAAAGTGAGAAACATCAAACTGAATACAGAACTCCTTAAAAATGAACAAGAACTGCGACAACAATACAGAGTTATTATAACAAATAGATACAATGCAACAGCAAGGATAAATAGTATAGATGAACAATGTGCAAGATTCTATCCACCAAACTGTTAAGGAGATAATACCACCGAAAAAAGAAGCCCCTAAAAATAAATGGCTGACAGACGACATCTTAGGACTGATGGACAAGAGGAGGAGGAGGAGTAAAAATAACCAAATGAACAGTGCAGACAAATACAGGACTCCCATAATAAAGACAGCAAAAACATGCACAAACGAATTAGTGAACTCACAAGCAAGAAGACAAAATATACCACAGGATGCCTGAAATCAAAAGAAGGTTATACAATAATTGGAAAAGAAGACATTGTGGACAGGTGGACAGAGTACATCGATAAGCTATATGGAGGAGAAAGACCAGAATTAACACCAGATACTGAAAACTGTGATGGACCACCAATACTTGAAGATGAAATCATAGATGCCATCAAACACATGAAGAAAGGAAAAGCGACTGGGCCTGATAATATGATAATAGAAGTAATAACCAAATTACTGAATGACATTTACAACAGTGGTTATATTCCCAGTGATCTGATTAAATCCACGTTTATAGCACTACCAAAGAAACCAGGTGCAAAGGAATGTGATGACCACCGGACTATCAGCCTCTCATGTCACATAACGAAGCTACTTCTGATAATTATTATGAGAAGAACAAGGAAAAAGATAACAATGGAAATAGCAGATGAACAGTTTGGATTTGTTGAAGGAAAGGGAACACACAATGCCATTTATGCTTTACGAACACTAACAGAAAGAGCTTTAGAAGTACAGAAAGATCTCTACTTATGCTTCATTGATTACACCAAGGCATTTGATAAGATGAAACATAATGAAATTATTAAAATGCTTGAAAACATCGATATAGACGGCAAAGACCTGAGGATTGTAAAACATCTATACTGGCAGCAAGAAGCAGCAACTCGAGTTGAAAAAAGGACTGGAAAATATCAATCTACAAAACAATGGGTGCAACAAGGATATGTATTATCTGCAGACCTTTATTCTCTGTACAGCAAGAATATTCTAAGAACAATCATCGCAGAACCAGGCATACAAATTGGAGGATATAATATTAACAACCTTCGGTATGCTGACGACACAGTACTGATAGCTGAGATCCAACAAGACCTTCAAAATCTCTTGGATAAAGTCGCTGAAGGAAGTGAACAGAAAGGCCTTACTTTAAATATAAAAAAGACATGGACTATCTAAGAAACATAATCCACCAACATGCAGTATAAAATTAAACGGAACTACTCTAAAGGAGGTGCAAAAATTCACATACCTTGGAGCAGTAATAAATTCAGATGGGAGATGCAGAACAGAAATTAGGAACAGAATAAGCCAAGCAAAGACTGCATTTCAGAGAATGAGAAACATATCATGCAACACATCCTTATCAATGAATGTTAGAAAACGAGTACTAAAATGCTATATTGAACCTATCTTGTTATATGGAAGTGAATCATGGACAATAGGCAGGTCTGCACAAAAATCATTGGAAGCAGCAGAAATGTGGTTTATTGCGAATCCCCTGGATAGCAAAAATAACTAATGAAGAATGTATGAGAAGAGCTAGAGAGACCAAAAAATCTTGTGAAAAAGATAAGAGAGAGACAATGTACTTTCATAGGACATGCAATGAGAAGAGGGGCATTGAAAATATTCTGTCCAAAAAAGAAACGCGTTAACTACTGATGACCCAGTTTTAGCCATAACTTTGATATTCTATATCTTTTTAAATTGAGTGAAAAAATATTCAAACTGCACGCAATAATACCTAAGGGTTTAAACACTCACTTTACAGTTTATTGCATCTATGTGACGAGAATTTGTTAGTCCCAGGGGTTCTCAAGTTAGTATGGTGTGTGGGCTCCGCCTGCATTGATCAGCGACTGGCAGCTCCTGGTCATAGATGCTATCAGATGTCTGATGTGCGCCTGTGGGATGGCTGCCCACTCTTCTTGGAGTGCCTGCCACAGATCACGACGATTGGGTGCAGAAACGTTTCGGCGACAAACACGTCTTTGCAGCTCATCCAATATGTGATCGATCGGATTCATGTCTGGAGACAGGGATGGCCAGGGAAGGGCGAGGATGTTGTTGGCAGTCAGGAACTATGTGGTGAACCGTGCAGGGTGGGGTCTGGCGTTGTCCTGTTGAAACACAGACCTTTGTGCAGTCAAAAATGGAAGGACATGGGGTCGAAGAATTTCATTAACGTATCGCTGCGCATTCAAGCCTCTTCAATCTACACCAATGGACTACTTCCGTTGAAAGTGATCATTCTCTATACCATTATACCTCCACCACCGTGGGGAGCTTCATCAACGAAATTTTGGGCAAAACGTTCATTTGGCTTACGGTGGACCCTTCTCCACATATCATGGCGGTGCAATAAAAAGAAGAATCGTCACTAAACCAGACACGTCTCCATTGACTGTCAGTTGTCCAGAGCCGATGCTGGCTGGCCCAAACAAATCGATTTTGGCGATGGCGTCTCGTTAAGACAGGACCTCGGTGAGGTCGTCGTGCCACCAGTCCAGCTTCATGCAGTCTATTCTGGACAGTTTGATCACCCACACGACGTCTGCAAGCGATGACTGGGCACATGAGGAAGCTGTTGTAAACCTGAGGTGATGAACCAGAATAAAGCGATCATCAGCTGCTGTTATCATCCTGGGTCGTTCACTGTGGTGCCGGTCTTAAACTGAGCTGGGAAACGGTGCCAAAGTCGACTGATGGTACTCTGCTGCACGTTTAAATGCCTGGCAACCTGACTTTGACTTTACCAATAGCAATGTTTCGTAAATTTTGTGATAGATGTGCCATAATTGTCTTCTTGAAAATTAACTGAATTTGTTTGTGTCACCTCATCCTTTTATAGGGTTTTATTTGCGTGTGAAGTGAGCTGTACTCACTACAAAAATCACGACTTTTCTATAAGCGCCGCGCGAGTTATCGTAAAAAAATGCGTGATTAGCAAGGGCAGCTACTACGTCCCGATTATACACGAGAATAGCAAAATTCATGCTAAATCATGGACTTGATATCTTGGTGACAATTTTTGGTTTGGTTTGAGATACCCGGGAAAAAAAATGTCCTAAAATATACAAAATGAAGCTTATATAAGCTGTGCGTTTTTTTTTGGGACAGTATATTATAACAAGCTATCAATAGTGACAACATGAGACAACTACAGAGAATGTTTAACAAGATTTGGAAAGAAGAAAAGGTCTCTTCTAATTGGAAAAAAGAAATCATTGTTAAAATACAAAAAAGGCAACCTTAGTGACTGTAACAATTGGAGAGGAGTAACCTTAATATCAGTTGTGTCAAAAGTATTTTGCAAGGTCATTTTGAATATACTTAAAGATATAGTGGACACTGCAATGAGAGAAGAACAAGCAGGATTTCGAAAAGGGAGAAGCTGTTTCGACCAGATCTTTACTCTAAGAATAATACTTAAAGAATATATTGAAAAGCAGAAACCATTAATACTGAACTTCATAGACTTTCAAAAGGCACTTGATAGCATACACAGAGATTCATTATGGAGAATTTTAAGTCTATATGGAGTACCATCTAAAATTGTCAACATCATTAAGGACTTATACAATGGATATGTTTGTGCAGTCAAGACAGAAGAAGGGTTGATTGAATTGTTCCAGATTGAAACAGGTGTGAAACAAGGATGTATACTGTCTCCTTTACTTTTTGGGATTACAATAGACTTCATAATGAAAAAAATACTGCACAGGTAACACACTGGGTACATGGGACCCAACTAGAAGATCTTGATTTTGCTGATGACATAACTCTTATCAGTAACAATGTGAATTCCATGCAAGAAAAAACAGATTGCCTGTCTTCACTGGCTAGCAAAATAGGACTTGAAATTAACAAGGACAAAACAAAAATAATGAAAATTCCCATCAATCAAAATGGAAAAATACACATAGAAGGGACAGATATTGAAGAAGTCAATCAATTTGCATACCTTGGCAGCTACATAGACCAGGATGATGACACTAGAAAGGAAGTTAGAATCAGAACTGCAAAAGCAGCATCGATCTTCAAGAATCTTGAGAACATATGGAATTCAAAAGTTATAAGCACAAAAAACAAGTTAAGACTGTTCAATTCAAATGTAACATCCACCCTCATTTATGCATGCGAAAGCTGGAAAACAACTAAAGAAATAGACAAGAAATTAGACTCTTTTGAAAACAATGCCCAAGGAAAATACTCGGCATCAAGTGGAGCGAATTTAAGGACAATGCAGAGATAAGACAGATGACTGAACAACAACCAGTCTCATGGGTGATCAGGAAAAGGAGATGGACATATGTTGGTCATTTGATGAGAAGAAATGATCAGAGAATCCCAAAACAAACTATCAGGTGGAACACAACAGGCCAAAGATAAAAAGAGGCAGACCGCATGAAACTCTGAAGAGGACATTGTTAAGAGAGGCCAAATTAACAGGCATAGAATCCCTTGATGAGGTTGAAAGACTCGCCGAAGACAGGAAAAATTGGCGCACTTTTTTTGCGAGCTCTATGTGACGTTTAACGGCACGGGAAGGATATAAGAAGATATAAGATATTATAACAAAAGGAAAAATAGAGGAAAAAAGATTCAGAGGAAGACCAAGAGAAATGATACCAGACAGTTTGACGAGTTGGTGTTAGAGGAGATCACCAACTAAGCTGATGGCCTGCATGAAGGATCGTGTACTCTGGAGAAGCTAATAGCCAACGCCATTTGGCACGGCACATGATGATGATGAGTAAAAGATCTAGCTGTGAATCCCACAAAGGTGTCATCTACAACTGGTAGATTTCATAATATATGAAATCCAAACCAAGTATAAAGAGACACGGCACCTGATGATGCAGAGAGGATGATCAGCGACTAATTACACACATTGGTTACTGAAACTGGCGGTGGATCAGTTATGGAAGTGTCCTAATGCAGTAATGCAACCTCAATTATATCAATGCATTTTTTTACAGTGCTTTCTAAAGTCATATTTGATGCTTATGTTGGTGTATTCTAGCTAACCTGCACTGTTGGTCTGAGTTGGTCACCCCGCCCGCTTATGGTAACTTCTTCGTCACTTCAAAGACGAGATCATATGTTTTGATGCATGGTTTGTGTGTGCGAAAGTGTGTATACAAGCACACACAAATATCAAGTCATTTACACGTTTTCTTCAAGTGAATTAGTAGCCCGAGTTGTGTATCGCAAAAGAACGCAGCCACATGGTACCACATATTAAAAAGTGTTTGGTATGCTAAGTAAATACCGGACGTATATACATTGAACATGGCGGGCAAAAGTGAGGTCGCCAGCCAACTCGAACGAGTGCGATCAACATTTGTAAAAGAACTTGATGTAAACAAATTGCTGCCTCGGTTAAGTGTAAGAGGCCTGCTCACATTATCAGAGGAGAAAGAGATCATGAGCCAGACAGTAGCCCAGAAGCGAACAGAAGTTCTTTTGGATATTTTATCATTGAAGGATCGAAGTGTTTTCATTGAGTTCTGCAAAAGTTTAGAGGACTGTGCGCCCCATCTTTTGACAGCCTTAGTGTTAGACGCACGGCAAGGTAGGTATCATGTAGATGATGTAAGTAAGAACTAAGTAAACTACAAGTAATTTTGATGATACATATTCACAGCAGCAAATGGCCTTTCACTTGTTGGTATTTTCGAGGCAGGAGGAAACAGCAAGGAACATTTTCAGATTCATGAATGAAATGTTGATCATATTAGATTTTATCCATATATTCTCCATTGACGCTGGCAATGCGCCCCATATGGTGTGAAATGCAAGGCTGTCAGCAGAAGAGGAGATTTTGAGTATCATGAAGAGTGTTCTAGACGAACACCAGACTGGAGCCAAAGTCATATGTGACACAAGATAACCAGTGCATTTCTGGTGGCAAACACTAATAAAGAATAAGAATATTCCAAACTAAAAAAACTTATAGAACTAAATCTGGATATTAAAAAGCTGGTGATGATTGAATGATCTTTATTATCAAACGCCCGTCTTACATTCTGTCCTTCATCATTCCATGAATGATGATTTAGACACTGATCATAAAGGCTGTAGTAATTATGGTCAGTTTTACAATACAAATGTTAAAAGTGCAGGTGTATGTAATGAAATTGTTAACTGTAATATCTTTATTTCATGTGATGAAACTATGAAGAGGACATTGTTAAGAGAGGCCAAATTAATAGGCATAAAATCCTTTGATGAGGTTGAAAGGCTCGCCAGAGACAGGAAAAATTAGCGAACTACCTTGCAAGCCCTATGTGACATTTAAACGGCACGGGAAGGATATAAGATATAAGATAAGAATATGTTTATTTCATGTGATGACGTTACAGTCACCACACCAGCTGAGCTTCTTTTGAGAGAAGTTATATTTACAAATTTAAATAAACAGAAAGGAACAAGTCACATCTTCCGTCTCCGAACAGGACACAGCCGACTCCGAAGTCATATGTATACAAAGTTTAAGGTTGGTACTGCTAATCTATGTACATGTGCCCATAATAAATCAGTTCACACTGGCAAAGGCAAAGAAGGTGAAATTTTATTTGGAAGCTGAACTTATGTTTAAACAATTTTTGTAAACAAAGATTTTACAGTAGAATAATATTTTAGAAAAAATAAATTTGATATACAATACAAATTTGTGAAAACTCTCTCTTTTAATACTGAAAAATAACATTAAAGGGCTTTAACTTATGATTCATCCTGAAGTTAGTATTACATTTTAGACAGTCTTAGAGAAGCGTTCATGTTGCAGCTATTGAGTATGATATGATCCAGTTACATACTGGATCTGTAAGTTTAATTTTAGAAATAGTCTAAGACTCAACAACTAATATTTTTCTTCACATGCCTCTCAGTCTGCTACAGCTGCTTTCTGCTTGTTGAGTTTTTTCCTTGTTCAAGTTGTTAGAATTGATGAAATGATTTCCTTCAGAACAAATAGGTAGATCATAATTATTTCTTGGAAGATCTTCAAATGATCTTATAACAGCAATAAAGAACTGACTCTGGCTTCTAATCTGAAAGTTTGAAAGATCTAAAACAAAATTTGAGGCTGAGTGCAAAATAAGTACAGTAGCTTGTGACCTATCTCTCAAGATTAAGGAAATGGGTTCAAAACTGGTTCCAGTGTATTTCAGTCATCCCAGTGGCAAAATTAATTCAGCAACATTTATGTTCAAGATTTGTCTTAGAAACTTGAGGCACTCAGGGTAAGCTGTAAAGACATTTGTTAACATTCTAAGAAAAAATAACAAATTATTGATATGATGATCAGTCCCATTTATGTGGGATTGTGTGTGTTGATGGTGGATGAAGAAAAAAACAAAAAAAAGACAATTGAGTAGTTTTGTATAATGATCTTAATTATAATCTCTCTCTCTCTATCTCTTCTTTCTCCTCCCTTTCCCCTCTAAATAACGTAATTCAGTACTTTAAACTTTGCGCATGTTCATTCCCCCCTACCCTCTAAACATATGAAGTATTTGGAGTGAGCCATCACAGTGAAGATTGACTTCATTCTGTAGGTAATGTGATGCACATTTATATTTCCTTTGAACCAAATAGTATGATGAGTACCATTCTACAGAGTTCTTGGTGCCAACAAAAAATGCATATGATAGCCTTTTCATTTGTATAATTTTCAGTAGGGTGCCCAAAATATATTTTTAGAGTATTAGAAAAAATTTTTTTCTGTGTCATTTCTTCATACAACCTAAAAAAGGCTACCTCGTTTGAAAGACAAGACAAGATGTTAAACTGTATGAATCCACAACATAAAATTATCCACTCATATTAAAATGATCTTATTTGCCAATGTAAAAATATAAGTTTTATAACCGAATCTTCAGCTTTACATGAGATGGTGTCCTCAGAAGACACGAAGACTATATGTTTTTGAGTTTTGTTGTCTTCTGCCTCTCTTGTGTAATTGTGCATTATTTGTCAGCACTAGTGTCTTACTTTAAATTTCTTTGACAGAAACAAACAAGAAGCAGTCCTTTAATGAACTTGTCAGAGAAAGGGATTCACATATTGAGGCACAAAAAGAAAACAGTGCACTGAGAAAGTTAGAGCATATTCATAGAGAGGAAAATGAAACATTTCTAAGTATAGAAAGCTCTTCAGGAAAAGAGTAAGTACCCTTTCTCATTCATTTTATTACAGCTGAAGCCTTATTTTAATATGGCTTCTCAAAAAACCGCCAATGAGAAAATTTGTAATATTAAAGAACAATCCAGATCTAGTAGCAATAATCTAATTCTACCAAGATATTTCAACATCTGTTCCAGTGCAGACCATAGAAAAAAAACAAACCTGTAAAATCTTCAAAGAAAGACAATTTCCTCAATTCACAAGTAAGCAAGCTGTCAACATAGGCATATTTATTTTGTTAAATGGCCCAACCTACATTACCGTTTGTGCTATTAAAATGAGTAGTGGGTGGACATGTTAGGTTACTGAATGTTAGAGGATAATTGTCATTATTCCCGCCTCTTTGCTGCTCTTAATTGTAAAGTGATACTGATTCTTCTTTTCCTTCTTATTGTCTCCAACAGGTTCTTAGTTTGTCTTTTTTTTTTTTAACCCCATTCATAATGAGAAACATCTTGTGCAGTACACATCAGAAAAAAAAGTTCTAAAAAAAGCTACATTGAGCCTGTCCTACTCTGTGGAAGTGAGTCAATCAGCAGATTAATGCAGAGATCACTCAATGCAACAGAGATGTGGTTTATTAGAAGAATGTAAAGAATACCACGGACAGCTAAGATGACAAACAAGGAATGTCTTAGAAAAGCAAATTTAGAAAAGAACAATTAAATCCATGAGAAAACCACTGTTATCATTCACCAAACATATATATAGAGAAGAGGAGGGCTTGAAAACATCGTAACAGATAAGATAAATGGGAAGAGATGCAGGGAGAAACTAAGGGAAAAAAACATGGACAGTCTGATATGATGACACAAAAAAAAATCAATGGAGCTAATAGAAAATAGCAGGATCTGTGGAGAGGCATGACTGCCAATGCTTACTGACACAGCACCTGACAATGATGATGCTTCCATCAGATTTTGAGGATTGTTCTTAAGTATCACCTTTCAGAATCTTTTAAGAACAACGATTTTGAATTTTTCCTCCATGTTTCTCAGTCATTTATGTGTACAGAACAGATATTAGAACAATCACTGGAGATATTAGATCATATATTGTTCAGAAAAGAAACGTAACACTACTGTAATCGTAACAAATTTCAAACTTGTATCACAATTTTATTTTACAGAATTAATGTTTCAATCTTGGCATGAAGAAACTTTAAGACTTTAACAATGAAATGATGTTCATTAAATTTGGTTTGGACTTTTATTCTTTGCAACTGAGGCCTCCATTTCATCAAGGTTTATGGCCTCCTCTGTCCTGTATCAGAGAATGACATCTCCTTGACATGAATCTGATTAGCCGTTGGATCTGTTGTTGTGGGATGGCTGCCTACTCTTCCCGCAGTGCAAGAGACAACTGTCGAAGATTGGTAGGCGCCACGTATCGCTGGCGGACTTGTCTGTTGAGTTCATCATATAAGTGTTCTATTGGGTTCATGTCTGATGACATGGAAGGCCATGGAATGACCTAGACATTGTTGTCAGTGAGGAACTGGGTGGTCAAGTGATATCCTGCTGAAAAATCAACCCTGGTGCAGCCATAAGTGGAAAGATATGAGGACAAAAAATTTCAGCAACGAATTGTTTGGCATTCAGGTGTCCTTCAATTTGCACCAGGTCACTTCTTCTCATGAAGTTGATCGTCTCCCACACCAGTACACCTCCATCACCATGTGGAGGAGCCTCATCCACGCAGTTCTTGGCGTGCTCATGGACTCTGCAGTAAACTTTTCTCTGTCTGTCATGTCGCTGGAGCAGAAAGAATGATTCATCACCAGTCATTCGCAATGGTCCATTGACATTGCTGGTTCACCCACTGCAGTCGGTTCTGGCGATGCTGGTCCATAAGAACAGGACCTCTGTAGGCTCTTCTGGCCCATAGACCAGCATCGTTCAGCCGGTTCCTAACTGTTTGATCTGAAATTCGATCAGCTGCTGTCATTGACTGGACTGTTGAGGATGCAGATGCAACATTGTATTTGTTGCATTTTTTTTTTTTAACTTTATATTTTGCAATTTTATATACAGATGGTACTCAGACTTTCTCTATTGAAATAAATACCAGTCATATTATTCCTTCATTCTTTCCCTATTAGGTTACAAGAGTTGAATTCATCTATATGTAGATAAACTTGACTAAAATTTTGTCATCATTTATGGGATAGTTTTACCATTGTGAATTTTAATTTTAAACATAGTTTAGCTGTTTGTTTCAATTTATCTGTCTTCTGGATTTCTTATTTTTATATGTTGCATATCTCAAGCTGTATGTAGTATTGTAGCAGATACCATCCTGTTGGCTATTTTAAACATTTCTTTCACTGATTTGCTGTATCTAACATAAGATTGGAAATGAGTTCAGGCTTACCAGATCATACCAACATGAAGATGAATGATAAACTACTTTCGTTTGAACATGACCAAGTGATTGAGGAGGTAAGTGAATGTTATGTTGATGGTATCTCCTGAGAAAACTTGTGTTGTGCAGTTTAAAAAAATTACATGTATGTAATCACAAGTAAAAGTATTAGTTAATTCATGTTTTCTTTCACCAAAAATTATTAGTTAATTCATGTTTTCTTTCACGAAAAAGAATTTGTTATTTCATGTTTTCTTTTACCAAAAAGTATTTGTTAATTCATGTTTTCTTTCACCAAAAAGTATTAGTTAATTCATATTTTCTTTCACTAAAAAAGTATTAGTTAATTCATATTTTCATTCACCAAAAAGTATTAGTTAATTCATGTTTTCTTTCACCAAAAAGTATTACTTAATTCATATTTTCTTTCATCAAAAAGTATTAGTTAATTCATGTTTTCTTTCACCAAAAAGTATTAGTTAATTCATGTTTTATTTCACCAATTAAGCACTTTTCTTATAGATATTGGTACATTTATATTTCTCCATTTTGTGTGGTCATTGGTGTTGTTTATCTGAGTAGTTTTTTTTTTTTTAAAGTGCCATTTGGTTTGCCTGTTCAAATGTTTTTCCTTCATATCAACTCTGTTTTATTTACAGCAGGTTTCCAGTGATTGACAGGCTTTCTGACTCATGTTCACAGAATACTGACTGTCTTTTAATAGTTTTTTTTTATGCTTAAAGATCCTTTCTGTTTTTCTGGCCTCCTAAATGTATGCTATATATTTCTTAGAAACCACACACTTTCCATTTTAGTTTCATGAGTTTTTTGTTTTTTTGCCCAAATCTCAAGAACCCAATTATCACTGTAGTTTTATTTTTCTCACTGTTAAGGATATTCTGTTATTTGCTAATATATTCTGCTTCTTGTGAAAAGTTTTTCATTAACCTGTTCTTATTTCACCTGTGTAGTTCATCATCTGTTTTTTATTGATATTCTGTGATATCTGAATTTATACACTTGTGTTTGTACCTTTCCACCTTCATTTCACCTTCAGTTTGGCAATTTAATCAATTTTGTACATATTACTGTTAATTCAGTCTTGTTCTGTTCAGCACTAATCCTCTGTTATTGTTATCTTTGATAACATTTTTTTTTTGGAAATTTTTTATAAATTGCTTTCACTTTTTGTTGTTGACACTTACTGCTTATGGCAGTTTTTTTTTTTTTAAAGTATTATGGCCAACTTATTCACAGATAGCTCACATTTTTAGTGCTACCATTTTGTTTTCTCTGTATAGTGAGAAGAGGTCAGGAGACAGGACACATCCTTGTCATCTTCTCAGTTGTCACTTGAAAGATCATTTGTCTTCATCATTGTTCACTCTTGTTGCTGCCCATTGGTTTCAGAAAATGTTTTCAGTAATACTCATATTTTTATGATCTATATGTAATATATAGAAAATAGAAGAAGTCAATATGGTCCAAGCTGGTTTCAGGCAAGGAAGAGGATCAAGAGATCATATATTCAATATAAGATTTAATAATAGAGAAATGCACAGAGTTTAATGTGAATTTATATTTATCCTTTATAGACTACTCAAAGGCATTTGATTGTGTACAACACCAGAAACTTTGGGAAATAATGGAAAAAATGGGATTTCCAACACATTTGATACAGTTAACATCACTGCTTTATCTAGACCAACAAACAGCAGTAAGAATAAATGGTGAAACAACAACTTGGTTTGACATAAAACAAGGGGTCCATCAGGGGTGCATATTGTTGCCTTACTTATTTAACTTGTATACTGAAAATATAATGGAAAAACTAATTATGTCAGTCTATAAGAATAGTGAGCAAAACTTCTTAATGCGAAGAAAACTAAATTGATGACAACTGACAAAACAAACAAGGCAGCTGATATATGGATCAATGAGGAAAAACTGGAAGAAGTGGAGAGTTTTTAATATCTTGGATCACTGCTAACTAATAATGGAGATAAAATGAGGGAAATTAAAAGGAGGACATCTATCGCTCTTCAGAAAGTAAAACAACTAAAGAATCTGTGGAGAGGAACAGACAGAACTACAAAAATAAGATTTTTAAGGGCATGTAATTTTTCCCATTGCGACATATGTCTGTGAGACCTGGACACTTAACAAAACAGCTGAGAAACACATAAATGTCTTTGAATGTAAATACTACAGTAGAGTTCTTCAAATATCATGGACACAAAAAAGAACAAATATATCCATACTACAAGAACTTAATATTGAAGAAGGCTGGCTAGTAAAGAGTATTAAACAGAGAAAACTTAAATATTTTGGACACATTAAACGTCATGATAATCTAGAACAGACCACCTTGGAAAGGTACATAATGGGAAAAAGAAAGAGAGGAAGACCAAGGCGAAGATGGCTGCAAGACATTGTTGATTATCTGCAAATGGATGGATCAGCAGCAGGCCATCTTGCTCACAACCGAGAGGCCTACAGGAGTGCTGTTTGGGAGGCAAAGTTCCACAAGGGACATGCAAATGAATGAATGAATATGTAGTATTACTGTCCACAACACAAAAAGGAATGGAAAAACTAATTATGTCAGTCCGTAAGAGTAGTGAAGAGTAAAAGCTCATTATATCTTAATGTGAAGAAAAATAAATTGATGACAACTGACAAAACAAATAAGGCAGCTGAAATATGTATGTATGTATCTATCTATCTATGCCTCTGACCCCTCGTGGAGCATAGGCTGCCAACAAGAGCTCGCCAGGCAGTTCGGTCCTGAGCCACTCTTTCCAACTGTCTCCATGTCTGGTTCATTGTTTTGATGTCCGTGTCCAGACTTCTGCGCCAGGAGTTCCTAGGTCTCCCTCTCCTCCTTTTACCCTGTGGGTTCCATGTTAGGGCTTGCCTTGTGGTGCTGGATGTGGATTTCCGTAGGGTGTGTCCGATCCATCCCCATCTTCTTCGTAGGATGTCGTCTTCCACTGGTTGCTGGCCTGTTCGCTGCTGCAGTTCTTGGTTACTTATGGTATCTGGCCATCGTATTTGTAGAATCCTTCTAAGGCATGTGTTACTAAATGTCTGGATTCGTTTCATGATCGTAACAGTAGTTCTCCAAGTTTCTGAACCGTATAGCAGAATAGGCTTTATCATGGTGTTAAATACTCTGATCTTCAATTTAATTGACAAGGCTGAAGTTCCCCATATTTTCTTCATCTGATGGAATTTTACTCTTGCCTTGCCCATTCTTGGTTTTACATCAGCTTCTGTTCCTCCCTGCTTGTCTATCACACTTCCCAGATAAGTAAACTTTTCAACCTCTTCCAGTTCCTCTCCTTCCAATATAATGGGCATTTCGTTGACCTCATTTACTCTAAGAACTTTACTCTTTCCCTTGTGGATGGTAAGGCCTAGTCTTGAAGAATTTTCTGCCACTAATATGGTTTTCTCTTGCATCTGTTGCTTAGTCTGGGAGAGAAGTGGCAGGTCGTCAGCAAAGTCTAGGTCGTCCAGTTGAGTCCAGAGCATCCATTGAATACCAATTCTCCTATTTTCTGTTGATTTTCTCATAATCCAGTCTATGGCCAGGATAAATAGAAATGGTGACAGCAGGCATCCCTGTCTCACTCCGGTGTTAACTTGAAAGGCATCTGTTAGTTGTTGTCCATGGATTACCTTACATGTCATCCCTTCATAGGAGTTTTTAATGATGGTGGTAATCTTCTCCGGTACTCCGTAGTGTCTCAACAGCTTCCATAGGGTCTGTCTGTCGATGCTGTCGAAAGCCTTCTCGTAGTCAATAAAATTGACATAGAGAGGTGAGTTCCACTCCAGTGATTGTTCTACGATGATACGTAATGTTGCTATTTGGTCGTACAGGATCTGTTCTTCCGGAATCCTGCTTGTTGGTCCCTGAGTTGTGGATCTACCGCGTCCTTTATCCTATTTAGAAGAACTCGGTTGAGTACCTTTCCTGGTATTGATAGCAGTGTTATACCTCTGTAGTTGGAGCAAGAGCTCAAGTCACCATCTCTCTGTCCCCAGTCATTGGGTATTGTTTTTCCATTCTTGTCTTTCACTGGCCTCATCGGCACACTATAATTTCCAGTCATCTTCTTAATTGTGGAGTATAGATCCTGTATATTTCCTGCTGGGCAGCTCCTTCTGCCTCTGTTGCCAGTGTTTCTATGTAGTTCCTTTTGTCTGTCCTGATGCTCCTCTTTGTTTTCCTACATGCTTCCCTATACTCTTCTTGTACAATAATTTTACTGGCTCTTGTGCGGCTGTTGTTGAGTGCTGCTTTTTTCATCTTTCTCTCCTCTATTCTCCTTATGGATTCTGCAGAGATCCACTCCTTGTGGCACAGCTTCCTGGGGCCAAGCACTTCTTGACATGATGGGGTAAATGCTTCTTTCACTCCTTGCCATCGCTTATCAATTGACTCTTCTTCAGGTAGATCTTGTAGAATCTGAAACTTATTGGCGAGTGCAATCTTAAATTCTTCCTGCTTAGTTCTGTCTTTTAGAACTGTGGTGTTGTATCTCTGGCGTTGTCTACTGTTGACTCCTATCCCAGTCCTCTTTAGTTTTAACTTCAATCGGGCCACAATTAGATGGTGGTCTGATGCAACATCGGCTCCTCTTTTGCACCTCACGTCCTGAAGAGATCTTCTGTATTTCTTCCTAATGCATATATGGTCGATCTGATTCTCTGTTACCTGATCCGGAGAAACCCATGTAACCTTGTGTATCCTTTTATGATGGAAGAAACTCCCTCCAATGACCAAATTACTTGTGGCACAAAAGTCAGCAAATCTCTCTCCGTTGTCATTCATTACACCCAATCCTTGCTGTCCCATGATATCTTCGTATCCCCTGTTGTCACTTCTGATCTTGGCATTGAAATCACCCATGGCGATAACCATGTTCCGCTCTGGACGACTCTGCACAATACCCAGCAATCTCTCATAGAATTCCTCCTTCGTACCATCGCTGCTTTCATTTGTTGGTGCATAACACTGAATGATATCCATATTTATCCTTCTCTTTTGGGTTTTGAAGGTGGCTATAATAATCCGTGGGCCATGCGCCTCCCATCCAATTAGCGCTCCCTGAGCTGTCTTTGACAGCATCAGGGCCACCCCATACGTGTGTGGTGCGGTGTCCTCCTCGTGTCCTGAGTACAACAAAAGCTCTCCCGTGCTAATCCTTGTTTGCCCAGTTCCAGTTCATCTTGTTTCGCTGATTCCCAGGATGGTGATGTTGTATTTCCTCATTTCCGCTGCAACCTGCATTGATTTCCCTGCTTCAGACATAGTTCTAACGTTCCATGATCCTATAATAATGGTGGTCCTGGTGGAGATGGCGGTTGTCGGTCTGACAGCTTCCTGGTTTCCTTGGCTTTCACTGTCCGGCTTCATGCTTCCTCCAGCTGGAGGCCCATCCTCCCCCAGGGCTGAAATATCTCTTGAGTCTCTTTTTGGCGTTTCTGTAGCAAAGTTCTTTTTATAGGATAAGGTTGCTGGCCTTAAGCCAACCCTCCCCCTTTTTCCTGACTTGGGACAGGCAATGATCCATAAAATGGACCACTGGTGGGGTTGAAATATGTATCAGTGAGGACAAATTGGAAGAAATGGAGAGTTTTGAATATATTGGATCATTACCAACTAATAATGGAAATACAATGAGAGAAATTAAAAGGAGGACATCTATCGCTTTTCAAAAAGTAAAACCACTAAAGAATCTGTGGAGAAGATTAGAGAGAACTATAAAAATAAGATTTTTAAGGACATGCATCTTTTCCATCGCAGCATATGCCTGTGAGACCTGGGCACTTAACAAAACAGCTGAGAAACACGTAAATGCCTTTGAGTGTAAATGCTACAGAAGAGTTCTTAAAATATCATGGACACAGAAAAGAACTTAATATTGAAGAAAGCTCGCTAGGAAAGAAGATTAAACAGAGAAAAGTTAAATATTTTGGACATATTAAATGTCATGATAATTTAGAGAAGACCGCCTTGGAAGGCTACATAATGGGAAAAAGAGAGGAAGACCAAGGTGAAGATGGCTGCAAGGCATCGTTGATAATTTGCAGATGGATGCATCAGCAGCAGGGCAACTTGCTTACAACCGAGAGGCCTACAGGAGAGCTGTTAGGGAGGCAAAATTCTGCAAGGGACATGCAAATCACTGACTGATGTGTAGTTCTTAAAGCACTTTTAGATCACAAATTAATGTTCACACTGTCACAAGCCTTTGTATAATCAGTGAGGCACAAGTATAAATCCTTCAAGAATTGGGCTCATAGATCTTAATATAAAAATGGCATCTGCAGGGCCCATTTTTTTTTTTCAAGAAAGCAACAGTGTTCTGCAGTTTCTGTCTTTAGATTATGAAATGTTCTTTATTTATCAAGCAGAAAGACCTATTAATATATTTTCAGTTACAGTGATTTCCATTTTGCCACATAGTCTCACTTGTGGTTACAAAACATCAAGCACAAAAAAGTGAAAGCCAGATACTATTTATTGATATAAAATTTAACTGAATTTATTTGACATAGGTTCAACACAGAGGCATGAAGTAATAGAACATGTAAATTTCAATGTTTAGAGAGTGCTGAGTGAAGTCAGTCTTCTTACATGATACTGGCCTTATTGCACACATTTGATCATTGCTTCAGTCAGTGATGTATAAGTAAACCTATTTGTTGATATCTGCAGTGCTTTTATCTGAGAATAGGAGTATGAGCATAAATTACATGTTTTTCTTATTTACTGCACAAAAGCTATGATCTGTGTCAGTAATAGTGCATTAGTGTTAGTGTAGTGTTCATGTGTGTGTGCATATATACTGGTGGTCATGCTTGGATGCACACACACACTTTAGTGGTTTTATATTAGTGACAACAGTTGTTTGCTTTCAGGCTTGCTGATTTTCAAAACATGTTAAAAAAGTGTTCATCATGGGCTTTGACTTTATGTCACGGTCACAGATTTTGTGAGATTCTGCAGTGAAATGTACTTGTTATTAAAGAGTGCCATCTATTTAAAACTTGTTTCATGTGGTTTTCTGAAGGTTTTTTTTTTTTTTTAATCAGCCATCTCTTCACTATATGAAAGCCATTTTGGTTTGTGATGATTAAAAAAAAATCTGCATATTTATAATTTCGTGGATCCACAGAAGACTTTATTTACTGATAGTTGAACTTTTATCACTTTGCAGCATGTTCTGATTCTGTTTGAAATTTATATTCTGCCTTGTTTACTTTCTCATTTGCAAACTGTAGCATACATTATAGAAGCCACAGTTCAGTAGGGGTTAGTGTACTTGTTTGGTGATCGGATGGTCCCACATTGAGGTGAAATTGTTCTCAGGCTGAGCAGCAAAGGGTCTATTTAGCCTCATGAAATGGGTTCCAAGGGTGTCTCTGGGAAAGTAAAAGATAGCCAAGACATCTGCTGGTTTTCCCTCATTATAATGCTGTAGCTTAGAAATGTGAAGGCAACAATACTTTAGATCCATAAGCATGAAAATACTATGAGATATTTGTATTTTTTCAACATATTTATTTGTTTCCTGTTTATATACATTAAACAGCACAAAAAATGTGTGTGAGGTACTGGCTCATAACAGTGAAGATTTTGACTAATTGAAACAAAAATTTTACACACTGACAATTGTTTGAGTGTGAGATCACATACAAAAATATTGTGCCACATAGACTGTCTGTCAGACTCATGATGATAATGATTTTCAAAACTCTTGATCCTTAAACTGTAGCTTAAATGTTTTTTAGGACATTTTCAATGAAGATGCCAAGACTGAATGTAAGCAAACACTATCATGCAGTCTACATGTTTAGAGATGGAGCTGCAGCTATGCAGATGGCTTGAACACGCTGTGTCATCTTGAGGTCATGAGCAGTGCTGCTATGATAGACCTCATCTGGGTGCTCCACATGTGACAACACCTTCTTAGAGCAGAGCCTTACCTCATGATTATGTATGCAGTTGTTTCCAGGCCACTCATTTACTGCAAGAAATACTATTGGAGAAGTATATTATAATCAGAATATTGTTGTAAATGGCACAAGACTCTAGAGAGGTCAAATCTTTACTGCCTGACATGACGAGTGTGCAGTGACCAGGTTGCTAATGGTAGATTCTTAGGCCATTGACATAGTGGGAACTTGTCTTTTCTGATAAATCAGAGTTCTGTATCAGCAGTACCAGTGGCAGAATGTGCATATACAGAAGACAACATAAATGATTTCAGACTTGTTTTGGAGAGGGATTGGTATGGAGAAACATTTGTGCAGTCAGCTACATTTTTCACCCTCTCATGTTCATTTACGGTAATCTCACTGCCCAGCGCTGTGTTGAGACATAATGCAGCTATACCTTTTGCTACTGTTAGCACAAGAAGAAAAAGTTTGGGTGTGGGGGGACTGCTGCTAAGTTAATTTCAAACAGATAGTGCCAGGCTCCAATTTTAGTCTTCTCACACTGCAATTTTTCCAGAAAAAAAGAATCTATATCATGCAGTGACCAGCTAAGTCACCTAACGTGGATTTCACTGAGCGTCGATGGGATATGATGGGACGCCATATGTTACAGCAGTAGCTGGTGGATGAGCTGCAGCAGGGTCAAGATGCGATTTCTGTTGCTGTTATTCACTTTCTAGTCCTACCTGACTTTAAGTATGGCTCAGTGAATGAGACTGATATGTTTATTAAAAGGAAGATAGGAAGCTTGACAGAAAAATTGATGTTAGAACACAGAGATCAAATGTCATTATGTACCAGTTATCCCTGCTGCTTCTCACCTTAACGTACCACTTGAAACTAAGAGAAAATAAATTAATAACATATTTATACCAACATTGTGCTACCAATGCCAAACGTGGGCAGTAACTAAGAAACAGCCAAATAAAATATCTATATGTGAGATGAGATGCCTAAGAAAAGCAGCAAGTTTGACAGGAGGGATAACCTATGAATTGATGACATAAGACAACTGGTAAGAACTACACCAAGCCTACAAAACACAGAGAAACAAAGAATTAAGTTGTTTGGCCACTTAATGAGAATGATGCACATAAACCTAGCAGCGAGGGCCTTCAACTAAAGAACTAGATTATATACAAATAACTATTCAGATTGAAGTGAAGGTGTGCAGAATGGTGAGATGCAGAGCAACTTGTAAGATCAGCAGCCACACTTAGTGTTCTAGATGATAAATATCCATGTGACACCTGGATACGTGTGTATACAGATGGATCTGCACACAATGCCATGAAGAATGGAGGGGCAGGAGCACATATTGAATATCTAAACAACACCACTGACAAGATTTCCATACCCACTGGAAAATACTGCAACAACTATAATGCAGAAGTTAGGGCAATTATTGCTGCAGTTGAAAAACTATCAGACTCCAGAATTGAAAAGTGCCACATAGTAATTCTCACATATGCAAGATCAGTACTGGAAGCTCTTCAGTGCAACAAACTGCCAGACCTTAAGGATGCCTTATCAAAAATTGGCTTACAACATGGAGTCACTTTGGATTCCCTCCCACTATGGGATACCAGGCAATGAGAAAGCTGACCATCTGGCCAAAGAGGGCACTGCAATGGAGCAACCAGACATACCAGTCACCTATAATCAGAAGAAAAGTATGATAAAAACCTACAGGAAGCCACAAACACCACCACATGATGACTCTCACATGCTAAACAGAAAGGAACAAGTCACCATTTTCCGTCTCCAAACAGGACACAGCTGACTCCGAAGTATATGTATACAAAGTTTAAGGTTGGTACTACTAATCTATGTACATGTGCCCAGGTGCCCCAAACTGTGGAACATATCCTCCAACTGCACCAACTATGAGACACTGAGAAATAATTCCTGTCCCAGTGAAACCACTAAAGAAGATAAGCTCTTTAGTTCCATACATGAATTACAAAAAACAGTGAAATTTGTCCAAGAGACAGGACTGCAAATATAGACAGACAATGGAAACGAAGAAGGCGAAGAAGAACTAAAGAACTGCAGGACAGATCAAGAGGAATACCCCAAAAAAGATGGTTAGATGGTGTTATAGAAACACTCATGAATTACAGCATGAACATCACTGAGACTGCTCATATGGCCCAAAAATGGCAATCTCATCTCCCATCAACACCTCACTGCACAAGAGGAGGGATAAATGAATGAATGAATGATGTATTTTAAGATTTCATTATCGTTCCCATTGTCATTTTTTTCCACATTCATTGTTATAATGTTCAGTATTAAGTAATAATGTGTTTTACCTTTTCAGAGCAGTCCTAATGTAGAGTGGGAAACCCACTATGTTACTCTTCATAAGGTAAGCTTATCTGTCTGTTCAATAACATTGTATAAAATATGTCCATTTGTTGTTTTTTTTTTCCATTTTTCTTATATACAAAGCCAAGTTCTCCATTTGACCGATGTATCCCTTTTATGTGGTAATAATTAATATGCTCATATCCAGTACTATACATGTAAAGTTACGTTGTAATTAAAGTAATTAAAAGGTCAGTGTACAAATCCATTCATATTAAGAAAGAATTCAGAAAATGGAATTTGAGTAGGATTTCTTCCTTGTAAAATTATTAGTTTATATATTTCCTTTGCCTTTGCTAAAGAATTCTGACCATAATCTTATGAAAATTACATTTCAGTGTATTTCCTTACATTTAAACTATTCACTGAAGTAACTTGCATCCAGTTATTTCATGTCTGTAAGCCTTAGAGTGTCTTATTCAAGATATGCCTTAGAAGTAGGTGTTAATGATCATGATTTGTGTAGTGCATGGTGTTTCTAAACAGTTCATTAGCCTATCTTTTTGTATGCTACTTGCTCAATCCATTGAGTTATTTTTCTCTTTGCGTTCTTTTTCTTTTTTCTTTCCTTGAGTTTTTCAGTTATTAATGGGCTTTTTCACTTTGGTCTTCATATATGAATTCCTAGGGATTTCTTATTGTCTTTTTCTCATTGTTTTAATCAAGTTTCATTGTTCTGTAGTTCTCTGAGAACTTCATTTGTTTTTATGGATGTTCAAGTTATATTTCTCCAAAATCACATCTAAGTTGCTTCTAAATTCTGTTTCATCCATTTCTTTAATATCCAAGTCTCATAAACACAGAGCAGTTTTGACTACATTATTTTTTCTAATTCTCCCACCTTCATCACTTTCTTCACTGTTGTGTAGTTATTTCTCTAGTGCAGTTTTTTTTTATCTTTGACACTTTCCATCAGCTTCTTTGGTGACTTCTGTTATGTCATTTTGTCACACTGTCCATTATCATCTTTCTTGGTATTCTCTGCTTTTCTTTCCAGATATATATATATATATATTTTTTTTTTTTTTTGCATGAAGTTTTAAATATATTTCTTATTTCTTTCAATACTCTTAGAAATTCTTTATAGAACAAAGTTATGACAATAATATGGTAGAAATAATTTATCTTTGACTCAGACTGCTGTTAAACTTCATATTGGATAACCAGATGAAATGTCCTGAACAGACAGAAATAAAACTGGTTTGCTACAGCTGTTTTGGGAAATTTTCAATAAAATCTGTAAGACTTGCATATCATTATTGCATACCACTGAAACCAATGAAACTCAACACTAAAAACAGAGATTTAGCACTCGACAAAGAAAAATAAAATTCTGAACAAAGCAAGATTTCAAAGTAACCATAAGAAGGGGACAGTAACTGAGCAGCACTATCACATCTCATCAAGGTTTTGTTCACTTTTCTACTATAGCCATATCTCATGTGTATTGTATTCTTATTAATTTATCTTGATTTTCAGTTGCTGTGGATATGCATTAAAGAGACATGCAAGTATAATTGACAATGTTTAATATTTTATTAAAATGTGCTTTTGATATGTATTTTGACATGGATGTATCAGAATTATTTAAAGTAGTCTTTCCCAACTGTGTCTTTCTTGTTCAGGTCTCAACTTTGGGATTTGGTATAGCTGTTAGTGGGGGTTTTGATAGTCCCCATTTTGATGATGGTGACCCCTCAGTAGCTATTTCAGATGTTCTCATGGCTGGTCCAGCACAAGGAAAGCTACAGTATGTATTCAGTACTTATGCTCTCAATGAGAGTAAATCATGTCTTATGCCTCATTTTATCTTTTGATATTCACCTATGCCATAGTTCACATGTACTACTGCTCTTTGATTCCACCACATTTTCTTAATAATTCTCACATCTTTCTGTGTTTTTCAAGCATTTGTATTACAACTTCATTTTGATAGCTTTTTGTGTAATTAGTGAAGCACATATATAAATAGTTACTTACTTCTAGCAATCATTCTTTTATTTCTTAATATAAAACAATCCATACTGTTGTCCTGTCAGACTTACTTTCATGTTGTATATGAAATCAATATAAAAGACATCAGAATCACATCCAGTAGATTATAGTATTGCAAATGGGATAAAACTCTTTACTAATGTGTATTATTTTTAGAATTTAAAAACATGAAACATTTGGCATAGCTTCAAAATTTTCTCAGGATGATGGGCTGAAAAATGGAACAGTGTCATTAAAAATGGGATATCTGGTCCTCCTCTTAAAAGATAATTAGCATGCAAACTGAATGTTACCAGCACTTTTTATTGGTGATTACTATAGTAACTAGATTTTTGTCTTGATTCGATTTAAAATTTTAAACAATTTATTTATGAATTGGTTCTTGTTATTTCATCTCAGTATTTCAAATTTTTCTTGATCATTGATTTCAGTACATTTCTCTGCCTGTTTTTTTTTTTTCTTAATTATTTGTGTGTACCATTTCCTCAGAATTAATGATAGAATAGTTTCAGTGAATGGAATTTCGTTAGAAAATGTGGATCACAGTACAGCCATCAGTGTCTTGCGGGAATCAGGGAGTACAATGAGCATGGTGAGTAGTTTACACTGTATTTAACTCATAGTCACGTTTGTTCAGTGACTGGCAAGACATGTAGATTTTTGTAGACCATTGTCAGAATCAAAAGGAAAATCTATTTCTTATATAAAGAATTGCTAACCTCCACTATCACAACTCACAGATTATGATAGCTGGGCCATATATAAAGAATGGAAGAGAGTTGTTAGCAGGAGTGAACCATAAAGACATGACATGTAATCTGGAGAGAGGGATAGAGAGAGAGATGTTTTTGTTAGTTTTAAGAGTATTGAAGCAAGTGGATGTCAGTTGTTATCACTGAGTATCATTTTGCAGAAAAATTTTGTTCAGTCCTGTCGGTATTTAATGGGCTTAAGCAGCTACAGGTAACAAAAACACTTTTGTTCAGCAAGGACACAGTTTTTGTGTTTACCCTTCATTTGTCTTCAGAATAAACATTAATGTGATGTTAATTCATATTCTAGACTTGGAGAAATTAATGAAATGAAGAATTGAAAATTAATGCTTGATTTAGAACCTGAGGCAAAAAAAAAATCTAACACTTTTCATGTTCTCTCTAAGGAGTTCATAATGTGCATTTTATGAAACAGGCTGAGTCTTTAGAACAAGAGCTTTATTTAAAGCACAAAGTAGTTCATATTTATTCTGAATGAAGCATTCTGGAAAATTCAAGTGACTTGAATTAATTTGGTCTCTTAGGTTGTGAAACGAAAAGTGTTCCAACCATTTTCAGAAGCACAGTGGTCTACTCAGCCGTACAGAATCACTCTGAACAAAAATAACAAAAGAGATGGTGAGTAGAAGACTTTAACATTTCAGAAAGATAAAAAAGATTAGGAGCTGTTGGTAAATTTAGAAGAAAAAAAAAGGAAGATGTCTTAATTTTTTTTTTAATTGTCACATGAGAGTTTTAGGAACATTGTTTTTTTTTTTTGTTTTCACTTCCCTCAGGGTACTGTAATGTAAAGAATTTTTGAAGGACTGAAAAATGTAATGCTTTAGAGATCATGTAGCAGTGTGAAAGTATATCTTAACTCTTCCCAGGCCCAGAAAAAAAATGCGGACATTCCCGTCAGTGCCACACAAAAAGCGTGGGTCTTGATATGTATAGGGGGTATAGTTGTAAAAGTGAATGTACAAAGTATTTCCACTTCAAAAGTATACATATTATGCATGAAAATAGTTGTAAATGTAAGAAGATTTCATAAATGAAGAGTTTTTTAGGAAAAAAGAAGTAGTGTGATGATTTTAGCTGATAATTGTGTAGTGCTTACCATCAGCGATGCCTAATGTTTACCATCAGCGATTTCCAGATCTTAAAAAATTTTCATCCGATTTCGTCGTGTGGCGGCATTCTGACTAAAATAATGTCTGAAATAACCATCTAACTACTTCTCCAGTCCATTTAATAGGTCTAGATGTACTTGGGGTACATTCAGGAACATGGTCGGGTCATAGGACGTGTCCTTATGTCTCCAGAATCACAATAAATACTGAAATTTCTCCATTAACACATCGATTTCGCTTGGTTGTTAGCCACACTTTGATTTGAACTATGAAAGGTCACCAGACATGCGCAGATAAATCGTGTACAATAAAAAGTTTTACAATAGTTTTATGTTGCAGTGAAACAAAATCACTATAATGACCATGGCAATCACTAGACTAACAGGAAGTTATCACAATATTGACTATGGCAGTCAAGAGTTAAGCAAATAATAGATATAGAGTTGAATCATTTATGTTGGCAATGTTGCCAACATTTTTTTTCACAAAAATATCAATAATTATCACAGAATATATATAGAATTATCTAGATATTTAAAAACAGTTATCCAAAAATATCTAAGAGATATTTTGTCTTTTTTAAAACAATCTATAAGTGAAAATTAGTATGAGAAATGTTATTGAAAGTAATGCTAATATGTTATTAATACTAATATGTCATTATTGCTAATAATTACCTTGACATTGTCACAAATAATGAAGATCATCATCTTCAGCATTTGAAGGACCAGCTTGGCAAGATGATGTAGAAGCTTCATCTCTTGTGGAAGTTTTCGATAAACCTTGTTTTCCTATAACTTTTAAAACTTTAGGAGGAAGTTGACATGTGCAGGAATATTTCCCATACCTTGATAAGCTGAACTTTACCATTAAAAAAGCAAGAGGAAGTTGCAACTTCATTTTATTTCCCAGCCTTGCACAAATCAACAAGATGGTCACAGTTTGCAATAGCACAGTGGCAACTCGTAAACGTGGCAATTGATCCCTCAAGACTAGAGGATTCAATATAAGCACTTTTAAAAATCAGAGGTGTCTGAGTGGTAAAGAGTACTGCATTTGTGTGTTTCTTAGATTTCCCATGGATTTTCAGATGTTGGTATTTTGCTTTAATGTCACACTTGCAAAACTTACAATGAGCTTTGGTATTATCTCCAGCAACCATCATTATCCATTTCTCAAACTGTTCATTTTTTAACCATTCTTTTCTAAATTTTTGTTTGTATGTCTTGAATTTTAACATTTTCAGAGAGATTGAGGAAGAAATAATTCTGGTAAATATGTTCACACACTTAAACACAGTTTGCACTGAGAGCTATAGAACTGTTGAACGAAGTTTCCAGAATGTTGGGTTATCCTAACAAGAATAATTTTGTGGCTCTACTTCACTGATTCGCTCTTTAATATTAACTAGAAAATGGAAAGTTAAGACTAAGACTGGTGTCCATATGCTGTAATAGAATGGGCCTAACTAAAACTGAATGTCGCCTGAAAGTCTTGTGATTTAATTATATATCAACAAAGCTGCCCTCACTGGCAGAGATGACCTTCCTCCCATAACCATGACCCTTAATTGATGGTCCTTATTCTCCCTTAATTATATAAAAACATCTGGCACTGAGCAGATATTTTGACTGTCATTCCAGAGCTAGGAAATTCCTGGAGGACTCCATTTAGTGACCTAATTAGTTTTTACCAGTTGTCTTATTCAAGACAATTTCCTCTATTACAGGTGTTGCCAATTTGCAAAATTTTAAACACTGAAACATTTCATATTTAGTTAAGGGATTTGAATTTGAGAAAGGGGTGATTATGGAAGATTTACAAAAAAAAATTACGCTTTTAAAAAAATTATCTAAAATTATGTAGATTTAATTTTTAAATATCTAGATTTATAGCTAACATCAGGATGACTATTTTCTTTATCTTGGCAGGACCAAAATTATCTAGGTCTAGATAAAAAAAAAATATCTAAATTGGCAGCCCTGTATGTTGGTGTTCATCATTAACTCTTCCCATGCCAGAGGTCCCAATCGGGACCCTTCTGCTTTGTCATGTTTTTGCCAAGGTCACAATAGGGACCCTAGCTTCATTTCATTTGAAACCTGGTGTAACTTTTGATCATAAACAGTTTAGTATGCATGTCTAGTGACCTTTGTCACCATTTTGAAGGCATCATAACAACAGGGGTCAAAATACAGCGTTTCGATAAAAAAAAAATCAATTTTTGTGTGACTTTCGGAGGCAAACATGTCCCCCTACAACTATACCACTGTTCATGAATGTACCCCAAGTAGATTTAGACTATTAGATGGACTGGAGAAGTAGTTAGAAGGTTATTTCATGTATTATTTTAATGTGAACATGCAACATAATCACATGACGAGATTGGATAAAATGACAAAGTCGATCTACACGTCACTGGTCGATCGATGCCAGTCCTAGGCCTATCCGATAGACAGTAATACACATTACCAGCTAAAATCATCACACTACATCTTTTTTCATAAAAAACTCTTCATTTATGAAATCTTCTTACATTTATAACTATTTGGAGGCATAATACGCATACTTTTAACGTGGAAATAATTAATTAAAAATATCCCCTTTACATATCAAGACCCGAGCTTTTTGTCTGGCACAGACGGGAACGTCCGCATTTTTCCCCCCAACAGGGAAAGTGTTAAATGACATTTTGAATGTAAGCATATAGAGGATGTCTGCCAATAAGGAAACTAAATATCTCATCAACCAATAATGATAAAAAATGTCCAGCTTCGTTTCTCTAAAACAAATGAGCAACAATAAGAATGTCAGATCCCACTTCAGTGCATACTCATCATGTGACATTACAAGTGAGCAATAAGGCTTCATTTATGGTGCTTCAGAAAGTTTGGTTAGCTGAATTTCAGTCTCCTGTTACAGTGCAGAGGAGATTTAGATATACGGATGGGAACCAGTGGAACGCCATTCCATTGTGAGGTGGCATAAGCAACTATTGGAAATGGGTTCTGTGTTGAGGAAGGAAGGCAGAGGCAAGAAACCAGTAAGTGATGATCAAACTGAGTCAATTCAGGAAGTTTTTCAGTGTAACCCATGCATATGGATTTGAGGGGCGAGTAGTGAACTTTGAATGCTTCTGTCTACTGTACACAAAAGGTTACAGCTTACAGATTACAAAATACAGTTAGGTAAAAAACTCCAGCCTAGTGACAGACCCGAAAGGAGCGTGTTTGCTAATGAAATGTTATCTCACATTGACACTGACAATGAATTTCTGAAAACTGTAGCATCTCCTATGGAGCCACTCTTTCCACACATCCAGTAAAGTGAACTGCCATAACTGTAGGATATGGGAAATGGAAAACCTTCAAGTGGTGTTCAGATATGAACAGGACAGCCCCAAATTAAATGTGTGGTATGCATTGATCTGCTGTTCTGTGATTGGGTGGACCCTTTTTCTTTCAAGAGGCTACAGCAAAAGGAAAAATGCACATGGAAATGCTGCAACTAAACCTTGTATAGGATACACATTCCAGAACAATAACATTCATCCACATTACGCCAGGGACGTCAAACATTTTCTGGATAATCAGTTCCCACTGTCCACAGGCACCTGACTTAACCCCCCTAGGGTTTTTTCTGTGTGTGAGGGTATATCAAGAGCCTTGTGTATCTAACTGCTGTGCAGGACTTTGACAACCTCCAGCAGAGAATAATTGCTGCTTGTGCATCAGTGACCACACAGATGTTACATAACATATAAACAGAGGTTAAGTACTGCCTTGACATTTGTTGAACAACCAAAAGAGCACATGTGGAGATCCGTTAAGGTCAATAAAGTGAATTTCTATTGTTGCTCATAAAACTTGATGAGTTTCTGCTTCAGAAACAATTTTATCATCTGTGTTTGCTGTTTCCTTATTGGTGGACATTCATCTGGACACCCTGTACAGATGATTCCAATTATATAAATCTACATAATACAGTAAGATGAAGAGGAATTTGAATTTTGAATGTGAAGAAGGAACAGAGGTGACTGCTTCCAGCAGAGAGAAGTTCAGATGTAGCTTATGTTAGGCATGTGTGATAGAAGCAATGATCTTTTTTTTTTTTTCTTTTCAGAATTTGGGGTTGTATTAGGATGCAAAATGTTCATCAGGGAAATTGTTCAACACTCACTTGCCTCGAATGAACCAGCCCTGCGTATAGGAGATACTGTTCTTAAGGTAAAAACCTTAATCTATTGCTGTTTTGTAGTTGTGGTTGGCAGGGAAAGCAGGACAATTTTGAAGGAAAATTTTAAAACAAGTATTTGCCAAAAGAAAAAAAAAATCTGATTCAGTAAAGTAATATGTGAGATATTTGTGAAAATTGACCCAACAATGATACTATTGTAGCACATTTATGAAAATCAACAGTATCAGTCATGAAGATTATTCAGCAGCTAAAATTCCCTGTGATATGATCTTCTGTTTAGAATATACTAGAAAGATTTTCTAAAAAATTTGCAACTGTTGAACAGTGGCTTATGTGACAGATTTTTACAAAGATTTAGAATAAGCATTCTTCACATTTTACATGGAAGACCTGTAATCAACTTTTCAGTTCATTGACATGATGTAAATCTTTAAAATTTATCAACTTCAGCAAATTAGAAACAACAAGGCTTGCATACAGTAAAATGATAGGTATTATTGTGTATGATTAGCCTTGATAAATTGTAAACAGAGAACTTTAGATGTGAGAGCAAGAAAAATAGAAAATAGCTATGACTTGAACTATGGAGTTTGGTAGGATGAACAATTGCCTGGTTGCAAGAGAACATCACGTATAAATTTGGCCATCTTGCATTTCTAAAAAAAATATGCCCAGTATTCCTAGGTTTTAATGTGTTTTTGAACTTACAACATCTGAAAAGGAAACATGACACAGAAATTTCATCACTTGGAATTCAATCCCTTACAAGTACCCAGTTCAAGACACAAACATACAAATATGGCCTCTTGCAAAAGTCTAATGCATACCTGGTGTATAATGACACTTTATAAAATCATTGATTTCCTAAATGTGCAGTGAGTTTACACCTCTTTTAAAATTATAGAAATAATAGTTGTAACCTGTCATAAGAGTTTGGAGGAGAGTCTTGGAACGTTGCATAATGTGAGAGAGAAAGAGAGGAAGACCAAGGTAAAGATGGCAACAAAACGTTGATTTGTGACTGGATGCATTAACAGCTGGAAATCTTTCTTGCAACTGAGAGGCCTTCAAGATAGCTGTTAGGGAGGCGTAGTTCTGCAAGGGACATGGTAATGAATGAAATGAAACCGTCTGAAAGAGCGCATGTAGCAGAAATGAAAATTTGATTTGTTTTGATTTTTTTACTGAAAATGTGCACATGCAGCTAAGATAAAAAAAAAATAACATTGTCTTTATCTTACTGTCTCCCCTGGGAAAAGCTGTGTTAAGAACACACTTATCTTAATATAATCTTTGTGAGACAGGGAACATAGATCTGTTTGCTTAAAAACTCTGACCTACTTCTGTAGCCCAGAACCTGTAGCAATCAACACTAATTGTAATTGTTATTTTTGTAAAATGTAATGTCAGGTTGGTGGACAGATGGGGATATGAGGATCACCGGCAGGGATGAGGAAAATCTGGTGTGAAACCAATGAATCCAGAACGTGACAATCCTATGGGTCTTTACAACAATGGCTATCAGAATGATGTAAACAAAACAGAGCCAGCAGGTGGTGGGGACTTGTACTTGTGTGAACTACCTGTAACTGCGAGCTGTTGTTCTTTGCAGCTGATGCTGTAGAGGTGTTGAGGCACAGCATCGTATCGATGTGGAAGCGGGTTATGGCAGCTGTTTTTTTAGTCCCGGAGTACAACTAAAAAGCAGGGGGTGTGCAGTGCTTCTTTAGCTAGGTCTGTGGTGATCCCTGCCCCGTTAGCCAGGCTAGGCCTGTTACTATGGGTACCATGGAGAGGTGGGACAGGATCTTGGTCAGCTATGGTTCGCCAACCCTGATATCTGTGGGTCGCTGATTGCCTCTTCGAATGAATGAATATCATTGAGCCAGTCATCAGATTCCCCATCCCAAAGTCGAATTGTCTAAGCATTGCATGCTGGATCTGACATGAAGGGGGTTAAGTACAGCCACCAGAGGCTGGAAAACAAAGTTTTGGCCAGGCCAACCTACACCACTGTCTTCATGGCAGTCCGAGCAAGACCACAGTCTGCCCTAGCAAGGAAAGGTGCTGAAGTCGGAGGTACCCAGCCAAAAGGTGCATTGCAAAAATCACGGTACCTAGCATCATCGCCAATGTGCGTATGAAGAAGATCTCACTCTCCACACAATTTACCACTACACCAAGTGTGTTTAATACAGTTATTAGTCTATAGACAAAAGTTGAAACTGCAATTTTAAAAAGAAAAAGTTGAAATGGTTAAAGAGTGCTGAGTGAAAGTAAAAATAAATACTTGAATCATGGTAATATTAAACCTACTGTTCAGTAAAAAGCGCACTACTGAAGTTAAACAGAATACCTATTTTGTACCAATTTCCTTTCAGTATAGAGGATCATACAACTGCAGTTCACAAGTATTCATTCATTCAGTTTTCCAAGCCATTGTGGCTCACTGCTGCAGACAAGACTTGTCTCTATTCTTTTTTCTTTTCTGTTCTTAGTCTTCTCCTGCCAGTTGTCCACACTGAGAACTCATAGCTCTTCTTCCAGGTTGTCATGCTGCTGTTGTATTGGTCTGCGTCTTGGTCTGTCTCCATTTATCACATCTGTATAAGCCCCTTTTGTCTGTCTTAAATACTTGTCAGTCCTCTCCAAGTGTCTGAGCCATCTCAGTCTATTGTTTTTCGTAATGGTAGTTATAAGTGGAGACTGGAATAGCATATGTATTTCTTTGTTATTTCTAATTTTCCATTCTTGTGATATAAGATCTCTAATTGGTCAAGAAATTCTCAAGATTCTCTTTTCAAAGATCTATACCTGTACTTCGTCTTGTTTAGTAGTGCTCCATGATTCTGATCCATACAGGACAACTGGTCTAATTTGTGTTTTGTATATATTTAGTTAGGTGCTGTGGGACAGGATTTTTGATTGCATCAAGTGCCTAAGGGCAAAATAAATGCTGTTGCCTGTTTGTATCGAAGCTTTAATTTCATCTCTCAAAATGTTGAATAATGCCCCCAGATATTTATATGAATCTGTTCTTTTTAATCCTTATACCTTCTGTTTGGATCTGATTGTCTTGCTTTTCATTTTATGGCCTTGCTATTCTAATGTATTCAGCTTTCTCATAATTTATCTTTAGCCCCACTTTTTCTGCTTCTTCTTGCAGATGGTTGAAGACTTCTGTGGACTCTTGCAAAGTTTCTCGTCTGAATCTGGGTTGATAATCTCCAAAGATTTCCTCCACATAAGATGGGGGAAATTTTTATTACTTCTGTTCAGTAATATTATTGATAGTATTTTGTAAATTGATGATAATGATATGTCCCTGTAGTTCTCACATGACCAAGAAAATTATTTAGATCATTGGTTCTTAACTTTTTTTGTTTGTTTTGTTGTGAACCCCTAATTAAAAGTAAAGCAGAAATTAGAACCCTGATTATGTTTAGATTTTTAAAATCAAACCAGTCCATTTGCAGGTCAGTGGTCCTCCAAAATTCCTTGGAGGAGGGGAGGGGGGGGGAGTGTTTTGTGTTAAGAGTCACTGATACAGATTAATAATGGATACAACGCCTAAAAAATGCCTAAAAAAATGGGTACCAGAGAAATCTGGGAAGGTAAATGCAGCGAGGCGTGATACCAACCACATCACTCTTTCATATACCAATGGTCTTGTAAATATGGGCCTAACATCATATCCCTGATGTGTCTTAATGGCTTGGAAATGGGAATTTTACCTTTTTATAATGTCTAATGCAGGAGGTGGTATTTTTTGCAGATTAATAGCACTCCTGTAGAAAATCTGTCACTGACTGAGGCTAAAAGGCTTCTAGAGAGAAGCAAGGATAAGCTACAGCTCACTGTCAAAGCAGTTGGAAAGACCAACAGACACAGTGCAGATGTCCTCTCTGTTACAGAAAGTGTTGTTAATAACATTGGTAGGTATCATCATAATTATTGCCTTTAGTTTATTTCATCTGATCATTTGTCTGTATAAATATTTTCTGTCACAGACTCAGTTTGTCTGTGGATTTTTGCGCTTAGACATCACAGATTTTTTTTTTTCTGAGGCAAATGAGCGTTATCTAGTCATATATTAAATGCACACAGAATCATGTGAGTCAGTTGTCTGCCATACTGAGGGTGTAAAACTTTGCGACTGGGAAGTTGCAAAATGGTGTGTTTGACAGTCTATATCTATTTTGTGAGTGTGTTCACTTCTTCTTCTTCTTTTGCGTTCGAGGTTGTTGGTCACTTAGATCCTGATCCCTGTCGACATGGCAAAGCCCGCAGTCCTCTCCAGATTCTGATGGGAGCCCCAAAGCTTTTGCCCCAAGCTTGTGTCCTCTGGCCATGTCTCACCTCAGGTCTGCATGGTTTGGGCACTCTTGTAGGATATGTTCTGGAGTCTGGAGTCCACTACCATCTGGACACTCGTCTGTGTGAGACATTTTGAGTCAATGCAGGTGGCTCAGTAGTCTGCAGTGGCCTGTCCTTAAGCAAAAGAGGATGGTTTGCTGATGTTTGTGTAGTTGGTGTACTGGATCACAAATTAACAAGCTTTGTATTTGCATGAATGGGGTGGATATGCATGATGTATTCTGGAATATGCATAGATTTAAATGACGTCACAAACCTGGGCTTAAGAATGCCTTTATGCGATACTGGCTAGTTAAGTTTGTAACTAAGTGGTTTCATGTGACATCTTCAGGGACTGTATCATGCACTGATGTATATAGATAAAGCAATAAAGACTGCACCTGAAAAAACGCACAACATACTTATGAATAAAGTTAAATGAAAAAGTAACCTTGAAGCCAGGTATGGCTGAAAAGTAAAATAAAGCATTGATGTAAGCAATAGAGGCAAAGATAGCCATTCATAATCTTACACATATGCACAAGCAATGAAATTGTCTAAATCTGTCGGATACCAAACACATGCATACGATCCTTTTTTTTTTTTTTTTGTTTTTAGCTCAGAGACTTACAAGAAGCACCAAGTCATATATATCAGTTCAGAATATCCTAGGGAAACCAATGCTTATTTAGGAATGGTGGTCAAATAATACATTATGTTGTGATCTAATCATGAATGATCAGTTTCTAAATTGTGGTAATCTTATCTCAGGGCAGAATGTCTTAACCTTTGGAAATAAAGATCAGTCAGTAAGGATCTTTTTTGGAGAATTTCATCTCACATCTAGTGCTGTTCTAAAAAGATCAACAACCAATATTTCAGAAGATTGTCTGAAAAATTAACTTGCATCATATTTAGCACTATAGAGTTAAGTAAAATCATATTTTCATTTTTTTTCTTTGGACATTTTGTGATGGGTTATTTAACCACTGTTATCATTTATTGTTATGACTGATTAATTTAGAAAAAAAAATTGTCATTTTATTGGAAATATATGGGATGTTGTTGGTAAAACAATTGTTCTTAACTTCATCACTTGTGTAACAACTTGTATTGGTAAATTTATATTACTCTGGTCTTCATTATGATAGCATTAGCTTGTTACTAAAGTGCACAAGGAAAATGCAAGTTTTTTGTATAAAATATAATTCTTTAATAGTAGTAATAATGTCATTTAGGTAAAAATAAAAAGATTTAACAGGCACATTTATGGCTGTAAAGTAGATTAATATCAGTTCTTTCATAAATATTTTTATCAAGGAAAAATTAAAGGGTTTAAAAAAAATACAAAATAACTCCTGAATGAATTACATCCTTTTGAGTAAATTATCTATGTTAGATGTTATGAAAAAATATGACCTCGTTTAGATTGACTTCATTATTACAAAACAAAAATAGTTTGTAAACATTTGTTATGACAAGAATTTTATAACACAGATGATATTCAAGTAAACTGACAGTAGGACATGCTGTGAAAGGAGGCAGTTGAACAAAATAAAAACTTATTATGAATGATATAGAAAGAATGGAAGTCCACAACTAAATTCTTTTGAGGATATTGACAGGAATGGTAATATGCTCAGAACTGCCTTAGAGGGAATAGTCCAAGACAGATGAGCAGGAAATAAAAATTGGTGAATGAACATCAGGAAGCAGAAGACTGATATTTCAAAGGTGAAAAAAAATGCTAAAAAAAGAAAAAAAAACTGGATAACAATTTCATATTTTTCAACTAGCAGGTGTAGCCAGCATTTCTCAGGTATGTGGGAGACAGGATGAAATCTACTGTTCTGTGGTGACAGTGCCAGAAGAAAATATTAATTTATTGTTTACTTGTACATTTGAATTGCTAATGTGCCTTCACTATATTTTGGCTTTTGAGTATCAGAATATAAATAAATGTAAATTTCTCATACTGACAGTAACTGTTGTGGGACAGACATGATCTTCTGCTTTTTGAAACAATCTTATCCTAGAACAAAGAAGTTATCCCAAAAAATGATTCAACAACAAATTCATTCTAATTCTGATTTTTAAAAATGTTGTTCTGCTTCAGTTTCTTGATTATGTGAGCGCCCTTTGGGTAGATAATATTCTTTGTTTACCTTACCACTTGAATTTTGAATGAAAATTAATGATTGAGAATAAATAATATTGTGAATAAACTAAAGATCCTGTTGTAACACTTATCTTCACGGTACAGCTTCTTTTATGAAGCGCTAAAATAAAAAAAAAAAAGCTTCAACACAAATCATTGGAAACATTTACCAGCTATGAAAAGTTACACAAAGCAATCTTTGTTAATAGAAATCATTGAAAACAGTCGCCAGTTATTGGCAAGTTGCATGAAGCTAGATAAAATTTTCAGTTCCACAACTAAAACATTTTGTCAATTATATATTTAAATTAAACATGTGCAATGAGTCCAGAAAAATTCTGCAGTAATGTATTGCAGACAGAATGAAGATGGGTAATATTACACTTTAAAGTTTTATGGCATTGTGCTTTGAAAAAAAAAAAAGCTTTGTATTCACAAAGCATAGTTGTTGTAGAAATCTGTCACTTTTGGGCAAAGGCTAAAATGGCTGCCTTGATATGGCCTGATCAGGAATAGATTTATGTCATGTGTCCCCAATAAGCAAAAGTTGTGGGTATTAACATTGTCTAAAGTCTTTCTTCAGTCAGCAGGCAAGCAGTGCAAAATTTTGGTTGAGATTCATTAACTGGTGTTCATTTCTTTGGTGAACAAATTTTCTATTTTATATATATAAAGAATTTGACCCATAAGAATGTGGTTCTAAACATGTATTTCAAGATAAATATTTATATGTTGCCTTGTATATTTAAAGAGTGCAGTGTATTGTTGAATAATCATTGGTGTTTCAGAGATGCACAGCTTAAGAATTTGTGTTATGTATTTAATCTGAAAGAATTTATGATAGAGTTGCTATATTCTACTTATGTGTCTCACTATGTTTGTCCTTCAGATGTACCTCCCTCTGAAGTCCAGGAGAATAATGGCACCAGTATATTCCATCCCAGTAAACGACCAGAGGAAGATATTTATGTCAAAGATCCAACTTCTAGGGTGAACCATACAGCACGTAAAAATTCATACCTGAACTCAGCACACACAAGATATGATGGCCGTTACATTTTAGATAATGACTTTCCATCATGGACAACTTTGCCACGAAAAAAAAAAAGTAAAATTTTTTTTGTTACTTCATATTTCACTTCCCACCCCCCCTCCCCATGACAGTGATAGTTTCAGCCTCATTTTTTTAAACATGATAATTAACCATCTTAATCATGATGTCATGATTCTTCCAGTTATATTTTCTGCATATTAAACACGTCTTCTCTCAGAGTGAAAACCCAAAGATTGTCATCACTTTCATAATCATTGTGTAAACCATCAGCCATCATAAGAAAGTGTGAGAATCACTTCTGGGATTGAGTTCATCTAAGTCCATTCAGAACATGTAACTTGGAGCGTGGTTTTGGTTTTACAGCACTGAACTAACTTTAAATATCTATCAGTCAGGTGTACATGATTTTATGTGTGTGTGTGTGTGCATAAAATCAAACTCAGAAGTACAAAAATAGAGTGAGAATATATACAGGGTTCAATACCAATATCTTATCTTATATCCGTCCCGTGCCGTTAAACGTCACATAGGGCTCACAAAGTAGTTTGCCAATTTTTTCTGTCTTCGATGAGCCTTTCATCCTCATCAAGGATTTTTTTTACCTCTCCTAACAATGTCCTCTTTACAGTTTCACGTGGTCTGCCTCTTTTTCTTTGGCCTGTTGTGTTCCACTTGATAGCTTGTTTTGGTATTCTCTGACTGTTTCTTCTCATCACGTGTCCAAATCCTTTTCCTGATCACCCATGAGGCTGGTTGTTGTTCAGTCATCTGTCTTATCTCTGCATTGTTCTTGAATTCATTCCACTTGATGCCGAGTATTTTCCTTAGGCATTTATTTTCAAAAGAGTCTAATTTCTTTAGTTGTTTTCCAGCTTTCGCATGCATAAATTAGGGTGAATATTACATTTGAATTGAAACAATACCAATAGAAAAGGGCAATTTTAAAAACTGATTAATTTTTGGGTAAGGTAAGTAGGGAAGCTACAGAAAGGATGTTGAGCAATAGAGGGCTCACCTGGGCAAGAGCAGAAAAAAAGGCCAAGAGCAGAAAAAAATGCAAAGGACAGGCATTTGTGGAAAACCCTTGTGGAAGCCCCATGTGCCCTGGGCACTTAAGGCTCAGAGAGAGAGAGGTAGGGAAGCTGCAACTACTCTCACTGTGTTCTCACTTATATAGCATTCTATAGTATTCTTAACACTTCTAGATAGGACAATGCACTGGACTGGTGAACAATATACGTTTACCATCAGAGCATACTATAGAAATGGTCATAATGATTCAATGCAGTCAGCACATAGAATCAAGATTTGATTGAAGAATTATAAAGAGGCTAGTACAACTGCAAAGAAGAAGACTCCAGGGCAAGTATGAAATGTGAACACCAGAGAACATTGTTACTGTAAGAAATATCCTTGGGATATCATTTTCTGTCACTTTTAGAATTCTCTGTGCTCTGTAATTATCTACACTAGCATCAGTACAAAATTCAGATGATTTAGACATTAATAGAAGGTGATCAGGTAAACCACATGAACTTTTGCCAGCCACTGACTGCAGCTTATGAATGACAATGAGAATGTCATTCTGCTATTCAGCAGAAACCAACCCTACACCTAGAAGTAATACACTGTTCTGAGGCCAGTGCATGATGTGCAGCATCATTCTTTGGAATCATTGGTTTTTACTTCCATGAGGATGATAATGGGAATTCCTTTAAGCAACAATATTGCGGTATATTAAAATGATCAAAAACTTTTTGAACCTGAAGATTGCCAAGCATCCTGAGATTAATAGTGAAACATGGTTCTGACCATATGGAAGTTACACAACAATTAGTGTATCCACTCCAAGGCTTGTCTTCAGGTCATGTCATCTTTACATATCAGAATATTCCATGCCTGGTTGCCAGAATTGACAGCATAGGATTTCTTCTTGTAGGGATGTTTGAGAAGCAAAATCTTCGGTGGCCACACCTCTAAATACAATGAGGTACTAAAAAAGATTCTTCACAAATTCCTGTGAACATATGATCACAATTAGAACAGTATGTGAAATCACAACAGACCTGAAGCACCTTACACTGTCAACAACTGTGGCCCTACAAATGGTACCATCTCACTGTGGAATAGCTGACAAGTGAAATAGCTGACAGCCTATCCAAAGCTGGCAGCAATCAAGATCAAACCAATCATCCAGTAAACTACCAAGAGGCAAAAACAATAATCCGTAACCAGTGCAGATCTGAATGGAAAAAGAAACTGAAATACAACAATGACCCAGATCCAATACACCAACTACAAAGACATCAGCAAACCATCCTCTTCCGCCTAAGGACAGGCCACTGCAGACTACTGAGCCACCTGCATCAACTCAAAATGTCTCACACAGACAAGAGTCCATGTGGCAATGGAGTCTGGACTCCAGAACATATCCTACAAGAGTGCCCAAACCATGCAGACCTTGGGCGTGAGAAATGGCCAGAGGACACAAGCTTGGGGCAAAAGCTTTAGGGCTCCTATCAAGATCTGGAGAGGACTGCGGGCTTTGCCATGTCGACAGGGATCAGGATCTGAAGTGACCAGCAACCTCGGACGCAGAGGAGGAGGAGAACAATATGTGCAATGAAACGGAGGTAACTTTAGGAAGGCAGTGTTTGAAACTTGACAGCTTTTTAAAGTTAAATTAAAAGTGCTGTTGTATATGTTTATTTTTGATATATTGAGTATATTCTCAGAAGTATCTTCTTCTTACATCCTTCCTGTGCCATTAAATGTCACATAGGGCTCGCATAGTTGTTTGCCAAGTTTTCCTATTCTCTGCAAGTTTATCAACTTCATCAAGGTATGTTATGCCCACTACACTGGCTTCTCTTAACAATGTCTTCTTTAGAGTTTCACGTGGTTGACCTCTTTTTCTTCGGCCTGTTGTGCTCCACTGAGAAGTATGTAAGGAATAAAAATTAATGTTTAAATCACCCATTTTATTGGTTCACCCTGTATCTATATTTAAGATGACAGATGACTAGTCTTAGTATTGAGTTATTTAGCTGTTATTTCTGTTCTTCTGTCTCCATTCAGTTAGTTGTCACAAATACAGTAGGGCAGTGAAGATGAATTCTGCAGGAGTTATAGTCACAGTGGCAAGGTTAATAAACCAGTGTTATGTTGGGAGGCTGTTGATTTTATCTTATGTTTATCATTAGAAGGGATTAGGTGAGCAAATATTATGACTTATTCACTTTCTTCCAGGCATTTCCCAAAAACGTGATGGTACCGAGTCCTTTCCACATGATCAGCATGATGGATATTGCAGTGACCAAGGTAATAGCTCTACCAGAGGACAGGACAGCTTATCTAATCAGCTCAGACCTATGTATTATGTTGAGGATCATGTTTTCCAGAACAGACATGCTCCTGGGTAAGTTGTATTTAAGGCCATTGAAGCATTTTAAGTGGCTTCAGATTTGAAATCGTTTTAAACTGTGAGTTTGCTTTTTACAACATTATGAGGTTATTTTTTTCAATTTTTCCCTTTGTTTCTATTATGATTGTCCAGTGTTTACTAATATTCTGTGATACCTGTTTAAAATGATTTTCTGACTTTAAAATTTAATGGATCATTGTTTTTCTTTTATCCATCAAAAATGTTTAAAATCTGACAGAGATTGGCAACCGATTAATTTGTTCATAATTTTGTTATCAGCTTGAAACAGTGGTTCTCACATCTTCACACTTGTATTGATTTTTTTTATATGAAAGATGTGACTGACCAGAATTAATGCTAAGATGAAACAATTTCTTAACTTACACTGTTTGAATAGACCACATGTTTGTGATTTTACCATCTGTTCATCTTCCTTTTTTTTTTTTTGGTTCTGGAATCACAGTCACTCTTATTTTATTTTTTTTTCCTCTGTCAGAATGTCATCATCTCTTTGTAAAATTGTCCAAGTTTTTGTGTTACATGTAATATTGTGTTACTTACTTGTATTATTGTGTTAAACTGTTTTGTGCTGCTTATATTCAAGGCTTAATTAAATTTTAGCACTGCTTTGATTTTATCTTAATTCTTGATTACACTGCATAACACAAGGGTGTGAATTTCTGTTCCTGTTAACAGTTTGAATCCTCGGAAGGTTACATTCTATAAAGACAAGCAGACAGCTCTGGGCTTACGACTGGCTGGCGGAAACTCTTCTGGAATATTCATTGCTAGCGTACAGCCTGGTAGTGCAGGGGAACAAAAGGGGCTTGTTGAGGGTGATAAGATCCTTTGGGTGAGAAATACAGGTTGTTTGATGGTTTTGATATTTGGTAAGATTCAGATATAAAGTTGTTGCATGAGATCAGAAAAGCTTTGAAGAGTAGAACTGTAAAATATTGGTTTTGGAAGTTTTCAATGTATAGACCTGAGGCCATAATACAAGATTGATAAAAATATTACCAGATAAGATTTGCAGAATGAAATTGGCCTTGTTTAATATATTTTCTTAATTATGTGCCTATCAATAGGCATTGGTAATCATGTATTCCCTGGTGTGTACAGTCAGTTTTGAATGCCTTTCTTTTCTTATGCCACTGGGTAGCTCATTCTGATTTTTTTCTCTTGGTCTTCTTTCTTTTATATTTTTTTCCTTGTGTTTCACAGTAACTTTCAGATCTAACCTCTTCCTTCTTATGACAAGCCTAATTACAGTCAGACCTCTGTATAGTATGAGATAGCAAAGGTAAAATCTGCAAGTGGCAGCTGTGAGTGACAAATGGATGCTCTGTGTAAGACACAAAGGGGAATGATTCATCAAGGCATTATTTCTTTGATCCCACATGGTTTTGGGCTAATGACTGGATTAAGTTTTTTTTAAGATCCATAAAGTCTATGTGTTGAAAATCTTCACTACTGGAATCCCTACCTTGTCATAAGGGGGGAGGGGGAAGCCTTGAGTATCACAGTGATCCCAAGAGCTATGCTGGCAGTAGCCAGGAAGATCAAGGGGAAGCATTCAGACTAAGATGGACTCCAGCCCACTGCATTGTAGGTTGGCTGGGGACAGCCAAAGACTAAGCAGGGCAACCTAACAGAATTTCTATGCTGTAAAAGTCAGATGCACTTGGTGCAATGTAATCCATTCCATGATGATGTCATGGATTATATGGAAGAAGCATCATGCTCATCCCATGGAGATTCACTCAGCAGCAAGAGTGCTGGACACTGTGCCAACCAGTGGAAACCCTCTTCTGTTCTTTGGAGCCAAGGAACAGAGAGAAGGGTCAAACACTATTAGCCAGAATTCAAGAACTCTTAAACATCTTGCAGTAGAATGCAAAAGGTATAAAAAAAAATGCTAATATTAACTTGATCAAAAGTGCTGGAGACAAATCTAGCTACTACTTCAGAGCCTGGCAGATTATTTCGATCCCAGACCTGGCCTTCTGTACAGGAGACATCCACCATAAAATTGAAAGATATGATTGACTAGCTTACAGGAATTGACCACAGGCCAAGAAAGCTAACTGTGAACATGGAGTATATCCCACAACAAAAAAAAGCTACTGCTGAGATGGAATTACAAATAAGCAGACTGGGTCAAATATGCAGCGCTGACAGACCATTGCTGCAGGCCTCTGAATATATGAATGAACAAGGTGAAAATGGTATTTGCAGCAAGTGAGTCTACTTCACAGGAAGCAAAGAAACCTACAAACCCTATTGAACTGAAGAGCTACAACAGTTAGAAGACAAGCTGACAAGAGCCAGAGACACATTTTTTGTCTCCACACCAGTCACAACAGATTGAGGTACCATCTTTTCAGCAGGCTCAAGATGGGCCTTGACTGATATGTGTGATGTGGAGTGGGAGGATGATGATGAAACATTCTGCAGGAGTGCCCCACCATAAGAGCATTAGAGAAAATAGATGCTGTCAGTGCCAGTTCAAGGGAAACTTACACCAACTCCAGCTGACCAGTATACAAGGTGATGGTCAGAGAACAATTGAAGAAGAAGAAGTGAAAAGCAGTTGGGGATGAGAGAGAATAAAAAGGAAGGGATGAATATCAATTTGGAACATTTTTTTCATCATGTGTGTTAAAATAAATCAGCTACAAATGTTCATGTCAGCATTTGATGTTTTTTGCAGCTTTAAGATTTTTCCATTCAGGATTTCTGTCCAGAGATTTCTGTAATTAGTCTATATTTATATAAATTTATAAAAACATGAGAAAAATTACACATCTTAAGAACAGACCACAATGGCTTCTTAATGTATATGATTTAGTTAATGATTTGTGTATCTTTATCATTTGTTTGTTATGTACTATCTGTTGTAAGGTCTCATGAATTCTTTCTACCAATGCTTTTGTGAAGATCTTGTGTCAGATTGAAATGACTCACTTTAGCTTCCTTAAATTGTTATAAAGGACATAAGAAGACTTTTCAGCAAGCTCTATCACTGTGAGTATTACATAGATTCCTACCTCATAAACACAGTTCATTTATAGGAACACAATAGAAGACAGGATAGAATTTTGATTAACAATGCATCACTGACTCAGGAAAATGTGACAGCCTTCTAACTATGACAACTTTCTATCTTTGCTCCCATGTGCAGATCTGTAGTGTACAAATTTCATGTCTGTGATCAGCATCATGCATGGCATTATAGTTGTATCCGTCACTGAAGATCTGTGATTAGTCTATAACTTGTATCACATTTTGGGCTTTCTCAGATACTAATAATGCTAATATTTGAAGCCACTCACAAGATTATACTATTGCATTTTACATACACCTGTTAAAGATTTTGCCTGTTTTTCTACAAAATATAAACTAATTTTTTTCATTTAAAAATTCTATTTTTAGCATGGTTACATTTTTTATTTTCAAGGCAAATGATAGAAAGATTGTTGGGCTAATCAGAGAAGAATCAGTATCATATTTGACCAGTCTTCATGGACAGGTCAGCATGTTGGTTCAGTACAGGAAGGAAGGTTTGTTGATGACTGATAAACTTTTGGTTGCTGGCTGTATTGATCGTTACTGTATGACTAATTGGTATGACTTGAAGTACAGAGTGAAGTAAGGCTGCATCATGGAATCTGGAGACATGTCTTTAAAATATGTTTGCCCAATTTTTGTTTGGCTTGAATTCCTGTAGAGACACTTTTTCTACTAAAACTATTTCTTGTAGATGAGAGAGAAAGCCTTAGATTACTTCATTTGTTTCTTTAATTAGATAGTTTACTGTTTCTTCAGACTGTGTGGCTATTATTTATATAAATTATTATTATGCCTTAAAAAATCTAACCATATGTGTACATTTATTATCTTTGTTCTGTATGTATGACTAATTTCATTACCTTTATATAAAAACTTGAAGAACATATTGAAAAGCAAAAACCATTAACCTTGAACTTCATAGACTTTAAAAAGGCATATGATAACATACACAGAGATTCATTGTGGAAAATTTTAAGACTGTGTGGAATACTATCTAAAATTGTCAACATCATTAAGGATCTCTACAATGGATATGTTTGTGCAGTCAACACAGAAGAAGGAATGAGCGAATGGTTCCAGATTGAAATAAGCATACAACAAGGATGTATGCTATCTCCCTTGCTTTTTGGAATTGTTGTAGATTTCATAATGAAAAAATGTTGCACAGGTAAAATGGGCATTGATTGGGTACAAGGGACCCAACATGAAGATCTTGATTTTGCAGATGACATAACTCTTATCAGTGACAATATGAATTCAGTGCAGGAAAAAGCAGATACCATGTCTTCACTGGCTAGCAAAATAGGACTTGAAATTAACAAAGACAAAACAAAAATAACAAAACTTCCCATTAATCAAGAAGGAAAAATATTTGTAGATGGAACAGCTGTTGAAAAAGTAAACCAATTTGCATACCTCGGCAGTTACATAGACCAAAATGGTGATGTCAGCCAGAAAGGAAGTTTGAGTTGCAAAAGCAGTTTTGACCTTTAAGAATCTTGAGAACATATGGCACACAAAAGTTATAAGCACAAAAACCAAGCTAAGATTATTCTATTCACTTTCATTTATGCATGCGAAAGCTGAAAAACAAATAAAGAAACAGAAAACAAATTAGACTCTTTTGAAAACAGATGGCCAAGGAAAATACTTGGCATCAAGTAGAATGAATTCAAGAACAGTGCAGAAATAAAGCAGATGAGTGAACAACAACCTGTCTCATGGGTGATCAGAAAAAGGAGATAGACATATATTGGCCACATGATGAGAAGAAACAGTCAGAGAATCCCAAAACAAGCTATCAGGTGGAACACTACAGGGTGAAGAAAAAGAAATCAACCACGTGAAACTGTAAAGAGGACATTGTTAAGAGAGGCCAAATTAGTAGGCATAAAGTTCCTTGATGAGATTGAAAAACTCATTGAAAACAGTAAGACTTCATGAACTACCTTGCGAGCCCTATGTGACATTTAACAGCACGGGAGGGATGTAAGATATAAAAACTCAATGTTAAAAAAATGTAAACATAATTTTATTTAGGAAAAGTTAGATGTTTTTTTTAAAAATTTTTATTTATTTTATGGTGTAAGGGAGAGTTTAATTTGGTTTTTGAACAATTTCATGAGGTGATGTTTGCCATGTTGTTGATTTGCAGTCCAAGAAGTTGTCTTCAGGTACCTTGCTGAAATTTTCAAGATAGTTTTGTCTTGAACAAGCATAAAAATTTTTATAACATTTTCATCTTTATTGCTTATTCAAGAAGTCACTTATCTGTTATGATTGGGAACATGGTTTATTTGGGGAGGGGGGGGACCTGAATTTAACAGGAAATAGATAACAGCCTGCGCTTGTGCTTAAACCATATCTCTAGCACACAAACATTTATTCAGACTATCTGATGAAGTACTGCAGAACCCTCATTTGTGTGCATGTCTTTTGTTAATGACATAGGTGATATGTATGGCAACCTGGTGAACAATAGTGAAAACTAATATACCCATGTAGTGGAAGCATGAAACTGCTTTTATATACATAATAATATGTAACTGCCATCAGTGTTTTCTCATTGTGCTAGGCTCATAAAATTTACTTATTGAACAACTCATGTACATGTTTTACACAGTTAATTTTATTTTGTTATGGTTGATTCATGTGACTTTCCATTAATTATTGTGTTAATGTTAAGTTGTAATGTTTGAAATATCTCTAATAATTTATATCATAATAATGTTTTAGAATATGACCGTCTTGTTGCAAGCCGTGAAGCTGGGGACTCTTTCTATATCAGGTTTGTGTTCATGTCTAATTTTAAACTTTTTTGTTGGTTAAATCATTGTAGTTTGTTTCATTTAATTATGATACAACATGAAGCATATGTAAACAGTAATTTCTCGATGTCTTACATAATATTCATATTTCTAATAATTATTTTTAATGATTGTATCGGTCTGCTGTTTTTAAAAATCGCTCACAAACATGATTTTTTGATGTATCATCATGCTGTTCTCTCTTCTACCCACCAGAACACACTTCAAACATACGGGTTCGGATGAAGCAACTGAACATTCTTTTAAGATTGGTGATATTTTCCATGTCAAGGACACGCTATTTCGAGGAGTTGGTGGTTTATGGCTTGCTCTCAAAATTTCTGATGGTGTAACACAGTGCAAGAAAGCAAACATTCCTAACAGTAAAACGTATGTTTGAGAATCTGAGATCATGACTGTGATACTCATCATATATAATATTTAATGTATGCAGTTTTGATAATATAATTATCTGGCCTTCTGTTATCTGATGTTCTGAATTATCAGACATAGTCATTGGCGAATTGGCAGTATATATAAAATTTCATTTTGACTACCACAGCGGTCACGTTATTTGTAGTTGCATTCTAGACATATTTCATTGCCTGTTCAGTTAGCAAAACTGCTGAAAATTCCTGCTGCTGACTGGCCCATTATCATAACTCATTTTATAATTTATGATTTTATCATAAGTTTGAAATTACAGTAATCTTTGGAAAGTTTTATTGTGCTTTATAGTTTGGAAGATTTATACCTGTTTCATTGCTATGAATGAAAAGAAAAGTGACTTAATGTAATAATAGAATCTGCTTTTTAACAAGTAAAGGTAACCCTGTCATGCCTTAGAGGCACATAGGGATATGGTGTTAGTACCCATATATCTTCCTTGACCTGTCAGCACACTAGAGGGTCAGTATCACGCCTGGCCACCTTTTCTTCCCCAACTCCAGAAGAAGTCAAGTATCCATTTCTACAGCTGGGTGACTGGGGCACCTCCGAACTGGATTCTAACTCCCAACCTTTGCCATGAAAGACTAGTGCACTAACCACTTCGCCACTCAGAGAGACAAGTACTGATTCCTTGTAAGTCTCTTAGATCATTTATGTATTATCTGATGATCTCACTTGTCTTCAGGTCCCATTTAGGTAGGTATTTGGGGCTTCACTATATTTCACATTCATAACACATTTTCATTTCTTTCTTTCCTTACTAATAAAAATGGCCCTTATTCTAAAAACCATTTTAAAAAAAATTTATTAAACATTCTTTAATGTTCTAAAGATTTCATAATGTTAGATGCCTTACAATTTTATGACTTCTGTCTTTTCATTAGACATCTAAAAATAAGAGACAGCAATAGTAATGTGATATTTGGTGTGTTGGAGATGTTAATCAGATTGATGCTGTATAAGTCATAGTGCAAGTCTTACACACATTGGCATAAATAACAACATGAGATAAACCTGTGGATGGCTAGAGTGGTTTGTGAAAAGGTTATGTCCTAAGAACAAAGGTTCCTAAATTATTTTTTTTTAATTTTTTTTTTTTCTGTAATTTTCTTGTTGTGTAAAGAGAATTATATAACCTTATTAGGAATAGTCTTTTCACTCATATGCAAGAAAGAAATTGGTAAGAAAAATATAATGTGATGTGTTTGTCTGGTTGTGGAGTAAGAAGAGTGGTTCTGATGTTGAGAAGTGGACAGTGAATCAGTTTTTTTTTTTATTGATGGTGGGTATAATAGAGAGTCTTGCCTTGACCCCTTCCTCAGATATGAGTATCTTCGTATCTTTCAATGTTGAGGGGACAAATAGACGTCTTGAAAGTGTTTGGAAATTTGCTTTATGTAATATAATGGAGAGTGATGATGCCAGGTTCCCCTGATGAGATCATTTAGGTGTATATGCAATCAGAATATTACTATCTGATTCTTCCTTTTCAAATTGTTGATGGCTTTAGGTTAGGGCTTGTCATGTTTGAAAATTTTTCTCTAGCTGTGATAAAAGTTCCTTTGCAGTGGGAAGAATATAATATAGGACCGCATCCATAGAATATATAGGTATGGTTCTGTAGGTTGTGATTGTGCATTTTAATAGAATATAAAGCTGTTATGACTGGATACATTTTAAAAATGTCAAAACTGGAAATTGCAAAAATGAGATGATTATGGCAGGATCAAGTAAAATTCACCAGAGACAGTAACTTATAGTGCATCATGACTTGCTATAAAAATATTTGTTTCTGTTTTTATTGACATTCAGTGCTGAGATCCTGATGTCCCAACAGAGGGAGGACAGAGACAAGGAAAACCTCCCTGTTAGGAGGGGGAGCCTGTTCAGAAGGAGATTTTCCACACGAAAATCAAAATCTTTGGGAAAAGACTGCTGGGAAGAAATTATTTTTGGTAAGTTACAATAACTTGTTCTTTAATTTGTTAAGACAAAAATAAATGATGGTTATTAAGTTGGAATCTTAACACCCAAACAGATCTGAACAGTGCGGAGTTGTTTCATGTTTCATTCATTTTGTATTTAACCCTTTTTAAGCTGGAAATGTCCAACTTTTGACCTCACTGTAGCAGAGACTTAGACTTTTCCAATCACTGGAATTACGAGTTTTCACTCTTTTTCTCTTGTGCCAGAAAATGAAATGTACAAGTCCATTTCAACTGTTCTACATCGCCATACAGAATGTCAATGATTGAGGAGTTTGGTGGTATCAGGTTCTTCCGTAGATCTTTCAGTGTGCTGCAGTCCAGCAGGTGGTGCTTAACAGTTTCTTCTTCTTTTCCGTGCAGTGCATGCAGTATGGTTTATGGTCAGAGGTCACTCTGTGTAAGTGCTTATTGAGGGTGATGTGTCCTGTTCCAACCTGAAGATTGTGCATCAGTCTCTGTGACATAAGCTGTTGATGTGGTCTCCAGGGTTAGACTTTGGCAGGTGTGTATATAGGGATCTTCTAGTTGGATTACTGGCCCAACTGTCCATCCACTGGTACTTGCAAATGTTGTGTATAATGTTTTTTAGCTGTTCTCATGTTGGTGGGGCTGTGCACTCTTTGCCAGTCTGTCAGAACATTAATTTTCTCTGATATCTGTGTGTCCTGATATCCACTGTCTTGATGTCATAGGAGGCGAGTAGGTTTATTGCACTGAGTATGTCATTTGTGATCAGCTTTTGGTATGAAATTTTCAAAGGCCTGGAGAGCTGACTGGGAGTCTGAGAAAATAACAAAGTTTTTTTTGGGTGAGAGGCACTGTTTTCATATTTGGTGGTGGTGGCTGTCAGGGCTGCTAATATTGCCTGCATCTCAGCATCATAACTGGAGCAGCGAGATCCACAAGGAGCAGAAATGTGGCTTGTTGTCTTATCTGGAAACATTAAGAGTACCCAATATCCTGCATTGTCTGTTTCCTTGAACACTGACCCATCAGTGTATGCATGGATCCAGTCCTTGGGGTAGGATTCTGTGATCTCCAGTGCACACAGCTTTAGGGTGTTGGGATCAGATGATTTGTTTACTAATTCATTCCTGAGTCAGGTGTTAGTTTGAGGAAGTGTGTAGTTTGTGTTCGGTGGGATATCTGGCAGGGAGTCTTCAGGGAGTTTGTGTCTTGTGTTTAACTGTTCTGCTGAGAACTGGAGATTTCAGTTTCAGTCTATTATTATGCTTCCATTTATCAACCACTGTTCCATTAGGATAATCTGGGGGCATGCGTTTATATCTTTCTAACTGCCTCAATGGTTGACTTTTCGCGTCTTATATCTAATGGCTCTATGTTTGCATCAATTTCACATGCAGCTGTGGGTGTTGATATCATTGCCCCACATATGAAATAATTGGCTTGTTTCTGGATTCTGTCTACTTGTGTACGAGAGCTCTTTGATGCTGTGACCTGTAGGGAGAGGTTGTAATCTATTATAGTTCTAACATATCCTGTGTATAGTTGTCTAAGTGTTGCTTTGTCAGCTCCCCAGGATGTACTTGCAAGTTTCTTGAGTAAGTTTAGTCCTTTGGATGCTTTTTTCTAATCCATCCATGAACTTCCTAAAGTTCAATTTTCTGTCTAGTTTCACACCAAGGTGTGCTGATTTTTGTTATCTCATGATTTGAGGACCATCAAGAGTTATTTTCATTCTGTCTTTGCTAGTTTCTTGCCATGAGTGAAGACTATATGTAGTTTTACTAACATTGACCTTCAACTTCCAGAAATTACACTAGGCTGATATGGTGAGGAGGGCTCTGTTAAGTCTCACAGTAGCCAGCTGTAGGTCTGTTCCACCAGTCCATATAATAAGCTTATTGTCAAACATGGCTTTGTGAGTGTTAAATAGAAGGAGGTCATTTATAAAGATTAGGAACAAGGTGCAGCTAAGTGCAGTCATTCCTTCAGAGTGTGTTTGTTTGACAGTCTGTTATTGACCTGAGTTTTGTATGGTGCTGTTACTCAGGTAATTTTTAACCCATTACATTTTTTCATGAATGCCTGTGTCCTGCATATTTAGCTGTAGGCCTTTTCACCATACTCTCTCATATGCCTGCTGGAAGTCTATAAAGACAGCTATAGAGTTCCTCTTTTGCAAAAAGCTGTCTTTCACACTTTGAGTGAGGAAAAATAGCTGGTCTTAGGTTCTTGATACTTTATGGAAGCCTGCCCGAAAATTGAGGAACCCCAAGGATTCCAACCAGTACAGCCTATTGTTAAGCATTTGTTCTGCTAGCTTACCAATGTTGGAAGTCAGTGAGATTGGTCTAAAGCTTTTTAGGTCATCTTCTGGCTTTCCTTTTTTTCAAGATAGGTCTAACTGTGGCTGACTTCCAAAATTTAGTAGTACTTCACTTTGCCAGGTCTTGTTAATGAAGTTAAGCAACATGGACTTTCCTACAGGGTTCAGATGAAGATCATTTCATTTGATATTTTGTCTGGTCCTGGTGCTTTTCTTAGCTGTAGCTTACCAACAGCACTCTGAAGTTCATGGATGCTAAAGTTTTCCTAAAAAAGTAGCCACTAGATTTCTCTTTACTTCTCAGAACTTTTCACAGTGCCCTGTCAAGTACTTTCCTGATGGAAGATTTGTTTGGTAGCTGTGAAGAATTTGTTAACAGTACTGGCTTTGCCTAAGTCACTTGAGAGGACTCGACCAGAGATATGCATTGACTAAGTTCTCCAGAAATTTTGTCCAGAAGGGGCTATATTTCTTTCTGCATCCTTGGAGGGTTGTTTTATAAGCTGTATGGCTTAGATTATGATGGTGTAGAGTGTGTCAATGTTTTTGTTGTCATTTATTTTTGGTAGGTTTTCATCTGTTTGTGTTCTGAATTTTTCCCAGTCTGCTTTTCTATAATTCCAGTGAGGTGATTTTCATTGTCTTTTGTTTGTGTGTCAGAGATTCATAGTAAGATGAGACAGTGGTTGCTTCCTATGTCATCAAGCACTCTGAGAGTACAATCATTGTGGATGTCTGCTGAGACAATGGTGAGGTCAGGTCTGTATGTCCAGTGGTTGGTGGGAGGAGGAATCTTGCAATATTATCATGTTGCTGTGCTGCATAGTTCTTTAGTGTTGTTTCCCCTGTAAGGTTTTGGTCTTTACATCCTAGTGTTGGTAGATATGCATTAACATCTCCTGCAATTACAGTTTTCTGCACGTCTGTGATGTGTATGTTTATTTGAAAAAAAGTAAACATCATACAGAATGTACTGCAGTCATCATGCCATACTGTTATCTCTTGGATATCATTCTCATTGCACTTTCTGTAACTTCTCCTTGGATGTCATTTCTCAAGAGTGTGGCAATACCCTTGCATTTACCACATTCACATTTGTACATGGCACTGAGTGATCTTTTTCATATAGAAGAGTTTCTTGTATAATCATAATATGAATGCTAACTTTTCTTCAGCTGTTTTCTTAATTCTGACCTAAGTCCAGAAATTTTGATTTGAGTGGGTTTTCTTAGCATCAGAGAATTTTGTCTGAGTTATCTGACAGCAGATTTCTCAAGTTCTGTGTTTTCTCTTTCTTTTACAGAAAGTTCTGTTCCCTAAAAATTCTGCCTTATAAGAGGGTGGCATTATACTTTACATTTTGAATCCGGCCGGCGGTGCCCCAGTCACCCAGCTGTAGAAATGGGTACCCGACTTCTTCTGGAGTTGGGGAAAGAAAGGTGGCCAGGCGTGATACTGACCATATCACCTTCTAGTGTACTGATGGGTCAAGGAAAATATGGGCACTAACACCATATCCCTATGTGCCTCTAAGGCACTTTACCTTTAATTTTAATTATACTTTATAACAATAAATAACAAATAATGTTGATTGCTATAGGTTTCTGGGCTACAGGACCAGGTCAGAGTTTTTTAAATTATCATATCTAATGTTCCCTGTCTCACAAAAACTGTTAAGATAAGTGTGTTCTTAATACAGTTGTTCCCAGGGGGACTGTAGCAGAGAAAAATGACTGGCATGACATGTTAAACTTTGCATTGGAGAACTTCATGTTCAAAAATTAAATGCAGTAGCATCTCATTATTTTGACGATTTTTTTTCCAATCTGTTGATTAATTTGATCAGATAGTTTTTTTTATGTCAAACCAAGCTGTTGTTTCACCATTTATTCTTACTGCTGCTTGTTGGTCTAGATACAACAGTGATGTTAATTGTATCAAATGGGATTTCCAACACATTTGGAATCAAGGGGTCCATCAGGGGTGCATATTGTCACCTTACTTATTTAACTTGTATACTGAAAATATAATGAGGAATGTTAGAGAAGATGTAGGTAAAGATTATTACGATGCCATAACAATTGGAAGTTATGCCATTCATAGATTAGATATGCTAATGACACAGTATTCACAGTATTACTGTCTACAACACAAAAAGGAATGGAAAAACTAATTATGTCAGTCTGTAAGAACAGCGAAGAGTTAAACCTCTATCTTAATATGAAGAAATCTAAATTGATGACAACTGACAAAACAGACAAGGCAGCTGAAATATGTATCAATGAGGAAAAACTGTACTGGAAGAAGTGGAGAGTTTTGAATATCTTGAATCACTACTAACTAATAATGGAGATACAATGAGGGAAATTAAAAGGAGGACATCTATCACTCTTCAGAAAGTAAAACAACTAAAGAGTCTGTGGAGAGGAACAGACAGAACTACAAAAATAAAATTTTTAAGAGCATGCATCTTTCCCATCGCAACATATGCCTGTGAGACCTGGACACTTAACAAAACAGCTGATAAACACATAAATGCCTTTGAATGTAAATGCTACAGAAGAGTTCTTCAAATATCATGGACACAAAAAAGATAAATATATCTATACTACAAGAATTTAATATTGAAGAGGGCTGGCTGGTAAAGAGTATTAAACAGAGAAAACTGAAATATTTTGGACACATTAAACGTCATGATAATCTAGAGAAGACAGTCTTGAAAGGGTACATAATGGGAAAAATAAAGAGAGGAATACCAAAGTGAAGATGGCTGCAAGACATCGTTGATGATCTGCAAAATGGATGCATCAGCAGTAGGCCATCTTCCTCTCAACCGAGAGGCCTACAGGAGTGCTGTTAGGGAGACAAAGTTCCGCAAGGGACATGCAAATGAATGAATGAATGAGTTTTTTTGTCTTTTTTTTTTTTTTAAGTTTATTTATAGATTTTTTTTTGAGTTGTATATCAATGGTCAATAGTTTACATAGCCTTTTGGATTCTTATGGGCTGTATTGTGTATTCATATAAAATGATTAATCTTTTAGTTACACAAATTTCAGTACTAAAGTGCTGGAAAATTAATCTTCAGCTGAGATGTAAGATAAAAATTCATGGATTAATGGATGTAAAGACATGCATTTTACTATCATGATTCTTTGAAACTTTGTGTAAGGTGCACCAGTAGTATAATTTTCCCAAACTAGAAATTCATGTTAAAAACTTTATTACTACAAGGGGCAATCAGAAAGTATCCAGACTGGATTTATAAAAAAAAAGAATTACAAATGTTACCAATCTGTAATTTAATCACCTTCGAAATAGTCCTCTTTCAAAGCAACACACTTACCCCCACGCTGTTTCCACTGCTTGAAGCATCTTTTGAAGTCATCTTCTAATATGGGAAATAGCAGCCTTATAACATTCTGTTGTCTCCTCGAAATCCTGAAATCTGTTTCCTTTCTTTTTCATTTCAAATGGTATTTTATTTTTGGGAATAGGAAAACGTTACAGGGAATATTAGGTGAATATGGTGGCTATTGGACCTGTGGAATGCAGTGCTTAGCAAGAAATTGCTGGACAAGTTGTGATGCTTAAGCAGTTGCATCGTCATGGTGGAGTTTCCACTCACCACTCTCATGCAATGTTGGCCTTTTGTGATAAATTATGTACCTCAAATGCTGCAGAACTTCACAGTAGTATTCCTTGTTGATTGTATGACCTGATGTAACATATTCATGATGCACACTTCCATTGTAATCGAAAAAAGCAGTCAGCATTGTCTTGAAATTGCTGTGGCTCTGTCGTGCTTTTTGGGTATGAAGATGCTGGGGTCGTCCACTGTGAAAACGGGCCTTAGTTTCAGGGTCATACCCATAAACCCGCTATTCTTCACCAGTTATGAGTGCTTTTGAAAAGTTTTTGGCACATTCAAGCAGCCAAAACACAAGTAAATTCATTGATCCAGTTTTTTGCAAATTGACAGATGCAATGAACAGATTCAGAAATGTAAAACAAAGCACTACTGTAAACAAAGTAGACAGATTGGGGAGACATGACTTATGCCACATACATGATATATGCCAGGGTGAACCTGTGCCAGTTTTCTTCCAGTTGTGTCAGTCAGTTCTGGACTTATGCCCTCATTCTGGATACTTTTTGATCATACCACATATATCTGACAAGAAAGAAGTGGGCTGTTATGTATGTAGTGACCAAGACAAAAAAAGGACATGAAGCAGAGTAAAATGTGCTGCATGTGAACAAGGAATTTTTTTTTTTTTTATGAGAAACAAAACAGGAAAGAAAAAAGTTTTCAGAAATGTTAAAAAAAAATTATTTTACACATTTGTGTGCATCTAAAATGTGATATTTAAATTTCTGCTTTCACAAAAGCCCATATTTGCATCTGAATGAATATAGGCAAACCCTAAGATGATAATCTTAGGTATGATATAACTGATGGACTGATGCTGTAACTTTTTAGATATGTCAAAATGTGGCCATTTTCTAACGTTCTGTATATGTACTAAAAGATGTCTTAATCACAGAGAACAAAGAAATGCATCTTATATCTTATATCCTTCCCGTGCCGTTAAACGTCACATAGGGCTCGCAAAGTAGTTCGCCAATTTTTCCTGTCTTCGGCAAGTCTTTCAACCTCATCAAGGAATTTTATGCCTGTTAATTTGGCCACTCTTAACAATGACCTTTTCAGAGTTTCACATGGTCTGCCTCTTTTTCTTTGGCCTGTTGTGTTCCACTTGATAGCTTGTTTTGAGATTCTCTGATCATTTCTTCTCATCAAGTGACCAACATAAGTCCATCTCCTTTTCCTGATCACCCATGAGACTGGTTGTTGTTCAGTCATCTGTCTTATCTCTGCATTATTCTTAAATTCATTCCACTTGATGCCGAGTATTTTCCTTAGGCATTTGTTTTCAAAAGAGTCTAATTTCTTGTCTATTTCTTTAGTTGTTGTCCAGCTTTCGCATGCATAAATGAGGGTGGATATTACATTTGAATTGAATAGTCTTAACTTAGTTTTTGTGCTTATAACTTTTGAATTACATATGTTCTCAAGGTTCTTGAAGATTGATGCTGCTTTTTGCAATTGTGATCCTAACTTCCTTTCTAGTGTCACCATCCTGGTCTATGTAGCTGCCAAGGTAGTCAAATTGATTGACTTCTTCAATATCTGTCCCTTCTATGTGTATTTTTCCATTTTGATTGAAGGGAATTTTCATTATTTTTGTTTTGTCCTTGTTAATTTCAAGTCCTATTTTGCTAGCCAGTGAAGACAGGCTATCTGTTTTTTCTTGCATGGAATTCACATTGTTACTGATAAGAGTTATGTCATCAGCAAAATCAAGATCTTCTAGTTGTGTCCCATGTACCCAGTCAATACATGTGCAGCATTTTTTCATTATGAAGTCTATTGTAATCCCAAAAAGTAAAGGAGACAGTATACATCCTTGTTTCACTCCTGTTTCAATCTGGAACAATTCACTCATCCCTTCTTCTGTCCTGACTGCACAAACATATCCATTGTAGAAATCCTTAATGATGTTGACAGTTTTAGATGGTATTCCATATAGACTTAAAATTCTCCATAATGAATCTCTGCGCATGCTATCAAATGCCTTTTTAAAGTCTATAAAGTTCAGTATTAATGGTTTCTGCTTTTCAATATGTTCTTCAAGTATTATTCTTAGAGTAAAGGTCTGATTGAGACAGCTTCTCCCTTTTCAAAATCCTGGTTGTTCTTCTCTCATTGCAGTATCCACTATATCCTTAAGTCTATTAAAAATGACCTTGCAAAATACTTTTGACACAACTGATATTAAGGTTACTCCTCTCCAATTGTTACAGTCACTAAGGTTGCCTTTTTTTGGTATTTTCACAATGATTCCTTTTTTCTGTTTAGAAGGGACCTTTTCTTCTTTCCAAATCTTGTTAAACATTCTCAGTAGTTGTCTCATTTTGTCACTATTGATAGCTTTTAGCATTTCGGCTGTTATTTCATCTTCACCTGCAGCTTTGTTGTTAGCCATTAAATTAACTGCTGTTTCAATTTCATGCAATGTAATTTCATTTAAATTGACATTTAGTTGTGGGGCTAGTAAGTCGGTTTCAAGGTTTAACAATTCTTTTGGGTGTGGTCAGTTTCAGGGTTTAACAGTTCTTTTGGGTGTGGTCAGTTAAGTATTTCTTGAAAGTGTTCAGCCCATCTTTGCTTTTGGTCTTTATTTGATGTTAATAGGGTTCCAGTTTTGCTAAGTATTGGTCTTTCTTTAGATGTAATAGTACATGTTAGCCTCTTTTGTATGGTATATAAAGTTTTGCTGTCTCCTGTTTTTGTTGCTTTTTCTGCCTCTTTCACCATATTGTCTGTGTATTCTCTTTTATCCCTTCTAGCTGAACTTTTTACTTTCTTGTCTAGTTCTTTGTATGTTGCTTTCGCCAGATCTTTTCCAAGATCTGTTTTTGCATTCAGCATGTCTAATTTGACTGCTCGTCTTTCATGTATACACTTCCATGTTTTTTCTGATATCCATGCTTTTCTATTTGTTTTTTCAGTCCAGCACTTACTTTTGCTGCTGTGATTATGGCTGTGCTGTAAGAATTCCATAATTCATCTATACCTATCTCCTCAACTTCACTGTGTGTTTTGGAATGATTGGCAAGTTCCTGATTGAAATTACTGTTAGTATTTTCTTCTTGTAGGCTGTGGCTGTTTATCTTTCTGTGTACTGATTTCTTGTGTTGGCTTTTCAATTTTAGTTTTATTTTCCCTATACACAGGTTGTGATCAGTGTTAACATCTGCACCCCTATAAGCCTTTACATCTATGAGAGATGTTCTGTATTGCTTTCTAAATACAAATGATCTATCTGGTTTCTAGTTCTATCATCTGGAGATGTCCACGTTGTTTTATGTATCTCTTTGTGTGGGAATATTGTGCCTCCAATGACCATGCCTTCTGTTAGACATATTTCAATTAATCTTTCTCCATTCAGATTAACCATGTCAATTCCTTCTTTCCCCATGACTTTTTCGACATCGGTATTATCTTTCCCTACTTAGCATTGAAGTCCTCCATAGCAAATAGGATGTCGTGTTTAGGGACTTTGTTGATGATTTGTTGTAGTTGATGATAGAAGTTGTCTTTCACATCCATCATCTGCATTGTTCGTGGGTGCATAACACTGTATTATTGTCATTCTTCTGTGTCGTTAGTTTGTATCGTGCTCTTATTTTATGACTGTTCACTTGTTCCCATTCTACAAGGCTCTTTGCTGCTACGTTTGACATAATAATACCTACCCCATCTCAAAGTTTTCCATCATTTCTGGCCGAATGTATTATTAACTTACCGTTTTCCGCTGATCTTTTACCTGCTTCTGGCCATCGCATTTCACTGATGCCCAGTATGTCTAGATGGTATCTCTCCAGTTTTTGTTGGTGCTGCCGTCATTCTTACATTCCAGAATCCAATCCTTGTCACATGTTTGGGGCTGACGAATGAGCTCCTCGGAGTTGGCATCCTTGATGCTCGGTTGGTTTCTCTGTGAGTTTCCTTAACGATATCTGTTTTTCCCATCTGGAGTTGCCTCTAGACAGGTCCCAGGATAAGGTTGTTAGCCTTATGCCTAACTCCCGGTACATGATATGTGACAGATCAAGCGGAATTGCGCTGATTTCTGTGCCGGCGAGAGCGTTAAAAAAAAACATCCGCCATCTTGCACATCACACCACAAGAAATGCATAGCAAGCAGTATTTATAAATAAACTGATGACAGTGACACTAATAGTTATGCAAAAATATCATGATGCAAAAGAGTAGACTAATGTTTTAATTTTAAACATTTTAACACAGTCCTTTTTCTTTAGGATTATGATATTTAGTTTTGATCTTTGTGTGTTCAAATTTTATTCATCTCTACAGCTGGACTTGGTACCAGATTTCCTGCTTATGAGCGTGTTGTTTATAGAGAACGTGAGTACTTTTTTTTTCTTTTCTAACAGCGTCCATTATGTATGCTGTCAGATACATGTGCATAGTACATTTTTTTGATTTCAGTGTTATTTACTCAGTCCATTAAAGGTCAGTGCCTAGTATCTTCCTTTTTTTATTTTTGCTGCATGTCTTGGGAAGATAGTTCAGTGCTTCTCCAAACATTGCTTTTTTCACTTCATTATTGATTTTTATAATTTATTTCTGTTTTTTTGTTTTGTTTTGTTCCTCAGCTGGATTTGTCAGACCAGTTGTTGTATTTGGTGCAATCTCAGACATAGCTAGAGAGAGACTGCTGGCAGAGTACCCTGGCAGATTTTGTTCCCTTCGTAAGTTAGTCATTATGGCCATTATAAAAAAAAAACTGGGCTTTGTCATGAGTGTACAGCAGATATCACCGCCTGTAAGGTAGCAAAAATCAACAAAAGTTATCTACAGTTCAGTGCCCATAAATAATCACAGTTTGTTATCTTTGGAAAAACATCATTACACTTGAAAAGTAGGACAGGATTGGCTGAATCAGAAGTCATGCAGAAAGAGCCAGGACTGAAAACAGTAGATCAATTCTGCTCAATTGTCCAGTTGATCCATCTGTATGAATGGGCACTAAACATGCTGTGGTGAGGACAGCTTATGCAGTTGATCCAACTAGATAAATAGGCACGCAGCTTGCTATGGTGAGGACAAATTGCGCAGTTGATCTGGCTAGATAAATTAGCACTCAGCTTGCTGTGGTTAGGACAAATTGTTCAGTTAATTTAGCTATATAAATGGCCACCAAGCATGATGTGGTGAGAACAAATTGCTTCTGAAGCAAGAGAATATTGCCTCTGTGGTGAAACATGCTGGATTATTTTACATGTGTGGGTGTTGGATGAAGAAAACAAAGTATCATGCAGAACTCAGTCACATAAAATAAATTTCCTCTGAGTAACAACAGAATGAATTGGGATTGTAAAAACATAAAATTCTGTTCATTTGAATTACCATTAATGTGGTTGCAGCTGATACAGGTTTATGAAACACTTCTAACATGGCTATGAGTGATTGCAAAGTTGGAATAAATGTTTTGTAATTAAGGCCACCAATTTTAGTATATCACCATCACTGTCTGAAGCACTCTTTATGGTACATTTGTTAGATTTAACAAACTGTTATCTTTTGTCAGTATAACAAACTGATACTGTTTACTGCAGATCATTTTAATTCTAGTCCAAAACTTGGCTTATTTTTGAGTTTGTCAGTGTTTCTTTTCTGTTTTTTTTTTTAAAACAGAAGCAGAGAAATCAATGAGTACTGGGGAAAAGGATGTAAAGAATGTTGTTATAACACTTGGTTCCATACGAGAGGCCATATCATGTGTAAGTTCACAACATTGGATATTTTGTGCTGGTTGTATACATTGATGACTTTGTAGTTTAAATTAATGAGAGTTAAATTTTTAATTTAGCAACTTATTTAGCAACTCCCTTACTGTGAGCTCCCAACATAGGATTGATTCTTTTGTCTGATAATCTGTTTTCATTAAACAAGTAAATTTATTTAAGAGATTGAAAGCCAATCACTCATAAAGATGGAATATGCTTGCAAGGTGAAAACATACCAGAGTACACTGTACACATGACTGTCAGTGTAGTAAGAGACAATAAAATATTCATTGAGCAGAGTCCGTTTAAACCTTGCTTCAGTTGATAACAAATTAAACTATAACTAACAATTTTGATTTTTCATCATAACTTTAGTTTATTACCATTTTTCGAAACTAAGAGCATATGTAGTTTTCTAAGTCACACAGAAACTGGCCAGCTGCATTTAGATGTGAAATGTATGTTGACTTAAGCATGACTGTTGTGTGTTTAAAACTGTGCTAAAATCCAAGACTCATGCCGTTAATTTATTGAAAAAAATCATAAGATGGAAATGAAATAGTGATGTAACTTTTGCTATTTTAAAAGGCTTTTTGTACATTTTTTGTTGTGCAGCTTATATTTTAGTAGAGAGTAATGAGGAAGTTTAGTCCCTTTAAAAAAAAAAGATATTGTAGTTATCCCCTCCCCTATTATTACCTGAACATTTGTTTAATTCATAAAATTTAAACTATGTAAATTGTTTCCCTTTGACAGTTTTGGTTATGAGTAGTGGTGTGTGTCATTCGAATGTCCACTGTCAGTTTTATTACAATGATGTGGGTAGGAGTGACTGAATCGATAGTGATGCAGTAGTAAACCCATGAAAAATAATAGCTATGTGTGCTAAAAGACAACAGTGAAAAATAACATTTATTATATGTCATATAAGTCATACAACTGCTCAGTATCACAAAGAATAAAGATCACATGTCAGAAAAATGCAGTCATTAAAGTTACACAAAAGATCAAACATGACAGGAAAAAAAGATATAAGACAATGGAAAGAAAATTAATGTGTAAAATATACCGATTGCCGGACACTTAATAATGATATAGAAAAGTTATCTGCAACTGACAAGTAACATGCAATAATCAGATAACAAAGTAAGCAGACAGAAGAGAAGCAAACAGTATTATTCTCAGTCTTAAGCGTTTGCCCATGTAATGAAAATAGCGGAATCTGCTGGCTGCAAAAGCATTGGCAAAGTGCTCTTTAGAGTAAACAACTGGAAAAGCAAATTATTGGGTGACTTATACCACTTAACAAATCACTAGGAAACAGAATGGTAGCATTTGAAATGAAATGTTATAGAAGTTCACTTAGAATTTCATGGTTGAAAAGAAAATCAAATAAAGAGATACTGATGGGATATACCAGTCCCACAACTAAATGTCAACTTAGATGAAGTTACACTAAATGAAATTGAAACAGCAATGAATCTAATGGCTAACAATAAAGCTGCAGGTGAAGGTGAAATAACAGTCGAAATGTTAAAAGCTATTAACAGTGACAACATGAGTAAACTACAGAGAATGTTTAATAAAATTTGAAAAGAAGAAAAGGTCCCTTCTAAATGGAAAAAGGGAATCATTGTTAAAATACTGAAAAAAGGCAACCTCAGTGACTGCAATAACTGGAGGGGTGTAACCTTACTATCAGTTGTGTCATAGGTGTTTTGTAAAGTGATTCTGAATAGAATTAAGGATATAGTGAATACTGCAATGAGAGAACTGGCAGAATTTTGAAAAGGGAGAAGCTGTCTCAACCAGATCTTTACTCTAAGAATAACACTTGAAGAACATACTGAAAAGCAGAAACCATTAATCCTGAACTTCATAGACTTTAAAAAAGCATTTGATAGCATGCGCAGAGATTCATTATGGAGAATTTTAAGACTATATGAAATACCATCTAAAATTGTCAACATCATTAGAGATGTCTACAATGGATATGTTTGTGCAGTCAAAACAGAAGAAGAAATGAGCGAATGGTTTCAGATTGAAACAGGCATGAAACAAGGATGTATATTACCTCCCTTGCTTTTTGGAATTGCCATAGACTTTATAATAAAAAGATGCTGTACATGTAAAACCGGCATTGATTGGGTACATGGGACCCAAATAGAAGATCTTGATTTTGCTGATGACATAACTCTTAACAGGGACACTGTGAAGTTGATGCAGGACAAAACAGATTCCCTGCCTTCCTTGGCTAGCAAAATAGGTCTTGAAATTAACTGAAAGACAAAACAAAAATAATTAAAAAATAATTAATCAGGAAAGAAAAATATACGTAGAAGGAACAGATGTTGATGAAGTAAACCAATTTGCATACCTTGGCAGCTACATAGACCAGGATGGTGACACCAGGATGGATGTTAGAATTGCAAAAGCAGCATTGTCCTTCAAAAATCTTGAGAACATATGGAAATCAAAAGTTATAAGCACAAAAACCAAGTTAAGATTATTCAGTTCAAATGTGATATCCACTCTCATTTATGCATGCAAAAGCTGGAAATCAACTAAAGAAGTAGACAACAAATTAGACTCTTTTGAAAACAAATGCCTAAGGAAAATACTTGGTATAAAGTGTAACGAATTCAAGAACAATGCAGAGATAAGACAGATGAGCAAACAACAACCTGTCTCATGGGTGATAAGAAAAAAGAAGATGGACATATGTAGGCCATGTGATGAGAAGAAACAATCAGAGAATACCAAAACAAGCTATCAAGTGAAGCACAAAGGCCGAAGAAAAAGATGTCGACTACGTGAAACTCTAAAAAGGGTATTGTTAAGAGAAGCCAGTTTAGTGTACATAACATCCCTTGATGAAGTTGAAAGACTCGCAGAGAATAGGAAAACTTGGCAAACAACTACACGAGCCCTATGTGACATTTAACGGCATGGGAAGGATGTAAGATGGGATTAGGAGTTGCAGAAAACTGGCTCATAAACACCATCAGAATTAGAAATCTGAGATACTTCGGCCACATCAAGAAACACAACAGCTTGGAGAAGTTGACAGTAGAAGGCATAGTGCCTGGCAAAATAGGAGAGGGACCACTTCGCTGCAGTTGGACTCAGGACATTATGGATTGTCTGAATATGTCATTGCAAGGAACAATTTTTTTATAAATACGAAACTGCAAGGCTTTGGTACGTTAAAGTAAGAGAACACAGTTTTGTAGGATTAGACCTCGAAAAAATTGCAGACAAAGCACTTTAGTGAGATGTGAGAGAAAGAAAAATCACAAGAGAATTACCTCATTGTGCTAGTTGGCTAAGTCGATAGTACTCCGTTCTCTCGTGGGTAGATGGCTGCTTGTCCTACCGGAGTCCGTGTTCAAATCCCAGGTAATTCTCTTGTGATTTTTCTTTCTCTCACATCTCACTAAAGTGCTTTGTCTATGATTTTTTTTTTAGGTCTAATCCTACAAAACTTTGTTCTCTTACTTTATGTCATTGCAATATGCTAGTCAACTTTCACAAGACTACATTGCATTCAGGGAGATGATGAGAGGGGCAGCATTCTAGAAGGGAAGAGTAGCATGGAAAAGAAGATACCAGTTAAATATGTCGTATGGAAACCAATACATATGCAGCTCTAGGAATAGATCATGTTATTAAGAAAATCATAGTAGACATTTGGTGGTAAACTTATCACTTTTTAAGATTTTCATCAACCTGCCAATATAGATCTAAGAATAATGGATATTTTGCTCCAGGAGGTTAAACAACTGACATTTTGTAGGATTGTGAGAAAAATTCACCTCTTTTGTGTCAAATTAAGAGCTATGGTTTTAAGTAAATATCATATTTTCATTTTTTCTCCAATCTGGCGGTCATAGTTTGTATATTATATATATATATATATATCATCAGGTACCATGCCGACTGGTGTTGGCTGTTATGCTTCTCCAGAGTACATGATCTTTCATGCAGGCCATCAGCTCAGTTGGTGATCTCTCACACTATCCCGTCAGACTGTCCAGTATCATTTCTTTTGGTCTTCCTCTTGATCTTCTTCCCTCTATTTTTCCTGTTGTTATAATATTTTCAATGCCCTCACTTCTCATTGCATGTCCTATGAAAGTACATTGTCTTATATTTTTTTAAAAGATTTTTTTGTCTCTCCAGCTCTACTCATACATTCTTCATTAGTTATTTTTGCTGTCCAGGGGATTCACAACATTCTTCTGATAAACCACATTTCTGCTGCTTCCAATGATTTTTGTGCAGACCTACCTATTGTCAATGATTCACTTCCATATAATAAGATAAGTTCAATATAGCACTTTAGGACTTGTTTTCTAACATTTATTGATAAGGATGTGTTGCATAATATGTTTCTCATTCTCTGAAATGCAGTCTTTGCTTGGCCTATTCTGTTCCTAATTTCTTTCTGCATTTCCCATCTGAAGTTATTACTGCTCCAAGGTATTTGAATTTCTGCACCTGCTTTAGAATAGTTCCCTTTAATTTTATACTGCATGTTGGTGGATTCTGTTTCTTAGATATAACCGTAATCTCTGTCTTTTTGATGTTTAAAGTTAGACCTTTCTGTTCACTTCCTAAAGTGAATTTATCCAAGAGATTTTATAGGTCTTGTTTGTTCTCATCTATCAGTACTGTGTCGTCAGCATACCGAAGGTTGTTAATATTGTATCCTCCAATTTTTATGCCTGGTTCTGTGATGATCGTACTTAGAATATTCTCACTGTACAGAGAAAAAAGGTCTGGAGATAGTACACATCCTTGTCACACCCCTTGTTTTATAGGTTCATATCTTCCACTTCAGCTCATATTGCTGTCTCTTGCTGCCAGCATAGATGTTTTACAATCCTCAGGTCTTTGCCATCTGTATTGGTGTCTTCTAGCATTTTAATAATTTCATTATGTTTCATCTTGTTGAATGCCTTGGTGTAATCAATAAGCATAAGTAGAGATCTTTCTATACTTCTAAAGCTCTTTCTGTTAGTGTTCGTAAAGCATAAATGGCATTGTGTGTTCCCTTTCCTTCAACAAATCCAATCTGTTCATCTGCTATTTCTATTTTTATCTTTTTCCTTGTTCTTCTCATAATAATTCTCAGAAGTAGCTTCATTATGTGACATGAGAGGCTGGTAGTCCGGTGGTCATCACATTCCTTTGCACCTGGTTTCTTTGGTAGTGCTATAAACGTGGATTTAAGCAGGTAAATGGGCATATAACCACTGTTTTAAATGTCATTCAGTAACTTGGTTATTATTTTTATTCCTATCTCCTCTAGTGCCTCTATTTCTTCTATTGTTATATTATCAGGCCCAGTTGCTTTTCCTTTCTTCATGTGTTTGATGGTATCTATGATTTCATCTTCAAGTATTGATGGTCCATCACAGTTTTCAGTATCTGGTGTTAATTCTGGTCTTTCTCCTCCATATAGCTCACCGATATACTCTGTCCACAATGTCTATTTTTCCCATTAACATTTTACCTTCATTTGATTTCAGGCATCCTGTGGTATATTTTGTTTTCCTGCCTGTGAGTTCACTAATTCGTTTGTGCATGTTTTTGCTGTCTTTAGTATGACAGTCCTCTGTTTGTCTGCACTGTTCATTTAACCACACTTCCTTTGCTTCTCTGCATTTGCGTCTTATTTCTTTATTTATTTTGCTATATTTTTTCTTGGTTATTTTTACTCCTCCTCCTCTTGTCCATCTGTCCTAGGATGTCGTCTGTCATCCATTTATTTTTAGGGGCTTCTTTTTTCAGTGGTATTATTTCCTTAACAATTTGGTGGATAGAATCTCTTAACATTGCCCATTGTTCATCTATACTATTTATCTTTGCTATTGCATTGTATCTATTTGTTATAATAACTCTGTATTGTTCTCGCAACTCTTGGTCATTTTTAATGAGTTCTGTATTCAGTTTGCCTGCTTTCTTTAGCTTTATTCTAATTTTTCCACAGAGTAGGTCATGGTCACTATTGCAGTCAGCTCCTGGCATGGTTTTTGTTGTCAGTAATGCATTGCGGAATCTTTTGTTGGTTAATACGTAGTCTGTCTGGTTAAAAGTCTTTTTGTCTGGGCTGCACCATGTTGCCAGTCTTTGGGGATGTTGTTTAAACCAGGTGTTTCCTACAACCATGCTGTGTATTCTTGCCCATTCAGTTAATTTACTACCTCTGTCATTCCTCTCCCCCAGTCCATAGTCACCAACGAAGTCTGAGTTCTTCCTTTACCAACTTTGGCATTAAAATCTCTCATGACTATGGTAACTTCATGTGACTTTGTGTGTTTCAGGGCTGTCTCTATGTCATTATAAAATAACTGAACATCTTCTTCAGAACTTTAAGATGTTGGAGTGTACACTTGTATAATGTTTATGTTTATTTGTCGTCCTTTCAGTTGGGCTATCAGAACTCACTCTGAGATGTTTAAATATCCTACAATTGTCCTTGCTGTTTGTTCGTCAAATATTATTCCTCCTCCATGTTCATGTTTCTTACTTCCTGAATATATTGTTGTATATTTATCTGAGTTTATCTTCCCTGCACCTGTCCATCTAACTTCACTCATTCCTAATATGTTGATCTTCATCCTTTCCATTTCCCTCTTTACATTTTAAAATTTTCCAGCCTGGAATAATGTTCTAACATTCCATGTTGCTATTTTGAACTTGTTATTTTTGCCACCAGTAGCATGATGATGATCTGGCCTCACCTTTGGCTCGTGACCTGCCCCACCAGACGAAGCTGTTCCAGAGGAACGTCCATCAACGTCGTTCATGACAAATCTGTTACTCTGAATAAGCATAATTGTTCTTGGGAGCTACAACAGTGGTTTCCCTTTGCCTTCTGCCAGTTTGTGTACAGACTCTCCGCTAGCCTTTGAACTCCCTGTCCTACCTGCAAGGCAGCAGGAGCGAGAGGTTTTAAGGCGCCTCTTACCTGCCTGGTATACACATATACACATACATACACACATACATACACACACACACACACACCACACTACACTAATTAATTAATTAATTAATTCTCTCATGTTTTTTGTATTTCTTTTTTTTCCTAGGGCAAGCACTGTCTTCTTGATGTAACTCCCCTCAGTGTTGACAAACTGAACTATTCACAGTGCAACCCAATTGTTATTTTTCTGAAGGCTGAAAGTAAAGAAGCTGTTAAAGATGTTAGGGGACTATGGAAAAAGATTGCCAAGAGCCCTCGGAAATTATTTGAACAGAATGAAAAAATTGGAAAGGAATATGCTCATCTTTTCACAGGTCTGAAATTATTGTTATAGGAATGTCTTGTTGTGTCTCCTTCTTCATATTCCTTTCGGTATTGAGGGGACAAATAGACGTCTTGATAGAGCTCGACGATTTGCTTCATATAATGGAATATTTAATGCTTCTGTAATTTCCTCTCTCCATCTTCTGCGTGGGTGGCCTCTTCCTCTGCTAATAGCCTCCTGTTTATTATAGGAGTGTCAGATAACTCAGACAGAATGCTATGTACGCTAAGAAAACCCACTCGCCTGTGGGAAAAATGACAAGCACAAATACCCCTCCAAGGATAGAAAGCCCTCCAGCTTTTGACATTGCACACCTGTCAATAAGTGGAGCTGAGATCCTGGCCTGGGGCCACTCTGGGCTGTTCGGGATGGTGGATATATGAGGACACAGAGGCCACCTGGTGGGATGGGGAAAGTCTGGTGAAAGTCCAGGACATGACAAGCCTATGGGTCTCTACAACAGTGGCTATCAGAATGAGGCAAACTAAGCAGCCAGCAGACTATAGATGGCGAGGAATGGAGATCGTTGAAGCACCATCAGATCCCTCATCCCGAAGTCAGAGTGTCTGTGAAACTGTCTCAAAGTCGTCGGACAGGTCGGCACTTGGGGCCTGATCTTGACTTCTCACTGAAAGGCCTCCTGGGTATGAAAGAAAGACTTAAGACAAAAACCCAAATAGGAAAATGTCAGAAACAAAAAGAAAACTATACGAGCCTGGACATCGCCTTGTAAAAGGTCCGCCAGGTGGCTCTCCCCACCCCTTGGCTACCCTGAGCTAAAAATCAGCTATGGGGGGCACACTAAACATTCTTCAAATCAGCATTTCTGGACCTAAGCCAAAGGCCTCAGAATTAAGCAGACAAATGAAAAAAAGTCAACATCCATATTGCAATCATACAAGAAACCCTTCTATATGGAAAAGATCACTCAGTGCTTGGATACACCATGTACAAATGTGAATGTGGTAAATGCAAGGGTATTGCCACACTTTTGAGAAATGACATCCAAGGAGAAGTTAAAAACAGAAAGTGCAATGAGAATGATATCCAAGAGATAACAATATGACATGATGGACTGTGGTACACTCTGTATAATGTTTATTGTCCTCCAAATTCTAAAAGTCAAATCAACATACACAGCACAGACATGCAGAAAACTATCATTGCAGGAGATTTTAATGCACATCTACCATCAGTAGGATGCAAAGACCGAAACCATATGGGAAACAGCATTGAAGGGCTATGCAACACCAGCAACATGATAATATTGAAAGACTCCTCCTCCCCACCAACACTCCTCCACAGAGCCACTGGATGCACATACAGACCTGACCTCACCATCCTCTCAGCATACATCCAAAACGATTGTACTCTGAGAGTGCTTGATGACATCGCCCCATCCTTCTGCAAATTTCTCACACATGAAACCAAAGACCACACAAACCCCCTCGCTTGAATTATAGAAAAGCAGATTGGGGAAAATTCAGAATACAGATGAAAACCTATCAAAATTAAATGACAATACAAACATTGACACACTCTACACCAACATAATCCAAGCCATACTTGGAGTAGCCTACAAAACAATCCCTCGAGGATGCAGAAAGAAATATAGCCCCTTCTGGTCAAAATTTCTGGAAGACTTAGTCAAAAAAAGAAGAGCAGCCAGGAAGAATGCAGAGAAAAACCCTACTTCAGAAAACAGAATAGAGTACAATAACTAACAGCTAAGGTAAGACTTGAAACTAAATAAGCAAAGAAAGAGAAGTGGTTAAGCACTTGCAGCAATCTCAGCCTCAGAACTGAAGGCTTGGAAACTCTTAAACAACATGTCAGGAAAAAACAAACAAACTAACCCTAAACCGTTACGAATCTCTGGTAAAGTCCTCTCAAATGACTCAGACAAGCCAGTACTTTTAACATTCTTTGCTACAGCCACCAACAAATCCTCCAAAAGGAAAGTACTTGACAAAGTGCTGGGAAAAGTTCTGAGAAGTAAAGAGAAATCTAGCTTGGCAAACGTTTCACTTTTTGAGGAAAACTTTACCATCCATGAATTCTAGAGTGCTATGGGTAAGCTGCAGCTAAGAAAAGCACCAGGACCAGACAAAATATCAAATGAAATAATCCTTTATCTGGGCCCTATAGGAAAGTCCACATTGCTTAACTTCATTAACAAGACCTGGCAAAGTGGAGTACTATCAAAATCTTGGAAGTCAGCCATAGTTAGGCCTATCCTGAAAAAAGGAAAGCCAGAAGATGACCTAAAAAGCTTTAGACCAATCTCACTGACTTCCAACATTGGTAAGCTAGCAGAACAAATGCTTAACAATAGGCTGTACTGGTGGTTGGAATCCTCAGGGTAGCTTAATAATTTTCAGGCAGGCTTCTGCAAAGGATCATGAACCGAAGACCAGCTATTTCTCCTCACTCAAAGTGTAAAAGACAGTTTTTTACACAAGAGAAACTCTGTAACTGTCTTTGTAGACTTCTAACAGGCATATGACACGGTCTGGCAAAAAGGTCTACTGTTAAAGATGCAAAATATGGGCATACATGGAAAAATGTACCAACGGATTAAAAACTACCTGAGTAACAGGACCATACAAAATCAACTCAGACTCAAACAAATGCACCCTAGAGGAAGGTCTGCCACAAGGTTCTGCTCTTAGCTGCACCTTGTTCCTAATCTTTATAAATGACCTCCCCAACCTGTTGAACACCCACAAAGCCATGTTTTCTGATGATCTTGTCATATGGACAAGTGGAACAGACCTGCAGCTTTGCTGCTGAGAGACTTAATAGACCCCTCCTCACCATATCAGCCTATTGCAATTTCTGGAAGTTGAAGATCAATGTTAGTAAAACTACATATAGTCTTCGCTCTTAACAGTAAACTAGCAAAGATTGAACTGAAAATAACTCTTGATGGTGCACAAATCATGAAAGAGAAAAATCCAACATACCTTGGTGTGAAACTAGACAGAAAATTGAATTTAAAAGAGTTCATGGATGGACTAGAAGAAAAAGCATCCAAAAGACTAAACTTACTCAAACGACTTACAAGTACATCCTGGGGAACGACAAAGCAACATTCAGACAACTGTACACAGGATATGTTAGATCTATAATAGATTACAACCTCCCCATACAGGTCACAGCATCAAAGAGCTCTTGTACACAAGTAGACAGATTCCAGAACCAAGCTGTTCATTTCATTTGTGGGGCAATGAGATCAACACCCACAGCTGCATGTGAAATTGATGCAAACATAGAGGCATTAATTATAAGATGTGAAAAGTCAGAAAGATATAAACACATGCCCCCAGACTGTCCTAACAGAATAGTGATTGATGAATGGAAGCATAATAATAGACTGAAACTGAAAACTCCAGACACAAGACACAAACTCCCTGAAGACAGAGAACAACTTATAAAAGTACCAGTCATCCCACCAAACACAAACTACACACTTCCTCAAACTAATACTAGACTCGAGAACAGATTAGTGAACAAATCATCAGATCCCAACACCCTGAATCTGTATGCACTGGAGACCATAGAATCCTACCCCAAGGACTGGGGTAGGATTCTGTGGTCTCCAGTGCATACAGATATGTATGCATATACCATTCAAGGAGACAGACAATGCAGAATATGGGGTACTCATAATATTTCCATACAAAAAAAAAACAGACAGCCTGTCTTCACTGGCTAGCAAAATAAGACTTGAAATTAACAAGGACAAAACAAAAATAATGAAAATTCCCCTCAATCAAAATGGAAAAATACACATAGAAGGGACAGATATTGAAGAAGTCAATCAATTTGACTACCTTGGCAGCTACATAAACCAAGATGGTGACACTAGAAAGGAAGTTAGGATCAGAATTCCAAAAGCAGCATCAATCTTCAAGAATCTTGAGAACATATGTAATTCAAAAGTTATAAGCACAAAAACCAAGTTAAGACTATTCAATTCAAATGTACTATCCACCCTCATTTATGCATGCGAAAGCTGGAAAACGACTAAAGAAATAGAAAAGAAATTAGACTCTTTTGAAAACAAAAAGTCCTCCTCTTAATTTCCCTTATTGTATCTCCATTATTAGTTAGTAGTGATCCAAGATATTCAAAACTCTCCACTTCTTCCAGTTTTTCCTCATTGATACATATTTCAGCTGCCTTTTTCTTTTGTCAGTTGTCATCAGTTTAGTTTTCTTTGCATTAAGATAGAGGTTCTGCTCTTTGCTGTTCTTACAGACTGACATAATTAGTTTTTCCATTCCTTTTTGTGTTGTGGACAGTAACACTGTGTCATCAGCATATCTAATCTCTAGTATTTCATAACCTCCAGTTGTTATGGCATCGTAATATTCTTTGTCTACATCTTCTCTAACATTCCTCATTATTTTTTCAGTATACAAGTTAAATAAGTAGGGTGACAATATGCACCCCTGATGGACCCCTTGTTTTGTATCAAACCAAGTTGTTGTTTCACCATTTATTCTTACTGCAGCTTGTTAGTCTAGATACAGCAGTGATGTTAATTGTATCAAATGTGTTGGAAATCCCATTTTTTTTTCCATTATTTTCCAAAGTTTCTGGTGTTGTACACAATCAAATGCCTTTGAGTAGTCTATAAAGGATAAATATAAATTCACATTAAACTCTGTGCATTTCTCTATTATTAATCTTATATTGAATATATCATCTCTTGATCCTCTTCCTTGCCTGAAATCAGCTGGGTCCATATTGACTTCTTCTTCTATTTAATCAGCTATAACAGTGTTAATTAGTTGTAATAATGTTGCATGAAGATCAGTGCTGAAAGAAACAAGTCATGACCATAGCAAGAGAAGAAATCCAAAGTTCTACATAGACAACCAGCCATTGAAATGTTTCATTTGATAGTGAATGTAGTATAAACTATATATATATATATATATATATATATATTAGTATATACTGTGTATAGTGCTTCATGTGTAGTTATATACTCATACACTGATTATTGTTTGTTACTTGAAACAAGTGAAACATTTCAAATACCTGTGTATCATAAAATCATTCTCAGGGAAAATTGATGCTGAGATTGAGAACAGATGCAATAAAGCAAATCAGGTCATTAGACAAATGACTTCTTTACTGAAAAACAAATACATCATAACTGAAACACAAAGGGCACTGTACAACACAATTTTCCTCCCAACTCTATTCTGTCAGTGTCAAACATCAACATTAACAGCCAAGAACAAAAGAAAAATCATCACGACAGAAATGATATGTTTAAGGAGAATACTAAATGTGACAAGAAGAGACCAAATAAGAAATGACACCATCAGGGCAAAGGTAACACCAGTATTACATTATATATCCAGAAACATCAAGTCAAATGGTTTGGCCATGTTACACGGTTACCACCAGACGGCATATCACAGACAACATTCGCACTAAGATCTGCAGGTAACAGAGGAAGAGGCCACCCATACAGGAGATGGAGAGAGGAAATTACAGAAGCATTAAATATTCCATTATATGAAGCAAATCATCAATCCCTATTAAGGTGTCTATATGTCCCCTCAACACCGAAAGATATATGAGGAAGGAAACAAGACAAGACAATATTGTTGCAGTTAATGTTTTAGTTTCTGGGCATGCTTTGTGTATGTGTATGTGTGTATAAATATAGCAAAATGGTAGAGCACAATATGTATGATTAGTCATCAGAAATCTAAACTGCTTTGTCAGCTATTTATGGAAGGTAATCATAAATGCTATGATCTGTCACTTTACTGTGTTCTAGCCTCATTGTAAATACTTCATCACTGCAATCCTATAACTGTCACTTTACTGTGTTCTAGCCTCATTGTAAATACTTCATCACTGCAATCCTATACTTAAACTACACTGTAGTTTCTAGACTTTTTTGATTAGCATATCCGCAGGCATGAACTTTTTCCATTCATGGAATCTGATTCATGGTTTACTTTAGCAAGTACTGCGCAGCAAACATCATTTTCAGCCTTCAAGTTCTTGAATGTTTTGTATACACATTCATCAGGGCTGGCATGAAAAACCTGTTTTGTTGTGTTTGAGCAAAAAGGGCTTCCATCTTTCAGTGATCTCCATTTATACTAAAACTTATTTCTTGGGTATAAACTGAACTTCAAGCTGGAATATTCTGGCTTTATTTGTGGAAATTTGATTTCAAGGTCAAAACTCAGTGACATTATGGTGTCTAGACAATACACCCAACATTTGCCAAATAAACTGCACATACGTGTATTTGGTTTGCTGTTTATCACATTATTATGTTTTTTTTAAAAAATCAGCTCAAGTAAAGTACACAAGCTCAGATGCCTGGTTTCCAAGACTGTTTCACATGATTGAATCACAACAGAGGAGAAAAATATGGATATCAGAAAAGCAGGTGGGCTAATATTAACTACATATTTCATTATTTACGCAGTATTTTGATTTTCACATTGAGCACACTTTTCCTCCAAATTTTTCTAACTGATAATCTTTTACTTACATTTGAAGCCATTTATGAAAATGAAGTATTGAGTCAAATCATTTCCCAAGCATTATATCTTCTAGAGTGATTAAAATGCAAGCTTTGTGTTGTATAAGTACAATTATGGGTGTGGGATTTAAGTGAAGTTTGTGACAATAAATATATAATAACACTCATCACATTTTCCTGCTTCTAGACCATGAGTTGCGACAGTCCATTAAATTAAACCTTAGTGGGGAAAAGTACAAAAGATACAGAAAAGAAATCTTGAATTAAATGAGTGTTTCATCACCTAACATTACTTAACAGTGAATTCAAACTTGTTGGCAAATGAACATCCTGTATCATGATATGAAAGAAATGTTTAAACTAGGGAAAAAAGTAGAAACAGTTTTATTACTTAACGAGTACAGGTAATAAAGCTGTTCCTATTTTTTCCTAGTTTATACATTTTGGTATCACAGCTTTACTGCAGTGGCTTTGTGTATAGTTATATACTTATACACTAATTATTGTGCTTTACATGATATGAAAGGGTACAGTAGAGAGTGAGGAAGTAAATTAAAATATCTCTTGCTATCCAAGGACACTATCATGCATATGACTGAAGGTAAATTTTTAGACTTTGTGAAGAGTCATAAGATACCAGTTTAAATAAATTGTTTGGTATTGACAAATATATTATTTTATACTACAGCCTGTGGAGCTTATGGATGATGACCTTGTGTTCCCCATGTCCTCAAGACTGAGCTGTACTACAGGGGCCAGCAGCATTCTTGACATTACACGACCCCAGAGTGAACTTGACATTTCTCCTATGGGAAAACATCAGTCTTCATCAAGCTTTAGTGTCAATACTCAGGAGAACATTTCAGGAATACCTCCTCACTTTTCACAATCCACATACAAAAACCAAAGGGTAAGTAAATGTTATTGTCATGAATTTCCACTCATAGCTAAATTTAGAGTAAATTTTACTACACTAAATTCTGAACCATAGTGCGTTCCAATATTTCAGGTTCATTTGACTAAAGTCTGAATGATAGGGCGTTCCAATAATTTGGACTGCTTTTACGAAATCAAAGTCTGAACCATAGTGTGTCCCAGTGTTTCTTAACTGATTCACTGAGCAGTTTTTCTAGTGTTCTGGGCAGAATTTGTTTTGTGACCCAAATATTTCTCAGATGAATAATTTGTTTTTATGCACACGCATATAATCATTAATGAGATAAATTTGGTTATCAGATTTTAAAAACTTCTATAAAATATAAATTTATTAAATAATATCACTGAACATTACACTTTATTGGTCAATTTCAGAAATCCTCCCATGGTTCAAGATACTCAGATAACAGTCAAAAGTCACTGCATTCAGATGGTAAGAGGAAAATGCTGCTATGGTTTTAAAATGCCATTGATGTGTTCTTGGAAGAGGTGGAAAGAAAAACATGATTTTTACCTGGATTAGCTTTTACATTGAAATTTTACCATTCTCTGAGAACAACAATCAATTACCTGACTAAAAATATGCCATACATTGCTTATTACAACTGAAATTCCTGTGATGTTTTTTAATTCTGCTAACTACACCTTGCTTTAAGCTGAAGTCCAGACATGAAGGATTATCATCCTTTCCCCACTCTCACAGTTTGATGTAGTGGAGGCTACAGTCTGACAAACAATGGACAAATATTGACAATCCAACTAAGAATTTTATATAATTAATTTCATTTCAAAGAGAAATTATATTGGACAGTCTGACGGGATGGTGTGAGAGGAGATCGGCAACTAAGCTGATGGCCTGCATGAAGGATCATGTACTTTAGAGAAGCATAATAGCCAGCGCCAGTTGGCACGGCACCTGATGATGATGATGATGAATTTCATTTCACCAAAACAGATTATATAAGTTATTAAAAATTTTAACATTCAGCAGTTGTAAGGTTTTGTCTCAGCTGATGGTATCTGAGAGCATGAGGAAAAGAAAGACATCAGTTCTTAACTCTTCCCATGCCCGCCAAAAAAATGCGGATGTTCCTGTCCGTGCCACACAAAAAGCACGGGTCTTTATAGGGGATATAGTTATAAAAGTGAATATACAAAGTATTTCCACTTTAAAAGTATACATATTATGCATGAAAATAGTTGTAAATGTAAGAAGATTTCATAAATGAAGAGATTTTTAAGAAAATATAAGTAGTATGATGATTTTAGCTGATAATTGTGTAGTGCTTACCATCGTCGATGTCCAGATGTACAATGCTTACCATCTGTGATTTCCAGATCTACTTAAATTTTCGTCCGATCTCGTCGTGTGGTGGCATTCTCAGTAAAATAATGCGTGAAATAACCTTCTAATTACTTCTCCAGTCCATTTAATAGGTCTAGATGTACTTGGGGTACATTCAGGAACAGTGGTTGGGTCATAGGACATGCCCTTATGCCTCGAAATCGCAATAAATACTGACATTTCTCTGTTAATTCATTGACTTCGCTCGGTTGTTAGCCACAGTTTTTGATTGAACTATGAAAGGTCACCAGACATGCAGAGATAAATCGTGTGCAATAAAAAGTTTTACAATAGTTTTACATTGCAACGAAACAAAATTGCTATAGCGAACGTGGCAGTCACTAGACTAACAGGAAGTTATCGACTATGGCAGGGAAAGAGTTAAGCTTCATGAGAATCATATGACATTGACAAAATTTTCAAAATGTATAAACTAGGAAAAAAAGTAGAACAGCTTTATTACTTAACGTTTAAAGTGATGTGACGTTTCGGCACTAGCCTTATTCATACAAACACAAACAGGACAAAGTATCAAACAGAGGAGATAAAGCATAGATAAAGTATAGATTCACAAGAATTCTGTGTAAAAGAAATAATTTTTTAAAAAATGAAAAAAATTAATGAAAAAAGGAACTTAGCTTCAGTCTTGGAAGAATACAAGTTGAAACTCGTAGCTCACTTCAAAGAGTGTCTCCTCTGTCTGATTCTTTGTCCTGTTTGTGTTTGTTTGAGGAAGGCTAGCACTGAAACGTCACATCGTTGTAAACATTAAATAATAAAGCTATTCCTACTTTTTTCCTGGTTTATACATTTTGGTATCACAGCTTCACTGCAGTGCCTCGTGTATAGTTGTATACTTATACACTAATTATTGTGTGACAAAATTTTCATTCAGTTCAGTCAAAAACTGGCTATTTTTATTCATTATGGTCACCCTACTTTCACCTTTCTTTGAGAACTGTGTTGGTCAGGGTGTATGACCATCATATATACTGTTACATCTTCTGAACTCATATTGGTCTTACCATTCCCTTTTGAATTTTGGATCCAAGGATAAGGCAACATTATGATCATTAATTCCCATATTATGCTGCTCAGTAACTTACTAATTTGATATTTTCCTCTCTTTTCATATTAATTGTATTGATTTTGTTGCATTAATATTTAAAAATAATACAGTTTTAAGATGATGATGATCAAAAAGAAGCACTATTTGATATTCATGTCTGTGTTAGAAGCAGGATTCCATGCTTTTAGTAATAATTTAATATTTTCAACTTGTGATTATAATGTACATGATGTTATAGTTGATGACTATGTAAATAGTGGCTGTAGTTGTGCAAAGTTCAGTCCATGTATGTTTTGTCAGAAAGTGACCATTATCATCTTTACTCACAAGATCACTGCTATCCTATCTCTTATATAGAACAAATGACCACAGGCTATCAGACCAGTAGAAGGAATATTGACATTTATGCCACTCTAACCCCAAGTGAGAAGTTGAGGTGTATAGATAAGGCAGGTAAGCAAAGCTTAGTTATTGAAAAGTTACATGTTTTCTAAGACAAAAGACTGGTTATTTTGTGATATTATCCATTCATAGATAAATAATAATAGCTTATCTAATTGTGTTTTATTATTTATAATACATAAGTAACAGATTACTGGATCTATTTTTTAATCATTCATAATATAGATTTCATGAAAATTTAGAGCACTTTTTACATTGAATTTTTAAAAACTGTGTCATTGTTTCAATGAAAGTTTTGTGTTTATTTTATTATATTTTTTATTTTTATTGCGTGAAATCCATAAATCAATTTCCAGATGTTTTTGTTGAATCTGGTCCCTACCAAGAGAGACAGGAAATTGAAAGCAAACCTCCAGGAAGCAAGAGGATGCCAGAGACATCTTTTAATGGGAATAATTTACAAGTTCAGCAGTCTCCAGGACATGTAGGACAGGTATGTGAGCAATTTTTACTCTTGCAGGTTTTATATTTTTTTTTTAGTGTTTCACTAATCCTTAGAAAGTCATAAATTGTGACAATAATCCTAATTTATAAGAGCACTGTGACCATAAACAGGTCTTTGTTAGGATTATGTTGTTAAAAATCTACTAGATCTTAATATATTGTAGAGAATTGGTATTTTAATAACTATTTACAAAACATTTTGTACATTCTATGAAAAAAAAATGACTGATTAGTGTTTTTTTCTTTTTTTACAATATATTTATTTTGTTGTATGTAATAAAGGTGTTAATAGGTTGCCTGTTTTGCTAAAGACTGGTCTTTCTTTGGAGATAATAGCATCTGTTAGCTTCTTCTGTATGTTATATAGTTTTGCTGTCTCCTGTTTTTGCTGCATTTTCTGCTTCTTTTGCCATATTGTCCATATATTCTCTTTTGTCTCTTCTAGCTGAACTTTTTACTTTATTGTCTAGTTCTTTGTATGTTTCTTTTGCCAAAACTTTTCCAAGATCTGTCGTTACATTCAACTGCTCTTCTTTCATGTAGTATTCCCATGTGTTATCTGATATCCATGCTTTCCTACTTGTCCAGCACTTGCTTTTGGTGCTGTGATTATGGCTGTGCTGTATGAGTTCCATAATTCATCTGTATCTGTCTCATCTACCTCTTTGAGTGCTGTGAAATGTTTGGTAAGTTCCAGATTGAAATCGCTTGTAGTATTTTCTTCTTGTAGGCTATGACTGTTTATCTTTCTGAGTATTGATTTCTTGTGTTGGCTTTTCAGTTTAGTTTTATCCTCCCTATACACAGGTTGTGATCACTGTTGACATCTGCACCCCTATATGCTCTTACATCTGTAAGAGATGTTCTGAATTGTTTTCTAATATAAAAATGATCTATCTGGTTTCTGGTTCTATCATCTGGAGATATCCATGTTGTTGTATGTATTTTTTTTTTGTGTGGAAATATTGTTCCTCCAGTGACCATGCCCTCTGTTAGACATATTTCAGTTAATCTTACTCCATTCTGATTTATTGTATCAATTCCTTCTTTCCCCATTACTTTTTTGATATTAAGTAAAGACCAAAAGAAAAGATGAGCCAAACACTTCCAAGAAATATTCAGTCGACCACACTCAAATGAATTAATAAATCTTGAAACCGATTTACCAGTCCCACAACTAAATGCCAACTTAGATGAAGTTACACTGAGTGAAATTGAAACAGCAATGAATCTAATGGTTACAACAAAGCTGCAGGCGAAGATGAAATAACAGCTGAAATGTTAAAGCTATTAACAGTGACAACATGAGCCAACTGCAAAGAATGTTTAATAAAATTTGGAAAGAAGAAAAGGTCCCTTCTAAATGGAAAAAGGGACTCATTGTTAAAATACCGAAAAAAGGCAACCTTAGTGACTGCAATAACTGGAGGGGTGTAACCTTACTATCAGTTGTGTCAAAGGTGTTTTGTAAAGTGATTCTGAATAGAATTAAGGATGTAGTGGATACTGCAATGAGAGAAAAACAGGCAGGATTTCGAAAAGGGAGAAGCTGTCTCGACCAGATTTTTGCTTCAAGAATAATACTTGAAAAACAGATTGAAAAGCAGAAACCATTAATCCTGAATTCATAGACTTTAAAAAGGCATTTGATAGCATACACAGAGATTCAGTGTGGAGAATTTTAAGAATATATGGAATACCATCTAAAATTGTCAACATCATTAGAGATGTCTACAACAGATATGTTTGTGCAGTCAAGACAGAAGAAGGAGTGAGCGAATGGTTTTAGATTGAAATAATCATGAAACAAGGATGTATATTATCTCCATTGCTTTTTGGAATTGCCATAGAGTTTATAATGAAAAGATGCTGTACATGTAAAACTGGCATTGATTGGGTACTTGGGATCCAAATAGAAGATCTTGATTTTGCAGGTGACATAACTCTTATCAGTGACAATGTGAAATCGATGCAGGAAAAAACAGATTCCCTGTCTTCTTTGGCTAGCAAAATAGGTCTTGAAATTAACAAAGACAAAACAAAAATAATGAAACTTTTCATTAAATGAAGTAAACCAGTTTGCATACCTTGGCAGCTACATAGACCAAGATGATGACACCAGGAAGGAAGTTAGAATTAGAATTGCAAAAGCAGCTTTGTCCTTAAAAAAATCTTGAGAACATATGGAATTCAAAAGTTATAAGCACAAAAACCAAATTAAGATTATTCAATTCAAATGTGACATCCACTCTCATTTATGCATGCGAAAGCTGGAAGTCAACTAAAGAAATAGACAAGAAATTAGACTCTTTTGAAAACAAATGCCTAAGGAAAATACTTGGTATAAAGTGTAACGAATTCAAGAACAATGCAGAGATAAGACAGATGAGCAAACAACAACCTGTCTCATGGGTGATCAGAAAAAGAAGATGAACATATGTAGGCCATGTGATGAGAAGAAACAATCAGAGAAAACCAAAACAAGCTATCAAGTGGAGCACAACAGGCCGAAGAAAAAGAGGTCGACCGCGTGAAACTCTAAAGAGGACATTGTTAAGAGAAGCCAATTTAGTGGGCATGACATCCCTTGATGAAGTTGAAAGACTTGCAGAGAACAGAAAAAAACTTGACAAACAACTATGCAAGCACTGTTGATGTTTAACTGCATGGGATGATGTAAGATGTAAGAATAAAGGCGTAGAGAAAGTTTCTAAATAATCACTATCAGATACTGTGTCTGATGACATGAATGATCTTGTTAGTTCACAGATCTCATTTCTGATGCTTTCCATAGTTAAAAATATATACCAGGGTTGGATAACCTATTGTACCTATGCCATCATGATTGATTTTCAGAACAGTTCAGTCTCACAACAGTTTTCATACATTCATATTCTTGTGGATCCATGTTCTCAATGATGAGCTCTGTTAAGTCTACATATAGGAACTGTCTTACAGGTGAAACAAGAAATACATACATAGCTCGGATAGTTACAGAGCTGATATAAAGCATCTATCCACAGTGCAACAGCACAAGTCTCACTGAGACTTGTTTTGATGTAGTTGAGAAAGTAATTTGATATTAAATTATAAGTATATACCTTTCAACTTTTGAATCTTTGAGATAATTTGCATTTGTCAAGTAGGAAAGTATATGAGAAAAATAGTGACAGGCTTTGCTTAATTTCTAGTGGCATTTGAGGGTAGTTCTAGAGGAAAATTTAGCTATTTATGACATTCATTCATTCATTTGCATGTCCCATGCAGAACTTTGCCTCCCAAACAGCACTCCTGTAGGCCTCTTGGTTGTGAGCAAGATGGCCTGCTGCTGTTGCATCCATTTCCAGATCGTCAACGATGTCTTGCAGCCATCTTCGTCTTGGTCTTCCTCTTTTTCTTTTTCCCATTATGTATCCTTCCAAAACGGTCTTCTCTAAATTATCATGACGTTTAATGTGTCCAAAATATTTCAGTTTTCTCTCTTTAATCCTCTTCACTAGCCAGCCTTCTTCAATATTAAGCTCTTGTAGTATAGATATATTTGTTCTTTTTTGTGTCCACGATATTTGGAGAACTCTTCTGTAGCATTTACATTCAAAGGCATTTATGTGAAACACATAAATTTATGACACATACTCTCAAAAAGGTTTGCCACACTTGATGTAGTCTGTCAATAATATCTGAATTTTGGGCAAATTTTGATGTAGTTTTTGTGAGTATCAGCTAAACAAAATTCTTACATCATTAAGATGGAAAGCATGCATCACAATTATCACTGGTGCTATTACACTGACATTGACACACTGTTGGTATGAAATATACAGAATTGTAATAAAGTCTCTGGAGTGCACAGTTGGTTTTCGTATTAACTTTTATGTGAACTTCCTTAAGAATTTCAGAAGCCTGCTATTATAGATAGTCCCATGATCACCAATAGTTCTATTCCAGGAAAGCTTAACTGATGATGTATACAAATTAATTTCTTCTTATTGAGGGCATTCCTAAAAGTAAGTTTATGTACTGTGTTCCTGTATACAGTGGCTAGCAGCAGACTTAATTTTATTAAATTTAAGTGATGTTGACACATCATTCTGTATGCTCCAGTGATAGGTGAAAAACTTTAACGATGGTTGCAAAAATGGGCATGATGGTCTACATGCTAGCCAAGTGTCTGTGATTACTGAAGATTTAATTTTATTCACATGGTAGAAGAAAAGGTTTATGAGGACGGGCAAGTCACCATTTCATCACTCTCCCTGCATTTTCCTCAAATTTCATGGTCATTTCTTCATGCATTTGTGTCTGATCAGTTTGATAATTTATTAAAAGTTTTAGTCTTGATAATGAGGTCAAAGAAGGTGTTAACACTTGGTTTGCATCCCAGGTGGTAACATTTTACAATGTCAGGATACAAAATCTGATGCCACATTATGACAAGTGCCTCAAAAATAGTGAGGAAAACAATTTGAGGAAAATGCAGGGAGAGTGATGAAGTGGTGGCTCATGCATCCTCATGAACCTTTTCTTCCACCATGTGAGTAAAATTAAATCTTCATTAATCACAGACACTTGACCAGCATGTGGACCATCATGCCTACTTTTGCAACCATCGTTAAAATTTTTCACCCATCGCTGGAGCATACAGAATGATGTGTCAACATCACTATGTCACAAAGTAGATAATAGTATATACTTCAACTGCAAATATACAGGGTTAGTGCAGCTAGACTGTTGAAGTTTTTATAAGGCATCGGAACTTACTTCTAGGTTTGTCCTCGTATTGGTGAATGTATACAATAGCTTAGCAATTCCGATTTTAAAAAAAAAGTAAAGATAGTCCCATAGCATTTCAAATGCCGTAGGGGGTGAAGCGTTAGAGACCTCATTATGCTGGGTCATCAGCGTGTGAGGTAGGGTGACCAGTTCCTTTCCTCGCTGCCTTTACTTCCCAGATTTTCTCTGGTACCCATTTTACGAGGCTGGGTCGACCTCAGGGCCGTATTGGTCGGAAAAAAAATCCCGCTCAGCTGGGGATTCGAACCCTCGACCATTTGGTTGCTAGACGAGTGCTCTAACCACTACGCTAGCCGGCCCATTCCGATTAGGATGTCTAAAATATTTTTATCAAGGAAAAAAAATGTTAGAAATGGTTTTTTAAATAATTTTTAATGCAGTTGTACAAACAAGGAATGTTTAACAAATAAAGAAATGAATTTAATTAATTCCATTTAATGTCCAAGAACTCATTTAATAAGAAAGAAAACAACAGCATTCATTGGACATAATGAAAGGGGGAGGACTTGAAAACATCATAACAAAAGGAAAGATAAGTGAGAAGAGGCAGGGAAAAGCCAAGAGAAAAAGAATCACAGATAGTTTAATGCAGTGGCATAATGAAAAGTCACTATCTTAACTGATATCAGAGATCAATATTTCTGGAGAAGCATGACCTCTGGCACCTGCCTCTTAATGATATATGCATACGTATATTCAGATTGTCCCTATTTTCTGATGTCCTGCTTCCCAATGATTCATTTTTCTGACCTTTGGTCCAGTGACTTCTTATTGTAAATTTGCAAATATTTACTTAGAATAAGCAGTACTTAAAAAAACTATTTATTTTAGTATTTACATGTGGTGGCCTGCTGATGATGTGCGGGGAGGGAGAGATGATGATGATGATATACAGAGTTTGATAGAATGTGCTGCTGCAAAGGGGCATGTGGTTGTCATTGGTCATTGTTGTGGTGCCAGTGAGTGACGGCAGTGACTGTGGGGACTTTGTAGACAGGATTTATAGCAGGACAAGGACTGTTGACTTGTGACTTCTAGAAGCAGAAGATTTTGACCAATTGTCACATCCATTTGGCTAACCCTAACCAGGTTAACTCAGCCGTGTAACCTTTTTGCTCCATTTCGCATCATAACCCCAAGCAGATTCATTCTTTATGTGCTCCACCACCACAAAAATAATAAATAACACAAAAATATAGAATAAAATGAATGGATCACTGCCAGGGCAACAGAGTTTATTGTGGTTTTACACAGACCCCAACCAGTTTAGCTAGAACTCTCGATGAAACACAGATTAACTGTTCATATTCTGTATTGTCCTTAAATGACAGTTCCAAACAGTTCCTAAAGCATCTGCTTAATAATCTCCTCTTAAACAGAAAGTCTATCCTCATAAACATGGTTATCTCCCTCAAGAACATGACTTATCTTCTCCTTAAAACATACAATCGAACCCACTTAACTTTTTGTATACTGGGGGTTTTTCCCTCTAAATACCAAGGGGTGTAAATTTCACAGTGTGGAATGGGATGGTTGTCACATTTAAAAGAATGACAAAGGCATAATCTGATTTGTAGTATGATATATTATACATTAGTTTAAACAAGAAAAAATGTATTTTGTTTTTCTAATAAAATTGTTAGTATGTTATAAGAATACAACAGAAAAAAGAGCTAAGAACTGAGAAGAAAGAATGGAAATTGAAGAAATTGGAACAATGTTTTTTTCACTTACCCATCAAGTTAACCCACTGTGGTTATTCCACTATTTCCGAAATGAATCACAATGTACACAAACACCTTTTCTTCACATATCCTCCAAAATTTACATGAAAACATACACTAATTTGCATTTATGGCAAACTAAAAACACCAGGTGGGTAGGTAATATTTACATGAAAACAAATGGGTGGGCGGTGACTAATATTTACCAGAAAACAGGCCATTGTGTTTTATTTTAATTTGAAGCATTCTATAACATTTAATTTTTTAAATTACACAATCTCCAGCAGTACTTACTGTGATATTACAGCTAGCACTAGCAAAAAGCTGATAAGTAGTATCACCAGCTACCCTTCTAGCACGTTTTGCTGCTGTACCAAAAAAAAAAACAGTATCCTCATCATTTGAATCAGCCCCATGTGGATCCAAAAATTCAAAATCTCTACTACTGCATTCTCTTCACTGCAGTCTAGACAATTTTTAATTAAAGTTTGAGCTTGTAATTTAGAAATATGCTGCTCTGAACGAAATAAACTACCACTAGAAACCATATTTGTTGATAAACAAAAACCTAGCAATGATAAACTTGTTAAATTAACACACAACCGCTCTGAATTCAGTTGAAATACATACCTTGTGTCGACAAATGGATTACAGAAGGAATTCCAACTGCTGGTTTTAAGTATACTTTGATTATCTAAAATTAGAGAGCTACGAACTGTCATCGCACTGCGCGGTGAAAGGGCTTCTGAGGGGTTAAAAAAAACATGCAGGACACGTCACAAAAGATACAAAGAGTTAATATCGCATCACTTTATGTCACCACCTGGATATTGTCACATAAATTTGTATCCCTGGCCAACTCCCCTAAGTAATTAATGGGCTTTACTCTTGTTAATATCACCCCACTTATTGCTACAGTTCGGTTAATGTCATGGCATTTTTGCATCTGGAGGTGTTAAAAATCCCACTTTGTATCAGAGACTGGGTGAGTGCAAGCTATAAACAAAGCGTTATCAGCTTGCGACTCATCAAAGAAGGAGCTGGCTGTTTGATCACCGAGTACGTGCTACATCAACTTTTTGAACATGTGGGGATCAAAACTGAGGTAGTGTGAGTGGTGTGAAATATTTGGTGTGAATGAAAGGCTTTCCGTGGCCGCCAATTTTGTAATTAAAATCTGGCTTCTTTCGGGTCATTGTCTTATTTATCAAGACGTGGGCAGCTTTAAATTGGCGACATGAGGTGATAGTTAGTCAGACTCAAATAATGTACTGTGAATCATATAGCCGGGAACTTCTCTCTGGTTCTCATTGTGATAGATAATAGCTACTAATCGCAAACGTGTTGATCTGAATTTGAACAGTAAAATGGACATTCTGAAGCAAGTTGATGAAAAAATTACAAGAAAGGACATAGCGGATAAATTTGAAATTGACATTTCGACTGTATCAAAACTTATTAAAACCAGACAAAATTGAACGAGACTATCACTCGTCTTTAGTTAAGTCACACTGTAAACGAAGGCATACGAGTTTCGACATGGATGTTGAGGTGCTGAAATGGTTCAGACAGACACATTCTGTACAGTTGCCTGTGTGAGGTCCTATGCTGGCAGAAATTGCAGAACGTTTTGCAAAAGAAATGGATATGCCTGACTGGAAGTGTTAGAACGGCTTTCTTGACTGCTTTAAGAAATGCCACAACATAACATTTGAGGTCACTTCATGTGAAGCGGCCTAATTTAACACCGATGTTGTTAATGATATGGATTTCTCGCTTGTCAAAAATTCTGGAGCGTATAGCCCAGATGACATTTTTAACATGGATGAAACAGGCATGTTTTATAAACTGCTACTGAACAGGACTTTGTGCTTTCGTGATGAGAAGTGCCACAGTGGAAAATGTTCTAAAGATCACTTAACAGCTGTCATGTGCTGTAAAATGTCTGGCACCGAGAAGACTGTTCCTTGTTATCGGGAAGTCACAAAATCTGTGGTGCTTCAAGAGCGTAATGTGCCTGCCCATCACTTACAAGGCCAACCAGCATGCTTGGATGACACGTGAAATGTTTGAGGACTGGGTCATTTATTTTGACAAGAAAATGAACAGAAAAGTTTTGTTGTTCGTTGACAACTGCCTGGCATACACTGACGTCACCAATCTGATGGCTACAAAGCTTGTTTTCCTGCCACCTAATACAACCAGCATGCTATAGCCTTGCGACCAAGGTATCATTTATGCCTTCAAGCAGTAGTACAGAAAGCAAATAGTGTGTCATGTGCTGTATGCTGTGGAACAAAAGTGTGTCACCGAGATCGACATCAAGAGAGCAATTAATTTTATGCATGCTGCATGGAATAGCATCAGTTAGTCAACAATTGCGAACTGCTTTTGTAAATCGCAGTTTACTTTCTTGCCCGAGGCAATGATCAATACAAATGCCAGCGATATTTGTGATGTTCCCCTGAGGTTGATCATAGATGAAGAGTGGTTAGCAATTTCTGATGTCACATTTGATCAGTTCATTTCAGCTGATGACGGCTTGTTACCATCACGGACCAGATGCCCACCCAAACTGTTTCTTATGCTCAGTCTGTAAGCACCTTTGAGACTGCGCACTCATTCATTTACAGCATTCCTGACGTGATACAGGACGTTTTTAGTGCTGTATCGTGTTTAAAGACTTTTTTTATTAATAGACCAGTTATCAATCACAACGCAAAATCACGCATTTTTTTAGTGCTACTGCAGACAAGTCAATGCTGCTTGATATAGTGTTTTCTGTATTGTAAGACTTCTGTATTTTCTGATCAATATATTTTATGGTTAGTACATATTGTGTCCGATGATAATAGCTTTGGCTGTTTGTTATGTGTTTAATGTAACAAATATTGGACGGACGGATGGACACACACACATACTTGGCCCAGTTAAATCCCATGTAATGGACCTTGCTTAATGTCAGCTCCCCTTAATGTCATTATATTTTGACGGTCCCGACAATGTGACTTTAACGGGCTCGACTGTAGTTATCTTCTCATACCAAAACAATGTGATCTCTCCCTCTAAACAAAACGTTATCACCTCAACAAAATGTAATCTCCTCATAAAGCCAACATGATGATTTCCTCATGAAACTAAACATAGATTCCTTATCCTACCCAGACATGGATTATCTCCTCATAACTAAGTGTTTGCAAAGTGATCTGTGGAGAACATACCTCCAGCAGCTTTAGGGTACAAACAGGAGTGAAGCAGGGATGTGTACTGTCACCAACATTATTTATATTAGCAGTAGACTGGTTAATGAGGGAGGCAACATCAGACAAACGCAGAGGATTACAATGGACCCTTGACACAGTGCTGGAGGACCTTGACTTTGCGGACAATATTTGTCTATTATCAAGCAGTCACAAAGATATGCAAGATAAAATAAACAAGCTAACTCAGAATGCAAACAACATAGGACTAAAGATCAACGTAGGAAAGACATAGTTAATGAAGCAAAATGTGAACAACAGAAATGTACTCAGAGTAGATAACAAGTTAGTGGAGGAGGTCAACGAATTTATATACCTTGGCAGTAGAGTAGTAGAAAATGGAGACAGCACAGAGGACATCAACAGCAGACTTAATAGAGCAAACCAGGCTTTTGCAGTGCTGCAGACTATATGGAAATCCAAAAAACTAAGCATAAATATGAAAATCAGGATATTTAAGAGTAATGTTCTAAGTGTACTACTCTATGGAAGTGAATGCTGGAAAATCACCAAAACCATAGAAAACAAGTTGAATTCTTTCCAGACTAAATGTTTACAAAGAATTAAAAAAATATTTTGGCCAAACACCATAAGAAATAACATTTTATTGGCAGAAATGCAGATGAAGCCACTGGCGATAGTTGGGACATGTGCTCCGAATGACTGACAACTCACTACCAAAAATAGCACTAAGATGGACACCACAGGAGAACAGAAGTAAAGGTAGACCAAAAGAGACATGGATAAGAACAACAGAAAGGATGTTAAGCAATAGAGGGCTCACCTGGGCAAGAGCAGAAAAAAAGGCGAAAGACAGGCATTTGTGGAAAACCCTTGTGGAAGCCCCATGTGCCCTGGGCACTTAAGGTTCAGAGAGAGAGAGAGAACTAAGTGTTATTTCTTCATGCAGTTATACACTCGGGACACAGCCAGTCTGCAGGTTATGTCCTGAAAGTTAGATGCCATTAAATAAATCTTACAGCTTAATACATTAGTGCCCTCCTAAGCTAGAAAGAGCCTATATCTGATGAATTTTGTTAAATGAAACATGTGCCTGAAGCACAACAGAAAAATCACTTGATCTTGACAACACATGGTCCCTATTCCCCATGTGGGAGAACCTATTTCACCGTATTTGATAAATGAAAATATAAAAATACTGGGTTATAAAGACTCCCATAAACCGCTAGATAATATCTAATGTAGGAGATATATTACTGAAACTTCATACAAGGTCAGATAGCCCAGCCATGTGGCATATCTTAACTCATTCATCAGATTAACACTTGGAAATTATTTCTACAAAAGATCCTGAATTTACCTTAAAATACCATACAATTAAAGCATAATAACATCAGAACATTATAAAAGCACAAGCTGAATGAAAATATTGTAGGTAGCGCTTTCACTTACTTCTTCTAGTGGAGACCCACCTCTAGCATAGCCACTGGACTGAACCTGGGGTGCCCAGTTGAGCTGTGTATGGTTTGAAGAGCAGTGATTGAATGGATTTTAATCTACTGCTCGAGGCCCATCACGAGATCTCACCTGCCTGTCTTGCACAGAAGTCACGTCATGTCTAAACAAGCTGTCTTCATATTTACACTACTTCGACCATATAGACAAGAATTTCCCATCTCTTAAATTAACTTTGCCTCTAGACCTTCATTCATTTGCATGTCCCTTGCGGAACTTTGCCTCCCTAACAGCACTTCTGTAGGCCTCTCGGTTGTGAGCAAGATGGCCTGCTGCTGATGCATCCATTTGCAGATCATCAGCGCTTGCAGTCTTTTTCGCCTTGGTCTTCCTCTCTTTCTTTTTCCCATTATGTACCCTTCCAAGATGGTTTCTCTAGATTATCATAATGTTTAATGTGTCCAAAATTTTAAAGTTTTCTCTGTTTTCTAGCCAGCCTTCTTCAATATTAAGTTCTTGTAGTATGGATACATTTGTTCTTTTTTGTGTCCATGATATTTGAAGAACTCTTCTGTAGCATTTACATTCAAAGGCATTTATGTGTTTCTCAGCTGTTTTGTTAAGTGTCCAGGTCTCACAGGCATATGTTGTCACATACATAAATTATAAAGGTAAAAGTAATCCTGTCGTGCCTTAGAGGCACAAGATCACTTTAGTTGTTTATTTTTATATTTTAAAACATGCCATATTACTGTGTATTCATCCCTATGAAATGTGCTTTACTGTCCATGTCACCATCTGACAGGGTTGTTGGAACAGAACACCATCAGAAAAACACTGACTTACAGCTTAATACATGCTTACTTTTGAGTTTATTCATCACCTTTTTCTTCATGTTGCAAAACCATTTAAAATCGTCATTGAAAATTATATTTGTAGTTGTCAAACTTCATTTATGATCAGTGGGATTCTGATTTTTTATTGTTGTTGTCATCTCAGAGGACTTTTGTGACATTCTTTTACAAAGGTCATTGATTTGACTAATACTAGAATAAACAGAAAGCAATACAAATTTGACTTTATTGTGCAGCAAAAAAAAAAGAAAATTTGTTTTCTGAGGCCACATAGAAATTTATGAATTAATGTTTTGTGTTAGTTGATGAGCAGTGAGTGTGCTGTGTTTGTATTGTAGTGTAAATTACAATTATATATATATAAGATATTTATTGAGTTGTTGAATTTTATCGTGTTTATTTAAAACTTTCAGGTAACCACAGATAATTCATCACACTCAAGTGATTCCTATAGCAAGTACATGAATAGCTCTCAAAACAAGCACGATGATACCAAACTGCAAGAGAAATTTGACAATATTCAAGCTGCTGGAAAGCACAACAGTCCACCCCCATATTCTGACCGGGTTTCTGTGGACTCAAAAGCTTATGTAAACAAAATTTATATGAATCAGTTTGACATCCAAACAGTGAAGCAGGCAAAGTTAGCACAAAGTGAGAATGCTGGGATAACTGGCTCTGGAGTTAGAGATAGAAGAAGAGAAGAGACACAAGGAAGATATTCGGCTGTAGAGAAAACATATCCTCAGACAAGATAATAATTCCTATTACATACCAAAACAAGAACTTCTCACAGATTTTGAGCATGTTTATATTGTAACTTGAATGTTGTAACCTGTTCACAAGTAACTGGGGTTTTTTATGTGACTTTTTTTCTGATTAAGAAAAGACAACAAATGTAAAAAAAAGTATGATAGTTTTGGATGATACTTTCACAGTTAAGAACTTACATATCAAAACTGCAATTAAGAAAGATCTTTCATGTAAATCTTAGGAAACATCTGTGATATATGATCTTTGTGATTAACATATTTTGTGTCTGTGAGCTTATTTTATTAACTGGATTTTTTTTTTTAAAGAAAAATACTACTGTATATGTTTGCTGCCTCAGGTAAAATTTTTCAAAAATAAAATACAAGGTAAATGATATAACAATGTGAGTATAACTTAACATAAAGATTTCAAAATTTTGTTTGTTTGTTTGTTTACTTTCATGGATTGAGTTAGTCAATCATATCAGAGAGACCTGCTGCTGCTTTCACATTCCACAAGACAACAGAAGATCATCACCACAATTGTTCTTCCCACCATGCTAAACGTGCTGGCATCATTGGATGTAGGCAGAGGTATAAAATTATTTCAAAGGAAGTGCTGGGTTGGATAATCTTAACCATTCTGATCTTGTTTGTAGTGCCATGCTGTATTCTGTGAATAACAGATTGGGAGATTTGGAGAGGGGGGGGAGTTGTTTTTTTAAAAAAATATACAAATTATGTTGGACTTATTCTTATTTACGTATGTTGTGCATGGGCGGTTGTGACATACTTTTGTCTGGCCAAAAAAAAAAAAAGATTAATGTAACCTGCATTCCTACAGCCAGAGCAGCTGTTCTTGTTTTTGACAGCATTTTGTTTTACCAAATAACACTGCATGAAGTTTTAGAAGCACTTTAAGAGTTAGTTGTCCAAGAATGCCGTTAACTCTTCCCGTGCCCAAGAAAAAAACATGGACGTTCCTGTCCGTGCCACACAAAAAGCGCGGGTCCTGATCTGTATAGTGGGCATAGTTGTAAAATGGAATGGAAAACAGTATTTACATGTACATCTGTGTACTTATTATGTTTCAGAGTATAACTAAATATATGAAAATTTCATAAATGCAGTGTTTTTTTAGGAAAAAAGAAGTAATGTGATGTTTTTAGACAATGATTGTGCCCAGCTCACCGTCGGCTAGGTCTAGATATGCACTACTTACCATCTGAGATGTCTAGATCTACTTGTCGATCTCGTATTGTGATTCTATGTTGCATTCTCACTAAATTAATGTCTGAAATAACCTACTAACTATTTCTCCAGTCGTCTAATATGTTTAAATCTACTTAGGATACATTCAAGAGCAGTGGGGTGGTCACAGGCCATGTCCATACATCGTCAAAAATTGAAAAATTTCAATGTTTCTCTTCCATTTTCTCGCTCGGCATCGCTCGTAACTAAGGACTCTTCCACCATTTTGAAAAGTGTCACCGGAAACGCGAACGAAATATGTACAGTCTAAATGTTACACCGATTAGTTTTATTGAAACAAATGAATTGTCACTATAACGACTATGGCACACAACTCAGTAATCGGAAATCCTCACTATAGTGACTATGGCACGGGAAGAGTTAAATTGAATTTGCCTCTCACAGTGAAGTCATTCTGGATTTGTGAAAGGAAAGAAAGCTAGGTATGATGCAGGCCAAATCACCCTCTCATGTGCCGACAAGTCAAGGAAAATATGGCCATTAGTACCATATTCTCTAGTGCTTCTGAGGTTATGCAGTTAAAAGATGGACCAAAATTTTCATATGGTTTCAGATTTATGTACGAATACCATAGCAAAGTGCTTAATATTTTTTATGTCTTTTACAGAATTACATACAAGTATCAGATGTTACTAGAAATTTGGAGCTTTAGTTTATCATAGAAATCTAGAGCAAATATTATTTTGTATATAAAAAAAAAACAATACTTGTTTGTTTCATTCATGAGTACTGGAATGTGATGTGGCTGATTTAGATGCAGTAAAAGATGGTGAAGCTCAGTATGTTTTGTTTTCTTTTTATAGGCTGCCCCAAATTCCAGAACCTTACAACTGGTTTTCAGAAGGCTACATTGTTTTATTATATGAATTAAAATAAATTCTTAATCCAGAACATAGCATCTAAACAGTTTGATTGACTTGTACAAAAAAAAAGACTTACTTTCTCTGTTGCTCACCTGTAACTTAAGCTGTATTCCTTCTTTTAACTTCAGACTTCTTCAGTACTTTTTTGACTTTGATTACATGTACCCTTAAGTAAGCTTTCATCATAGCTTTATTTTCATAGCAGTTTATGCTTACAGAGTTACTGAAGTAATTCTTGTATGTCATTTGTTTATGTGAGAATGTGAAATAACTTCATGTTTTATCTGTATTTAATATATATATATATATATAAGAGATTATATGTAATTGTTTTCATTCATATATAGTATTGCTTTTGATATATGCAATTTGTGAGTACTAAACTGATGTTGAATCATTTGAGTTTGAATGAAAGATGAAGGCCAGATTGTGTTTTTGGTCATCTATTTATTCATTCATTCCATGAATGCTTAATGTTTCTTATTTTATGTACATGTATTATTTTACTAAATTATTTTCAAAAAAGTTAAAATAATTTAACTTTTTGGTTATTGCAGTGATTTTTATGATGAAACTGATTTTGCTGCAGCAAAGAGAGGGGTACTGGGATATCAGCAATCAAATTGTCTTTTACCAAATTATTTGTTTTATAAAGTCTTGTTAGAGTTTTGTTTTAGTTGATTTACTGCACATATCAAAAGATTCACTAATGTTAGTTACAGATGACAAGCTATATAATAGTTGCATGCCTGACAGATATATGAGATTTATACATTTCTTGTCTGGCTGCTATGACACTTCTTGACAAGTAGTGCTCATGTAGGAAAGTCAATGCCTGTCAAGTTCTGTATTTCTGAAAACTTGTATTTGTGATAAGCATATTTAAACATATTACACTTTCATGTGCCGAAGGTCATGGAAAATACAGGCCTAACACCGTATTCCGCAATATGCCTTAACAAGTTTTTGCATAAAAGATAAAAAGTATTTTTATTTCAATGTTATTTATGCAGAGGATGTATTTCCAGGAAGTCAGTCAGGAGATTCATCTTTGTTTTCTTTTATCAAAACATTTATTATTTATTGGAATTTGCTTTGCTTGACAGATTTAGTATTTCTATATGTTACCAGTAATTAAATCTGAGGAACATATGCATTCAGTAACAGTATTTGTAGAAATACTTGCCTCCTGAAAGTGTCAATTTTTAAAAAAAAATTTAATTTGTTTTGTTGTGAAAAATGGCGATTGTTTTAATTGGAAACTAAAAGATTGCTCATATTTCATTGCTCTTGAGTTATATACATACATAACTTATGTCAATAATTCTGAAAGTTCAAGTATAATTCATTTTACTTTTTTTTGCATGCTGTCATTTACAGTAATCATTTACACCCTACCCACTGATGATTAATATGCGGCACTAGATAGAAGGATGTGAAATATTTATTTATTTCTTTTTAAATATCTACGGTATATTGCTTTCATAATTATTAAAGACTATATCCATTCATGTAACACATGTATATAGCCTGTGAGGTGTGTAGATAATTTTTACTTACGGAAGAACTTCAGGAGCAGGACTTCTAACTCTGGTTAAAAAAGACTATAAAAGATTTAATAATTTTTTTTTCTTCCTAAGAAATATTGTCAGGGAATAGTTTCTGTAGAACTTTTTTTTAAAAAACTGATTATGTACCTTGTATAAAACCAGAAATGTCAAACAGTGTTCTTGTGGACAAACAGTGAACCAGTAAATTCCCTATTATGGTATGTAGCCAACCAGTATATGATGCACATTTCTGTTTGCATTTTCTCTGTATAAGTAGTTCTTTGCCAGACTGTCTTTGGTCATCCTCTCTTCTTCGTTTCTTCTGATGCCCATGGTATAACTGTTCTATTGGCCAGTCTTGAGGTCTTTTTGGAGGACATGACCAGTTCATTTTTAGCATATTTTGTTATAACTAAGCACACATCTTCTAGTTTAAGTGAGCAAATTACACTGTATAGCCATAATGTTCTCACAATCTTGCTTGATTTAGGCAGTTTGGTCATGTTTTTTTTTTTTTTCCTGGTACTTCAGCATTCTCATCTACTAAGAAATATGGATAATATACAACTTTGCAGTAATTTTTACTGTTTTGTAGTACAGTTAGGGCAAAATGTTCAGAATGTTTCTCATGTTAATGATAGATGTTCTGCTTTATTTATTCTGGTTTTGTTTTGTTAAATATCTTTGTCCATCCATCAAATGTTACACTGTCAATGTGTATGAAGATACCTGCCTTTTCAAAGGTTAGGTTGTTAATTTTTAGTGCAGCTCAGCTTTCTGTACTCTGTCATAATTTTGGCATTCTTCAGAAACTTGCATTGTCCCACTGTTTTTGCTAACTGTATTCAGCATTTTGTAATGTGTTAATGAGTATGTAAGAAATTCTAAATTGTCTGCACACATTCTCCAATATGGAGAACATTGTCCATCTAAATCTTTGTTATTCTGTGCATAACATGTTTTTCCACAGTAAGTTTTGTAACTAGAGAAACATGTGCATCTCTGAGTGAATGTGATATTTTCAGTGTATTTGAAAGGCTTGCATGCATATATATATTTTTTTTTGTTGTTGTGGAGGATGCATGCATTAATGTAATTTTTCTACACATTTTGTACATGATAATTCTGTAATTTTATATTAAAAATAATTTTAGTGATGAAAAAAACAAATCCCAAGAAATTTCAGTAAAAATAAAATTGGAAAACACACTGAAATTTGATATATGCTCACTGAACTGAAGTAATGGGAGATTTGACCACATGATTATTTGTTTTCGTTGGGTGGCTGCATTTGTTTTGTTTGACTTTCAAACCAGATTTTCTTCCAATTTTTTTAGTTTCAAACTATTCAACTTTTGTGGTCCACTATACAAATATACTTTGATAACTAGCCAATCACTGTCTGCGATCACAAGAAAAACACTCAAATTATGAAATGAGAAACATAGAGACTTCATGTATTGCTAATATGAGGAAAATGAATGCTGCAAAGTGTGCTAACAAAAGAAATGAAAACTGAAATTGGAGTAAGACAAGAAACAGGCACTGAAATTGTAATAAAATGAGAGACACAAGTATTGATTTCTTTTCCTCCATTTTTTTTTATTCATATTGTGTCAGCATTTGAAAAACAAGCAAATAGAAGTATATTATTTATATTGTACAAAGTTTATTTTCTTACATGATTTAATCATTTACACCATGAGAAAACAAAACCAGGAATATTTATCATGTGTAACAAATATTCATTTGTGCATATTTTCAAAATAAATATTTATTTTATAACAAAAATGAATATGGTTGGATCAGATTGTATATATAAAACTTATAAAAATTTTAACAAAATTCTTTTATTTTATAAATTTCCATCATTTGGCAACTGCATCCCTGAAAGTGGCCAGACTACATGCATAAACTATGTTCCAGTGTCTGTGGATACTTGCAGAACATTTCAGGATTGGTAAGAAGGCTGCTAGTGTGCTTATGGTTTACAGTGACTGATATTCTGATTTTTAATTCTGTGCAAGGTGACAAACAGATGTGATGATACTCATGTGTGTCATTGTTTAATCATTTGACATATGACATAAGATTTGTTCATAACAGAGCACAGGTACACTACTACATTTCCAGCAACTAATGGTCTTGCATTCTTGACAATTAATATCTGTCTATGTTTCTAGCACTTTAATGGTACTTAGAGACATGGAAGGTGACTGTTAAATTACTGTCACATGACCTCTGCTAGTCTACAGAATTGTTAATGTGACAAAGCTTTTGGAACCCCAGAAATTTGGCAGTATTATCGTTTTGTTCTTCAACAATTTTTTTTTTCTGTCAAGTCCTGGTGTAAAGTATGTAAGATGTTTTGTTTTTTTTTTCAAAATTAAAAAAGACATTTGTCAGAACAGAATATTCTCACATATATAAATATGAATATTGAGTTGACATGTATGTAGAGTTATATAAGTACACATAACTGCTTTTGCTAAGTGTAAGATGTGTTCACTTTTTGTTCATTTTAAAGTTTTTAAAACTATTATAAAATTGTTAAATGAGACAGCTTGCCTTGTGTTTCAGATTTTCTTTCTGATCTCAGAAAATTTGAGCAGTTTCATTCCTCACAGTGATAATTTACTTTCAATATCTTGTGTTGGTATTGAATTACTTTTAACCTTGGATGGCGGCATTGAACTTGTAATCTTTTTAATGATACTCTGAAAATTGAAGAAGGGACAGATCAGTTCCTAGAAGTTTTCCAGGTGGTTAAAAATAAAATACCAGAAATATGTAACATTGCAATTTTAATACTAGCATTTTTCTTCACTGAAATTCATTTCTCATGGTAATAATGACACATGGTTTTCAAAAAGATAAAAATTACGAGGGGTGATTGATAAGTTCACGGCCTAAGGTACAAATATTTGAAACACACAGTTGATATTAGGTGCATTTGTAGATCAAGTTAATTTAAGAATAAACACCAAGTTTAAAGAAATTAACTGCAACTAATTATTTTTTACAGGCTACTGAAGTGGTAAGGGGTGGCAGAAATTGAGAAAATGGATAAAGTTTCTCACTGAGCAGTCATTTGCTACCTCTGCATCAAGGGCTTATCATCGAAGGAGATCCATGAGGATATGGTGGAGACTCTAGGGGAGAGTGCCCCTTCTTACAGCACAGTGAAGAAATCAATCAATTAAGTGCCATGCTGCGTGGCATAGGCAATCATTTCTCTCCACAATTCCCTGTCTTTAGACTTGATTATGAGATCCGCCAGTGACTTTCTTCCTAGCCACACTGACAGCCCATCCAGTAACTTCTCTCTCAGTCTTCCTCAATTTTTCCAGTTGCCACAATGTGTTCCAATTTTCTTCTTCTCAGAAAATGTCCTACAAATCTCACTTGTCTGCCTCTGATCTTTGCTGTAATTTGCCTTTTAACTCCAGCCTCTCTTAAGACTTCTTCATTGGTTTTCGTAGCCATCCATGGTACCTTCAACATCGTTCTTATGAACCACATTTCCATGGCCTCTATTTCTCATTATACTCACTTATTCATGGACCATACTTCACATCCATAAAACAAAATCGGCTTGATGTAACATTTAAGTACTCTGAATCTTGTTTCTACTGATATGGATCTGTTGCACAAGATGTTTCTCATTTTTTGGAATGCTGGCTTGGCCTGAGCACATATGCTTTTTATTTCTTTGTGACATTTCCCATCAGCTGTTATAATCGTTCCTAAGTACTTGAATCTATCAACTTGTTTCAGATTTGTGCCATCAGTGATGTCACATTTTGGTGGTATTCTTTTCTTTGAGATGACCATCACTTCAATCTTCTTTTTATTCAGGCTGAGACCTTTACTTTTACTTTCATGAACTACTATGTCCAGAAGGAGATTTACTTTCATGAACTACTATGTCCAGAAGGGCCTGTAGCTTTCCTTCACTTTTATCAATCAGAACTGTGTCGTCTGCATATCTTAAGTTGTTAAGGTTGTACCTGCCAACTGATATTCTTGGCAAGCTATCTATATTCTTCATTATTTTTTCGCTGTACAAGGAGAAGAGGTCTGGAGATAGAACTCATTCTTTTCTCACTCCCAATTTTATGTCTTGGAATGCTCCTATTTGGTTCTCAACCTTCATTGCTGCCGATTACTGTCAGTGTATGTTTGATGAGTTTCAGATCTTTCTCGTCTATGTCGATGTCTTCCAGCATTCTTATAATTTCTGTGTGTCTCACTTTATCAAATACTTTACAGTAATCTATGAAGCATAAGCATAGTTCCATCTTTACTTCTATTGAAGTGAAGAAATGGGCAACTCAACATGGAGGGGAGAGTCTGGAAGATGATCCCCATCCATGAAGACCAAGAACGGTAACCACCGATGAAACCATTGGCTGAATCCATTACATGATAATGGAGGATCAATGACTAACTGAGTTGGGCATCTCCCAGGAATGTGTTCATACCATTATTCACAATGATCTTCAAAATGACAAAGGGTCAATGGGTCCTGAAACTTCTTGGAGCTGATCACAAATGACAGAGTTTCAGCATGTCAGGAGACAATCTTGGCCATTTTTCTGCAGATCCTGAAAAGTTTCTCCTGCAGTTTGTGACTATGGATGAGACTTGGGTTCATCATTTTCAACCAGAAACCAAAGAACAGTCAAAGCAGTGGAAACATCATGGATTGCCACCTCCAAAGAAAGCAAGGGTAGTTCTGTCTGCAGGCAAAGTGATGGCTTCCATCTTTTGGTAGACTATCTTCAAAAGAGCAGAATGGTCACCGGGGCAACTTGTGAAGCAACTGCAGGTCAAATTGAAGGAAAAGCGTCAAGGGAAATTGACAAGAGGAGTCATCTTTCATCAAGACAATGCTCCAATTCACAAGTTGGCGTGGCTGCCATTCATGAATGCGGCTTCCAGCTTCTTGAACATCCTCCTTATTCCCCAGATTTGGCCCCTTCAGACTATTACCTGTTTACCAAACTCAAAAAAGGAGCTCAGTGGTCGCAAATTTGCTTCAGACGATGTCATTCATGCTGTAGACCACTTTCTACTGGCACAAGATGCTGACTTTTACAAAGAAGGATCTGCATGCTTCAGGATCACTGGACTAAGTGCATAAACTTGCAAAGGGACTATGTTGAGAAATAACCCAAAAAAGTTGTCCACACATAATCTATTGTACCTTAAGCAAAAACTTATCAATCAGTCCTCGTATGTATGTGATTTTAAGCTCTTTGCATGGCTATCCTCACGTTCCGATTATCATTCATTAATTATGTGAACTGCTGACCATTATACTTTTCTATTTGTGCAGTTATTTATATTATCCACTACGTTCAGTTGTCATTCTTTTCCAGTGCCACTTGTTCTGCCTGTTTCTTTCAGCCTCTCTCACCTTTTTATTCCATTAAGCTTTCCAGTTATTTCCAGACTTGAACTTCTGTCCTCTCATGTCTATTGTTTCTGATTGTTTTCAATTTAATTTCACTGAGGTGGTATCGGAAAGTTCCTGGACTGGTCCCAAAAAACAAAAATAGAAGGTTACTTTATTTAACTCAGGTTGCCATCCCCTTCAGAATGTATACACCAATTCTAGCACCTCTTCCACACAGCAAAAGCACTATAGAAGTACTCTTCCAGAAGAGTTCAGTATTGCCCCTGCTTCCATTTGGATTTCATTTATAGTATCAAAGAGGCACCCCTTGTGTTTCAATTTCATTTTAGAGAACAAGGCAATGTCACTGGCTAGACCCACACAAACTTCATAGCCCTAGAGATGAAAGCTGGGTTGTCATTAGCCATCTCACGAAACTCAAAGTACATTGTCAAGACACTGCTGTTCTGACTTAGTCTCAATAGCAGGAGATAAACTTAGCAGCATTTGCAATACATATTAGGTTTTTTGTGAGGATCTCTTGGCAGGCTTCATAGCTGATTACCACGTGAAAGATAATTGTTTGGCAGTGGTCCATATGGATGAATATACACATTTTTTCCACATTTTCAGGTGCTTTACTGGTGATTGGTCACCCTGAATGCTTGTCATCTTGTACAGACACTGACGGGCCTTGAAATGCATGTGCTGGTCAAAAACCTGTATTTTCAACCTAATGAATGCCAAATGCCTAAAGAAGTATTTTAGGGGTGTCGATAGCAGATTTCCAGAGCTTCACACGAAAACTGATGCAGGCATATTGCTTGAATTTGTCACCCCTAACAAGGTCACAAATCTGTGTGTACAGAATAAACAATACAACATCAAATTGAACATTATGAAGCTAAACAGCAGACCAACTCAGTAGGCTTGGATATTAATTAGACCTTCAGTGTCATGCTTGTATTTGTAGAACTGTATAGTCACAGCAAGTACAATCTGTAAACTTTCTGATGCCATCTAAGAGCTTCCTTGTTTATTTTTCTGATTGTTCATTGTATGTTGCATTTTTCTCCAAAACCACATCTCTGTTCTTTCATTTTCTATTTCATATATTTGTTTATTTTCCAAATCTCACAAAGTATAATACTCTTTTTCTCATTGCTAAAGACATTCTCTTATTTGTTCCAGTCATGTTTTTAATAAATCTGACTCCAAACCAAAATTAAACATCTGTTTTCCTTTACAGATAAAATGTACTTTAGCAGAAAGACATACATAAATTTGTTAAAAACAACTTTCGTAACTAATTAAATGGAACAAAATGAACATTAAAAAAAAAAAAAGATGTGAAGATACAATAATGTAACAAATTTAAAAAAAAATTTTTTTTAAATAGTAGAAGGGATTAAAATTGTCAAAAGCTGAAAGAAAGAAATAAGAGAAATCTAGAAATGTATAATGCATGATAGAAAAACCTCACATTTACTACTTCTGGGTCAGCAAGAGGAATATCTTTATTGACTCCATCACCAAACAAGTTTTTCTATGGAGAAATTTTAAAATAAAAGCTTCAAAATAAATTTAAATATTATAAAAAGTTTAATGAACTTACTGAGTAAGAAAGTGCTTGTATTCTTAACCAAAGCTTTACTTGATATAATGTACAAAACATGGATTTTGCTTTTAAGATACAGTCAGTTCTGCTATAACTTTTTTTTTTTAACGTGAATCTGTTCAATTGTGACAGATATATTATGGAACACACATTCAATATAATGTGAATTTTGCGTCTGCTTATGCGCAGAAATACTAATTGAATGCAGACAACTGTACCCAGCTGAACTTGGTCATGCAGGCATCTCAAAATATCTATCAGTTACCTCGTTTCACTGTGTATGTTTGTTTGTTTTCTTTTTAAATGTTTGTGAACTTTTTTGCATAAAAAAAAACAATTGTGCAATATCCTGGTTAAAAAACTGCTAGCAGCAATGCAAGAGAAAAACTTAAGTAATGAGGAAAGTTTGAAATAAAGTGTTAATAATTCCTGAGCAACAGGCCCAAAGAAATTAAAATGTGGACCGTCAGAGGTAAGAAAAATAAAGTTTGCGACTGAAGTACTGCAAAGTAAGAAAGAGATCTTGGGGAAATAGAAGAAATAGATTGCTTAGAATATCAGTTGAAGACAAAAGAGTCAAAATATCAGGAACCTTTCTCACAATCAATGAGAAAAGCTCTGCCTATATATGGCAATGAAAATAGGCAAATCCTGCAGAAATGGTCCTTTCACTGTTAGTAGTAGTTCTGCCATACATGATGCACTCTTTGGCAACATCATTTCAGGTTTATACAATGATATCAATGGCCATTTTGATGTTCAAATCTCTTCCAGCATTGATAACAAAAATCAACTAAAGAAAGATAAACACAGAATCAAATTTTAAATAATGAAACATGTAAAAAGTCCCCTGAAGGGACATCTCAAAGACAGAAGAAAAAAAAAAAGCCAGGATTTAAGGTTATACAAGATTAAGTGTGATGTCTGGTACCAACACTAGGGTATGCTTAAAGTCAACCTGTGAACCTTAAAAGGAATTGTTAAAGCCATCCTTGGTGTTCACTACATGTATAGCAAGAAAAGATGGATGACTGCCATTGCCTTTTAATTGCCAAACTCAGCACATATTCAGATTCATCTTTCTGCTTTCAGAAACCATTTCCATTATAGAGCTCACTGATCAAGTTATGCTGACGACATTTAAAATGTTATTTGTGGTTTTGAGTGTGAGAATGCAAAAAAATGTTTAAAAATCTGGAAAAGATTTTAACATCAACATGGCCACTGATATGATTGAATAAGTCTGAAATGATGTTGCTAAGAGTACTTATATGTGGCAGAAAATTTTCTCTTATCTGACTTGAGATTTTAAAGGACTTAAACCTGCAGAGCAATTTAAAAAAAAACAAAACAAGCAACCTGTGTTGGATGTATCAGTCCCTTGAGGAATTTTGCCTCCCTAACTGCTCTTCTGTAGGCCTCTTGTTTGTAACCAAGATGGCCTGCTGCTGATACATCCAATAGCAGATCATCAATAATGTCTTGCGGCATCTTCGCCTTGGTCTTTTCCCCATTTTGTACCCTTCCAAGACAGTCTTCTCTAGATTATCATGATGTTTAATATGTCCAGAATATTTAAGTTTTCTCTCTTTAATCTTATTTACTAGCCAACCTTCTTCAATATTAAGTTCTTGTAGTATTGATATATTTGTTCTTTTTTTTGTGACCATGATATCTGAAGGGCTCTGTAGCATTTACATTCAAAGGCATTTATGTGTTTCTCAGCTGTTTTGTTAACTGTCCAGGTCACACATGCATACATTGCAATGGGAAAGATGCATGCCCTTAAAAATCCTATTTTTATAGTTCTGTCTTTCTTTAGCTGTTTTATTATTTTAAGAGCGATAGATGTACTTTTAATTTTCATCATTTTATCTCCAGTATTAGTTAGTAATGATCCATGATATTCAAAACTCTTCACCTCTTCCAATTTTTCCTCATTGATATTTCAGCTGCCATTTTTTTTTTTTTTGGTCAGTTGTCATCAATTTAGTTTTCTTTGCATTAAGGTAACAGTTTTGCTCTACACTATTGTTATGGACTGACATAATAAGTTTTTCCATTCCTTTTTGTGTTGTGGACAGTAATACTGTGTCATCAGCATATCTAATCTCTGGTACTTCATAACCTTTTTATGGCATTGTAATATTCTTTGTCTACATCTTCTCTAACATTCCTCATATTTTCAGTATTCTTAAATAAGTAAGGTGACAGTATGCATCCCTGATGTACCCCTTGTTTTATGTCAAACCAAGTTGTCTCATCATTTATTCTTACTGCTGCCTGTTGGTCTAGATACAGTAGTGATATTAATTGTATCATATGTGTTGGAAATCCAATTTTTTCCATTATTTCCCAAAGTTGTATATAATCAAATGCCTTTGAACAGTCTATAAAAGATAAATACTGATTCACATTAAATTCTCTGCATTTCTCTATTATTAATCATATATTGAATATATGATCTCTTGTTTCTCTTCCTTGTCTAAAACCAGCCTGGACCATATTGATTTCTCCTTCTAGCAAAACATATTAAATGAGAAGTGGTAGAAAACAATTTAGAACAATTCTGTTATTGTCAAAGTGTTGGTGAAGATGATAAGATGGAAAAAAACCAAAATCCTACCTCCAACATCACAGTAGCTTACCACATCACTGTTATAAGACATTTTAAGTGTTTTTGACATGTGACATGCAAGCAGCTTGAAGATAATGACTATAATGATGAATATATTGAATATAATGACTATAATGATGAATGTAACACAAAACTTGCACATGGCATCTAGACAAATAAAGAACTATACAGGCAGCTTCTGTATGACATGATGAGGCTAGTTTAGGTCAGTTGTGAAAAAAACAAGAGGACCAAAAGTTACTGTTCCAGTGTATGATTTCTAAAAACCCTACTTTTATCATTCACATTAACTCACAAGCTGCAATTTTTTAATGCCCATGTCCATTGAAGCAAACTGCAGGTATTTTTGTAGGCAAAATCCCATATTTATTGTAGTATGTATGCATTCAATAACTATTTAATATGCGTAATACTACTATTATTTTTTATTAACTTTCTTATGCATCACTAACAAAGCTGTGCTTTGTGGACCCCATTTTGTTGTGCAATTCTGCATAATGTGGTTACTTTCAGGAATGCATGTGTTGTGTAGCAGCAGAACTGACTGTGGAATGTGAGATTTGTAATAGGTTTCTACTCATGTCTGCTGCCACTAGTGGTTACAGAAAACATGATACATTGAATATTAATTATTTTTACTACAAAATATTATGTAATGGAGTTTAATAAAGTGTTTTTAAATGCAATAAAAGTTCTTTGAATATTCCTGATATCTCACTGTTTTGTGCTCAATTTTCAGTCTGTGGTTCCATATACAGATTTTTTCCAAATATAAAACTACCTTTGTGTAAACAATAATTGTTTATTTGTTGTTACTGTTGTCCAATATGAACTAAAACATCTGCATGAGGCCATTATGTATGTTCGCATCTCAGAAACTGGGTACCTGCAAGTGGTTGATTTTCTGTATCATGACATTGTTCCAAGTGTCACAATTCCACCCAGACATGCATTTTTGTTGGAGGTGCAAGAAAAAAAAAAGCAAATTAATGTGCCATATTTCTGGTGGGCGGATGGTTGTTCATCCTACTGGAGTCTGTGGTTCAAGTCCCAGATAATTCTGTCATTTTTCTGTCTCTCACATGTAAAGTGCTTTGTCTATGATTTTTCTAAGATAGCCATGCAACATAGTGCTCTAAACACTTTATTTGGCCTTACGTTATACAGAATCTCAATGCCCTTCTTGGTCATTTTTGGTGGCTGTTGCAGTTCTTCATAAGTGCACATCCACTCAGTGTCCAAATGACCAAAAAGTCCACCATATTTGGCAAGCATAATCCTCCTGGAAAAGGAAACACAAAGATTATCATTGAAGTTGTAACCAAAATAAAAAAAATTGTTGTACATTCTCTTATTTGAAACCTTTTGTCAATTGTAAATAAATATTGAACCCGTCTGGAACTGATCAAAAATAATTCACATTACTGATTTGAGTTGAAAGTTCATCATGATTTTGCAGTGTTTCATTGCTACACAAAATCAAGCAGGTAATGTTAATAATGATGTTACTTCACTCTTCAAAATACAGTCCATAGCTTTCTATGGTTTTATGCCATCGCTTAGCCAATGGGAGGAGTCCTGTGTAGTACCTCTGGAAGCTTTGAGGCCAAAAGATCTCTCACACCAGCTTCATCATCTTCCAATGAACTGAATTCTTGCCCTTAAAGGAAATGTACCATCGCATAGAACAGATGCTTGTCAGAAGGTGTAAGGTTGGGACTGCACGGTATGGATAGGGCAGGACCACAGTTCCCTCCATTTCCGTGAGTTATTCACAGACCACACTAGAAGTGTATGCTGGTGTGTTATTATGCTGGATAAGTACCCTCTTTCTACTAATGGGTGCTTGGTATTGGGTGAGCAGAACATTATGCAGCCGATTCAGTATTCAGATTCCATCCACGGAGCAACTAAATGAAACCAATTGCCAGTGTAGGGAGCCCTTGAAGTTCCACTAGATGCAAGCATAGCCCTCTTTTCAAATTGGCCTTGTCAGATAACTGCCTCTGACACCTGGCACGGCTGAGGCCATTGGGTACTTGTGTTGGGGTACAGCATGAAAATCCACTTTTCATCTCCAGTGACGATACGGTGGTGAAACCTTTTGTCACGTGAGTTTGTCAACAGTTGGCATAAAATGTTAACATGTCTCTGTGCTTGCTGGGGAGAGAGGTCATGGAGGACAGGTAAAAGCTGCCTGCCGCTGAAGCAGAGCTCATGCAAGTGTCAAACTATGGTGCTTTGAAACAAGTGCCAAGTACTGGTTTTAGGATTGTCTTCAGCAGTTTGGCACAGGGCTTCATCACTGGTGGTTGAGGGGTGTCCTGAACTGGTCTTGTCTTTGATGCCGACGTCTCGAGGCCTGAATCTTTGGAACCACTTCTTTGCAATGCTGTCATCATCCGTTCCTTCCCCTTCCACACTGCAAATTTCACAGGCAGCTGCAGAGGCACTCAGCCCTTTCTTCCAATAATGCCTCAGAAGGACATGAATGACAACCATGCTGTTTGCCATATTTCCTTTTGCAAATCACTTATCTTGCAATTCATTGACTAAAGATGAGTATGCAGTTTTCAGAATGGCACAACACATGATGTAGTTCAGTGTACAAGATGGAAACCTTGACTGAAATTAGGATTTGACTCACTGTAATAAATGTCAGTTGTCTTACACTGACACATGGTTGTTATGCTGACCATATTCACAGATGATTCAGATGCCTGTCTTTCATGGCTTTGAATACACAAGCAAGAAGCATCTGTTAGCAAAAGTTATTTGCTCTTATTTTGGAATTACATGAGTCATAGCGAGCACAGAATACATCTGAACAATTTAAATTTGATTTCATATTTTTATGTATGACAAGAGGCAAAATAAATGGAAAAAGATTTGCAAAGGAGAAAGTACTGTCAAATGTGATGTGTCTTTTTTTTGTTCTTTTCATGCCCAAGGGGAGTGATACTGTAAATTTTCACTTGCTAAGCAATTGCAATTATATTTACTACCTAAAATGTACACAGCATGTACAGAGTGAGCTTGAGAGAGATAGGAAAAAACTGCCATGACAAGAATGGATGACAAATTCTGAGAACACACTAAAAGAATGATATCTTCTAGCTAATACTTACTTGTCTGTGAGCATAAAAAACTTCTTGCCATTTTCCTTAATTTTGACATGAGCAACATACTCATCAGAGCCTGAGTACTTGCCCTTATCTATTTCCAGCAAGAGGCTATATCCTTCAGCTTCTTCACGAACATAAGGAGTGATAATTCCATCACGGGAGAAGTTGCGTGGTGGCCGAAGGCGATGAATTTCTTCACTGAAGTCTGTGAGTCTATATAAATGATAAATCTGCACATTCTCATATCTGAGAACAAACATTCAAAGTTTGAAAACCTGACTGTGCATATTTGTTTATTCAAAAGGCATTTACTTAGTATAGATTGTGCCCACAGATTTTCCATATAAAATGTACCGATCACTTTTTTCCACTCTTTTTATAATTAATGTCATGTTTTTAAAATAATCTTCTCTCATTTTTTATTGTCAGCTTTTTCCTTGTCTGTTACTTTCCAATTTATATGCTTCACTCACTCTCTTAATCCTTTACAGCAGTTTCATTTAATCAATATATTTTATCAATATCTACTTTGGCTGAACTACTTTTCAGCCCACCATTCTCCATCCCGTTACTGCCAGTCAGTCAAACTGTTTTTCAAGATCTATATATAAATCATATTCTCCCTGTAACTCTTTTGCCATAGCCATCCACAAACCAAAAGAAAAGTTCCATTTTTAATTTTTCTGTTCAGTTCTTCACTTTTGTTTCTTATATGGATATACAACTGAAGATGGTGAATTCCACGTACAAGGAAAAAAAAAAGGTAAGAAAATAGCAAAACAATTGAAACTGAAAAGAGAAGCAACCGAAAACATTATAACCAGTTATTAACTCACTTGAGTCATATCAATAATATGTACACATAAGCATAATACATTAATGGAAGCCATACTTGAAGGATAAGATGAAGGAAAAACAGCAAGAGGACAACAATGATACAGATGGGTGGATAACAAATGGATTTAGCTTGTTCAGGTGCACTGTTAAAAGCAAGCAACAAAGTAATTTGGAAGATCAGTGTAGCCAGTCTTTCAATCGGAAATGGCACAGGATGATAACTTTCCTCCTATCTAACAAGTAGCCTACCTTGTTCTTTCTCTCTCTCTCTGAACCTTAAGTGCCCAGGGCACATGGGGCTTCCGCAAGGGTTTTCCACAAATGCCTGTCCTTCGCCTTTTTTTCTGCTCTTGCCCAGGTGAGCCCTCTATTGCTCAACATCCTTTCTGTTGTTCTTCTCCATGTCTCTTTTGGTCTACCCTTACTTCTGCTCCCCTGTGGTGTCCATCTTAGTGCTATTTTTGGTAGTGAGTTGTCAGTCATTCGGAGCACATGTCCCAACCATCGCCAGCGTCTTTCCTCAATAATTGTTGTCAGTGGTTTCATCTGCATTTCTGCTAATAAGATGTTATTTCTTATGGTGTTTGGCCAAAATATTTTTCTAATTCTTTGTAAACATTTAGTCTGGAAAGAATTCAACTTGTTTTCTATGGTTTTGGTGATTTTCCAGCATTCACTTCCATAGAGTAGTACACTTAGAACATTACTCTTAAATATCCTGATTTTCATATTTATGCTTAGTTTTTTTTATTTCCATATATTCTGCAGCATTGTAAAACCCTGGTTTGCTCTAGTAAGTCTGCTGTTGATGTCCTCTGTGCTGTCTCCATTTTCTACTACTCTGCTGCCAAGGTATACAAATTCGTTGACCTCCTCCACTAACTTGTTATCTACTCTGAGTACATTTCTGTTGTTCACATTTTGCTTCATTAACTTTGTCTTTCCTACATTGATCTCTAGTCCTATGTTGTTTGCATTCTGAGTTAGCTTGTTTATTTTATCTTGCATATCTTTGTGGCTGCTTGATAGTAGACAAATGTCGTCTGCAAAGTCAAGGTCATCCAGCACTGTGTCAAGGGTCCATTGTAATCCTCTGCGTTTGTCTGATGTTGCCTCCTTCATTAACCAGTCTACTGCCAAGATAAATAATGTTGGTGATAGTACACATCCCTGTTTCACTCCTGTTTGTACCCTAAAGCTGCTGGAGGTATGTTCTCCACAGATAACTTTGCACTGAAAACCCTTGTATAGGGCTTTGATTACATTAACTATCTTATGAGGGAGGCCATGCCATCTTAGGATTTTCCACAGTGCATCTCTGTTGACACTGTCAAAGGCTTTCTCAAAATTTATGAATAATGCATATGTTGTGCTATGCCACTCATTTGCCTGTTCTAATATTTGTCTAAGTACAAATATGTGGTCTATGCATGATCTTCCTTTCCTAAATCCTGCCTGCTCTTTCACAAGTTTTTCCCCAAGTGTTGGTACAATTCTGTTGATGATTATTCTGCAAAATACTTTACTGGTGAGTGGCAGTAGGGTAATGCCTCTCCAGTTCCCGCAATCTCTGAGGTCACCCTTCTTTGGTAGTTTTACTATAAGACCAGTTTTCCACTCCTCTGGGGCTTTTTCTAAATCCCAAATTTGTTGTAATATCCGGCAAAGTTGTTTTGGTGTTTCTGTTTCTTCTGCTTTCAACATCTCAGCAGTCACTTCATCTTCACCTGGTGCCCTGTCTGATTTTAGCTTCTTTATCGCCTCCTTTACTTCATTTATTGTTATTGGTCCTGTATTGATGTTTAGTTCCGTTTTTGCTTCAGGTATGTCTATTGTTTGTGCTGCTTGTGTTCTGTTTAGTAGGGTGTTAAAGTGTTCCCTCCATCTTTCAATTTTTTCTCTTTCTCCACTGACCAGTTGTCCATTTTGTGTTCTTACTGCACTTTCACATCTTGTGTTTCACACCTTGTTCTTTGCCTTCCTTTTTTTTTTTTTCTATGTTAATACAAAGTCTGACAATTAAGTAATGAGATTGATTTTATTATGGCCAAGACAAAAATGCCACCTATGAAGCAAAGCATGGCATACAAAGAGGCATCTATGATCTGGGGACTTTTCATCACTGTCTGATAAGCAGATGACAAATAAGCCACTATTTTGTTGACCTAGTCAGAGGTGCAATGTTACCTAATCAGCATGGAGCAAAAAACTAACATTAAATTCTGTTTAAAACTTGGAAAAAGTGCCACTGAAACAGTTGAATTGATGCGACAAGTTTATGGGGATAATTGTTTATTTCATGCACAGATATTCAGGTGGTATTCACCATTCAAAAGTGGTGTGGAAACGATTACAAATGCAACTAGACATGGACGCCTAATTTCTGTTCATAATGAGGAACTCATTGAAAAAGTCAGAGAAAAAAAGATCATTGTTTGACTGTGAGGATGATGGCAGATGAATTTGGTGTTAACTGAAAGACCATTCGTAAAATTTTAGTGGAAGATTTGGACAAGACAAAAATTTGCTTGCTGGTTTCTACATTTGTTGTCTGATGACCAAAAACATCAGCATGTTGAGTATGCAAAAGACATCATCAAAACATGTTGCAGAAATAAACATTTCTTAAATTTGATTGTTGCAGAGGATGAAACATGGATTTTTCTCTATGATCCCACAACTAAACACCAAAGTGCTCAGTGGAAGTCATCATCATCACCGAAACAAACAAATTAATCTTCAAAATTCGAAAGTGAAGGCAATGTTGGTGTGCTTCTTTGACAGCAAAGGAGTTATTCACAAAGAATTTATTCCAGAGGGACAGACTGTCACCACCAAAGTTTATTTAAGTATTTTGAAATGCCTATTGAAAAGGATTCTAAGAGTCCGACCCGAGTATTCAACAGCTGGCAGTTTTTTCCTTCTTCGTGATAATGCACCAGCTCACTGGGCAGCAGTTGTAAAGGAATTTTTGGCCCGAAAACAAATGTGTATTCTCAACCATCCACCCTATTCCCCAGATTTGTCTCCCTGTGACTATTTTCTTTTCCCAAAATTAAAGTTACCATTGAAAGGACGCTTCTTTGATGATACTGATGACATCCAAAGACCCGTAACATCGAGTTTAAGGGTTATACCAACAGAAGAACTACAGAGCTCATTCCAGTGTTCGTTAGATTGTGCCACTCGCTGTAACAATGCAAAAGGGGCTTACTTTGAATAAAATACAAGTTATATCTTCAACTGTTATTTTTTAATGTAATTAGTCTCATTATTTAATTGTCAGACCTTGTATATAAGTAAAATGAAAGTTAAAACATTACAAATATTATTTGTTAATGAGTAAAGCTGCTCGTACAGTATGTTCTTCAGATGTTCTATTTCACTTATTACCTGTAGATGCCTTCCAAAGTCATGGTGGCAAAATCCAAGAGACCTGAGACTGGCTTTATCACTATACCAATAAGACCCTTGCCAACACCTGTAACACCAACAATTTTGGCATATATTCAAGTACTTGTGTAGGTAATTATTATCTTAGCTATTTGTAAACCTTTCACTAACAATTTTTTAAATCCTCATATAAGCCACATTACTGGATCACATGACAAATGTCATATGATATTTTTTAAAAAACAGAAACCACTAGCCATCATGGGATTGTTTATGATGCTTGTCCAATCCATTATCTGTTATTCAGCTGGTGTTAATATGAGATGTGAATTTCCCTCTCCTGCAGGAGAACTACAAATCAGCAGTATTTAAAAGAGAATAGTTTCACTTGTGTATAAACTACTCGGCATCAAGTGGAATGATTTCAAGAACAATGCAGAGATAAGACAGATGAGCGAACAACAACCAGTCTCATGGGTGATCAGGAAAAGGAGATGGACATATGTTGGTCATGGGATGAGAAGAAATGATCAGAGAATCCCAAAACAAGCTATCAAGTGGAACACAACAGGCCAAAAAAAAAGAGGCAGACCATGTGAAACTCTAAAGAAGACATTGAAAAGAAAGTCCAAATTAATAAGCATAAAATTCCTTGATGAGGTTGAAAAGCCCGCCTAAAACAGGAAAAATTGGCGAATTACCTATGTGATGTTTAACAGCACAGGAAGGATATAAGATAAACTAGGAAAAAAGTAGGAGCAGCTTTATTACTTAACAAGCACATAATTATGATGGTTCAGAGTGAACTTTAAACCATACAAAAACACACAGGACAAAGAAATAAGAAGAAGATAAAACATAAATTCACATGAATGCTATGTAAAAAATAGAATAAAATAAAATGAGAATGGAGCACTTAGCTGTGACTTGTAAGAAGCTGTGACTTGTAAGAGGTTGTGTTCAGAAGTGTGCATGGTGAAGTGTAGAGAATGTTTAAATGGGGACTTGTGATGTACGATAGGTGGGCCATAAGTGGAGGGAGGGGGAGAATGTGGAAAGGGGAGGGGTGATACAATTGTAATCTAGGTGGGAGAAGGTCAAATAGGTGATTATAGTTGGGGTAGAGGGGTTGTAATATGATGCTGTGAGGAGGTTCTGAAATTTGTGTTACAAATGAGAAAGGAGTAGAACTTAGTGCAGAGGGAATATGATTGTGAAAGAGGGGAATGTTAGGTGTAGCTGAATTGCGAGTTCAAACCAAATGGTTCCAGTGTCCCATATTCCTGAATGTAGCGGTTCTCAAGTGCTAGGTAGCTGTCATGAGCATGACACTGTTTGAAGGCTGTTATCAGAAATCAGCTCTGTGAGCTATTGAAATGATTAGGAACTGGTTTCAAAGCATGCTGGGGATATCATACAGATGTTTCTGCATGCAGTCACCTAATCTGAGACCAGTTTCACCAATATAAGCTTTAATGTATCTTTTGCATACAGTGGCATATATCACATAGAAGGAGGATAGTTTTGAGAAAGGTGATAATTTTCATTTCCCAGACTACAGGGCAGGTAACACAGTAAGGGTGGTCATATTTTCTGGTGCCAAAATATGCAAGGTTCCACTTCAGGTGGCTATATTTTCACTTGTATGTCCTGCAATATAGTATATACCACTGTGTCAGACTAGGTGATTACAATCTAAAACACCTTCATGACATTTCCAAGAATACTTCAAATATTTCAGATAATGCTGCATCCATATGCAGAGTTGCTCTCACATGATTCAGTCTTTTATCACTCCTTCCCAGTTCAGGTGCAGATCTGTCATTGCACCTCCATTTTGGTCTCATATGTGGTGACCTCCTTTCTTTCACAAATCAGATGTATAACATTTGTTTGGGGATATGGGACATCTGTTCTTGCTACATGTCTAACTATCTTAAATCCTCTCTGCCTCACTGAGCTACAAGGGCTGCACTATCAGAAAACTAAGTTTCCTTCAGTTGTTTTTGTCTTGCTAAGTTAAACAATACGTCATCTAACCATGTGCAAATGAACATATCACCACTGACTTCTTTGAATGTGCACCTTAAGAGGGTAGCAAACTATATTACATAGAATGTAGTGACTAGAACACAGCCCTGCTTAACTCTAAATCTTCACTTCACAACTATCAGGTGTACTCTCATCAAAATGTATCATGGCCTTCATATCCTTGCGGAATGGTGTAAACAGTATGAGGGAAAAAGAATGAAGATCCTGCCACCGGTTCATCGCCTTACCCTGAAACCAAATGTGACTCTGGAAGAACTTGCTCTGTGACCTATAGCACCCTCCCCTTGTTCAATCTGGGAGGAATAAAACCTTATAACTTCACTTTTTCTTTTATATCAGAGCTGAATGTAGGGATGGAGTTTGGTATTTCCAACAAGTACATAACCTACTTCATCCGAGCAGGTTTCTATGGAGAAAAAGCCTTATTATTTTGCACTCTCGCCCCTTTGACTCTATCAGTTAACTTCACAGAAAAGGACAAGGTCCATACATCAGATAATCTAGCAGAGTTATAGATGCCAGAAAATTGGTAAACTTGCCATCAACTGTCTTAGGAACCCTCCCGACTTACTCCTGCAGCCTCTGACTTTCCCAAGCCACCCACAAGGAACTGGTTATCACTTATTGTAATACAGCAACAGGCAAATTTGACCAGATACAGACACCCACACATACACACAAACACATACACATTTTCCTTTTGGTATAAATCATAGAACTAGTATTATCATTTTCTGCACACTATGAGTTTATTTAGAAAGAAATCACAACTATAAATTTGTTCAAAGTGCAAAACTGTAAATTTATCCAACAGAAGATGGTCTTGTATTGAAAATTAAACTGACTTCAAATGTTGCATATCATCATCTGCTTTAGGTGTGCTCTGCAGACAATATTTACTTAATTTTTTTTTTCAAATATATTAGTGGATTATAGGATAAAACAATTACCTTTTATGAAACCTACAGGACCTGCTTGCGTGAAACCTTCTATAGGTTTTACCACAATACCCACAATGCCAAAATATACACCCTATAGCAAACAGAGAGACATGCATAACAAAAATTACTTCATAAACACATTTGTTTGTCTTCTCCATGAACAGAAACACTAATTATGAGGATAGAAACTGCTAAATATCCACAGCTCCACTGACATTTTCCTCATCTAAAGTTATTTCTGCACCAAAGATTCTCAGCCCTACTCTTCAAAATCATGAATTCTTCTCACTAATTATCTGTTCTTAAATTAATGTGAAAAATGTATGTCAGAAATTCTCAGAAAGTGGACTCATCACTGGTTAAAACCGAGATGCACTATGACTATTGCTAAATTTAGCAGATGGACACAACAGTGCATGACATGATCAAGACAAAAATGTTAGTTGTTCTTTCAATGCTCATGAAAGACTGGAATGCAACACTGTAAAGTATATCTATCAGCACCTTTTTCCTAGTCTGTTTCTCATTCATGATCTGGTAACATGTTTCTGTCATTTTATAGAAATAAAATTGTTGCAAATCTTGGCAGCTCACACTGAAAAACTGATTTAAATAATGTCTAAAGGTGATTAAACAATATCTCTTTCAGACAAAAGTATGATAAATGACAAACATTTCTAGTTTACACTGGCTATCACCTTTCAGATTTTTTATTTCTTACCATAAATAGTTCCTTCCCTCCCTGAGCTATACTGTCTCTTGCTGTTGATGGTCGTCTAATGAGCTTCTCATGGTGCTTCTTTTGATACTCCTCATCAAATGTAAGGACTGCCAGACCTTTGCTCAATGTGCTTGTGATTTTTGACACAGCACCTGCAGTGCCGCCTGTAATGTGTAAAATATACTAGAATGAAGGGTAATGAACAGTTCTGCTACATGCTGGCTGAACTAATAAGAATTTTCAATCACTCTCATGATTTAAAATGTTGCTTATGATCTTTAAACAACATAAATTTCTAGAGAAGGATAAATGAATCTAACATAAGAAAAGACAGAAACTCTAACCAGATGCAGAGGAAGCTTGTTAAGATGCTTGTTACTGCTGTTCTTTTTTGTACCATTTTTTTCTTCTAGTCACCTCTACTCTGATGTCGTATACTTTATCCTATTTATTATGAAGAACACATGACATACTGTGTCAATTTTGTGTATTCTTTTGTTATGTTGCCCACACAGTGTGCTTTCTTTCTTTTTAAGGCTTTCTAATTCACTCCTTCCTTATCTTATTATATCTCCTCTTAACATACATATAGCTGTGTCATTCCTATTCCTTAGTTTGCACACTGGTCTGGTATAATTTTCAAATTTGCAAAACTTTTCTTATACCTGTAAATTTGTTTGAATTAATACACATAGACTAATATATAATACTGATTGGGGAAACCTATGCTGTGATAATTTTCTCATAAGTTAGTGGCCATGTAAATGTATCATAGCCTTCATATTCTGGTGGAACAGTGCATTCAGTATAAGGAAAAAAGAATGAAGATAATTTTCTCATGAATTAGTGGCTATGTAAATGGTGTCATGCCTTCTATCACTTAGTCTGTAAGACTTGATGTCCAGAGTTCTTCAATAAGAGTTAAAAATATAATGTTCATGCAAATGTATATTCTGTACTTAGTCATGTGAATTCAAGCCTAAAAGACCATCTAATAATGACTGTCAAGAGTTAGAAAAAGATCAGAAAATGAAAAGCTCACTTAATTTCATTTTAATAAATGTAAAATATTACATATACTCAGGAGCTTGCATGGTAGAGATAGTCTGAAGTGTATGGTGGAGTTTTAACAAGATAGGAAGAAGTAAAGGTTAGAAGGAATGGCAAAAGAGGAAGTGAAATAAGCACATAAGAATGTAAAATAAACAATAACAGTTTCTACAATGTGTCTTTATCAAGGATGATGAAAACAATATAACAGCAAATAAATACAAACATAGCACTTAGATATCTGAATGCCACCCTGTTACTGAATTATAAATGTTATCTTTCTCTCTTCTGTGTTCTTATATATGCAATTTTATGTGGGAGTAGTCACCATGTGAAAGTACACAAATTTTAAACTTCTATTTAACTTTTATCAGTTATACAATGATTTGTTGTTTCATTATTTTTATCATCCTTGATACAGGCATACTGCCAAAATATTGGTTTGTTTGTTTTACACTTCCACATGCACATCTCATTGTCTCTTTTGCCACTCCTTCTCACCTTTACTTCTTTCAATTTTTTTGTTTGTAAACTCCACCATACACCCCTGACTATCTCTACTCTACTAGAATCAATTTTACCACAGACTTCAACTGAAAAGCTTGTAAAGGAGTCTGGTGAAAAAGAGGGGGGTGGGGGAAAAGGAATATTTAAGTCAGTGATTTAAAAAAACTGGAAATCTGCCCACATCAGTTTCATATATATTTTCATGCTTTTCTTCTACTGAGTTATAAATGTTATCTTTCTCTCTTCTGTAAAGAGAGAATTCAAATGCTTGAATTCAAATGACTAGGTACAGAATATACATGAGCTCTCTTCTATCTTACATATGCAGTTTTATGTGGCAGTAGTCATTATGTGAAAGCACAAACATTTTAAAATTTCAATTTAATTTGTATACATTGTACAGTGATTTTGTCATATTTTTATTACCAGTTCATGACAAATGGTCTGCAAGTTTAAGCACTATGAATAAAACACACAACACTTTTTAGACTGAATTAAGTATGATCATTTAATGGGATGATAATTGTTTACCTCAGATTAGTCTAAAACTTCTATTATAACATATGGAAACACTTCCTCCTTCAATAAATATCATTTGCACATATATTTTAAGCAAAATTCACTCCACATATACTTGACTTATGCATTTTGATTAATAACACTTATATTCTTAGTTTATTTAAAACCAGTTTACAAATGCAAGATATGCTGCCATTTTTAAATAAGTGTTTTGTGCAATGAATAAAAAAGAAATTATTACACATCAAATGATGGCAGTGTAGATGAAAAATAAGAGATTCTGCTTAATTTATTTCAAAGATTATCATCATCATTATCATGTGCCGTGCCGACTGGCGTTGGCTATTATGCTTCTCCAGAGTACACGATCCTTCATGCAGGCCATCAGCTCAGTTGGTGATCTCCTCTCACACCATCCCGTCAGACTGTCCAGTATCATTTCTCTTGGTCTTCCTCTTGATCTTCTTCCCTCTATTTTTCCTGTTGTTATAATATTTTCAATGCCCCCTCTTCTCATTGCATGTCCTATGAAAGTACATTGTCTCTCTCTTATCTTTTTGACAAGGTTTTTTGTCTCTCCAGCTCTTCTCCTACATTCTTCATTAGTTATTTTTGCTGTCCAGGGGATTCGCAACATTCTTCTAATAAACCACATTTCTGCTGCTTCCAATGATTTTTGTGCAGACTTGCCTATTGTCCATGATTCACTTCCATATAACAAGATAGGTTCAATATAGCATTTTAGGACTCGTTTTCTAACATTCATTGATAAGGATGTGTTGGTCAATATGTTTCTCATTCTCTGAAATGCAGTCTTTGCTTGGCCTATTCTGTTCCTAATTTCTGTTCTGCATTTCCCATCTGAAGTTATTACTGCTCCAAGGTATTTGAATTTCTGCACCTGCTTTAGAACAGTTCCGTTTAATTTAATACTGCATGCTGGTGGATTCTGTTTCTTAGATATAACCATAGTCTCTGTCTTTTTGATGTTCAAAGTAAGGCCTTTCTGTTCACTTTCTTTGGCGACTTTATTCAAGAGATTTTGCAGGTCTTGTTGGTTCTCAGCTATCAGTACTGTGTCGTCAGCATACCGAAGGTTGTTAATATTGTATCCTCCAATTTTTATGCCTGGTTCTGTGATGATTGTTCTTAGAATATTCTCGCTATACAGAGAAAAAAGGTCTGGAGATAGTACACATCCTTGTCGCACCCCTTGTTTTATAGGTTGATATTTTCCAATTCTATTTTCAACTCGAACTGCTGCTTCTTGCTGCCAGTATAGATGTTTTACAATCCTCAGGTCTTTGCCGTCTATATTGATGTCTTCAAGCATTTTAATAATTTCATTATGTTTCACCTTGTCAAATGCCTTGGTGTAATCAATGAAGCATAAGTAGAGATCTTTCTGTACTTCTAAAGCTCTTTCTGTTAGTGTTCGTAAAGCATAAATGGCATTGTGTGATTATATTTATTTTATTTAATACAAAGCTTTTTGAGCATAATCTCAGAAAGAATTTTTGTAACAATGCTAGGAATGAGATGAATGGAGAGAGACTGTGTCTGTGGCAATAAGCCTCAAGTCTTGAAGTGCTAAAGATAGGGCGATAACTTACCCACAGTGTGACTGAATAAACTGCGGACTCCCAGCTGAAGACCCTTCACAAACTCCTGTGGCCCTAAAATAGCTCCCTATGTGGAAATGGACAAAGCAGGTAAACAATATTAATAAACAGTACCAATCTGCTTCACTGACCGTTATGTGTAATACCTGTTGATGTTTCACAATTTGAAATGTGCTAGACTTTTTTGTTGTTGCTAACATTGGCATGTCATAACTTCCACAATGCTGGTCATATCATCTGCTGTGGTAATGAGCTGTGCATACTTACAAGATCTGAGGTTGGAAAAACATTTCTGGAGGCAGATCAGACTGGAAAGTTTTTGGATTTATGGGCTAAGTCAAATATAAAACTAGGCTAATTTTTTCATCATTTCATATTATCCATTAAGAGTATACACAAAATTCAGTCATTATGAAGAATCAGTGAACTTTTTTTTTCTGTGACAAAATTAAACTCTGCTTCAAAACTGACTGAAAATGTTTACCAGTTAGGAGTTATCTATAATCAAATTTAGCATACTTCATCTTAGAAAATGTCTTCTCATATAAATAAATTGTGTCAAATGCTGAAATCATTTCCCAAGCAAAAGATTTTAAAGAAGCATATCCTTCACTTGGGAGGTATTTTGTGAAAGTTAATTTTCTCTCTTGTCTTTCAACATTTCACTGAAGTGTAGGTCAGTTAAGTCTAGTTGATGAACTGGTAGTATATTCTCAATAATACAATCAAACGGATTTTTAAAGATCGTTTCACATTTTTGAGTTTTAAACAAGGCCAAAAAGACACTGCTGAAAATATAGCTTCTGATCACTAATTACGTCTTCAGCACATGTAAACAGAAATGGAAGGTTTGATTCTTAAACATTTCATGTCAACGACAGTGAGTAAACCATTTTATCATCTACTAGGATTGAAGAAAGGTCAGTGTATGTCAAAATGCTTCCATTGCTGAGTATATGTCACATACAGGCACAGTTTTGCCTTGCAGTTTGACTGTGAATTCATTAAGAAACATCATCAAGTCTGCTGAAAGAGCTAATTTTTAGAACCCTTCCTGCTACTAAGCCATCTCGTTGCAGTGTGATAAGAAAAAAAGCTGGCATATTCAGCTCCTGTATCTTTCAAAAATGCTTGATAATGAGTGCATGAGATTGATAAAGTACCACTATTATGATTGGCTCAAGGCCATGTCAAAGATTCACATGTTTACTGCTGAGTGCCTACCTGATAAATAATGTAGTGAAACACCATAGGTTTTGTAAATCCTGCAATTTCACAAGTCTTGTAGATTTCATCCAATTATACTTTTTATTACACTACATACACTTCTTGCATCAGCAGTTGTAACACTCTTCATACACTTCAAATCTAAATAATCAGTATTTTTTCAGTTTCTTTGAAAATGTCAAGTAGTTCTTACATTCAGCTGAAACTTTGTCTTTGCCCACTTCAAAGTTTGCATCAATTTAAAAATTGAATATGAACAATGCCAAAATGTCAGACACATTTGTTGGCTCATCAAGGACCAAAGAAAACCATTGGAAACTTCATCAGAAAAATCTGATGACACATAATGTTGTCTCTTTTATGTCTTTGACATAAATTAATTAATTTTGCATATATATGCAAAATTAATTAAAATCCCTTGATGAGGTTGAAAGACTCACTGAAGACAGCAAAAATTGGCAAACTACTTTGCGAGCCCTATGTGATATTTAACGGCACAGGAAGGATGGATATAAGATATAAGATATATATGCCAAACACATATATATTATACACACACACATGCACACATATATAAATATATATATATATATTGTTTATAATAAATATTATACAATTTTGTTCATTTTACCTGCCATTTATCTGTCTTTCTAAATTATTCCTCATCTTTCTCTCTCTCTTTTTATCTTATTTTACAAAATTATTTAGAAGACATTTATTGTTGTCAACTGGATGTGATTTGTCTGAATTTGTTTCACATCTTTCTTTCTCTGCATTTGTTTATTGTTGTGAATAAGATCTGTGTTCTTTCACACTGATTAGCTTTTTATTATTACAAACTGAATGATCTTCTTTTGCAGTTAATTTTTTTTTTTTTGCTGAGCATTGTGATTCAAATTTTACTTCATGAAATCTCATACCACAGGGAGAAATGAAGTGCTTTATAAAAAAATCATCTGATGTCATGAGAAAATCAACACACAAAGACAGACATATTTGGCAGTATATTATAAATGTTATTTCTTTACATTTAATTTTTAAGTTTATTATTGCCAATTCAATGTGCTTTCTTTTAATTTTTTTCACTTTTTCTAATCACCTATGCTTTCTATAATGATATTTTTCTTGCAATCTCTTGTCGTTTTGCAAGACTGTACTGAAAACTGATGTTCACATCTTAATTGGAGTTCATAGTTCAAATAATGCTTTGTAAATTTGTGTCTGTTCTCTATCTGTTTCTCAAACATGACTGATTTGTATTAACAGTTAGGCTTTTATTAACCAGACATCTAAGACATTAACCTGATAAGGCTCATAGAAAAGATCCTCAATGCCCTCTGTTAGACCTCGCAATAATCCAAATGGATTTCCTAAAACATCCAGCCCCAGCACAAGTACATACATCTGCTTTACAGCCTGTCATAATTAAATAATAACAGATGTTAATTACAGTAAGAGCATTTAAAGTTATTATCAAACAGGAAATATGGAAGTGTTGAAATTATATATCAGATAAATTATTCATAATCCAATGTCATCATGTCACATAATTTGAGTACATACTGTGCACCAACTTAATTGTCTGAAATAAGGTACAGATAGCGAAGAAAACTAAATTGATGACAACTGACAAAACAAACAAGGCAACTGAAATATGTATCAATGAGGAAAAACTGGAAGAAGTGGAGAGTTTTGAATATCTTGGATCACTACTAACTAATAATGGAGATACAATGAGGGAAATTAAAAGGAGGACATCTATCGCTCTTCAGAAAGTGAAACAAATAAAGAATCTGTGGAGAGGAGCAGACAGAACCACAAAAATAAGATTTTTAAGGGCATGCATCTTTCCCATCGCAACATATGCCTGTGAGACCTGGACATTTAACAAAACAGCTGAGAAACACATAAATGCCTTTGAATGTAAATGCTACAGAAGAGTTCTCCAAATATCATGGACACAAAAAAGAACAAATATATCTATACTACAAGAGCTTAATATTGAAGAAGGCTGGTTAGTGAAGAGGATTAAAGAGAGAAAACTTAAATATTTTGGACACATTAAACGTCATGATAATTTAGAGAAGACCGTATTGGAAGGATACATAATGGGAAAAAGAAAAAGAGGAAGACCAAGACGAAGATGGCTGCAAGACATCGTTGACGATCTGGAAATGGATGCAACAGCAGCAGGCCATCTTGCTCACAACCGAGAGGCCTACAGGAGTGCTGTTTGGGAGGCAAAGTTCCGCAAGGGACATGCAAATGAATGAATGAAGGTACAGATTTTGCTCATTTAGTCATAAAAATAAGACAATCCATTTGTCTGTCATGTTGTGCATTCTCAAACTGTCTAATTTTCACTTATGCTTATTCTTATTGCATGTATGTTGTGCTTTTAACATTCTGTCACAAATCTATGAAAAAGAAGAAATATGTAAAAAGAGAAGAAGTGTTTAAAATGAGAGAAAGAAAGGAAAATTACTGTTGCTAGGAAAAGAAAAATGAGAGCAAGAAACAACTAAATACACGGTGTGGGACAGTGATTTGTCAGCTCAGATACACTAACATATTTGAATATGCAAATAAAAATGATCAAATTATATTTGTGACATATAAGCAGTTTTTAAGTATAAGACTGTCACTTGGAAATCTGTAGTTGGGGTCACTGAAATGATTAAGAACTGGCTTAGAAGCCTTCTTGGAAATGTCACAAAGATGTTTCTGAATGCAATCATCTAGCCTGAGACTGATTTCCCCAATGTATAAGTTAATCTACACTTTTTTTCCTGGCATGAACAGGACTTTAGATTTAATCTCTTACGCTGATTTCTTTAATCAGGTTTCATTTTCAGAAGCAAAATTTTGTCATAAACTTTTTAATTGTATTAATCTCAGTTATTAAATATATTCTTTAACATTTTCTTCTCCAGATTATGGCAGTATTTGACAGAATGTCCATAGATCAATAATAACAATCTTCTCTCACTTGCAGAACAGGGCCTCATTTCACAGTTTTAACCACTGACAAGAAATACTGTGGCAGATTTTGAGGAAGTAAAAGTGTACTTGTAAAACATATACAATGAGAATTACAAACAAAAAATGACAAACAATAGACTGGACTCCACTAAAGAAATAAGACAGGAGATGATTCTCTCAGACAGAATTCCATAGCATAAAAAGATGAGATGGAAAAGAGAATAAGAATCATAAGACCAAGTTATAAAAGATAGTCTTTATCTGTGCATAATCTGTTCCTGGGTAAGGTTTAGTGATGATCAAACATACACTACAGCTCACCTGTCCTGTGTAGTGTTTGATGAATTCTCTAGTCAGCTCTGAGTTGTTGTAGAAGCAATAAGTTCTCTCAAAGTATCCAAGTCTAGAAAAGGATAAACAGTATTTGGGAGAAGAGGGAGTGGCTATTTCCTCATTTAAATATCAAACATTGTTCTATTATGGAACAATGATGCAGAACCATTTCAAAATGCCATTTGTTGAGACAATAATAAACAAAGACCTAATCTCTCATGAGTTACACTATAATAAAATGACCAGAATATAAAAGTATCACTGTATTTTGAAAAATATTATATTTGCAAAAAAAAAACCACCCTTATTTATTAGAAATTTCATAAAATAGGCCACTGGGCTATAGCAAACATTATATTACTGAGAAAAGATAACTACATTAATTGTGTTTAAGCTTCTGTCAGAATTCAGAAATATATTTATATACATCAGAAATGCATTCAGTCTTTCCTGACAAGTCTCAAGTGAAGTCTAAAGTCATGAATTTCAAGTCTGAAGTCTTTGCAAGCAGTTTCAAACTGAGTCTCAAGTCTATGAGTCAAGAGCAAAGTGGCTGTTGGTTCCAGTTACTGGAGCAGTTGTGATTTATTACTGAATGTACAAAAGGTTTTAATTGTGAAAGTTAAGAAAATAAAGTAAAGTAAATAAAAGTGTATATACTTTATTCTTCACTTTATCAAGTATCTCAGCAGTAATTCATTCATTTTTTAAAATGTTAAACCATAATAAAATCTATTAGGAATATAGTATTAACCTTTAGTATACTATCACCATCTACTGGACCTGTTTTTAGTTTTTGAGTTTCTTTGTTGTCACTTTCTTCTGTTTATAAACTCTTTGTGTATCGACAGATGTCCCTTGCGTGGATGGGGTCAGCACAATTTTTCTACCATACATTGAGTGTGTTGGGAAACATTGGTCTCTAATTTTTAATTTAAGCAAACTATACTAAAAACTCTGCCAAAGCCGGTTATATTACTTCCTTCCAGTATCAGAAACCATTTACATGAGGCAGCTGCGTGGTTGTTTTCAGAGCCATTTTATGTTAAAATGTACTTTTTAACAAGTTTTTTCTAAGCTTATAGGCCTCCGCCCACTTGTGTTTTCATGTTATTAGTGTATTGTAGACTTTAAATTAACTGTAAATAAATAATTAGTGCATATTTTGTGTGAGGAAATGGTGTTTGTGTAAAATTTTATTCATTTTGGATATGTTGGACCCAGTACAGTGGATTAACTTGAGGGGTAAGTGAGAAGATTTTTCATCATAATTTTCCATTTTTTCTTCTCAATTCGTATATCTTTTTTCTGTTGTATACTAATAAATTAATAAAAAATGTTATTAGAAAAACAATATACAACTTTTCCTGTTTAAACTAATGTATAATATGTCATACTGTGAATCAGAATATGCCTTTGTGATTCTTCTAAATGTGACAACCATCCCATTCCACTTTATGAAATTTACTCCCAAGAGCTGTAGATTCAAATAAGATACAAGGTGTGTTCAAGAAAAGAGCAAACTTCTGCTATAAAGGCATTAGCGCTCATTTGATATTTTAAACACTTTCAAAACAATCCCCTCAGCTGGCTATATACCATACCCAATGTTTTTTCCATTGTTAGATTGGTTTCTGGGAGCAATTTCTGTGATAGTACACAGTTCCCTTAACACATTTTCCTGAATCTCCTCTATGGTTTGGAAATTATATCCTTTCAAAGTGATTTTAAGTTTTGGAAACTGGAAAAAATCTGCTAAGGTCAAGCCTGGAGAACAGGCTGGATGTGGCACAACAAATATCTGATCTTGTGCCAGATAACTGCAGATGAGGAGCAATGCATAAACCAGAGCACTGTCATACTGCAACATCCAAGTCTGGTTTCTCCACAATTCAGGCCTAAATTCAATTCCTGCACAGATCATCCCTCAAACATGCTAAAACTTCCAGGTACAGTGGTTTGTTTACCTTCTGACCACATGGTCCAAATTCATAGTGGACAATGCCTTTGCTATAAAAAAAACACAATCAGTAACACCTTGATCTCTGACCAATTCATCCATGATTATTTTAATCAAGGGGACCTTTTTCCCACACTCTACAAAGACTGCAGTTTGGCTTCAATATAGCCATAAACCCATATCTCATCTCTTGTTATGATATTTTTAAGAGAGCTTTCATGACCATTTGCATTGGCAAGCAGTTCTTGACTGATTTCAACAATGTTCTCTTTATGATCATCAGTTAGTAAATGTTGCATGAATTTTGCACAGATGTGACAATTCTGAAATTTTTCAGTTCAAATTTGATAGCAAGATCTTATGCTAATGCCCACTTTGTTAGCAACTTCTCAGACAGTTAAACAATGAGTCCACAAATCACAGCATGAACTTTCTCAACATGGCTGTCATCTGTTGATGTGGAAAGTCATCCAAGCCTGGGATCTTCACCTACCAATGTTCTGCAATCTTTAAAACGCTTAAACCACTTATAGCAATGTTGTTCTTCAAGCTCCTTCATTGTCATTTTGTCACTAATCTGACATACAGCTTGTGCATATGCTCACATCAGTGTATGTAGCTTGGTGACTAATGCTCATAGAGGAATGGGGCAAATGGCAGTTTGTTGCCAAGACCTTCAGCTAGGTGCACTCAATAACCAAACCATGCCCTCTGTGTACTATATAAAAAGTTTGCTCTTTTTTGAACACACCTCATGTATCTGACAGCACACAAAGCAATGGTATAACTGAAACATGCATTGTTTTATTGATATTGTGCTGTAGAAAGCAGATGTAGCCATTGAGTGAATTTACTAAAAAAATATCAAATTACAAGTCACTTTATCTTCAAGTCCAAACTGAGTCTTTAAAGTGACTCAAGTCACACTCAGTTCAGAGATGACTGACTTGAGTCTACATCTTTGATATACATTGACATTCATGTTTATTTACATAAAGCACTGTTGCCAAACCTTTCTAGCCATCTCTCTCTCTCTCTGAACCTTAAGTGCCCAGGGCACATGGGGGTTCCACAAGGGTTTTCCACAAATGCCTGTCCTTCGCCTTTTTTTCCTGCTCTTGCCCAGGTGAGCCCTCTATTGCTCAACATCCTTTCTGTTGTTCTTCTCCATGTCTCTTTTGGTCTACCTTTACTTCTGTTCCCCTGTGGTGTCCATCTTAGTGCTATTTTTGGTAGTGAGTTGTCAGTCATTCGGAGCACATGTCCCAACCATCGCCAGTGTCTTTCCTCAATAATTGCATTTCTCCTTCCACCTGCATTTGTTTTTTCCCTTGCTTCCGTTTCTGTAGCAGTCTGATAGTTTTTTTACCAGATAGGGTTTCTAGCCATACTGCAGTATAATTGATTAATTTCAGAATGTATAGATCATAAAGCATGTATTCAATTTATATTTCACATTTATTCATTCTCCCCACTGCAGTAACCATGTGAGATAAATTAAATATTTGTAGCTTTTCTGTTATTATGCAATTACTGTCTGATTTGATGAAAGACTTGGGGAGCAAAAACTTGGAAGTCCCAGATTTCTATGTGAGGTCTTCTAACAAAATCAGACACTTAGAATAAAAAAAAAAACTTACTTGAATACAACATTCTGGACATCAGTGAGCACAATACCCACACTTTTGAGAAATATAATAAAAACATTAGCACGATGTCCATCGATCAATAATTCTCTCTCCAGTGAAAAGCTCAGATGAATCTTGGAAGAAACAATGAGAAATATGCATGAAACAGCTCCACATGTATGAGTCAAGAAATGCAAATAAATTACTTTAAAACATGGTTTTAAGTAATGACCATTTCTGATCATTAGATGATGTACCATTTGATGCTGCCATTTTTAAAAATATTATATGGAAAAGAAACTTTTACCAAACAATGCATTGTTCACTATTCAGTATAGCTGTTCAGGTCATAGAAATGACACAATCTGATATCACCAGTGTAAACAGAGTTGGCAGAACATTAATTAATTCAGAATTTGATTGTCTCATACATTTGAGCTATGGATTTTCCATTATGGTTAACTCTCAAAGCTGTTGTGAAGTGATTTATAATCAATATTAATATCAAATGCAAAATAAAAGTACCAAAAGCAGCAGAGATTTGAAATAAGACTTACCTTCCCTTATATGAACTATCATCTAAAGTAAACTAACCTAATTTCTGGATTCAGGCACCAGAAACTAACCCTTGCTCTTCTCTGACAGTCATATCATGTGAAGTAATTCTACATTTAAAATTACCTTTATGTGGGATTGACCATTCAATAAAATAGTAATACAAATTGAGTATACTTTATCCAGAATATCATATCCGCAATTTTTCAAACTTTTAAAGCACTGACACAACCCCGCAAGTAGGAAATTGCGCATCTGACCTGTTTATACTTACCCAAAACTCTTGGCTAGCAAAAATTATTTGAAATTCTTATCACACCCTATTTCCTAGATGGTGAAAATATTGGCTTCAAGGTTGAAATCAGCAGTTCCCCATCTGGCATAGATGGCTATCCTGAAGGAACAAAATGCTGGGAGGAACAAAACCCAGGTGATCTATTATGATAAATTTTATCACTTTCATTTCAAAATCACTGATTTAACAGGAGAGGTCCTACTGAAGTGTAATCTCTTCTGAACTTGTACTTTTGTAAGCAGGGAATGTTAGGACTGAAATTACTCAAGTCAACACAGTTAATCATCATCATCATCAGGTGCTATGCCAACTGGCGTTAGCTATAATGCTTCTCCAGAGTAAATGATCTCTCATGCAGGCCATTAGCTCATTTGGTGATTTCCTCTCACACCATCTTGTCAGACTGTCAAGTATCATTTCTCTTGGTCTTCCCCTGGCTCTTCTTCCCTCTATTTTTCCTGTTGTTATAATATTTTCAATGCCCCCTCTTCTCACTGCATGTCCTATGAAAGTAAATTGTCTCTCTCTTATTTTTTTGACAAGATTTTTTTTTGTCTCTCCAGGCATTCTTCATTAGTTATTTTTGCTGTCCAGGGGGTTCACAACATTCTTCTAATAAACCATATTTCTGCTGCTTCCAATGACTTTTGTGCCGACCTGCCTATTGTCCATGATTCACTTCCATATAATAAGATAAGTTCAATATAGCATTTTAGGACTTGTTTTCTAACATTCATTGATAAGGATGTGTTGAATAATATGTTTCTCATTCTCTGAAATGAGTCTTTCTGTGGCTTATCCTGTTCCTAATTTCTGTTCTGCATTTCCCATCTGAAGTTATTACTGCTCCTAAGGTATTTAAACTTCTGCACCTGCTTTAGAATAGTTCAGTTTAATTTTATACTGCATTTTGGTGGACTCTATTTCTTAGATATAACCATAGTTTCTGTCTTTTTGATGTTCAAAGTAAGGCCTTTCTGTTCATTTCCTTTAGCAACTTTATCCAAGAGATTTTGCAGGTCTTATTGGTTTTCAGCTATCAGTACTGTGTCATCAGCATACCGAAGGTTGTTAATATTGTATCCTTGGCTTTTATACTTGGTTCTGTAATGATCATTCTTATAATATTCTCGCTGTACAGAGAAAAAAGGACTGGAGATAATACACATCCTTGTCACATTCCTTGTTTTATAGATTGATATTTTCCAGTTTTATTTTCAACTAGAGTCGCTGCTTCCTGTTGCCAATAAAGATGTTTTACAATCCTCAGGTCTTTGTCATCTATGTTGATGTCTTCAAGCATATTAATAATTTCATCGTGTTTCACCTTTTCAAATGCCTTGGTGTAATCAATGAAGCATAAGTAGATGGCTTTCTGTACTTCTAAAGCTCTTTCTGTTAGTGTTCGCTAAGCATAAATGGCATTGTGTGTTCCTTTTCCTTCAACAAATCCAAACTGTTCATCTGCTATTTCCATTTATATCTTTTTCCTTGTTCTTCTCATAATAATTCTCAGAAGTATCTTTGTTATGTGACATAAGAGGCTAATAGTCATGTGGTACTCACATTCATTTGCACCTGGTTTCTTTAGTAGTGCTATAAACATGGATTTAAGCAGGTCACTGGGCATATAACCACTGTTGTAAATGTCATTCAGAACTTGGTTATTATTTTTATTTCTATCTCTTCTAGTACTTCTATTTCTTCTATTGTTATATTATCAGGCTCAGTCACTTTTCCTTTCTTCATGTATTTGATGGCATCTATAATTTCGTCTTCAGTATTGGTGGTCCATTACAGTTTTCAGTATCTGGTGTTAATTCTGGTCTTTCTCCTCCATATATCTTACTGATGTACTCTGTCCACCTGTCCACAATGTCTTCTTTTCACATTAACATTTTACCTTCTTTTGATTTCAGGCATCCTGTCGTATATTTTGTCTTCCTGCCTGTGAGTTACGATGCCATAACAATTGGAGGTTATGAAATACCAGAGATTAGATACGCTGATGACACAGTATTACTGTCCACAACACAAAAAGGAATGGAAAAACTAATTATGTCAGTCTGTAAGAACAGCGAAGAGCAGAACCTCTATCTTAATGCGAAGAAAACTAAGTTGATGACAACTGACAAAATAAACAAGGCAGCTAAAATATGTATCAATGAGGAAAAACTGAAAGAAGTGGAGAGCTGTGAATATCTTGGATAACTACTAATTAGTAATGGAGATACAATGAGGGAAATTAAAAGGAGGACATCTATCGTTCTTCAGAAAGTAAAACAACTAAAGAATCTGTGGAGAGGAGCAGACAGAACCACAAAAAAAAAGATTTTTAAGGGCATGCATCTTTCCCATCGCAACATATACCTGTGAGACCTGGACACTTAACAAAACAGCTGAGAAACGCATAAATGCCTTTGAATGTAAATGCTACAGAAGAGTTCTTCAGATATCATGGACACAAAAAAGAACACAAAAAATCTATACTACAAGAACTTAATATTGAAGAAGGCTGGCTAGTAAAGAGGATTAAAGAGAGAAAACTTAAATATTTTGGACACATTAAACGTCATGATAATCTAGAGAAGACCGTCTTGGAAGGGTACATAATGGGAAAAAGAAAGAGAGGAAGACCAAGGCGAAGATGGCTGCAAGACATCATTGATGATCTGCAAATGGATTCATCAGTAGCAGGCCATCTTGCTCACAACCGAGAGGCCTACAGGAGTGCTGTTTGGGAGGCAAAGTTCCGCAAGGGACATGCAAATGAATGAATGAATGCCTGTGAGTTCACTAATTTTGTTTGTGCATATTTTTGCTGTTTTTATTATGGGAGTCCTCTATTTGTCTGCACTCTTCATTTAACCACACTTTTGTTGTTTCTCTGTATTTGCATCTTATTTTTTATTTATCTTGCTATATTTTTATTGGTTATTTTTACTCCTCATTCTCTTGTCCATCAGTCCCAAGATGTCATCTGTCATCCATTTATTCTTGCGGGCTTATTTTTATGGTGGTATTATCTCCTTACCAGTTTGGTGGATAGAATTTCTTAACATTGCCCATTGTTCATCTATACTATTTATCTTTTCTAATGTATCTATTCATTATAATAACTCTGTATTGTTCTCACAGTTCCTGGTCATTTTTAAGGAGTTCTGCATTTAGTTTGATGTTTCTCACATTTCTGCATGCTTTATTCTAATTTTTCCACACAGTGGGTCATGGTCACTATTGTAGTTAGCTCCTGGCATGGTTTTTGTTGTCAGTAATGCATTTCTGGTTAAAAGTCTTTTTGTCTGGGCTGCACCATGTTGCCAGTCTTTGGGGATGTTGTTTAAACCAAGTGTTTCCTACAATCATGGTATGTATTTTTTTCCATTCAGTTAATTTACTACATCTATCATTCCTCTCCTTCAGTCCATAATTGCCAACAATGTCTGAAGTTCTTCCTTTACCAACTTTGGCATTAAAATCTCTCATGACTATAGTAACTTCATGTGACTTTGTGTTTCAGGGCTGTCTCTATGTCATTATAAAATAGCTGTACATCTTCTTTAGAACTATCAGCTGTTGCTCCAACACTTGTATAATATTTATATTTATTGGTAATCCTTTCAGCTGGGTTAGCAGGACTTGGTCCGAGATGTTCAAATATCCCACAACTGTCCTTGCTGTTTGTTCGTCAAATATTATTCTTACTCCTTGTTCATGTTTCTCACCTCCTGAATATCTAGTTAATTAATTACACAAAAAAACCCTCTAGATTCAGCCAAAGCTCTCAGAGTACTTGCACACTCACTGAACAACTGAACAGCAACTGCAAACCCCATGATTTTATATACAAAAATGATTTATATGAAAAATGTACAATAAAATTTCTACTGTATACTGCATTGTTTATTAAACATATTGATTTCTCAGTCTTGATAATAACCTGCATAATAAAAAGCAACAGAAGAATGAAGAAAATAGTAAATCAATATCATGATTTTAGTGATTTAACTATTCAATTTTTAATTTATAAAATTAACAGAACTCCTACCTTAATCGGTGAGATATGGAAGTAGTCATAGAAACTGACTCTCTTAGCTTGCATAGACACACCAGCCTCCTCCTTCAACTCTCTTTGCGTAAGTGCAAAATCTTCCTTGAATTTTACTAGCTGTTGGGTGTACCCAGATGATAATCATGTTGTTTGCATATGTGAACAAATAAAAAGAATATAGAATTCATTAAAAATTCATAAAACTTAATTTAAAGGACAATATTATTCACTAAACAGAGAATGGAAAGAGAGAAACACTAGATCATAATGGATAACAAATTATTTTCTTTTTCTTTTTCTTTTGCTATGTAGGCAATGTATAACTTTACAAAGGTACTGGCCATATTCTGACAAAGGTCATAGCTGTCAGTGAAGTAACAGTTAAAAGTGGAGTAACCTGTCCACGCTTAGTATAAGGTCTGAGAGAGTAAGCCAAGTTGATGAATCACAAAACTAAGTGGTCCAAAGAATGATATGTGTGTATGACAATCTGGCAAAGAAAATACAGCAGATTCCTTTGAATTTCTTTACGTAAGAGATTGGACCCCACAACATTTTCCCTACAGAAAATAAGTAAATTATTATGAGGTGAGTCAAAAAACTAACCTTAATTTTTTTTTTTTAAGTTGAAAAAATGTACATATATAACTGGAAACTCCTTATCATTTTTCAATATGGTCCCAACCACGTTCAATGCAGGTATGTCACTGCTTCACTACTGTCTGTATTCCTTAGGAAATGAAATGAATCTGGAGGGTTTTTTTGTGTAATTAATTAACTATATTCAGGAGGTGAGAAACATGAACAAGGAGTAAGAATAATATTTGACGAACAAACAGCAAGGACAGTTGTGGGATATTTGAACATCTCGGACCAAGTCCTGCTAACCCAGCTGAAAGGATTACCAATAAATATAAATATTATACAAGCAGACATTTTCTGACCAACCCTGTATGCAACTATGCACAACCTCTTCAAGCTCTTTGTTTTTGAACTTTTCTCACCTAGTGTCTACCTGAGGGGTTCAAAAACATGATAATCACACTGCAAGCTGTGTGAAGCTTGTTATGCTGTAGCAACACACCAAAATGAAGCAAACTGCAACATTTTGACCTGATTGAAAGTTTCAAGTAGTTCTCAAGCAAATCACAGTTTGCATCATTGTTGATGGTTGTTCCTCTTGACATGCTATGTTCCACAAACTGAGGCTTTACAGTCCCAGAAGAATGTCAGCGTAAATCTTTGGCCATCAGAGTTGTATGGAATGTCTCTGCTTTTAATAAGGAAGAACGTTGCCACTACTTACTGGCATGCTTTGTCTTTGACTAGAATTAATGTACCCAGCATTCATTTCCAGTGACTGTACATCACAGAAAGCCATTTCCTTCAGTTTCAAAATGTCATAAAAGAATTTCACAAACATCCTCATGATGTATTTTCAGATTGGGAGTGAGTTGCTTTGTCAAAAATCAGTACTACGGCATTTCATGAATGATGTGGTGTCATCCAAGCCATGATTAATCTTCAGTTCCAAGAGTCATGTCAAGGAGTGGGCAGCATGATTTCAAAATGGCAGGGAAAGAGTGCTCAATGATCCACATATAGGTTAATCACTTGTGGTTATCACACCAGAGGGCAATTCATAAGGTTGATTTGGTGCACTGTGATGATAACAGAGGATGAACTTGCCATTCATGCATTAACATCATCCTGCATGCGTGCTTTGGATACAGGAAGATGTGTGCCTATTCAGTCCCACAGAACCTGATAGCTGAGCAGAAGACTCTGTCTTGAGTGTAGACTCAGTGTCTTGAGCGTAAGCTAGGAACATTTGAAGGGGTTTCCTAGCATACGCTCAAGACACTGAGAAAGAGACTCATTTCTGTTGGGTACTGTTGCTGGGGATGAATCCATTTGCCTCTACCATGATCCTGAATTTTGAAGAGAGAGCAAGCACACAGTGTTACCTCCACCAAAGAATTCTAGGTCTCTGCCAAGAGCCAAGAAGGTTATGCTCGCCTTTTTCTTCAGTTATTGTTGGATACCTTCTCACTGAGCTCTTGCCATGTGGCGTCACAATAAATGTGGAATGCTACCAGACCATCATAATAAACTTTAGAACAATGATGAGACAATACCAATGTAAGCCTTGACTAGTGGTATCATCCTTCTGCATGACAATGCCAGACCTCATACAGCCAATAAAATGAAGCAGAAGTTAACTGAATATGGGTGAGAAGTTTCACGGCAATCCCCCTTATAGTCCAGATCTATTGTCTTGCAATTTCCATATCTTTGCCCCACTGAAGAAGCATCTGAGGGGTAAGAAATTTGACTTGGATGATGCAGTGCACAAAGTGGTACAGTCTCATTGCAACAGCAGCCTACAGGCTTTTATGAAGTTGATATCCTTTAGTTGGTGAAACAGCAGCAGAGATATGTAGACAATGGCAGGGACTACTGACAGGTAAATCTAATACTTTGTCATAGGTCTTGGCCCATTTTCATTTGACTGCTCCTTACGGTACTTCCTTGTTTGTTTTCTTTGCTCTATTCTTTTGCATGCTGGGTGTTCATATTTCAAGACCTCAGTTTTCTTTGCCATTTCTTCATTTAGTGTCAATAATTCTGAACTATAGAGAAGTGTGTAGCACACACAGCATTTCATGACTCTCAGCTTTAGTTGCTATGCTACATGTTTTGAAGGAAGAACTCATTCTGTCTAAAAGTGCATTTGGTCACTCCTATACGTCTACTATTTTCTGTTTCACATTTCCCATTGTGTTATCTTGTGTACTAAATATATTACATTTTAAAAATTTATTCTAGTGTTTCTCCATTTATATTTCTGTTTAATACATAAAGCAGGACAAATGTTCTAACTGAAATGATTCTATTTCGTTTTCTCTGTGTTTATATTTTTTTCTACTTTGCTATAACAATACTGGTTTTTTTTAAAACAACTGACTAGTCTATGTGAGAGTGCCAATTTCATGTTTCTCTTTTCTAGTTTAAGAATTACAGACAGTGACTGAGGTGACAGGATGATGAATGTAAAATCATTCTGAGAATCAGACCTCTCTTTCTCGAAGTGTATGCACGTCAACGGCAAATAGGGTGAACAATTCACTTAGAAAGCTGTGGTCAATCATCAGGTTCATTTCTTGGATGAGAACTTTGAAATATCTGAGAGAACAGAATGTAGATGTAAGAAGTCATTTGACTTTATAAAAAATCACTTTCATAACACTAGATTTGTGCTAGATTAAAAGTATTATCTGGCACCTCTTTTATGCATGCAGCACTACAATACTTGTGTGTTACCTTGCAAAAATGAAACAGTTTAAAATTAAAATTCTTGTTGCTTTTCTAAAAAATGTATATGTCTAATGCTTTCATCATACAGTTTAAGAACTGTATGCTTTAAACAAGGGAACATATCAAATATGCGGTGGATTAAATGAATAAAATTTAATTGTGCAAAATATTTCAAACATTTTACTAACTGTATCCTCAAGTAAATTGTGCATGGCAAACTTGTGGATAGAAAGAATCATGAAGCAGACCACAAATGAAGGATTTTAAGTCATCAACAAGAGATGTTTCCACCTGCCATGAGTCCAGTAAGAACTGGTGAATGATCAGATCAAGAACAGTGTTTCTGTGTACAAATATAGCATCATTTGAATAGAAAACAAGGGTCAAAATTTATGATAAAAGTTACAAGCACAAAGAGACGAGATCTTGCAATATTATTTGCTGTTACTGTGTTTGATTTTTCAGCATCAACTGTGATAGAATCAGGATGAAAGAAGCAATCCTGTAAAATAATGATCCCACAACATAACATCTGCTGCTTCAAAGCTATCTTCTCTGGGACAAAAAAATGTCTTGACATTATACATATTACTTGCTACTAAGAAATGTGTAACAGATATTTTACAATAAATTAAAGAAAGATGTAAAAATATAGATTGAGAAATTACATATATATATATATATATATGTAATTGTTCCCACAGTACAGACATACACACACTAGCATGAACTAGAGATACATAAATAAATACATACGTTAAAAAAATCATAAGGATATGAATAAAACAGAATATCCTACCGGAACACTGATCTACATTTTTCTTTTCCCCTTTTTCATGTACCTTTCAATACTGAGGAGGCAAATAACCTTCTTGATGAGGTTCAGCAGTTTGCTTCATATAAGGGGATATCTAAGGTTCCTTTTATCTCATTCGTCTACCTCCTGTGTGGATGGTCTCATCCTGTTTTCAATTATTCTTAGCATGAGAGTTTTCTGTAGTATACTTTTCCATACATCTGATTTAAAGTACATGAACCAAATTGTTGTATAGAAAGCATGAACTGTAGTAACTAGTGGAAATATACCTTTTGTTATACAAACAATATCTTATAAATCACATAATAGTGGCTTATGAGTCATATAATAAAGTAGTAGTGATGTAGTTTTACAAAATGACAGAAAGACTAAGGAAAGTAGGCAGAAACAAGAATGGCAGAAAGTAAGATGAGCACATATAAATAAAGAACATACAACAATCCAGTATTTAGGCAAAATCTTTTCAAGGATCACATAAAAAACAAGACAACAGTTAAAAACATCAATAATTTATGAAAAATTAAACTCAGCTTTTCTGGTACTCTCCTTGTGAAAATGTGCCCAGAAAGATGTAGGTAAGCACAAAGTGGAAGCAGACATTTGGCTGGCAAATGTGGTAAGTGGGGAAGATAAAGGGTACAATAAACAATATTGTATTATGCCCCAGATGTCCCTAGTTTGCTCCCATCAGACACCTGTCGCCTGAGCAAAAGCTACCAAGATGATGCAGATAAAAAATTAAGATGTGAGATGGGGGGGGGGGGGGGGGGGGGAAGAGTGTATGGTGGATGAAAGAAGGTTCTTCAGAGAGGACAAGACTGCTTAGGATGCTCAGACAAGGAAGCTGTCAAAGCCTTCTAGTGACTAAAGAGGGAGGATAGAAAGGGCTGGAAAATTAAGCTTAAACCGCCTGTGGCAAAAATGAGAAAATGCACAAATGCAGCAAAGTGAGTGTGGCTAAGACAAGAAAGTTTGGCATGAATAGCAGAAATAGAAAGAAGTAAATACTAGGTAGAAATGCAGTTTAAAGTAAGCTAAATTTTAAACAAAATGTTAAAATAGTGGTCTTCACAATCTTATTCTGAAGTTCAGTGAGACTCCCTGTATGATTTGAAGATTATGTTTTTCAGCCTAGTGTACATGTATGTGATATGAATTTAGAAAAGACCGTCTTGAAAGGAAACATAATAGGAAAAAGAAAGAGAGGTAGACCAAGGCGAAGATGGCTGCAAGACATCGTTGGTAATGTGCAAATGGATGCATCAGCAGTAGGGCATCTTGCTTACAACTGAGAGGACTACAGGAGAGCTGTTAGGGTGGCAAAGTTCTGCAAGGGACAAGCAAATGACTGATTGGCTGACTGATATGGTTGTGGTGCTATTTTCAGTTTTGAATATGTGTGACTGCAAATTTTATCTTTAAGAGGTGATACCCATTTTATAACGTGAATGGCTGTATTGGTTTTATTCATCACGTTTTTCTTTTCAAAGAAACTGACTGTAATTTCCTTTAGTTGCTGCGTAACACTTATGTCCTTTGGTAGACTTTCTCATTCCTGGTGTTCCAAAAAAGCAACTGACTCTACAATAAAGTTAACTTTAGATTAGGAAATAACTTTATGCACAATATTTGATTATTTCTTGCAGAACAAAAAAATGTGATCAAAGAGGATTAATGATGACTGAGCATTCTTGTACTCAGTAAAAGGGCTCAAGTAGCTAGCACTTTTTATTGAGTGGGAGGTCCAAAGAAGTGTTGTTTTGTCCCTGTAATAATTAGATCTGTCCTTGCAATGGATTTAGATCCTTTGCCTCCTCAGAAAGGATGAAAGGAAGTGAAAAATGGGAAATCAAAGACATTCTGTGTACTTGTTGTTCACAACACAGATATTCTAGCAGATGGAAAATGGAAAAGTTCATACTATTCCAACACATGCTTGCACTGCAAATTTAAGATATCTCTGAAGAAACCATAAAGGTGATGGACAACTCTAAGCAGATATGGTCATTGTGCGTTAAAGAAAAAGGGTAATCACAAAGAAACCAGTCCCTTTTTTTTCTGAGCCTGAACTACATGAAGCAAGAATGCACAGCAAACACCAAATGAACAGGAGCAAACAATTATACAGTAGTCCCCCCTGAATCAAAGCCTTAAATGCTTTAAACCATGGATACTGAACTCTGTAAAATATACATTTTTAAAACATTTATACATACCTATGGTACCATGGTTAATGTAACAACTGCTGATGAAACTGCAGATATGGAGGGACTCATGTATGGGTATGCATGCCTGTGCATGCTTGATCATCATCATCATCATTAGGTTCCGTGCCAACTGGCATTGGCTATATTATGCTTCTACAGAGTAAATGATCTCTCATGCAGGCCATCAGCTCAGTTGGTGATCTCCTCTCACACCATCTCATCAGACTGTCCAGTATCATTTCTCTTGGTCTTCTCCTGGCTCTTCTTCCCTCTATTTTTCCCGTTATAATATTTTCAATGCTCCCTCTTCTCATTGCATGTTCTATGAAAGTACATTGTCTCTTATTTTTTTTACAAGATTTTTTCTATCTTCAGCTCTTCTCAAACATTCTCCATTAATTACTTTTGCTGTCCAGGGAATTCACAACATTCTTCTAATAAACCAAATTTTTGCTGCTTCAAATGACTTTTATGCAGACCTGCCTAATGTCCATGATTCACTTCCATATAACAAGATAAGTTCAATATACCATTTTAGGACTTGTTTTCATTGATAAGGATGTGTTGCATGATATGTTTCTCATTCTCTGAAATGCAGTCTTTGCTTGGTCTATTCTGCTTGATATATGCAGGAAACTCTCTACTGTAGAGAGTGGAACAACAACACAACTCCTTCAGATCATCAGAGGAAGTACCCCCCCCCCCCCTCAGACAAGTGTTTCGGCCCTATTAAACTCCTGACACTCTAAGGGGGGTGGGCCCCTCTGGGTCATGACTCCCAGAGGTCTTGTGAGTTGTTGCTTTTTTTTTCCCAGTCCCGGGATTGAACCCGTGATCTTCCAGTTGGCACCGCACTTTTGAATCCTTGCTTGATGTACTTGTATATATAAAGAATCAGTCAATCAATCAAGTGCTGTGCCGCATGGCATAGGTGATCATTTCTCTCCACAATTCCTTGTCTTTAGATTTGATTATGAGATCCACCAGTGACTTTCTTCCTAGCCACACTGACTGCCCATCCAGTAAACTTCTCTCTCTCTCTCTTCTTCCCTCAATTTTTCCAGTTACCACAATGTGTTGCAATTTTCCTTTTCTCAGAAAATGTCCTACAAATCTCCCTTGTCTGCCTCTAATCTTTGCAGTAATTTGCCTTTTAACTCAAGCCTCTCTTAAAAAAGGTAGATAGAGGTGTATGGCGTAGTTTTACAAACTGAAGGAGGGAGTGAGTAAAGTGAGAAAAAACAAATAGAAAGTATGAGAATGTATAAATGAAAAACATACAACATCCGATATTTTGGTGTGAGAGGTGATAGCCGAAATATTGGATGTTTTATGTTTTTCATTTATACATTCTCATACTTTCTAATTCATTTTTTCTCACTTTACTAACTCCCTCCCTCACTTTGTAAAACTGCACCATACACCTCTATCTACATTTTTTATTTAAACCAGTTTTACTGCAGTCGCCATCCCTTTTATCTGTCACAGCCTCTTTTAAGACTTCTTCATTGGTTTTCTTAGCTGTCCATGGTACCTTAACATCCTTCTTATGAACCACATTTCCATGGCCTCCATTTCTCGCTGTACTCTCTTATTCATGGACCATGCTTCACATCCATAAAACAAAATTGGCTTGATGTATCATTTAAATACTTAGAATCTTGTTTCCATTGATACAGATATGTTGCACAAGATGTTTCTCATTTTCTGGAATGCTGACTTGGCTTGAGCATGTCTACTTTTTATTTCATTGTGACATTTCCCATCAGCCGTCATAATTGTTCCTAAGTACTTGAATCTATCAATTTGTTTCAGTTCTGTGCCATAATGCTACATTTTGGTGGTATTCTTTTTTTGAGATGACCATCAATTTAGTCTTCTTTATATTCAGGCTGATCCCTTTACTTTTACTTTTACGAACCATGGCGTCTAGAAGAGCATATATAAGAATATATATATATTTAATATATATATTTATAAGAATATAATATATATATAAGACAACTTACTTGACCTGTATTAGGGTACTATTTTCATGGATTCTGGTTATCAAGCTCACTTCTACAAAAGGTTTTGGTACTAGTGAAGAATATATTGAAAAGCATTAAACAAACAAGAATAAGAGAAGGAATATAAGGCTGGTAAAACTACTGGATGTTAATGTATTACCTATATGCAGGAAACTCTCTTCTGTAGACAGCGGAACAACAACACATCCCTTCAGATCATCAGAGGAAGTATTCCCCTCAGACAAGTGTTTTGGCCCTATTAAACTTCTGACATTCTGGGAGTGGGGGGTGGGGGTTGGGTGTTAGGCCTCTCTGGGTCATGACTCCCAGAGGTCTTATGAGTTGTTTTTATTATTATTATTTTGTCCTGTCCTGGAACTGAACTCATGCTCTTCCAGTTGGCATTGCACTTTGAAGGTGTGAAAAATGAAATTATTTAAGTTCTCAAGGCTTGCTTCACATGCTCCACAGCCAGCATGAGGCCTTTTCTGCTCTTATTTGCCCCTTTATGTCGAGTTGCTTACACAGGTTGTAAGCTGATGTTACTATGAATCTTCTAGCTCCCACTTCTACAGCTATCACTTTTGTCTTGACTCCTGCCCCCTGCCTTAGTTACTTAAACCAGATCATTTTACTTCTCACATATGAATAAATGCTTCTCCTCTATTCTTGTTTCATATGGAATTGTTCTGTGCCTCTTAAACAAGGATTATGTAACTTCCTGTGTGTTTCAAATCCACAATTAAACTGCTAGTCTCTATTTACATATTTCTAACTGTTAAGTAGAAATGTTAACTGAATGTGTATGTAAGAATGTGAGTTTGTGTGCAAACTGGCAATTAGCTTGTGTATAAAATGTATATATGAAAGGAATCAGTTGGAAGGTTATGATGTTGATATTGCAGATTAAGACTATGTTAATACAGATGATTACTACATATATCTGAATGAAAATTCAATGGCAGTAATAAAGTAAGTAGGTTTTTTTCTATCTACTCACCATTGTCCATGACCACTGATCTAGGAGGAGGAACTGGGGACAGAATTGTTGGGAAGATGCACTCCCTAAGCTGATTGTCAATCTACAGGACCAGATGACAGAAGTATATGATAATGCTTCTGAAAGTTATTGCACTATATAGTATTTTGTTGAATTTAAACTATGTTATTTATATATAATTCTCCAGTGTTTCAAGTAATATCTTTGTTACACGGCCCTTTAGACTTAAAATTCTGAAATCATTACATTGTACTGATTTTGTTTTATTTGGCAGAGTTCTATGAATATTGGTATTTTCAAAACCTCTGGTAGATATCTTTAGCTATGGATTCCATGCTTTGCTTCATTTTTGTCTTGGCCATAATAAAATCAGCCTCATTACTTAACTGTTGGATCTTCAAAATATCATTAGATAAATATGTGATCTTATCTAATATTCTTTTACTTATTTTAACATTTTTCCATTGGTATTATCTTTTCCTTTTGTCATCATATTCATACTCTTTTACGCTTTTGATATTTTGGACATTCTTATTATCATGTAACAAAAATATTACAAAAACAATATTAATCAGAAACAGAATAAATAAGGCAACTAGCTACCAACAGTCTGGATTTCAAAAAAATAATGGAATGAAGGAACCCATATTCTGATGATACTCGTAACTGAGAAATACGAGGGTGACTGATAAGTTCTCGGCATAAAGTACAACGGATTATTTGTGGACAACTTTTTTTGGTTATTTCTCAACATAGTCCCCTTGCAAGTTTAGCACTTAGTCCAGCGATCCTGGAGCATACGGATCCCTTCTTTGTAAAAGTCAGCATCTTGTGCCAGCAGAAAGTGGTCTACAGCATGAATGACATCATCATCTGATGCAAATTTGCAACCAGAGCTCCTTTTTCAGTTTGGTAAACAGGTAATAGTTCGAAAGGGCCAAATCTGGTGAATAAGGAGGATGTTCAAGAAGCTGGAAGCCACATTCATGAATGTCAGCCATTGCCACCGCTGTCTTGTGAACTGGAGCATTGTCTTGATGAAAGATGACTCCTCTCGTCAATTTCCCTCTATGCTTTTCCTTCAATTTGACCTGCAATTGCTTCACAAGATTAGCGTATTAGGCCCTGGGGACAATTCTGCCCTTTTGAAGATAGTCTACCAATAGTACACCTTCTGAATCCCAAAAGATGGAAGCCATCACTTTGCCTGCAGATAGAACCACGCTTGATTTCTTTGAAGGAGGGGATCCATAATGTTTTCACTGCTTTGACTGTTCTTTGGTTCTGGTTGAAAATGATGAACCAAAGTTCATTCAATTGCTGAAGAAATTTTTCAGGATCTGCAGAAAAATGGACAAGATTGTCTTTTGACATGTTGAGACGCTGTCATTTGTGATCAGTTCCAAGAAGTTTTGGAACCCATCGAGCAGAGACTTTTGTCATTTGAAGATCAATGTAAATAATGGCATGAATACGTTCCTGGGAGATGCCAAACTCAGTACCAATGTACTGCTCAGTTAGTTGTCGATCCTCCATTATCATGTCATGGATTCTGCCGGTGGTTTCATTGGTGGTTACTGTTCTTGGTCTTCCTGGACAGGGATCATCTTCCAGACTCTCCTTTCCATGTCTGAAATGAGCTGCCCATTTCTTCACTGTGCTGTAAGAAGGAGCACTCTCCTCTAGAGTCTCCACCATATCTTCAAGGATCTCCTTCGATGATAAGCCCTTGATGCAGAGGTAGCAAATGACTACTCGATGAGAAATTTTATCCATTTTCTCAACTTCTGCCACCCCTTACCACTTCAGTAGCCTGTAAAAAAAAAAACTAGTTGCAGTTAATTTTTTGAAACTTGGTGTTTAATCTTACATTAACCTTATCTACAAATGCACCTAATATCATCAAATGTGTGTTTCAAGTATTTGTACCTTATGCCGAGGACTTATCAATCACCCCTTGTATATGGATATGAAAAAAGCCATTTATTCTTGCTCAATATAAGAACTTTTAACATGTAAGACACATACATCTAACTCACTGTCTGAAATAAATCAACTCAGATGGTAAAGACATCACAGTGAGTTTTGCTGTCTCCTGTTTTTGTATTTTCAGCTTCTTTTGTCATGCTGTTCATATATTCTCTTTTGTCTCTTCTAGCTGAACTTTTTACTTTATTGTCTAGTTCTTTGTATGTTGGTTTGCCAAAACTTTTCCAAGATCTGTCATTACACTCAGCATGGCTAATTTGGCTGCTCTTCTTTCATGTATGTATTCCATGTGTTATCTGATATCCATGCTTTTCTACTTGTTGATTGCAGTCCAGCACTTGCTTTTGCTGCCATGATTATGGTTGTGCTGTATGAATTCCATAATTCATCTATATCTGTCTCATTTACCTCGCAGAGTGCTGTGAAATGATTAGTAAGTTCCAGATTTAAATTGCTGTTGGTATTTTCTTCTTGTAGACCATGACTGTTTATCTTTCTGAGTACTGCTTTCTTGTATTGGCTTTTCAGTTTAAGTCTTATCCTCCCTATACACAGGTTGTGATCACTGTTGACATCTTCACCCCTGTATGCTCTTACATCTATCAGAGATGTTCTGAATTGTTTTCTAATACAAAAATGATCTATCTGATACATTACTACTGATTTAATTATGAACTGAGAAATGAGATATCAGGATACAAGAAAGCCAAAATGTTGACAGAATAAACAGTAACAGAGAAAGATAACCTGAGATCAGTATACCTGTAACCTGTTAATTTTTCCATGAAACTGCATATAATGTGGTGACTTTCTTATCTTCATCCAGATTCCATCTTCAAAACTGCGAAGGAGTGTAGACTGATGAGGTCTGATCATCTTCATTCTGTTAAAATCAATCTGTTTGGTGACAGAAGAGTGAAGAAAAAAAAAAACAACTTTTTTTTTGGTCAAGAAATGATTTATTACCACAGTCCACAAGATAAAGATAAAAATATCATTTAAATTGTTTAATCAAGCCTCTCTCCATCTATTTTTGTCAGAATACTTATATTTCATAACTCTTTTATAATAACTCACAAATATACTTGTTTTTATATATTTTTGTGCATAAGCATAACAAATTTATTGACTCATTATTAAATCATGCTAATTTACATTTAATGGCTACATGGACATTACTGACATATAAAGGTATGAGGTTCTTAAAAAAAAAAACATTTTCAGACAAACAACTGTTGCTTGGAAGCAAAACTGACCCCATATACATCATTCAGTCAGTCATTTGCATGTCCCTTGAGGAATTTTGCCTCCCTAACAGCTCTCCTGTAGGCCTCTCAGTTGTAAGCAAGATGCCCTGTTGCTGATGCATCCATTAGCAGATTATCAACGATATCTTGCAGCCATCTTCACCTTGGTAATAGCCTCTTTCTTTTTCCCATATGTATCCTTCCAAGATGGTCTTCTCTAAATTCTCATGACATTTAATGTGTCCAAAATATTTAAGTTATCTCATTACTAGCCAGCCTTCTTGTAGTATGGATATATTTATTATTTTTTATGTCCATGATATTTGAAGAACTCTTCTGTATTCAAAGGCATTTATGTATTTCTCAGCTGTTTTGTTAAGTGTCCTGGTCTCCATTATCTCTGTAAAATTCATAATTTGTACAGTGATGTTATTTGTTTTTTTTCATAAGTAACTTTTTTTTTTATAGTTGTCTGTATGACAGAACTGTGTAATATATGTTCATATTCAAGCTTACTGTAAGACTATTTTCATTCCTCACACACTGATTAAAGAAAATTTGTAATAGTGTAAATCCTTTCTAAGTTACAAATGACCAACATGTTTCAGATTTGTATTTTATCCCAATAAAACACTGTGGAATTGCATATAAAAAGACTGGATATATTAAGTCATAATATTATCTTAAAATTGAACTAATTTTAAATGGCAGTCATTATACCCAATTACAGCAAAAAGAACAGGTTTCTGGCAACTTCATAAACTCATTTCAACAACAGTCATAGCCAAACTCAATAAATAACTTTCTGAAACTCCAGAACTACAGCCAACAATAGAAACATCAGTTGCAACTTACCTCAATGTTGTTCTCAATTATAACAGTGGGTGATTCCTGTGTACCAGAAGCAATCTCCATGAGATATTTTTGATATGCTAACTCTAAGGGAGCTATGTTTTGAATTTTCATAGACCTAACATTTTTTTTTCTCTTCTCCTCCCAGATCACACCAGAACTGTCCAAGAAAATATTAAAACATATACAAAAATGAGCTTTGGTAATTCAGCTGACATATAATGAAATTAACAATTCAAACTGCTATATATATTCATTTTAAATTAATTGAGTTAGGTTAAAATTAAATTATACCAAAATACTGTAATAGCAAACATGGGTCTATCACAGAAAATTCTGTTCTCAACAACAAAAGTGCTGGTAATGTCAAGATGTATGACTTTAGTCATAAGATTATGGTATCAACATGCTCGCCTTAACAACCCAAGCAACCTGGCTAGAAAGAGTTCAGAATGAAGCAAAGATGGATATTACTCAGATGTCCCAGACACATCAGTGGATGCCATGTGAAATCTATTGAACATACCAAGCATGAAAACTCGACATAAATTCACCCAAGTAAAAGAGTAAATATGAATCAAGAGAATGGAAGACTGCCTACTGAAAAAGGAGATTCAGACACAACAAGGTACTCATATGGATATAGGTCAGTCATGGATGGTGGAGGTTGAAAAGACCAAAGAGAAGATATGCAACCCTGAGACCCATTGGTGCCAATGGATTGATGCCCAGAAATATCCACACTTTACCAAACTTCACATATGCCTCAGATAAGAATGCCAAAATTGGGTGGCAGGATGAGCAGAATCAGAAATCACAGAGAAAATCATTAAACATTCCAACCCAGCTGACCCTATAATATATACAGGTGGATCAGTCATAAATGGACAAAAAAGCAGATGGCCTATTGCAATGGACACCCCATCATCAATGAGGTCAGAGCCTTTGCCACAATTACATCCAGCATGAGAATAGAGATTGAACCCGCCACTCGAGTCATAAATTGCCTACTAAACCAGTATGCATCATGAGCTATAATCTTAACAGATTCACAGAACATGTTCATAAAAATTGAAAACCAGCTGATGTATCATGAGTTGCTGGGCAATTTAAAAGAACTGCAGATCTTCTCTCTAACATGGATTTATTGTCCAGGATATATCAGCATCAAAGGGAATGAAATGCCAGATCAAATGATAAACAAAGCAACAACTCTGGGCAACCTACAAATGGACAAAACAGACCTCATAATAGTCACCCTATAAAAATTACAGGGAGAAGAGCAAAAAATGTTTGAATGCAGCGCTTATTACCTAAGACTATGGGAAAGCAGTATAACAAAGGGCATTGGCAGGCAATCTGAACTTTGTGAGAAAGATTGAGCTGTGCATAATCAACATGCCACTGGCACCATCACTCAACATATGCTATGAATAACACCAAGGTTAAAGGCTGAGCACATATGGGAGCATCCTGAGTGCAAGGAGGCCCATATCTAGACCAGCAGCAGAGCATGGCCATTCTTCAAGTTCTAGTATCAAAATGTGGCTTATCAATGAAGATGTTATGTAATCTAGTTGTAGAAGTTAGTAAACTCCTTCATTCTGAGTGCTAACACTTTTTTTGAGGGGCTTAAAATACATCTTTCTTTTTCTTTTTGCTCTTCATTTTCAATTCTTTTACTTTGGATAGGGTCCATTTTTAAAAATGTGTTCCAGATCTTTGTCCTTTATTCAGTCAAGACCATCTCAACATTATCAGTTTTAAGATAATGAATATTATAATTAGGAGCCAGTTGACAGCCCATGGCCACACAAGTCAACCCTCCTGCCTATTGTGCAGGTTGAGAAAGTGTGGCCATGAGGCTGCAGGTAAAAAAGGGCTCTGGCTCACTTGCTGGAATGAACTTCTTTGAGCTTGCTATTATTCAGCCGTCATTCATTCATTCATTCATTTGCATGTCCCTTGTGGAACTTTGCCTCCTGTAAGCCTCTCGGTTGTGAGCAAGATGGCCTGCTGCTGATGCATCCATTTGCAGATCATCAACGATGTCTTGCAACCATCTTCGCCTTGGTCTTCCTCTCTTTTTCCCATTATGTACCCTGGGCACTTAAGGTTCAGAGAGAGAGAGAGAGACAGTGAAAGATAGAGAGGGAGAGAAACAGACAGAGACAGAGAGAGACAGATAGAGAGAGACAGAGAGACAGAGACAGAGAGAGAGAGAGTCCATCTTGACTACACTTACATACTGCTACTACATGAAGAAGTAGTGACCTTTAATGTAGCAAACTTAACAGAAATTCTCATTATCATAGACGAAAAGATTCATAATCAAAATTATATCTGTTACAGTGCACAACTTTTCTGTCTTATCTAACTGCAATGGAGGAACAGGAGCATATTTTACACTGAGTCTATGTCACTTTCATATTATGCACTTAATGTGCAAATTCTAAATGCAAGCATTTAATCATCATAAATAATGAATCATTGTTTTCATGTCAGAATAGCCATATGAACTTCACATCTTTTGACTTCTAAAATAATAAGTATATACTTATAGAAATGCTGCAGTACTTTTCTTAAGGTATATTAACCTGTCTAATGATTTGACTATGAAAATAATTTCATTGCATGTATTTAGATACGAGGGGTGATTGATAAGTTCTCAGCGTAAGGTACAAATACTTGAAACACACAGTTGATATTAAGTGCATTTGTAGATCAGGTTAATGTAAGATTAAACACCAAGTTTCAAGATATTAACTGCAACCAATTTTTTTTACAGGCTACTGAAGTGGTAAGGGGTGGCAGAAATTGAGAAAATGGATAAAATTTCTCATCGAGCAGTCACTCACTACCTCTGTATCAAGGGCTTATTATCGAAGGAGATCCATGAGGATATGGTAGAGACTCTAGAGGAAAGTGCCCCTTCTTACAGCAAAGTGAAGAAATTGGCAGCTCAATTCAAACATGAAAGGGAGAGTCTGGAAGTTGATCCCTGTCCAGGAAGACCAAGAACAGTAACCACTGACAAAACCACCAGAAGAATCCATGACATGATAATGGAGGATCGATGAGTAACTGAGCAGTACATTGGTACTGAGTTTGACATCTCCCAGGAACGTGTTCATGCCATTATTCACAATGATCTTCAAATGACAAAGGTCTCTGCTCGATGGGTCCTGAAATTTCTTGGAACTGATCACAAATGACAGCATCTCAACATGTCAAGAGACAATCTTGATCATTTTTCTACAGATCCTGAAAAGTTTCTTCAGCAATTTGTGACTATGGATGAGAGTTGGGTTCATCATTTTCAACCAGAAACCAAAGAACAGTCAAAGCAGTGGAAACATGGATCCCTACCTCCAAAGAAAGGAAGGGCGATTTTGTCTGCAGGCAAAGGCTTCAATCTTTTGGGATTTAGAAGGTGTGCTATTGGTAGACTATCTTAAAAAAGGCCAGAACGGTCACTGGGGCCTATTACGCTAATCTTGTGAAGCAACTGCAGGTCAAATTGAAGGAAAAGCATAGAGGGAAATTGATGAGAGGAGTTATCTTTCAGCAAGACGATGCTCCAGTTCACAAGCTGGCGGTGGCAATGGCTGACATTCATGAATGCGGCTTCCAGCTTCTTGAATAGACTAATACCTGTTTATCCCTTCAGATTAATACCTGTTTACCAAACTCAAAAGGAGCTCAGTGGTTGTAAATTTGCTTCAGATGATGATGTCATTCATGCTGTAGACCACTTTCTACTGGCACAAGATGCTGACTTTTACAAAGAAGGATCCATATGCTCCAGGATCGCTGGACTAAGTGCATAAACTTGCAAAGGGACTATGATGAGAAATAACTCCAAAAAGTTGTCCACAAATAATCCGTTGTACCTGATGCAGAGAACTTATCAATCACCTGTCATACCTTAAATGTGTGGATTAGAGGTTGAATATAAGAGGTATCATTTTAAATTTACATTCACTTTTCCAACTATAAATATCACAACACTTACACATATAATTTGGCATGAACAAAACGTTCACATTTTCCCCTGCAGCAGGGAAAGAGTTCTGGTAAAATGGTCTCTTTATTTTTCTTAAGTGCTCAAGTCCAAAATCTGACAATATTCATTTAGTAGCATACACAAGGCTAGTTCTAGACCATCATCCATGGGGCCTGCTTTACCCCCCCCCCCCCCATCATAGCCCCCACCTCTACTTCTGCCAAAGTTCTGGACCACTAATGCAAAGCATGAGGGGTGAATGCACCAATTATTTTGAACCGGGAATCTCCCAGCCCCATCTCTTACCCATGTGCACAAATATTAGAGATACAGTTAAAGGTTAATGTAACCCCAACCTTCAGACAAATTGACGTTTTAGCACTTTAGCACACCAATTAGTTTGTAAGCCCACAGAACTGTGGCGAAGAATCTTCTTGCGTGAGTTGTGAGTCCTGAGTAATTATGCCACTACTGACAGCTCAGCCCAGTTTTTGAAATTCATCAGCATGGAGTGAGTTCATCAGCATGGAGTGAGTTCATCAGCATGGAGTGAGTTCATCAGCATGGAGTGAGTTCATCAGCATGGAGTGAGTTCATCAGCATGGAGTGAGTTCATCAGCATGGAGCGAGTTTGACAGAATTTTGCAATCTGACTCATAAAAAAAATTGACAGATTAAATTTGACTAAGATTTTCCCACACTGGCAAGTGTTGACATTTTCTTACAGCGGTTCTCAAAATATGGAGACATTATGCCACTTACACATACTGTATAGTGAAAAATTCTTTTTTTGGGGGAGGGGTGAATTCAGCCCTTTTTGAAATGCTTTTTATCCTCTTAACAATTTATAACAGCTTTCAGCATAGCAGAATTTTCTGAATTTGTAGTGAAAGGGCCTCTGGTCGTCAACAGCAGCATGTTTTGTGCCATGCCATTGAAATGATACTAGCATTTTACCATGTTTTCCCATCTCACCAACTTATCTTGAGATAAACATACAGTGGCAGCACTTCAAGCTTTATATCCTAGTCTGGTTCCAGGGGCTGTGCTGCTGGCATGATAATTACAGATTTTTCATACTAGCCATCCTTCATCAATTTAAGCCTATAGATCTGTAATTTTCTTGGTACACAAAACTGTTCTATGTTCCCAAGTCAGCAAGTGTAAGTGTGCGGCTTTTGGCGTATGTGTCCCTGGGCCTTCAGTATCTGATATCTTTATTTACAGACTGCAGCTGTACTTCTAATATACAGGTCTTTGCTCTTCTAGGCCAGCCCTATATAGTTGGTTTGAATTCTTCAAGTCCAATCAGTTTCTGGGACAGCACCAATTACACCTTCAGCACTGTACCTTTTAACAAATTTACTAAACTCTTCCCCAAATTAAAATTAAGAACAGGATCTGTTGAAAGTATCCACTCATCAGGAACACACTCAGCTTAGAATCTAAAGCTATGGTGTTTGCTTCTCTTCCTGGAAGTAGCATCGTATCCCAGCTCCTTGGCTTCTTGGACAAGACAGCCAGTTGGCTCGCTGGGAACCTCTGGGTGGTTGTGATGGCACTTACTGGGTTAATATACATAGCTCTTTGAAATCATGCAGACTCAGCAACTAAGAAACCAGAGCACAAGCAGACCCATAGTGACTAAGTCTACAATCAAAGCTGTCTTCTTCATGCTGCTTCACTGCTAATTCTGTCTTCGGGGCTCAACATGCTGCTTGAGATGGAATAAAGTGATTCTACCGATGGTTCATGATGAGCTGGTGTAAGCTCTCACTGAGGTGATGAGAGTGGTGGAGTAACCTTGGCATTCACATTAGGGTTGTGACCAAGTTGCATGTCAGGCGTAAGTTATAAAGGTAGATCGCTGTAGCCCTTGACATCATCGATGTGGAGTTCCATATCACTGGGCACCAGGTAGAGATCATATCCAAGCCCATAAAGCTTAGAGCTGGCATAGCTGAGATAATTTTTATAATGTTGGATGGCCTTTAGAAGGTCTACTGTGGAACTGATCTCCTCTTCAACTTTGTTTAAGAATTGTTTTTGTGCAGAAAATGGGTGGTCTGTGCCAGTAATAGTTGTGTGCATCTCCACTGGAAAACCAAGGATGACATTATCAATTTGTTTAGCTGCTCAACTCCTGCATGCGCTTCATCTATGATGAATGTGGTTCAGGCTGTATTAGCCCCTGGATCATCCATCTTGCAAGATAAAGTCTACATGGATTACCTCATTTGTTGATTATTCTTGTGAAAGACCGCAAAAAGCTGTCCCAGCTTATGCTGCATGTAGTAGGTGCAATCCATTACAACCTGAGGAAAACCACCTATCAACTATAGACTTTCCCTAATCCATAGTTGGGGAGGGCCTTTTGCCTCCAGTTAGGCTCTTCAATCATATGTATTATCAAAAGTGTTCCAGTTTTGATCCCCAAAAAGAGCTGTTTTGAGTTCTTTAAGAATTCTATGGGTCTGGAAATAAACATGAAAGCAACAGAAAGAGTGGAAGTTGGGTTGGGAGTGAACTAAGGGGTGTAGCTCACTCCAAAGCCAGAGTGGTCTAGAACAAGCCTTGTGTATACTACTCATATACTGTATACTGTTGTGGTAGTTTTTCTCCATTTCTTGTTCAAAGTACGAAGTGCAACTTAAAAATTTTTTCATTTGCAGCTGTATATATGAATGTTTTGTTAGTGACAATAGAGGAGGAAATTTTAAATTTCTGCATAAAGGACGAAACAAATATGAAAACCACAGCTGTATATCCTTTATACATCATTCTGCAAACCATACCTTGTAATGCCCATGTACATGACTTCCACCGGTTTTTCATTGTTGATCAAGGAGAACCCCATATTACTGATCCTAATGTTGATCTCTTGATCAGATTGCTCTAGCTCTCCTGCCTGTCAAGAGATGTGAAGTTTGTTACATGATAACAACTATTTAGTGATATTATTACTGAATTAAACCCTGAAAAAAATATTACAACTACAGACAGGAACAGATAAAAGGCAACTGCAATGTCAAGTGAGCAAAGTAAACAGATTCACCTCCAGAGCAAGCGCTGCTAAGGTATGATCCTCAGTAAACATGGCCACTCTCTGCAATCCATCCAGAAAAGTAACAAAGAAGATTGTTGTTTGGCGACCAATAATGAACATGTCTATTTTGTCCTTTAAAAAGCAAGCAAAACACACATTTATTTATATGCAGAGGGCATTACATTACAAACAAGCAGAACGTACATTTATTGACATTATTTACATTTATAACTAAGAGTGGAGGAGATATACATCAAACATATACAAGGTATAACAATCATTAGAATGAAATGAAGCATAGGAGTAACAGAGAGTGCAAATATCAAGAAAAGACCTCTTAGAAATACCACTGTAAATCTTTGAGCATATCTCTGAACCTTAAGTGCCAAAGGCATATGGGGCTTCTGCAAGAGTTTTCTACAACTGCCTGTCCTTTGCTTTCTTTCCACTCTTGCCAAGTGAGCCCTCTGTTGCTCAACATATTCTCTGTTGTTCTTCTCCATGTTTCCTTTGATCTGTCCTTACTTCTGTTCCCCTGTGGTGTACATCTTAGAAACGTTTTTGGTAGTGAGTTGTCAGTCATCTGGAGCACATGTCTCAACCATCACCAGTGTCTTTCCTCAATAATTGCTGTCAGTGGCTTCATCTGCATTTCTGCCAACAAGATGTTGTTTCTTACGGTATTTGGCCAAAATGATATAGGCCTAAGGAAATAACCACATGTTCTTAAAGTTCTCACAAATCAGTGAAGAGTACCTTGCTGAATTTATGACTCTTTAGTACTGTCAAGTAGTGTCTTGTGTATACATGGAAATGAAAAAGGGCATCTATGCTTGCTTTATGGAACCACATTAAAGCCTTTGATGGAGCAAGACATGATGTGAATGCCCAAAAGAGATTAATTTAGCTGGTAAAGAGAGATAAGCAACTTGTAATGGGAACAGGTAGCAGTTATAAGATTTAAGACTATTCAAAGCCCATTGAAAAAGAGTCTCCTTGCTTGTTTAACTTTCATATGGAGAAGACACTCAAAGACATTACAGCAATGCTTGAGTCAGTCATGAATGGTACAACAGTCAGTAACCTTAGATATGCAAATGACACAATGCTACTAGCAAAAAATATAGATGACTTATAGAATCTTGTGACATAAATAAACAAGAAAAGCCAAGAATATGGACAGAAGTAAATATTAGAAAGACAAGGGTCATGGCAATCAGAAAGGAGAATAAAAACCTACCATAAAAATAAATATCAATGAAAACACAATAGAACAAGTGACAGAATACATATATTTGGGACACATATTAACAGATTATATTCAATATAAGATTAATAATAGACAAATGCAGAGAGTTTAATGTGAATCTATATTTAGCTTTTATAGACTACTCAAAGGCATTTGATGGTGTACAACACCAGAAACTTTGGGAAATAATGGAAAAAATGGGATTTCCAACACATTTGATACAATTAACATCACTGCTGTATCTAGACCAACAAGCAGCTGTAAGAATAAATGGTGAAACAACAACTTGGTTTGACATAAAACAAGGGGTCCAACAGGGGTGAATATTGTTGCCTTACTTATTTTACTTGTATACTGAAAATATAATGAGGAATGTTAGAGAAGATGTTATGAAATACCAGAGATTAGATATACTGATGACACAGTATTACTGTCCACAACACAAAAAGGAATGGAAAAACTAATTATGTCAGTCCATAAGAATAGTGAAGAGCAAAACCTCTATCTTAATGCAAAGAAAACTAAATTGATGACAACTGACAAAACAAACAAGGCAGCTGATATATGTATCAATGAGGAAGAACTGGAAGAAGTGGAGAGTTTTGAATATCTTGGATAACTGCTAACTAATAATGGAGATACGATGAGGGAAATTTAAAAGATCTGTGGAAAGGAACAGACACAACAACAAAAATAAGATTTTTAAGGGCATACATCTTTCTCATTGCAACATATGCCTGTGAGACCTGGACACTTAACAAAACAGCTCAGAAACACATAAATGCCTTTGAATGTAAATGCTACAGAAGAGTTCTTCCAATATCATGGACACAAAAAATAACAAATATATCCATACTACAAGAACAATATTGAAGAAGGCTGGCTAGTGAAGAGGATTAAAGAGAGAAAACTTAAATATTTTGGACACATTAAACGTCATGATAATCTAGAGAAAACCGTCTTGGAAGGGTACATAATGGGAAAAAGAAAGAGAGGAAGACCAAGGCGAAGATGGCTGCAAGACATCATTGATGATCTGCAAATGGATGCATCAGCAGTTGTTCACAACTGAGAAGCCTACAGAAGATCTGTTAGGGAGGCAAAGTTCTACAAGGGACATGCAAATGAATGAATGTATTAATTAATAGATTATAGGAAATATGAAACAGAAATTAACAGATGAATAGGAATGACTAAATGGGGCATTCTACAAGCTGAAAATAGTTCTTATGCTGAAACCTACAGCACAATAAATGAAGGTGGGAATTACCAGATGCTATGTTTACTCAACACTACCCTAATGTGTGGAAGAATTACATCAGAAAATGGGTAAAAAAAAAAAACAGTTGTTCATTTCTTCTAAGACTAGTACAAAAGATGACTGCATATTTCTCATGCTTCAAACATAAAGTCATTGTAGCAATCTTTGAATGAAGTCAAGATGAACTCTAGTTTCTATGTAAACTGTGCTTATGCATGCAGAAATAGACTGCTGGTTCCAACACAGTGAGTGTGACCAGTGCTGATTGTGCCTTGGTTTGCCTTTCTCTATGCTTTGTGCTAGTTTTGTTGTGTTGTGGATTGGGAGTCTGGTTTGGCGCTCTAGCTACTGAGTTAAAAGTTAAATGCTCAGGGTGTCACTGTGAGCTATGACTTTCATTAGCACACTGGATTTCCCTGCCAGTGGTCAGTGTCATAAATGTCCTTGATAAACAAGGCTGATATATTCTGCTGTACTCTTTGGAAGGTTGGTGCCATGTAGCTGCTGAGACAGCTAGCTGTGAGTGCCTCCCTACTGAGAACATTTACAAAGATGTATGCATTCATTGTGCACAGATCACTTTTCATCATTATGTATGGATATAATATGGGACAGTTCTTGTGCATTACAAGAGATGTTGCAGACACAGGCAGTGGAGCAATTATGGGATATTCTCATGTGCTGTGAAGCTGAAACCATACTGAACTGAAGTGAACATACATGCAAGTAATAAGACAAATTTGGGAAAGAAACTAATCTGTTCACAAAAGTTAGGTATAGAAAAATAATGTAGTTTTGAGATAATAATGTAGTTTAGAGATAATGTAGTAGAGTTTTGCAATTCACTGGCTTTGACCATTTGCATCTAATTTTATATACCATGAATTTTTTTGACAGTGCTGTAATATTATATGATTTCACTTATTTTACTATAGAATACTAGACTAAAATAACTTAGCATTTCATATACTGAAGCAATACCTACATCAAAAGTTACTAGTTACAATTAGTACCAATGAGGTAAACACCAATTGATTTATTCACTCATTCATTTGCATGTCCCTTGCAGAACTTTGCCTCCCTAACAGCACTCTTGTAGGTCTCTCGATTGTGAGCAAGATGTCTTGCTGTTGATGCATCCATTTGCAGATCATCAACAACGTCTTGCAGCCATCTTCATTTTCTTAAAATGTCAAATTATTTTCATACACACACAAATCTGATTAGAATGCACAACAGTTACAAAGAAGCAGTAGATATTTATTAATCCATAATTAAAAATAACATTTCTTGACACAGATTAAGGACAATGGTGAAGGTGGCAATGATGATTATGGTGGTATAATGATGTTGAGATTAAAGGTGGTTGCAAATGATAATGATAATTCTCTTGTCATTTTTTTCTGTCTCTCATGTCTAAAAGTGCTTTGTTTATGATTTTTTTTTCAAGGTCTAACTATACAATACTGTGCTCTGTTACTTTACTGTGCAAAAGTCTTGTTGTTTCCTGTTTGTAAAAGCTTGTCTCCGAAATAAATGCATTTACTGCTACCGGCCATTTTTCTCAGTGTAGTGGAAGACACCAAAATATAGCTATAATTAGCTTAAGTCACTTTGAAATTTGCTGTTCCAGTAGCTTCCTGCATAAACTTATAACTAGGTCAGCCATTCATTCATTCATTCATTCATTTGCTTGTCCCTTGCGGAACTTTGCCTCCCAAACAGCACTCCTGTAGGCCTCTCGGTTGTGAGCAAGATGGCCTGCCGCTGCTGCATTTATTTGCAGATCCTCAACGGTGTCTTGCAGCCATCTTCGTTTTGGTCTTCCTCTCTTTCTTTTTCCCATTATGTATCCTTCCAATACGGTCTTCTCTAAATTATCATGACATTTAATGTGTCCAAAATATTTAAGTTTTCTCTCTTTAATCCTCTTTCCTACCCAGCCTTCTTCAATATTAAGCTCTTGTAATATAGATATATTTGTTATTTTTTGTGTCCACAATATTTGGAGAACTCTTCTGTAGCATTTATATTCAAAGGCATTTATGTGTTTCTGAGCTGTTTTGTTAAGTGTCCAGGTCTCACAGGCATAGGTCAGCCACTGTTTACAAAAGAGCGATAGAGCGAGAAACTTCAGGGATAACACTACATAGTGCATAACTGGCAAATTAACTTGGGGCTAATACTGTAAGAGTGACAACTGAGTGCAAGTTAACCCAAGGAGAATGCGAAAGGGGTTAATTCCAGAATTCCAGTACATATTCCATCAATTCTCATATTTTTACTATCTATATGTAGCTTTCAAACATGAATCACACCTTTATGTCTCATTCTGTCAAAAAGTTTTTATGTAATCAAAGAAGCACATGTATAAGTTATAAACCATTGTTTACTTTCAGAGATCATTCTACTGTTTATCTTAATATAAATGAAGACCACTATAATTTAATCTATCAAACAAACTGATGAATCAGCAAAAACAAATAAACTAGCACAAACTGGATGAAATAAACTTTGCTAAATGAGTAGTATGATCACTTATAAGACCATCATCACTAAAGGCACTAAAAAATGCACAAGTGGATTAGTCAAAGTGACAGGTTGAGGAAAACATAAAACTGTGTCTGAAAAATTTGAATGAATGCATCAGTTATGTCCTTTCTTGAGGACTTCTCTCATTATCAAGGAGAAAATATTATGGTATGGTGATGATACCCACAAGTTTTTTTTTATGAATCTCACTATCAATCCCAAAAGAAACCCAGCCTACATAATTTCCTTATACACAGTCATCTAAAAGATCCCACTTACTTTGGAACATGAAGATGCAATTGTGCCACCTGCTTTGTATTTTTGGAAATGCTGCCAGCTTCCTTTCCAAACACTACTTACATGCCAAGTCCTTTAAATAGTCTATTGTTTGCATACAGTGCATGATTACAAAGATTGCACAGGCTCATTATAAATAGATACATAACAGAAAGGTAATCTCATATTTGTCCAAAATATTTCTTGAAATGTACCAAATATCTTATAACATATTGTTTCTTTAACTCTTTTGATGAGTATAGAAAATCAAGGGAAGCTGAGTAGAGTAGAATAAGACATGGAAAAATTTCTCAAAACTTTACAAACCCTGTCCAGAGTACTCTTGATGTTTTTTATGTTGCCACAAGACCAGACAATTACCCTCTTGGCTGTTGGGTCACTCCATGTATACAATTCACAAGTCTGGGGTTCCATATTAATGATTGATGTTGATCCACTGGAAACATTTATAAATAAAAATGAGCAGAAATTAGGTCAGCCTTTAAAAATGTTTCTATCTCATGTTTTCCCCATGTTCTTTACCTGTAAAATATGTAAGATGTTACATTTTTGCTATGAGTTTTTACATTTCTCTCTGAACCTTAAGTGCACAGGGCACATGGGGACTTCCGCAAGGGTTTTCCATAAATTTCTGCTCTTGCCCAGATGAGCCCTCTATTGCTCAATATCCTTTCTGTTGTTCTTCTCCATGTCTCTTTTGATCTACCCTTACTTCTATTCCCCTGTGGTGTCCATCTTAGTGCTATTTTTGGTAGTGAGTTGTCAGTCATTCGGAGCACATGTCCCAACCATTGCCAGCGTCTTTCCTCAATAATTGCTGTCAGTGGGTTCATCTGCATTTCTGCCAACAAGATGTTATTTCTTATGGTGTTTGGCCAAAATACTTTTCTAATTCTTTGTAAACATTTAGTCTGGAAAGAATTCAACTTGTTTTCTATGGTTTTGGTGATTTTCCAGCATTCAGTTCTATAGAGTAGTATACTTAGAACATTATTCTTAAATATCTTGGTTTTCGTATTTATGCTTAGTTTTTTAGATTTCCATATAGTCTGCAGCATTGCAAAAGCCTGGTTTGCTCTAGTAAGTCTGCTGTTGATGTCCTCTGTGCTGTCTCCATTTTCTACTACTCTACTGCCAAGGTATACAAATTCATTAACCTCCTCCACTAACTTGCTATCTACTCTGTGTACATTTCTGTTTTTACATACTACTCACAAAATAAAGTACCAGCACAGTAACTCAAATATTTAACATGATGAAAATTTATAAAAAGGATTTGTCCACTTATATTTGTCCAGTATATCTTAGAAGGTATTCAAAGAAATCAGTGAGATGTATGGATTAAACAGTAATGAAACAGCAATCAATAACCTAAGATAAGCAGATGACACCATGCTAATGGCAGAGAACCAAAGAATATCTCCAGAATCTAGTGGCACAAATAAATGATGAAAGTACGGACTAGAAACAAACATCAGAAAGACAGATGTCATGGTAATCAGCAGAGTAGAAAAAAGCCAGCAGTAAATGTAAAAATAAACAGAGAATTACTTGAACAGATGAAAAGCTTAGGGTATTTGGGATACATGATAACAGGGGATAGAAAATGGCAAATGGAAAATAACAGAAGAATAGGAATGGCAAAAAACACCTTCAACAGAATGAGTAGGATCCTCACATCAGAACATAAATCACAGAAACTGAGATTACATATCATAAAATGCTACATATACTACTTATATCTTATATATCCTTCCCGTGCCGTTAACATCATACATGGCTCGCAAGGTAGTTCGCCAATTTTTCCTGTTTTCAGCGAGCTTTTCAACATCATCAAGGGACAAAATCTCTGGAAGACTTGGTCAAAAAAAGAAGAGCAGCTAGGAAGAATGCAGAGGAAAAACCCTACTCCAGAAAATAGAATAGAGTACAATAAACTAACAGCTAAGGTAAGACCCGAAACTAAAAAAGCAAAGAAGGAGAAGTGGTTAAGAACATGCAGCAATCTCAACCTCAGAACTGAAGGAAAGAAGGCTTGGAAACTCTTAGATAACATGTCAGGAAAAAAATAAATAAACTAACCCTAAACCATTGCGAATCTCTGGTCGAGTCCTCTCAAGTGACTTAGACAAAGCCAGTACTTTTAACAAATTCTTCGCTGCCACCAACAAATCCTCCAACAGGAAAATACTTGACAAGGCACTAGGAAAAGTTCTGAGAAGTAAAGAGAAATCTAGCTTGGCAAGCATTTCACTTTTTGAGAAAAACTTTACCATCCATGAACTCCAGAGTGTTATGGGTAAGCTACAGCTAAGAAATGCAGCAGGACCAAACAAAATATCAAATGAAATAATCCTTTATCTGGGCCCTATAGGAAAGTCCACATTGCTTAACTTCATTAACAAGACCTGGCAAAGTGGAGTACTATCAAAATCTTGGAAGTCAGCCATAATTAGACCTATCCTGAAAAAAGGAAAGCCAGAAGATGACCTAAAAAGCTTTAGACCAATCTCACTGACTTCCAACATTGGTAAGCTAGCAGAACAAATGGTTAACAATAGGCTGTACTGGTGGTTCCCCCACTGTCTTTGGGGTCCCTCAATAACTTTCAGGCAGGCTTCCACAAAGGATCATGAACCGAAGACCAGCTATTTCTCCTCACTCAAAGTGTAAAAGACAGTTTTTTACATAAGAGAAACTCTGTAGCTGTCTTTGTAGACTTCCAGCAGGCATATGACAGAGTCTGGCGAAAAAGCCTATGGTTAAAGATGCGGAACATAGGCATACATGGAAAAATATATCAATGAGTTAAAAACTATCTGAGTAACAGGACCATACAAACTCAGGTCAGTAACAGACTATCAAACAAATGCACTCTGGATGAAGGTCTGCCACAAGGTTCTGCTCTTAGCTACACCTTGTTCCTAATCTTTATAAATGACCTCCCCGACCTGTTTAACACCCACAAAGCTATGTTTGCTGATGACCTTGTCATATTGGACTGGTGGAACAGACCTGCAGCTGGCTGCTGAGAGACTTAATAGAGCCATCCTCACCATATCAGCCTATTGCAGTTTCTGGAAGCTGAAGATCAATGTTAGTAAAACTACATATACAGTCTTCACTCTTAGCAATAAAACTAGCAAAGACTGGACTGAAAATAACTCTTCATGGTGCTCAAATCATGAAAGAACAAAATTCAACATACCTTGCTGTGAAACTAGACAGAAAATTGAACTTTAAAGAGTTCATGGATGGACTAGCAGAAAAAGAGTCTAAAAGACTAAACTTACTCAAGTGACTTGCAAGTACATCTTGAGCAGCTGACAAAGCAATACTTAGACAACTGTACACAGGATATGTCAGATCTGTAATAGATTACAACCTCCCACTACAAGTCACAGCATCAAAGAGCTCTCATACATAAGCAGACAGAATCCAGAACCATGCCATTCATTTCATCTGTGGGGCAATGAGATCTACACCCACAGCTGCATGTGAAACTGATGCAAACATAGAGCCATTAGATATAAGACGTGAAAAGTCAACCATTGAGGAAATAGAAAGATATAAACACATGCCCTCAGACCATCCTAACAGAATAGTGGTTGATAAATGGAAGCATAATAATAGATTGAAACTTAAAACTCCAGCGCACATAGCAGAACAGTTAAACACAAGACACAAACTCCCTGAAGACAGAGAAGAACTTACAAAAGTACCAGACATCCCATCAAACACAAACTAAACACTTCCTCAAACTAACACCAGACTCAAGAACAAATTAGTGAACAAATCATCAGATCCCAACACCCTAAAGCTGTGTGCACTGGAGACCATAGAATCCTACTCCAAGGACTGGAACCATGCATACTCGGATGGGTCAGCATTCAAGGAAACAGACAATGCAGGATATGGGGTACTCATAATATTTCCAGACAAAACAACAAGGCACATTTCTGTTGCTTGTAGATCTCGCTGCTCCAATTATGATGCAGAGATGCAGGCAATATTAGCACCCCTGGCAGCCACCACCACCAAATACAAAAACAGTGCCACTCAACCAAAAAAAAAACCTTGTTATTTTCTCAGACTCCCAGTCTGCTCTCCAGGCCCTTGAAAATTAGATAACATCAGCTGATCACATTACAACTAACATACTCAGTGCAATAAACCTACTCGCCTCCTATGACATCAAGACCATCCTATAGTGGATACCAGGGCACATAGATGTCAGATCCCCTGGGAACAACTGTGTTAAGAGCACACTTATCTTAACACAGTGTTTGTGAGACAGGGAACATAGATCTGTTTGCTTAAAAACTCTGACCTACCTCTGTAGCCCAGAAACTTGTAGCAATCAACACTAATTGTAATTGTTATTTTTGCAAAATGTAATGTCAGGTTGGTGGACGGATGGGGAAATGGAGATCTCTGGCGGGGATGAGGGAAGTCTGGTGTGAAACCAATGAATCCAGGACGTGACAAGCCTATGGGTCTTTACAACAATGGCTATCAGAATGATGTGAACAAAACAGAGCCAGTAGACTATAGGTGGCGGGGAATGGATATCGTTGAAGCACTCATCAGATTCCTCATCTCAGAGTCAGAGTGTCTTTGTGGAACTGTCTCAAACCATCTGACATGGAGAAGGGGTTTAAGTACAGCCACCAGAGGCTGGAAAACAAGTTTTGGCCAGGCCAGCCACACTGTCTTCATGGCAGTCCGAGCAAGACCACAGTCTGCCCTAGCAAGGAAAGGTGCTGAAGTCGGAGTTACCCAGCCAAAAGGCGCATTGCAAAAATCAGGGTAACACGCATTATCGCTAATGAAATGTCTATATCTACAGTTTTCAAACATGGTGCTCGCCCTGTGAAGACTAACCAGGCAGGTGCAGTGCCGGGCCCCCTGCCTCGAAAGGGTCCACCCAATGCTACTGGAGGTCCTCTCAGTTCGTCTTGTGGAGTCAGGAGACATGAGAGTAGAGCTACTGGCCAAAAAATACAACAGAAGAAAACAGCCAAAAAGCAAGAACTTAAAATAATGCAGTGGAATGCTGAGGGTGTCAGCAGTGTTAGAGATGGCTATAGCAAAAAGGTTGAACTAGAGAACATACTTTTTGCAGAGCAGGTAAGTATATGCTGCATACAGGAGACACACCTAACCAAAGATGCCGCCTTTAAAATCAGAGGCTACCAGTGTTTTAGATCAGACCGACAGGACAGAAGAAAAGGAGGAGTACTCACACTTGTTAAGAATAACATCAGCGCATGTCAGGTGGGAGTGTACATGGAAGGAGCTGAGTACCAGATGATCCATCTAAAAAGTAGTAATACAGATTTCCACCTCCTTAACTATTACTGTCCTAATGACCGCCCACTTGCTTTAGGAACAATCCCACACAAAGAGAGACTGATGGTCTGTGGTGATTTTAACAGTCATTCCCAGAGCTGGGGCTATGACCACATAGACAAGAGAGGAGAGGAAGTTGAGAGCTGGCAGGATGATAATGGACTTCTCCTGATCAACCAGCCAATGGATGCCCCAACATTTTACTCAAGGGCTTGGCATACAAAATCAACACCAGATCTGGCATTCCACTCTCCAGATCTGAAGTGGAACATTACACGTGAAGTTGGAAAACAACTTGGAGGTAGCGACCATCGACCAGTCTTCCTGACAATAGAAAATGAACTCCTTAACACCAGTAACCCTCTCCCCAGATGGAACTATAAAAAAGCAAACTGGACAATGTACAGACATCGTACAGGTATCCTGGTGGGACAGCTGTCCATAGAAGGTAAGGATATTAACAGCATAGTGAAGGAGTTCAATGCTTGTATCCTTCAGGCCGCTCGTGAAACCATTCCCAGAGGAGCTCGCAGGGACTATAAACCATACTGGTCTAGTGAGCTGGGAAAACTCCATGATGACGTGGAAGCAGCTCGAAAGCAAGCAGAAAATAGACCATGCCAAGAACACCACAATAATTACCAACATTCTAAAGCCAAATTTCAGAGAGCAAAGCTGCAAGCCAGACGGGAAAGTTGGAGAGAGAAAACAGAGTCCCTAAACTTTGAAAAGGATGGAAGGAAACTGTGGAAACTAATCAAACAGTTAAATGATGAGAGTACTGGAAGAAGTACAAAGATTACACTAATAGAGGATGGGAAAACTCTTACAGGTAAGCAGGTAGCAGATCACTTTGCTCGCATGTTTGCACAGGACTGCAACATTGATATCCATCCAGAGAAGGAGCGTACAGTGCGCATCGAGCCACAGAAAGAGGAGGAACAAGTCAGAAAAGTGGAGATCATGGATGCACCAATCACACGCAGTGAGTTAGACCTAGCAGTTAGTAAGCTGAAACCAAGGAAATCACCAGGACCAGATGGAGTGTCCAATGAAATGATCAAGAACCTGGGAGTGGCAGCAATGGGAAAGCTGTTGGATATTTTCAATATGTGCTGGAGCACAGGTAAGTTACCTCAAATCTGGAAGGAAGCAAGCATGGTACCACTGCTAAAACCAGGGAAAAACAGTGATACTGCCTCCAGCTACAGGCCAATCAGTCTCACTAGCTGCCTATGCAAAACGATGGAACGCATCATTGACCTGAGGCTAAAATGGTACCTAGAAAGTGAAAACCTTCTCGTTCCACAACAAGCAGGATTTAGGCAGTACTACAGTACGGAAGATCAAGTGACCTATCTCTCTCAAGAGATTGAGGATGCATTCCAAGAGAAAAACCTTGTACTAGCAGCGTGGATAGACCTGAAGAAAGCCTTTGATAAAGTATGGAAAAAAGGTCTGTTGTGGAAACTAAGAAACTGCAATGTGAATGGAAGACTGTACAACTGGATAAAGTCCTATTTACACAATAGAAGAGCTAGAGTAGTAATGGATGGACACAAAAGCCAGAAAGTACTTCTGCGACACGGTGTACCACAAGGAGGAGTCCTTTCGCCTACACTATTCCTTGTATTCATTAATGACCTGGTCAAGGAACTTCCCTATGGAATCAAAGCAGCACTGTATGCAGATGATCTGGTCATGTGGTGTACAGATGAATATGCGACAGTTGCTACACAGAGACTCCAAAGAGCAGCAGACATCTTGACATCATGGACAAACAAATGGTGTGTAAGTATCAACACAGAGAAATCAAGTACCACTCTGTTCACCCTCTCATCTAAACAGAAAGCAGGTAAGATCTTTGTAAATGAAATACCCTTAAGGATGGACAACCAACTCACTTACTTAGGAGTGACTCTTGACTCAAAACTGACTTGGAAGCAACACATCAACAGTGCAGAAGCAAAAGCCAGAAGAAAACTAGCCATATTAAGAAAATTAAGTGGGACTACATGGGGAGCTAGTGAAAGAATCCTCAAGAACGTATATCAGCAAAGTATTCTACCACATTTAGAATATGGCTCAACATCTTGGTGCACAGCATCAAACACTACGCTGCATAATCTAGACAAGGTTCAAAATCAGTCACTACGGATTATCACAGGTGCCATGAGGTCCACACCAATAGTAGAAATGCAGAAAATAGTTGGTGTTCAACCGCTAAAGGAACGTAGAGACACAAAGGTCATGACCATGGGAGAAAAATTCCTTAGCTCTGTAAGCCATCCCCTGAAGGAGAGATTCAATAACTTGGCATTAGGACGGCTTAAAAGAAGCAGCTTCATTCATCAGGCCAAGCGTATGCGTAAGCTGATACCTGACCTTCCAACTGTAGTCACCCCATTATCATCTGTACCAGAGCATACACCATGGAAAGAAGCAGATTATACACAAATAACTATTCAGACTGAAGTGAAAGGTGTGCAGAATGGTGAGATGCAGAGCAGTCTTGTAAGATCAGTAGCCACACTTAGTGTTCTAGATGACAAATATCCATGTGACACCTGGATACGTGTGTATACAGATGGATCTGCACATAATGCCATAAAAAATGGTGGGGCAGGAGCATATATTGAATATCCAAACAACACCATTGACAAGATTTCCATACCCACTGGTAAATACTGCAACAACTTTGATGCAGAAGTTAGGGCAATTATTGCTGCAGTTGAAAAACTATCAGACTCCAGAATTGATACATGTCCTGTAGTAATTCTCACAGATGCAAGATCAGTACTGGAGGCTCTTCAGTGCAACAAACTACCAGACCTTAAGGATGCCTTGTCAAAAATTGGCTTACAACATGGAGTCACTTTGCAGTGGATTCCCTCCCACTGTGGGATACCAGGCAATGAGAAAGCTGACCATCTGGCCAAAGAGGGCACTGAAATGGAGCAACCAGACATACCAGTCACCTATAATCAGAAGAAAAGCATGATAAAAACCTACAGGAAGCCACAAACACCACCACATGATGACTATCACATGCTAAACAGAAAGGAACAAGTCACCATCTTCCGTCTCCGAACAGGACACAGCCGACTCCGAAGTCATATGTATACAAAGTTTAAGGTTGGTACTACTAATCTATGTACATGTGCCCAGGTGCCCCAAACCGTGGAACATATCCTCCAGAACTGCATCAACTACGAGACACTGAGAAATAATTACTGGCCCAGTGAAACCACTAAAGAAGATAAGCTCTATGGTTCCATACATGAGTTACAAAAAACAGTGAAATTTATCCAAGAGACAGGACTGCAGATATAGACAGACAGTGCGAACGAAGAAGAAGAAGAAGACATAGATGTCAGAGGAAATGAACATGCCGACAGACTGGCAAAGAGTGGAGCCACCATGTCACAGCCCCACATCTCCACCAACATGAGAACAGCTAAACACATTATACACAACAACTGCAAGCAGTAGTGGATGGACAGCTGGGCCAGTAATCAAACTGGAAGATCCCTATATGCAAACCTGCCAAAGCCTAACCCTGGAGATCACATCAACAGCTTATGTCGTAGAGACCAATACACAATTTTCAGGTTGCGAACAGGACACATCACCCTATCACTGTCAATAAGCACTTACACAGAATGATTACTGACCACACATCATACTGCATGCACTACAACAGACAAGAAGAAGAAACTGTTAAACACCATCTGCTGGACTGCAGTGCATTGAAGGACCTTCGGAAGAACCTGATACCACCAAACTCCTCAATCACAGACATTCTGTAAGGAGATGTAGAACAGCTGAAGAGGACCTGTACATTTAATTATTTGACACAAGGGAAAAAGAGTGAAAATTTGTAAACCTGGGGATCGGAAAAGTAAAAAATCAAAAAGCAATGAGTTAGCATAGTTGTGAACCTTTCACTAAATTTGTTTTCACCATACATACAGACAGTACATGGAAAAACAAATAGAATATTTTGTATTTTTCTGTTTTTTAACAAGTTCACAAAGACACCAAACACTGTGAGTAAATCCTGTTCAAAGTACAGATGGGATATGGATGTTCACCATTAATACTGAAGCTGATTACTTCATATAATCATACAATATGACAATCAGAGAGGTAGGGTCTTGCAAGGTTCTATTCTTGGCTATAACCTGTTTAGAATTTGCTTCATTGCCCTCTTACATAGCAACTTCAAAGGAGCCAGTAGTACACTGTTAAATTTAACACAATTTAAGAGCTGTAATAAAAACAACTGAAGTATTATAGAGCTTCTGTATACTGATAATACAGATATCATGGCTCATAGTGAGGCAACCTTGCAGCTGTTGATTAACAGCAGTAGTTAGCACATGGGATTTATTCTGACAATATATATCAAGATGAATGATTCTGGAATAAAGCAAATCAACATCAATCAATATAACTATGAATAAAAAAATAAGTGAAAAAGTTCATCTACCTCAAATCTTGATTTTACACCCACCTTCTTGATATACAAAAGCAAATCAGCACATGATAAGGAAAGGTAGCTACCATATCTGACAAACTAAGGGAAAAAAACGCAAGGAACAACAAGGATTAACACTGGTGACTAAAGTTCTGATTCATTAGATCCGCATAACTAGAATTAAATGGACCTGAAGTATGTAAAACATATTTAAGGCATAAGAAAAATTCTGTCTTTGCTATATTCCAAAATAATGAACACCAAGTTGCATGACAAAGTGACCTAAATTGTGATTCTGCAATGAGCTAAGTTCTTTCATCTCAAAACAAAGCCAAGAACAAAGGAGTAAGATGGCTAGGAGATGTAATGAGAATGGATGACAACCGTATCCCTCAGCAAATTTTACAGATGTACTTGGTTGGGGGGGGGGGGAAGGGGGAAACAGAGGTCATTAGGTGGGCCAGATGAGATACAAGAATATTTGTAAGGTGTAAGAGGCAGTTCTATCAAAACTAGGACAGGGTAAAAGACTGCCACAAGAAGAGTGACTCAGCATAAGGTGCTGCATCATTTAAGAATTAAATGAAGACCAAACCTGAAGGAAGAATATGCAAACACAAGGAGACCAGACCTTGCAACTCAGACATGGTTAATTGCTACTATGGTTGATTTTTCCAGTTAAAAAGCTTTTCAGCATAAGATATCTGATGACTTTCATAAAAAGCTGCTAACATGGACCTGCTTCAAAACCACTATTCTAAGATGTGAATAACCATGACTTGTTCCAGTTCCCATTATAAGTATATGCTAACATTCAATTGGTGGTTTTATTGTTTTCCTTATTATATTGCGAAGTCTCACCTGATACATGAAATCTGAATTTTTGCAATAAATTTCTTTTTAACAGATATTTATCAAACTCCAAGCAATCCAAGAGTACAGTTTTCTAATTTTTCTGTCTAGTAGCATTATAAACATTAAGGATGGTGCTAATATTTATGGCAGTGATTATAATGACAATGATCAGAGATACAATCAAAATTCAGTCACTTACATCTGTCTGATGGAAAAAGTTAACAAGAATGTGTCATTTACAAGCAGAACAGAGGCCATTCCTGGTTTGTACAGTCTGAAAGTAGTGATCATTGCTGATTCATTCACTTGACATTCTGCACTGATGCCACCAAACTGTGGAGATGTAGCAAACATCATAAGTGACATTAAATATTTTGATTACATTAGATTTTAATACTTACATTATCCATAGACAGTAATTGGTAATTGCATTTTAAACCACTGTATGCTAACAAAAATATCTTCTAAAATTCTGAAGCAGCATACAACAAACTCAGAGCAATGATAATGAAATAAATGTTCAGATGAAAAGAGAATGCTTGAAACTTAGATAATACTTAATAGAGCCATCCTCACCATATCAGCCTATTGCAGTTTCTGAAAGCTGAAAATCAATGTTAGTAAAACTACATATACAGTCTTCACTCTTAGCAATAAAACTAGCAAAGACTGGACTGAAAATAACTCTTCATGGTGCTCAAATCATGAAAGAACAAAATTCAACATACCTTGCTGTGAAACTAGACAGAAAATTGAACTTTAAAGAGTTCATGGATGGACTAGCAGAAAAAGAATCTAAAAGACTAAACTTACTCAAGCGACTTGCAAATACATCTTGGGCAGCTGACAAAGCAATACTTAGACAATTGTACACAGGATATGATTTATAATGTTGTAGTGCATGATAATGCTTGAAACTTAGATAATACTTAAACATGAGAAAAGTTACATGGAGCGCTTTACATATTCATGGCAGGATCAAATCTATAAGAATTTAATAATAATTTAAACAGTGGGAAACTTCAACATCTATCTGCATAGCAACCACAGATGTATTCAGTACTCCATGCCATATCTGAAAAATGAATAAGTTGTTAGATTTACAGAATATTTTTTAGTAATCATTGTTAGGTTCTGTAAATTTACAAATTCTAGTAACAAACTTTGTTGATTTGTCATGGATATATCACCCTACAAGTGATTTTGGACTCTGGAGGTCACACCAAATGATTCAGCTCTTTACACATTATAGAAAATCTTCAGCACTCTGATGATCCTAGCAACAAGTTTAGCACTCTACAGATTACCGCAATAACTATTCTACAGACTATTGTAGCAAAGTAAGAACTATGCAGACTGTTTCATCAGTAGATATAACTCAAATTTATAGTTCATGAGTATGAGAATTTAAATTACCAACGTTAGAAGTGACTACACATTAACAAGTCACTCAACTCACTCTATCATTGATCCTCAAGAGAGTTGTGTGAGCTTTGTTTAGGAAAAATGGAGCTGTTTCCATAATGCTACTTTCTAATTTAACCACTATTTTCACATACTTTGTCACAGACTCGTGGTAAAAACTTTTGCACTGTGGGAAGAGATTTTAAGCATTTCATATGGGTTATTCAAGAAAATAAATAAAAAATCTCCATTTACAATAAAAGGTAAAGGTAAAGGTAATCCTGTCATGCCTTAGAGGCACATAGGGATATAGTGTTAGTACCCATATTTTCCTTAACCTGTTAGCACACTAGAGGGTGATATGGTCAGCATTACATGTAGCTGCCTTTCCTTCACCAACTCCAGAAGAAATCGGGTACCCATTTCTACATCATAAACACCATTTACAATAACAGAGATCATAATCTGCATAATCTCTATGGAGGAAATTAATAAAGGTAAAAAAAATGCTTATTCTCCACATTTCTTTTGACAAACTGCATGCATTCACAACTTTTTTGACTTCATTAAGCCTCCAGCATAAAAGCAAGCACTGTTGTTTTATGATTATAGGTTCATACAAACCCCACTTTTCAAAGTGCTTTGCTTTTCTTCTTCAAATTCATGTTCAACTTTCTTGAATGAGGTAAGAGCTATGAAGTCATGTTCAACTTTCTTGAATGAGGTAAGAGCTATGAAGTCATGTTCAACTTTCTTGAATGAGGTAAGAGCTATGAAGTCATGTTCAACTTTCTTGAATGAGGTAAGAGCTATGAAGTCATGTTCAACTTTCTTGAATGAGGTAAGAGCTATGAAGTCATGTTCAACTTTCTTGAATGAGGTAAGAGCTATGAAGCAGCAGAAAAGCACTGTAAAGTGTGTGGATGGTGAGCAAAAAGTTACAAGTTCAATCACTGACAGTTTGGTTAGATAAAATTTGCACTGTTTTAAACAGATTCAGTTCCTCTACTTTCACCTTTTGAAGAGTTACATCTAATGTACAAATTAAAACAAAGTCTATCTAGCAGTGGAAGTCATATTTAAATTTTTCTCTATAGTCTTTTGCACTGCAGTTTATGATGGTGGTTCCTGTCAACATTGCAATCATATGATACAGCAGGTCTCAAAGATATTCACATCCTAACTGCCATGATCATTAACAGAATAAATTCATGTTATAAATTATGATCTGTGATGGCATTTCACAAGTTTTAATACTTGCTGTGCTTTGGCATTAGTACAATGTCTGCTCTTGAAATTACATTAGGCCATCTCTATTTTCCAGTCTGCTGCCACTGGATATTTTCTAAGCTGAGCTTATGAGTGATGGCTAACATATTTTTTTAGACATTCCTCATAAATTTTTGTGTTGTTCAGTTAAGATGATTACTTTATAGGTATTCATATTCAGAATGAAACTTGCCTACAAATGGTTAAATTACATAAATTAATGCCCATGCAAAAATATTTTTACACATGCCAAATCATTCCTTAGAGGGAACATAGATTGTTATACATTTTAACTGCTCAACATATTACACCACCTTCTTCTAAAAAATTGCTTTATTTCTCTTTTCATTTAAGCTGTTTCATTATTTTCACTTACCTTATTTCTGACCCATAAGATGGGTATGTCTTCCAAAGGCCATGAATATTTTAAATTTAATTTTACCATTAATTGTTCATTACTGTGATTTGACAGTTTTTTTATGCTTCACATTAATGTGTGCATGCTGACATACCAGCACACATGTGTGCCACCAAAATTCAAATGCTTTGAAATCATCTCTAGAATAATCTAATACTGGTATACTAAACAATTCTTTTCTCTCCTCACTTCTCCAGGCTCCAGTTGCATTAATGTGGTCTTGTTGGCCTCCCTAACAGTCAAACATATAGGGGTAGCATTTATCAACAGATAGAAAGGTGTAAATGTTACAATCTTTGTCAGACCGGACGAAGCAAGCATAATCTTCACACCAATCTACGGAATAGAAAAATAACTATTATTCTTAAATGTTCTTTTTATTGTTGAAGGATAACAGTTTGAATCAGTGTGTTTTCATCATTCACTTGCATGTATTACTTTGACAATGCCTTCAGTTTCTCACTATGTAATCCAAAATTTTCTTTGACAAATGCTTCTATTATGTCACTGAATGAGGGCTGAGAGGAGTCTTATACATGCTTGTGAATTAAGACTGTTTTGTTACATTGTCCAGATTTCTTCCTTAATTTATTGATGGGCTGCAATATTTTTTAACCATATGTTTTACAATTTTCATGCATAATTTATTTAAAATATATTCATTCATTTTCTCCTTTTCTATTTTATCAGATATTTGGCACCTTTTTCTGCATACAGAACTTTATTCTTTTGATCATTTTAATACTTTTTTAAAAACTCTATTGAAAAACAAAATTTGTATCATCTCCTCCTGTACATCAGGATTTCAAAACGGTTCTTCACTTCTATACCGTATTTTTCTGGTATTTTTGTAAGATCAAAGCGGAGTGGTCTTGATCTCATAATTGTCTTTTTTATCTTTATCTTCATGTCTGCTATTAGTAACTCATGGTCCGTGTCACAATCAGCACCTGACCTGGTAAAGTTTTTGCTGATATTATACTTGATCTCCACCTTCTTTGCACTGAAATGTAATCTATTTGATTCTTGGTTTTCCCATCAGGTGATGTCCATGTGTAAAGTCTTCTTGGATGTTGTTTAAAAAGTGTGTTAGCAAAGTGGTACTAAGTATGCATAATAATGTTTCATTCTACAATTTCACAGTTTAAAATAAAATGATACTCTAATGTGAAGCAAGAGAAATTCAGGTCACCTCTACAACATTTTTCGTAGCTTTGTTTCTGCATGTAATATTTCCACCGCTTCCTACTGTGTCCAAAGAGAACTTATGAGACCAGGTTGCCTGTCCAACTTTCAGGCTCACCTAGAAAGAGTTTGTAGATAGATTAGAACATGTATATATATAATTTTATTCCTCTTGTTGCATTGTAAGTGTGCCATGATCTGGGTGATTATTAATAACGCAGAAGTGTAGTAAAACAACATTAGGTTTAATGTTTATCTCTGTGTTCCTATTCAAAGTATTCATTACCATCAATGAAAATGCCGTTTCTAAAAGTCTGCAGGATTATTTTTTTAAACAGAAGACTATTTGATTGAAATCATATGACAATAATTATTAATGTTCCTGTTGATTTTACCTGTTAACACTTCAGACTAGCTTTCTGATGTATATCTTTTTTTTTTTTTTCCTTGATCTATAAATATTAACTAAAATATGAATTAAGTAAAATAAAAACATTCTGACAAGATTTGCTTTCCGATAATTTTTCAGCCAACTCAAACAGACATACAAGGAACTAAAAAAAGAAGATGGTTTAACAATCACTGAGAAAAGACATTACCAGTGCAAGGAAGGATATAGGCTCAACAAAATATTTCACTTATAATTGTAAACTGGCATCACTGTCAATAATGAAGGAGCACAGGAGCAGTTTGTTAAAGACAATGAAAGGATTATCTGCCATCCTGGATATACAAAAGTGTGACTGGAGCACTTATGAATATGTTGGGAGTGCAAAGATGATGATCCTTTCTAACACTCTGACAACAGAAACAAAATTCTGTAGCTAAATTAACTTCACAAACAATGTACTTCTGTCTTTAGTAACTGTAAACATCGTATTTACATGGAAGCTGAAGTATCATAAATGTCAATTTATCCATATAATAATTGTTAAAAATACTAATAAAATTCAGTGATCATGAGTGGAAGTAGAACTTCTGAATCCAGTGGCATTTTAGTGACAGAATATCACAGCATGCATCGTTATATAGAGACATACAAGGTGCGTCCGGTAAGTAATGAGACTGATTCCATAAAATTTGAATTTTTCAAGACATACTTACATATACTTAAAAATCCTCAAAATAACATCCTTGAGCATCAATACACCATTGCCAGCATTTATGCCAAGCGTCATAGCTCACCTTGAAGTCTTGAACAGGGGTCTCCTTCAAAGCACTTGTCACGGCAGCTTGCACATCATTAACAGTCCCAAAATAGTGACCTTTCAAGCTTGATTTAGGCCAGTGAAACAAAAAGAAGTCAGCCAGGGGCAAGTCCAGGCTGTAGGGATGTTGGCACAGCATTGCCACAATTTGTTTCACCCGAAACTCTCCCACTAGCAGTGACACATGGCTCAGTGCACTGTCGTGGTGAAGAACCCAAGTGTTGGTGATCTCTGGGCGGACGCCTGAAACTCTGCTCCTTAACCATTTACACACTTCCACGTAAAATGCTGCATTGACCATTTGTCCAGGTGGTACGAACTCCCTATGGACAACACCTTTGGAGTAAAAAAGACAATTAGCATCAACTTCATTTTCAATTTGCACATTGTTCATCCTTGATGCTCTCTCTTCTTTCGTTGAATGTCTTGTGCCACCGAAACATTTGCGTTTTCGATAAAGCATCACTCCTATAAGCCTTCTGTATTATAGCAAGCATCTTGGTTTTGGATTTTTCAAGTTTAACATAAAACTTTATTGTGTATCACTGCTCGACACTCCTCTGCATTTTGACCATTGTTGCGTGACGCTTAAACAGCTGTCCACTTTGCAACCAATCTGCACTCTGTATAAGCTCAGAGCCAAATTTCAAGATATTGACCCTTTACCTAACATCCCTCACTAACCTTCAGGCCCAAAGAATCTGCCTCCCTGGCCCTGCTGATTGGCTGAATAAAATAAGTCTCATTACTTACCAGACAAACCTTGTATATTCTGCTTAATTAAAGCCCACTAAAAACCATGCATGAAATGTTGGTTTTGTTTCAAGGGTGCAACACTCATTAGTCAGTAATGATTAAAGAGATTATTCTTGTGGGGGTGGATGTATGTGAGTGAGTAGAGAGAGAGAGAGAGAGATTCCACAATCCGCATAAAAGGCACTAAAATAAATATGTAATGTTGCAATCCCTCACTATTTTCACCCAAAACTTGGCATCATGTCCCCAGATCATGATACAGAATGGTCTAATTTTTATTATAATAAATAACCAATTTTATTATTAAAATAGTATTATAATAATATAATATTAAACAAAATATTTCTCATTTTTTATAAACTATTTAGAACATGTTGTTTGTGCTGTTAAATAAAGTATTTATCATCTATGAGGTTAGGTGGGGCTGGGTTGTTCTCTAGATGTGACTATAATTTCTGACTATTAAGTCTTTTATTTAACACAGCAATATCTTGCAGCAATAAAGCTTGACAAACCAATATTCTATTAGATTAGAAATAAAAACTGCTACCACATATTATTTGATATCCCCCCCCCCCCCATTTCTAACATCTTTCTTGATGATTTCCACACTTCTGACAAAATTTCATGCCTTACCAGGATACCACAATGTAGAGTTTGAACCCTTCTTAAACACATCATATTTATATGTACATAAAATATTTTGATATTTATTTATCTCAGATGTGACTACTTAACATCATTTAAATGAAGGATAGAGATTATGCTAGTATTCAAATTAAAAAAAACAACAACAACAAAAAACTCAGCACCAAAACAAGAATGGGAGTTGCATAAACCAAGACCTTTGTGATAATGAGAAACAAATCTTAAAACAAAAAGCACTGAAAAACCAAAACTTCAGCTTGACACTGTTTACTTTTTTGAGGGGCTGCCAAAACTCTACTCCAGACTTCTGTGTACTGTGGCATCCGCAGCATTTGCTCTGAATAGATACACTATACATGAATAAAGTGCTGCTTTGTAAAACAGCTGTGTTTGTGTTGATTTTGTGTATATGAATACATACTGTGTGGTTTTATACATTTTATATTTGTCTCCATGATAATGCTTTGGACTGTATTTTAGAGCACTAGATTTTTATTTCCTATCTGTATCTCAGCTTTAATTTTCTCTCATACTTTGTTGCAGCTATTTAAAAGTATCCCCACATAAATATAACTCTTTTTTTATGATTTTTGTATATTGTCTATTTCTAAATGTTGCCTATTGTTTCTTTCTATGGCCATGAACAAAAGAAATATTATCTTGATTGAATGATAGGGCTCCTTTCTGTGGTGTCTCCTTTATATATAGAAAAATATCCTAGATATCTTGTACTGTTCTGCTGATTTGATCAATATCATCAGTATTTTCAAGTATATTTGACCATTCACTTAATATGCTTTTCATTTACCATTTTTATTATCTTTTCCAGGATTTCTACCATCATTTCAGACCTGTTGTTATAATAAAATGAGTATATTTTTCTTCTTTCCTAATGCATTACCATAATATGTGCATCTTCCACACATAATCTGGTACGGTTTATTAGTTCTGCTGGTGTGTCAAATTCCTGCATAAGTTTCCAATGGCTGCTTCTGTGAATGCCACCATATTATTTCTTAAAGTAAATGAAAATATTACATAGTTCTTACCAATATTTCCATATTTCTTCACTTTTTTTATGGAAACAGGAATATCTAGTCTACTACTGATCTGTTCTTTCTGTAACCTCCTAGTAACTATTCAACAAATGACTTAAGCATCTTAAGAAAATATGAATATCATTTATATAAGAGATATTGGATTTTTCCAAAAAAATGAAAAGGCCAATAAGCTAATGCTGAATGCAAAACTTACGAGTTAAGAAGATAAAAGCACAGATAATACTGAAGCTGGTACTTGTATAATAAAAGGAATAAAGTGCAATATTTAAGTTTCAGACTACTGGTTTTCATTTTCTTCTCATCTTGTCTTGTCTTGTGGTATCTCCCTGTAACTATGAGTTGGTGCTCTTTGCAGCCAGTGCTGTGAAGGTATTGAGGCACAGCTTCATATAAGCATGGGAGCAGGTTATAGCAGCTATTTTTTCAGTCCTGGAGTGCTGCTAAAAAGCAGGAAGTGTGTAATGCTTCTTTAGCAGACTCCATCACCATGGAGACTATGGTGATCACTGCCTGTATGCCAGGGAGGCATGTTACTAGGGGAATGAACGAATGAATGAATGATCCTTATTGTTAAAGGGTAAAGAATTGGGCATGCAGGCCCGTCTTACATTCTGCCCTTCATCACTCCATCTTTCATTCTTCCCACACACTCGATTTAATACAAGTATACAAATTATATTAGGAAAAAAACATATAAGAGTGTAAGATTAAACTATTACATTCAAAGTAAAAGAGAAGACATAATTAACCTAATAAAGTAGCACTCACACACATATATACATATATATATATATATATATATATATATATATATATATATATATATATACATAACCAAAAATACATTGTCAGTAAAGATCTTCTAACATATGTTTTTAACAAACATTAAAATAATTTTTAACAATATCTAACAAGTTACTTTTCGAACTATGTCATTTTAGTACTTGATGGCTGGTGAGTCATGGGTTGAGAGAGTGCTGGTTATTCTATGGAGGCTTATAATTACAAGCAAATAAATAATGAAACAGTTTTGAGTTAAAGGATGAAGTATTACTAATGGATTTTAAATGGTAGGATAGGGTGTTCCAGAGCTGTATTGCAGAGTATGCAAGGCTTTTTCTTGCACAGATCAATCCAGGGTTTAGGAAGAAGATGGTCTTTTAAACCTGGCTATGTTTAGTGTTATATGTAAACAGTGACCACAAGTAAGGTGGAGCATTGTGCGACAGAATTTTGTGACAAACTTAACTTTGTTAAAAATGACTCTATATTTGAGGGGTAGAATTATGAGTTGTTTGTGATAATCTATAGTCTGTACTGGGTGTTTGTCACAAATCAGATTTAATGCTCATTTGTGAAGTGAGTGAAGCCTTTTTTGTGTTTGAGACTGAGCATCCATCCAAGATTGTGGAACAGTAATCTAAGTGTGTTTGTATTTGTGACATGCAGTAAATATTTCTTGTGTCTTTGTCAGTAAAGTGTTTAACTTTGGCTAGTTGGTAAACTTTCTGTGCAATAAAGTTTGTTAGGTTATGTATGTGAGAATTCCAAGTTAAATAGTGATCAATGATGAGTCCTAGAGTTCTATGTTCATGAACATTTTCTACTGCCTTAGTCACAGCACAAAGATGTAGTGAAGTTTTTGTTGCATTCTGCAGTTTCTGTCCTGTAGTGATGAGCATGGATTTTGTTTTGTTGGTGTTTATCAACATACCATTTTTGTTATTCCATTTAATCAAACTGTTTATGTCATTCTGGAGCGTTGTCTGCAGGTTATTGATATCATAGTCACTATTGTAAACAGTACAGTTATCAGCTAAAAGATCACATGAAGAGTGCTTTAAATGTAGTGGTAAGTCATTAATATAGATAGCAAAGGGGTACCAATGGAGAGATGGGACAGGATCTTGGTCAGCTATGGTTCATTAACCCTGATGCTAGCATGTCAGCTAAGGGTCAATGATTACCTAACTGGACAGCATATTTGCCCCCATCTTCTTCTCATTTATTAGCTTATATTTTGATACTCTTTTAGGTTAGCGAGGTAGGGGAATCCCCTATCAAAGGAGAAGTAAGACACCTCCTTACCTTCGTCAGTCTACGGGACACCCTTGGGCAAGGTGGAGTACCCATATAGCCCCCCGATCAGAGTGACGTGAAGCCATGGGAGCAGGTGGTGGAAGGAATAGGAGAGCAGCTGACAGATAATATTGGTTATGGTCACCATTCTATGATGGTAGGCAGATGATCTCAATGTAGGGACAATGGCTACGATCACTGACTAGTATAGTCACTGCCCGGAAGGAAAGCAATGGTAAACCATCTTCTGAAAATATACCAAGAAATCTAAACAAATCTAATGTGAAGTCAAATAGGAAAAAGATCTGGTGATGAGGCCCCCAGGCCAGATAGATCTAATTTTAACACTGGGGAAGAGTGTGAGATAGAGGTCATTACTAGTAATTGTGATGATGGACAAAATCCTGATGGTGTTACTAAGGAAAACCCCTGCATCAAACTAAAAAGGAAAATAAGAGTAAGAACATGGAATGTAAGAAGTATGTATGAGAGGAAGTATCAAATAATAAGTGACAATATTAAAAGAATGAGAATACACATTTTGGGAATCTGCAAACATCGATGGAAATAATCAGGACACTTCAAGAGTGAGAATGATAATATCTTTACATACTCTGGTGGAGAATTAGGAGGAAAGAATGGAGTGGCTTTTTACTTGGACAAATCAACATCAAAAGCATTACTAGGTTACAATCCAGTAAGTGATAGAATTCTCACAATCAGACTTAAGTGCACTCCTAGAAATGTAACAATCATCCAGATATATGCACCTACGTCAGCAGCAGAAGAAGAGGAAGTAGAAGACTTATAACATGCTACAAAAGACAATAGAACAGGTATGGAAAAATGATATTGTATTAATAATGGGGGATTTTAATGCAAAGATTGGTACAGAAAGAACAGAAGATGGACATGTTGTAGGGAAATTTAGCATAGGACATAGAAATGAGGCAGGTGACAATCTAATGGCTTTTTGCATGGGAAATGAGCTAATGTTTGCTAACACACTTTTTAAACAACATCCAAGAAGACTTTACATATGGACATCACCTGATGGGAAAACAAGGAATGAAACAGATTACATTTTAGTGCAAAGAAGGTGGAGATCAAGCATAACATCAGCAAAAACTTTACCAGGTGCTGATTGTGACATGGGCCATGAGTTATGAATAGCAGACATGAAAATAAAGATGAAAAAGACAGCTGAAGGATCAAGACCACTCCGCTTTGATCTTATAAAAATGGAAAGTGACAAAAAACAACAAACAGGAATATAAATCTTTAACAAAAGAAGTACGAAGAAACATAAGAAAAGACAAAAAAACAATATATACAAGATTGTTGTGAAAGAATAGAAGGATATCAGAAGTGTGGAAGAGATAGTGAAATGTTTAAAGAAATGAAGACACTGATGAGAAATGTCACACCTAAGCTAAATGTAATTTATGACAAGATGGGGAATACCTTGACAGAGACAGAGGAAATTCTAGAAAGATGGAAGGAATATTGCAGAGGAATGTATGAAACAACCGAGTGTGAAAGCAGAAATCAACAGTGTGAATTATTATTGGAGGAGAAAGAACCCGAACCGACAATAGAAGAAGTTTTAGGGGCAATAAAGAATCTGAAAAGTGGTAAATCACAAGGATGTGATGAGATAACAGCTGAATTTATTAAAGCAGGAGGAAAGGAGTGTGCAACAATCTGTCATGCACTATGTAAAAAGATATGGCATTCAGGTATTTGGCCAAAAGAATGGAAAAGAACTGTATTCATACCACTGCCAAAAAGGGTAACCTGAAATCATGCACCAACTACAGAACTGTTGCCCTGATTAGTCATGCCAGTAAAATTCTGTTAAAAATCATAATGGGTAGGCTTCGAAAGAAAATAGAAGAAGAAGTCAATATGGTCCAAGCTGGTTTCAGACAAGGAAGAGGATCAATAGATAATATATTCAATATAAGATTAATAATAGAGAAATGCACAGAGTTTAATGTGAATCTATAATTATCCTTATAGACTACTCAAAAACATTTGATTGTGTACAACACCAGAAACTTTGGGAAATAATGGAAAAAATGGGATTTCCAACACATCTGATACAATTAAAATCACTGCTGTATCTAGACCAACAAGCAGCTATAAGAATAAATGGTGAAACAACAACTTTGTTTGACATAAAACAAGGAGTCCGTCAGGGGTGCATGTTGTTGCCTTATTTATTTAACTTGTATACTGAAAATATAATAAGGAATGTTAGAGAAGATGTACACAAAGAATATTACGATGCCATAACAATTGGAGGTTATGAAATACCAGAGATCAGATATGCTGACGACACAGTATTACTGTCCACAACACAAAAAGGAATGGAAAAACTAATTATGTCAGTCCGTAAGAACAGTGAAGAGCAAAACCTCTATCTTAATGTGAAGAAATCTAAATTGATGACAACTGACAAAACAAACAAGGCAGCTGATATATGTATCAATGAGGAAAAACTGGAAGAAGTGGAGAGTTTTGAATATCTTGAATAATTGCTAACTAATAATGGAGATACACTGAGGGAAATTAAAAGGAGGACATCCATCACTCTTCAGAAAGTAAAATAACTAAAGAATCTGTGGAGAGGAACAGACAGAACTACAAAAATAAGGTTTTTAAGGACATGCAATTTTCCCATTGCAACGTATGCCTGTGAGACCTGGACATTTAACAAAACAGCTGGGAAATGCATAAATGCCTTTGAATGTAAATGCTACAGAAAAGTTCTTCAAATATCATGGACACAAAAAAAGAACAAATATATCCATACTACAAGAACTTAATACTGAAGAAGACTAGCTAGTAAAGAGAATTAAAGAGAAAAAACTTAAATATTTTGGTCACATTAAACATCATGATAATCTAGAGAAAACCGTCTTGGAAGGGTACATAATGGGAAAAATAAAGAGAGGAAGACCAAGGCGAAGATGGCTGCAAGACATCATTGATGATCTGCAAATGGATGCATCAGCAGCAGGCCATCTTGCTCACAACCAAGAGGCCTCCAGGAGTGCTGTTAGGGAGGCAGTTTCGCAAGGGACATGCAAATAAATGAATGATTGATGCTCATATTTACTTTTTTCTTGCTTCATATACCACAAAGATAATCACGGTGTCCTTAGATGCATACTTTTGTATTTGGACACAGATTTAGTACTGAAATGACTATAATTCTGGTTCAAATAACTGAAATAAGAAAACATTTGAAACTTTTAATGTTTCCAGGAATGAAATGGAAACTTACTGTAAAAACAACTGTGGCATTTGCTGGTAAAATAACACAGAGTTGTTCTCATATGATTAAAAAAATAAATTAAAAAAAAATTTCCAGATAATCTAGCATCCCTGGATATATCACCAATGGTCAGGCCTGACATTCTCTCTCTCTCTCTCTGAACCTTAAGTGCCCAGGGCACATGGGGCTTCGCAAGGGTTTTCCACAAATGCCTGTTCTTTGTCTTTTTTTCTGCTCTGCCTTTTTTTCTGGTTTGCTCTAGTAAGTCCCCACATGACATTACTTTGTTTTAAAATAAGGAAGCAAGGATGTAATAGTTTAAGTAAATTGTAGTTAGGTCTTTTGGTCTTAAAACAAAAGTTCTTGTGTTGTACTCTAAACATTCTTTAAATTTGACATTTAGTTTTCTTCACTTTTTTCTTCTGCATTCAACATATGCTAGCTTTGAAAATCTCACTGCAGGTAAAGTAAATTAATAGTTGTTTTAAAATCTGGTGGAACCTGATGGTCTTTGCAGAATATAATGAGAATAAGTTTAGATTCCACACAGTCATATTCTGGTGCGTTGGTAGCTCTCATTTTTGCAATGGAATACCTTCACTTGACCATTAACTTTTTTTCCCTACAAGAATATCCTCATCAGTTTTCTTATGATTAAAGATGTGAATTTAAAGTGACAGATGTATAAGACTTCAGAAGCTTCAAATTAAATCTTTTCACTCCAAACCAGTCACAACACTGCTGGTCAATTCTACATGTGAAAAAATGAATTACATGAAATATTGTATTTAATTAATTAAAGTCATAAAAACACTGACAGTATTAAAAAAATCAACTTCACACATTTGAAAATTAAAAGAAGTACAAAACAAAAGAATTGATGACAACAGAAAAAAAAAACAACTTATGTTCTTGTATTATTTTTATATTACTTTCTTGGGAAACCCTTCCCCTTCTGATTATTTCTATTTTTATTTTTCTCTGGTTAATTCGCTCTATTTTTTAAACTTTTATTATTAAAATTAAATCATAATTTATTAAACAATGTAACAAATAATTCCTACTTACAATTTTCTTGGTTTTATCATTAGGCAAAGACTTTTTCTCATAGAAAAATAGCATGACTTCTTTGTCATCTTTTAGCTGGACAAATAACTGGTCCGTCTCATGCTTTTATTAGATAAAAAAAATGATACTATACATATACCACTTGACAAATTATATGAAAAGTTATGATTATTACAGAATTATTCAACTTTAATTTAAAAAGATGAATATCACATTATGTCCTCCAGTGAATTAAAACACATATGAAGCATAATGAAATGATAATTAAAATAAAAAAACAGCAGATATTGCTTTTAAAATCATTTCCCATAAAATCTTGCAAAATAAAATAGGTATTTATGATTACAAAATCCATTTTTTTTTCTAAACGTTCACCTCCATTACTAAAGTGACTCAGTCAAATTTTGATTTGAAAACTTCATAATGCTTGTGAGTTTCAAAATCATCATTCTCTCTCTCTCTCTCTCTCTCTCTCTCTCTCACTCGCTCGCTCGCTCGCTCGCTCGCACGCACGCACGCACGCACGCACGCACGCACGCACGCACACACATACATATATATATATAATAGTGGATTTGGCGTCATTATGTAATGTCAAAAGATTTTATCAGAATATCCTGAACTTAACTTCCTAAGCATATTATAGTTAATAATCTATTAGTGTTTCTTGCTGCTTTGCAAGTTGTCAACAGTGCTTTTTGTTTAAAAAAAAAAAAAAGTGGGTTTTATATTGGTAGAGGACACTGGATCAAGGATAGAAGAAAATAGTGGATAAAACAAATCTTTTTTCAAACCTGCAGGGCAATATCTTGGTCAGTCAAGTTGACAATCCAGTATGGACTGTAAACTGTTAGATCTAAGCTACCCTCTTTCTGCTTGCTATGAAGGCCCAAGTCCTTGGTGGAAGGAAAAAAATGGAAGATATTTTAGTGAACACCTTGGGAGGAATACTTCTATCCAAGAACTGTTCAAGAAGATTAGACAAACAGCAACATGTCTGACTAGGAGTAGAAAACAATGGTGAAGAAATCTATGCTGCAACTTTTAAAAGTTACATTCACCTTCTTGTTCTATGTCTGAGTACAAGGATGTAGTGAATTCAAAATTTTAGATAAACAAATAATATTAATTTTATAATTCACATACTTATATGTCAATTATTATTCATTTTACACAGTTAAATTTGTTATTTAGGTCAAGTGATGTGTTTCATTACACGGTCTGACAACTATTTTTTTTTTTTAACTACATGACTCAAGATAAATGATTGTTGTTTGCATGGTTTGTAGTGATGGTTATTCCTATATATGAAGCTCATATTTACTTCTATGGCTCATAATAATGACTTCTTTAATGAACAGTTTTAGATGATTTTATTTTTAAGCAATAAGGTGAGACAATGATTAATGTACATGTATCTCAAGAGAATAAATGGACATAACAACTATTTAATGAGAAATAACTGCACAGGCACGGCTTGTGGGCCTCTACTTCTGTTTTGTACCCTACTTAGAATGTGTATAGTTTCTGGTGGTCAAACAATTTTTAACTTACTGTTTCCAACTGTAGTTTAATAGCGACATTCCTTCAGCTCTTTGGAGGGCTGCCATTTCTGATTGTAAATCTCTTCTTGTTATATTTAATATTCTTATCAAACATCTCATTTCAGCTGTGATGATATTCCTTTTAATTTATTTATACTGTTCAAAAAAAGAAATGCAACAAATACAATGTTGCAATTTGAACTGTTGTTTGCTGATCAGAAAAGGGAAAATTGCCTGAAACTTTTACATCAACTTCACAAGCTGATACGAACTGTACTCAGCACATGACTCATGAACACAGAAAAGCAACACTGGTCAAAACAGCATTTTTGACAATAACTCATAACAGGTTCATAAGAATCCTGTGAAACTTATTGGACAAAAACTCACTGACCATGTTATTGAATGCCTATAAAAGACTGATGTTCCTCGAATCAATTCATTTGAAAATTCAAAGCACAAGCATGGCTCATCTCACTACAGAATGACGACTCATCATCATTGGACGTTTACAGACTGGACAGTCACAAAGTGTAGTGGCCAGACAATTTAATGTGGTCAGAAACACCATTAGTTACCTTTGGAGATGATTTCAAGAAACTGGCTCAGTTGCAGACCAGCCGTGCAGTGGAATACCCATAGTCACAACTCCTGCTGAAGACAGCTTCATATGGCTGCGTCACCTCAGGAATCGATTTGCATCTGCGTCCCTCAACAACCCAGTCAATGACAGCAGCTTGTCAAATTTCAGATCAAATGGTCAGGAACTGGCTGCACGATACTGGTCTTTAAGCTAGAAGACTCTACAGAGATCCTGTTCTTACAGACCAGCATCATCAGAACCGACTGTAGTGGGCGAACAAGCATCATCAATGGACCATTGCAAATGATTGGAGAAGGGTTTGGTTTAGTGATGAATCATTCTATCTGCTCCAGCGACATGATAGACAGAGAAGAGTTTACCGCACAGTCCATTAATGCTATACCAGAACTGCATGGATGAGGCTCCTCCACATGGTGGTGAAGGTATACTGGTGTGGGGGATGATCAACTTCATGAGAAGAAGTGAACCAGTGCAAACTGAAGGATGCCTGAATGCTCAACAATAAGTTGCTGAAATTCTTTGTTCTCACGCCCTTCAACTTCTGGCTGCACCAGGGTTAATTTTTCAGCAGGATAATGCTCGACCTCATGTGGCACAACTCACCACCCACTTCCTCACTGACAGCAATGTCCAGACCATTCCATGGCCATCCATGTCATCAGACATGAACCCGATAGAAGATTTATGGGATGAACTAAACAGACAAGTCCGCTAGCGTGACATGGCAACAACCAATCTCTGACTGTTGTCTCTTGCACTGCGGGAAAGGTGGGCAGCCATCCCAGAACAACAGATCCAATGGCTAATCAGATCCATGTCAAGGAGATGTTGTTCTCTGATACAGGCCAGAGGAGGCCATACACCTTACTGAAACGGAGGCCTCAGTCGTGAAGAATAAAAGTCCAAACCAAATTTAATGAACATATTTCAGTGTTAAAGTCTTAAAGTTTCTTCGTGCCAAGATTGAAACATTAATTCTGTAAAATAAAATTTTATACAAGTTTGAAATTTGGTGTTCATTATGAGTACAGTAGTGTTGTGTTTCTTTTTTTGAACAGTATATTTTTTTGTCATTGATGTCCATTCTTGACAGCATAGAGCTGGAAGGAAGATTGCAGTTTCTGTTTCAATCATTATGTAGTTGTTTTTCAGTAAAATATGCTACTTTTCATTTTACCTAGACTTTTATTAAATATCGCACTGCACATTGATTCACATTATGTGTGCAGGATGTGCCAGCATTGTCAGTGTTGTTTTAGAGTGAAAGAGTTAAAAAGTAACCTATTGTTTATCCAGTGTTTTATTGCATCAATTCTACATTTCACCATCAATTATCCCAGCATAGGATTCTGTACGCCATAAGTATCTGAAATGCTCCACTTTTTTCAGAGTCTGAATATCCAAAATGTTAAGCTTTCTTTAAATGTCTTCTTTATGTTACCCACATTCTGTTGTCAGCAATTCCACAAAGCAATGGAGATAATATACATCCTTGTTTTATGCCTGTTCCAGTCTGAAACCATTCACTCATTCCTTCTTCTGTCTTTACTGCACAAACATATCTGTTGTAAAGATCTCTAATGATGTCGACAATTTTAGATGGTATTCCAGTAGTCTTAAAATTCTCCACAATGAATCTCTGTGTATGCTATCAAATACCTTTTTTAAAGTCTATAAAGTTCATAACTGGGTAAAGCTGGGGCGACCATCCCCAACCCAGCGCGTCACAGGTGGCGGATGGTGAAAGTCCTCCAGATATGGAGGATCCCTGTGAATAAGGAGTTGTCCAAATAAGCAGGCGCGGACTAACTGGTGGTAGACTCAGAGAGCAAGGAAGGGTAGTAGGTGGCTCTACTACTCCTATAAAGTGCCTCAGGTGCTCAGTGAAGGGAATACCAGGTCGGTCAGAGGCGCCTTAAAACCTCTCGCTCCTGCTGCCTTGCCGGTAGGACAGGGAGTCCAAAGGCTAGTGGAGAGTCCATACACAAACCGACAGAAGGCAACGGGAAACCACTGTTGTAATTCCCAAGAATAGTTATGCTTGAATAGAATAATCGATTCATCATGAACGACGTTAATGGATGTTCCTCTGGAACAGCCTCATCCGGTAGGGCAGCTCACGAGCCACAGGTGAGGCCAGATCGTCATCAAGCTACTGATGGCAAAACTAACAAGTTCAAAATAGCAACATGGAATGTTAGAACTTTATTCCAGGCTGGAAAATTAGAAAATGTAAAGACGGAAATGGAAAGGATGAAGATCAGCATATTAGGAATGAGTGAAGTTAGATGGACAGGTGCAGGGAAGATAAACTCTGATAAATATACAATAATATATTCAGGAAGTGAGAAACATGAACGAGGAGTAGGAATTATATTTGATGAACAAATGGCAAGGACAACTGTCGGATATTTGAACATCTCGGACCGAGTCCAGCTAGCCCAACTGAAAGGACAACCAATAAACATAAATATTATACAAGTGTACGCTCCAACATCTGAAAACTCTGAAGATGATGTACAGCTATTTTATAATGACATAGAGACAGCACTAAAACACACAAAGTCACATGAAGTTACCATAGTCATGGGAGATTTTAATGCCAAAGTTGGTAAAGAAAGAACTTCAGACATCGTTGGTGATTATGGACTGGGGGAGAGGAATGACAAAGGTAGTAAATTAATTGAATGGGCAAGAATACACAGCATGGTTGTAGGAAACACCTGGTTTAAACAACATCCTCAAAGACTGGCAACGTGGTGCAGCCCAGACAAAAAGACTTTTAACCAGATAGACTACATATTAATCAACAAACGATTCCGCAATGCATTACTGACAACAAAAACCATGCCAGGAGCTGAATGCAATAGTGACCATGATCCACTCTGTGGAAAAGTTAGAATAAAACTAAAGAAAGCAGGCAGAAAAGTGAGAAACATCAAACTGAATACAGAACTTATTAAAAATGACCAAGAACTATGAGAACAATACAAAGTTATTATAACAAATAGATACAATGCAATAGCAAAGATAAATAGTATAGATGAACAATGGGAAATGTTAAGAGATTCTATCCACCAAACTGTTAAGGAGATAATACCACCAAAAAAAGAAGCCCTAAAAATAAATGGATGACAGATGACATCTTAGGACTGATGGACAAGAGGAGGAGGAGTAAAAATAATGAGGAAAAATATAGCAAGATAAATAAAGAAATAAGACACAAATGCAGAGAAGCAAAAGAAGTGTGGTTAAATGAGCAGTGCAGACAGACAGAGGACTCTCATATTAAAGACAGCAAAAACATGCACAAACAAATTAATGAACTCACAGGCAGGAAAACAAAATATACCACAGGATGCCTGAAATCGAAAGAAGGTAAAATGTTAATGGGAAAAGAAGACACTGTGGACAGGTGGACAGAGTATATCAGTGAGCTATATGGAGGAGAAAGACCAGAATTAACACCAGATACTGAAAACTGTGAGGGACCACCAATACTTGAAGATGAAATCATAGATGCCATCAAACACATGAAGAAAGGAAAAGCGACTGGGCCTGATAATATAACAATAGAAGAAATAGAGGCACTAGAGGAGACAGGAATAAAAATAATAACCAAGTTACTGAATGACATTTACAACAGTGGTTGTATTCCCAGTGACCTGATTAAATCCATGTTTATAGCACTACCAAAGAAACTAGGTGCAAAGGAATGTGACGACCACCCGACTATCAGCTTCTCATGTCACATAACGAAGCTACTTCTGAGAATAATTATGAGAAGAACAAGGAAAAAGATAAAAATGGAAATAGCAGATGAACAGTTTGGATTTGTTGAAGGAAAGGGAACACACAATGTCATTTATGCTTTACGAACACTAACAGAAAGAGCTTTAGAAGTACAGAAAGATCTCTACTTATGCCTCATTGATTACACCAAGGCATTTGACAAGGTGAAACATAAAGAAATTATTAAAATGCTTGAAGACATCAATATAGACGGCAAAGACCTGAGGATTGTAAAACATCTATACTGGCAGCAAGAAGCAGAAGTTCGAGTTGAAAATAGAACTGGAAAATATCAATCTATACAACAAAGGGTGTGACAAGGATGTGTACTATCTCCAGAACTTTTTTCTCTGTATAGCGAGAATATTCTAAGAACAATCATCACAGAACCAGGCATAAAAATTGGAGGATACAATATTAACAACCTTCGGTATGCTGACGACACAGTACTGATAGCTGAGAACCAGCAAGACCCGCAAAATCTCTTGGATAAAGTCACCAAAGAAAGTGAACAGAAGGGTCTTACTTTGAACATCAAAAAGACAGAGACTGTAGTTATATCTAAGAAACAGAATCCACCAATATGCAGTATTAAATTAAATGGAACTATTCTAAAGCAGGTGCAGAAATTCAAATACCTTGGAGCAGTAATAACTTCAGATGGGAAATGCAGAAAGAAATTAGGAACAGAATAGGCCAAGCAAAGACTGCAATTCAGAGAATGAGAAACATATTAACCAACACATCCTTATCATTGAATGTTAGAAAACGAGTCCTAAAATGCTATATTGAACCTGTCTTGTTATATGGAAGTGAATCATGGACAATAGGCAAGTCTGCACAAAAATCATTGGAAGCAGCAGAAATGTGGTTTATTAGAAGAATGTTGCGAATCCCCTGGACAGCAAAAATAACTAATGAAGAATGTATGAGAAGAGCTGGAGAGACAAACTTGTATTTCATATTGTCCAATAGCATCACATTTTAGGGCAGTTGACATGGGTTCTCTGATTTCAGCTGGTAGTATGTCTTTTTCAGGTTCTATGGTAGTGACTGTGTTGTTATCTTGGTGTTATTGTGCCTCAGAAAGTATTCTGAGAAGCTTGTCAAAGTATTGACTGTGCCTTCTTAGTAAATGTTCTGGTTCACATATTGGCTCACTGTTATCATCATTTACAATCTCTGTTGAGTAGAAGTGCTCTCTTTTTCACTGTCCTCATTTTTTAAGAAAAGATTTTTCTGTAGCCTCTTTATAATCATTGTTTAATCCTTCATCATATTTCTATGATACTTTATATATATATATATATATATATATATATATATAGTATATATTAACTCATCGAATGCCATCCTCGCTATAGCGAGGTCTTCCGGCTAGTATAGTGACTGCCATCATTGCTACAGCTAGGTTTGTTTCGTTGCAGCGTAAAACCAGTGTAACTTTTAATTGTACATGATTTATCTGCGCATGTCTGGTGACCTTTCATAGTTCAATCCAAAGCATGGCTTACAACCGAGTAAGACTGATGCTTTTAATCGAGAAATGTCAATATTTAATGTTATTTCGGAGACACATGTCCTATGACCAGACCACTGTTCCTGAATGTACTCCAAGTACATCTAGACCTATTAAATGGACTAGAGAAGTAGTTAGAAGGTTATTTTCAGACTTTATTTTCGTCAGAATGCCACCACACGATGAGATTGGATGAAAATTTAAGTAGATCTGGACATCGCCAGTGGTAAGCAGTATACAATTATCAGCTAAAATCATCATACTACTACTTTTTTTCCTAAAAAAACTCTTCATTTATGAAATCTTCTTACATTTACAGCTATTTTCATGCATAATATGTATACTTTTCAAATGGAAATACTTTGTACATTCACTTTTACAACTATATATCAAGACCCGCGCTTTTTGTGTGGCACAACGGGAATGTCCGCTTTTTTTTTCTGTGGCACGGGAAGAGTTAAGGATATCTAATTTCAGTCATTCTGTGCTGATAACCCATATGATATTGGACCCTGTCAGATTCATAAAAGTGAGTAAACAAATTAAAAACAAAACACCTAATCCAAGACTCAACACAAATGCAACCTAATACCCTTACAAAATAATCATAATCTAACAAGAATTGCACAACAATGGCCAAGAACAAAGAATAAGACCATGTAAACATTTTCTGCATCTTTCACACTTTGAAACTTCAAGGTACTAAGCTCAGGAACATCAAGTTCGACAAAAATTAATGCTTTCCACTCATGATTTCGGTACTTGGGGATCTGTTAGGCAAAAAATAGTAGGAGAAGATTAGAAAACAAAAATAATATTGCATCAACCTAGTCTGATATAAAATGACAATAAAGTTTTCTATTTGTAGTGTTTTGTAATGGTTTTTTTCACAGAAACTTATTTCCTTTGTGTTTGAAATACTGAGGTGTTTCCTTCAAGCCTCTTTTCAGCTTAATTAAAAAAGATCTGTTTTTATAAATTATTCAGTTTTTGTTGTTCCATGCCCTTGTCTTTAGTTTTCAAATGTTGTTACTGCATCTTCTTTCCACTTATTGATATCTTCTTCTACAAAGAAGGTGGCAATAACTGTAGATCCAAGTTACTTAATAACTCAAGTATTTTCTGTTCAAGTAACACTGGTAGGTATGGCTGTCTTGTCAAAGTACGACAGTTGTTTTTTTTTTTTATATGATGGTGAGTTAAAAAGTAACCTGAATTTTTTTATTAAAATTTGAATAAAATGTCCAATTGTGACTGAAGACTTCTTATCATTTTTCAACATAGTTCACTCCATGTTCAATGTAGGTCTGTCATTGCTTCACCAATGCCTGGATTCCTCAGGAAAAAAAATCTGAATGACCAACAAATCTGACACTCCATTTTTAAACTTCCTGTGCCATTCATATTCCTGCTGAAGCAATACACACATGTGCCAATACCATCTATTCATTCTGCAGATTTCTCACCTTCACTATCCAAGAAACAAATAACTGCACTATTTTCTCTTGTGCATACTTCCAAAAGAGCAGACATCTTTATTCTAGTTTACTGACTCAGACTTTCAAAATTTTGATATCATAGAATATCAGATTAAAACAACAGAAACATTGGTACACATCTGGTTAGTTTAGTATGCTAAAAAATATTGTTTGCTTTGGCCCAATAAGAATTTATGGCCTTGTTTGTTTTCAAGGAAAGAAAAACTCTCATGGGGAGCAAAACAATCATAAATCTATGAAATTATAACACAAAGTATGTCTAGGCAGATGAAATTAAATTTATGTAGAATGAGGATTCCAGGACACTACTCCAGGTATCTGTTGGTTGTTGGTTTTAAACTACTCTTTCACAAATATGATTACAGCTGCTTCTTTATTACATCTCACTGTCTCAATGCCTTCTAGCCCACTTAACATCCAGACTTGTCCTTTATTCTGAAAGTCTTTTTTTTTAATTCACATGAATGAAAGAAAAACATGTGTAGGCATTAATATAACTGTATATCCTGCACTGATGATTTATTAAGTACAACATACTGTTTGCGATCTAACAATTTCAAGTTCACTTACTACAACTTCAAGTACACATTCAGTGACAGAAGCATGGCTAAGTGGGATGTTGTTACCTGCCTCCAATTTATGCATCTCTTCTGTACCCTGGAAAGCAAGAAAATAAACTGACTTCATTCTGTATAAAATATAGCATTTAAAAAAATGTAAATGGTCTAACATTTTACTGTCAATAAACTTGCATTTTTAAATACATAAGAAGGCTATTTCAAATCAACCTCTCATTAGCTGGTAAAAAAAAAAAAAAATAGAGAAAAAATGTTATCGCATGCAAAAATTTACATACATAACTGCACTACTTTTCCATATAGCCACCATCAGAATTCAGGCACCTGTCATATAGTTGCACCAGTTTTTAATCTTTCATCAAAGAACAGCACTGCCAGGGATTCCAGCCAGTTGTTTAGTCCATCCATGAGCTCCTCTTTGCTAACCAAGCCTCTGTGACAATTTTAACTAGTCCTTGAAATCTGAGGAAATTCATCAGAAAGATCTTCAATTTTGAAAAGATGTTTTTCACACACAACTTGGTCAATTTTTTAATGAATTCATCAGTCATAATAGAGTGTCTTCCTTGTCCCCACTAATCACGCACATCTGTATATCCATCCCTGGTTTTTCCTGTGCCAATCCCTCAAAGAACTGTCACTCATAATGTTATCACTGTACACAAAACACAACTGATAATGAATCTCAGTGGCACATATCCTTCTGCTTGAAGAAAATGAATCACACCACAGACCTCACAGCTGGCAGAAATTGTGATTACAGGATCTATATTTATTTGGTTGCTACTCATGCATAACTTAATAAAATGGATAAAAGGGATGGCAACTGCAGTTCTGCTGATTTACAATCTTGGAGGGTCCTAGAACAGCGCCTTATTTTCCAGACTGGTTGTCTCCACCCAGCTGGAATTAACAATGTCTTCAGCTTTCTGTAACTTCTTTATTTTTCCACTGGCCTTTTTCAAACTCTACTTTCTTTCTCTATGCTACCCCTCCCTACCACCACCCTATTTTCTTCTCTGCCAACATATTGGTCTTGTCCTATTCATCAGTTTCCCATTTTCTCCCTGCAGGTGTTTATGTTCTTCATTCATTATCTCTCCGCGTCCCCTTTTCCCTCCCATCTCCCCCCCCCCCGACACCTCTAGCGGCTATCATGTTTCCATTGCCTTTCCCCCACCCCTTTCTCCCACTTGTTCTCCTCCTCTCTCTCCACCTCTTCTTTACGATTGGCTCTATCGGGCATCTTTTGTTTGGAGGCAGCGTGTTTTATTTTTTCCCTTCACCCTTCTAACACACACATTTCTGTTCCCCACTTGGAGCAAGACACTTCAGGTAAGTTCTTTGTGTTTGTGTATGTATCCTCGAATAAGGCTCATGCCGAAATATCGGATGTTGTATATGTTTTTCATTTATACATTCTCATACTTTCTATTCGTTTATTTCTCACCTTACTCACTCCCTCCCTCACTTTGTAAAACTGCACCATACACCTCTGTCTACCTTATTTAATAAAATGGACTAATGGTTAGCATTTTGCGAGATAACATTTTACTGGTTGCTACAGGAAATATGCTATGTCAGTATGTCTACCACTTTTTTTTTATTAACCAACAAATCAGAAGTTGACTTTAGCACTGTCCACATTATTAACTCTATACCAAATTCTAATACATCATGATAACATTTAACTCATTTAACCTGGATGACATAAAAACAGACTTAATCAAGAATTTTTCACATTGCAATAATAAACATATCCATTCACAAAGAATGATTTATGTTTTTCTCTTCAATGCTCTTTAACAAGTCTACGCTTAGTTTGATGTTCTTAAACACTTGAACTTGCTCAGTCCTTCATGGGCACACTTAACTCTTTCCCTGCCGTCGTCGATATTGTGATAACTTTCTGTTAGTCTAGTGACTTCCATGTTTGCTATAACGATTTTGTTTCGTTGCAATATAAAACTATTGTAAAACTTTTTATTGCACACGATTTATCTGTGCATGTCTGGTGACCTTTCATAGTTCAATCAAAAGCGTGACTAACAGCTGAGAAAAATAGTTGTTTTAAAATTTCAATATTTATTGTGATTTCAGAGGCATAAGGACATCTCCTATGACGTCAGCCGAGCAGAGCTGCGCCGAGCTGCACAGCGCGGGCTGCTGCTGTTGCGCAGGCCGACCGTTCTTTTGGCGAAAAAGCGCTCTCGAGTTCCGTGCGTGGGGAGACAGGCTTTCGCTCCCTTCCCGGACGGCGAGAGTTAAGGTGTTTCGATGCAGAAGCAAGTGGTTTGTCCGTCGAGCGAAGCATGTAAACGGCTAGCCAGCCAGGTTCGTGATAACGATGTAGTACGGTTTTGTCGACCGATGGTCACGAAATTGGCCCATCTCTCGCAAAGAGTATCGGGTCTGCAGCATGTAACGTGTGTTGTTTGTGGGTGGCCAGGCTTTCTTCTCCGCTTGTTAGAGCAGAGAGAGCCGCCCCCGCCGGTTAAAGGAAATGAAACGCCGCCGGGGTCGAAAGGGATCCGCTCTGACCAGAGCGCTGTCTCCCTTGCCCCGCGTCGGTCTGTCGGCAGATATCCGACAAAGGTTCAGTGAAGAAAGCTACCTGGTTGATCCTGCCAGTAGTCATATGCTTGTCTCAAAGATTAAGCCATGCATGTCTAAGTTCACACTGTCTCACGGTGAAACCGCGAATGGGTCATTAAATCAGTCGAGGTTCCTTAGATGACACGATCCTACTTGGATAACTGTGGCAATTCTAGAGTTAATACATGCTTACCAAGCTCCGACCCTCGTGGAAAGAGCGCTTTTATTAGTTCAAAACCAATCGTCGTTGCCCTTCGCGGGGCGCGGTGTCCCAACTGGTGACTCTGGATAACTTTGTGCTGATTGCATGGCCTTCTGTGCCGGCGACGCATCTTTCAAATGTCTGCCCTATCAAATGTCGATGGTACGTGACATGCCTACCATGTTTGTAACGGGTAACGGGGAATCAGAGTTCGATTCCGGAGAGGGAGCATGAGAAACGGCTACCACATCCAAGGAAGGCAGCAGGCGCGCAACTTACCCATTCCCGGCACGGGGAGGTAGTGACGAAAAATAACAATACGGGACTCTTTCGAGGCCCGTAATTGGAATGAGTACACTGCTGTTGGCGAGATCTTCAGCTGCCGTGCGTGGAGCGGTGCTCCTCCCGGCCAATGAAGAAATTTGCAAATGAGGTTGCCGCGCAGCATCACTGCGGAAAAGGTGGTAGAAAGGATAAAGCGAAGCAAACAATCAAATCACGGCACCTCTGGTCTGGAGGTCGGCCACGTCCTGAGTGCAGTCATATCGGTGAAATGCATGAAACGGCTTGTCCCAGAGGTTAAGACACTGCTGGCGAGACTCTTCAAATGCCGCGCGTGGAGTGAAGCTCCTCCCGATTAAGGAAGTAAATGCGGAAAAGAAATAAAGGTTGCTGTGCGGCGCCGATGGGAAAAGGTGGTGGAAAGTGAAGTTTAACCGGTATGTCCAGTAGTATCGCTATGACAGCTATACCACGGCACCTCTGCTCTAGAGGCCGGCCACGTCCGAAATACACCTACACTGGTGAAATATGCCTAAACCGGCACACAACAGGGGTGGAACTTGATGGCCAGACATGTCATGCCACCTCCGCTCTAGAGGTCGGTCACGCCTGATATACACCCATACTAGTGAATTTTGCCTAAACCAGCTCACACCAGGGGTGAATCTTGAAGGCTATGCATGTCACAGTACCTCTGCTCTAGAGGTCGGTCACGTCCCAAACACGCCCATACTGGGATAATATGGCTAAACCGGCTCAACCCAGGGGTAGAAGTCACTAGTGGCGAGGATTCGTCCTCCTGGACAAAAGCTCCATCCTGGTCACAACTACCATGACCGCAAAATGCTGAAGTCTGAGACACTGGACCAGGGAAGTCTAGATAGGCAACCACCTCTCACCCGGCGGGGATGTTTGTGTATCCTAATCACGCTGAGGTTTTTCGGTGAGAAAGTCCAACACTGGACTGGATGGGCAACCACCTCTCACCCGGCGGTGATACACGGGTATCTCAAAACACGTCGAGGTTTTCCGGTGAGAAAGTCCAGCTCTGGCCTGGGTGGGCTACCGCCTCTCACTGGGTGGGCTACCGCCTCTCACCCAGCGGGGATGCACTGATATCCTAACCACGTCGAGGTCTTCCGGTGAGAAAGTCCAACCCTAGACTAAACTGGTGCAATGAAAACCACGGTGTCACGCAATCCCGCTTCCGAGACCCACCAAGAATACAGGCTAAAGCACTGTGATACTCTGAACCCCTTGTGGTCCTCTCGTGGATCTCGTGTGGTCTATTTTGGACCACACAGGGGACCACGGGACCTAACGAGGACCACAGGCGTGAATTCAGTAGGTTCACAGTGCAGTTTTTGGTGGTAGAAGTGAACGAAGAAGAAGAAGAAGATCTCCTATGACCCCACAACTGTTCCTGAATGTACCCCAAGTACATCTAGACCTATTAAATGGCCTGGAGAAGTAGTTAGATGGTTATTTCAGACATTATTTTGGTGAAATTTGCCACCACATGACGAGATCGGACGAAAATTTAAGTAGATCTGGAAATTGCCGATGGTAAACATTGTACATCTAGGCATCGCCGATGGTAAGCACTACAAAATTATCAGCTAAAATCATCACACTACTTCTTTTTTCCTAAAAAACTCTTCATTTATGAAATCTTCTTACTTTTAAAACTATTTTCATGCATAATATGTATACTTTTAAAGTGGAAATACTTTGTACATTCACTTTTACAACTATACCCCCTATACATATAAAGACCCGCACTTTTTGTGTGGCATGAATAGGAACATCCGTGTTTCTTTCTGTGCACAGGAAGAGTTAAACTGCGTAAGTCTGTTTCAAACTTGCTGAATTCTCACTTCATAAGGAGAAAATCTGCGGCTTAGTATTCCAATAATAACAAAAATAGTGTACAATTCTACCAAGTTTGGGGTTAACTACAAATAACGATTAGCCCAGGAGTCTTGACTAAACACAAAAGAAAAATAATCCATTTGGTTTGAAGGAAATTTAACTTACAAACTCACTAGGACTCACCTTAATTGTGACTTGCATAGGAAATGGTAGAAGATTGTGAATTATCACTGTGGGGTGCAAGTGTATAGTGATCATATTATCTGTATGTTTGTCTGTATTTTCCAAATACAGTCTTTCAAACTGAGGTAAAATCTGGTTGGACATGTAGCACATACTGTTATAAGTGACCAAACATGTTCTAACATACAAGGTGTGTCTGGTAAGTAATGAGACTTATTTTATTCAGCCAATCAGGCCTCTTCAGATCTGAAGGTTAGTGGGGGATGTTAAATAAAGGGTTGATTTCTCATCATTTGGTTCTGAGTTTTTACAGATTGCAGACTGCTTGCGAAGTGGACAGCATTTTAAGCATCGCGTAATGGTCAAAATTCAGAGGATTATTAAGCAGCAATGTCTTTTTTTGACTCTATTATCATAAGAAGTTTGTACCATCCAGACAAATGGTCAATGCAGCATTTATGTGGAAATGGTTAAACAGTTGAAGAACAGAGTTGCGCATGTCCACCAGATCGCCAACACCTGGGTTCTTCATCACAACAATGTGCCAACCCATGCATCACTGGTAGTGAGAGATTTTCTGGCAAAACAAATAATGGCAACACTGCGCCAACCTCCCTACAGCCTGGACTTGGCCCCGGCTGATTTCTTTTTGTTTCCCCACCTCAAATCAAGCTTGAAAGGCCACCACTGTGGGACTGTTAATGACATGCAAGCTGCCATGATGAGTGCTACGAAGGAGATCCCTGTTCAAGACTTCCAGGCAAGCTACGACGCATGGCAGAACTGCTGGTAACTGTGTATTGATGCTCAAGGATATTATTTCGAGGAATTTTAAGTATATGTAAGTATATCTTGAACAAATAGAATTTTATGGAATCAGTCTCATTACTTACCAGATACACCTTGGATATTCTAATATAATATCATTTGTAAAAATGAAACTCAAATATGCCTAGATAACTCATTGTTACTAATGTGGCTCACTGACTCATTAATAGGACATTTCTTTTCATGAAAGTATTATGACTATTTCAAGATCATTAGAAACTTTACTTCTTATCCCTTAAACATTATCATAATAGATTCTTTTTCCATTCAGTACTTTATCATGATCATCACTAAATTCTTATGATGGATTAAAGTCAACTGCTCCCTCACCGATACAATGCTGTGCCTCAACACCTCTACAGCATTGGCTGCAAATAACAACAACTCGCAGTTACAGGGAGTTCGTGCAAATACAAGATGGATTAAAGTAGGAAAACACATTACATGAAAACCAATAAAGTTTTGGTGAGTAAACAGAATAAAGATTGTTACTTAATGAATGTAGGAAAAATGATGCAGGACTGCAATCTTAGGTATACAAATTTTGTTATGGTCTTGAAAAGAAACAATATGGAATACGACAGATAGATGACTTCATATGCAGAGCAAGAAAACTCAAGAGCCAGCAACTCACATTAAAATAGTATGAATGATATTCCTCTATGTTAGCTGCACAAGACATCTGTCTGACTTTTGTATTCTCTGTCAGTGACTTCCATACCACACCTTCGGCTGTTACAGAAAATCTGAAAAGATCAGTTTAATAACATCAATGTAATTACAGCGTGTGCTAATACTGATTTTGTCTTCTTACTCACAGTAAGACATAAACTGCATGGTAGTGATCATCACAGTGAATTACATGATTAAATGGGAAAATATGGTGCACTTTACAACAGTCATACTGGTTAATAAATGGTTAATGAAAATTGTTCACTATAAAGCAATAAATCCTTCTATCCTAAAGACTACTTCTTATGTATTGAGCTATGAACCTCTAAAAATAACAGTTTATTCCACTCCTCATTTGCTTTTCTGAAACTCTCACAGAGAATTCTCTGCTGGTCATGAACCTTTACCTAACATCCTCTGTCTTTGGTTGGAAGAATATTTCTCCAGTGGAATTGTAGAGTGCAGCCAAAGGGACATTAAAAGTCTTATAAGGGTACACCTCCCCAGCAGATTTCAAGTCTTCTTCACTTTTGTACTTAATTTCCATTGGTGCATTCAAATGGCTCTTGATCTTGTGAAAGAAAAATAAATTTCACGCTATAAGATAATGAAAAAACATTTTCAGAGAATATAAGTCATTCACTAGGCCCTTAAAAGCTGACTACCCAAGAAATAATGACCATCAGTCTTGTACTATTTTTCTCATTTTATTTAGAATAAACTACTTTTAAAAAAATACTATTAAAAAGCTTGAAAAAGTAATTAGACATTCTAAATAATTTGCTTGCTTATTTAAAGTTCTATGAGTTTTGTTTCTATTGTCATCTTTGTCATCAGCTGCAATGCTATTTTGTGAGGTCATCATGTTGTTTCAGTTCATGTTTTGTCTGAAACATCTAGCAAGTTTGTTTTTCTCTCATTTTACTTGACTTATTGTTCAGTTATTTCTTTCTGTCTCTTAGAATTCTGTTGAATTTAAAAAAGATATATAAATCTGCTTTAGTTGTTAAAGTTTCCATTTTGCTTTAATTTTATAAAGCATTCACTAAATAAATATCACATTTAAAAAATTTTTTTCATTTTCCTGTTTATTATATAGATTTGGCATTATGTAACAATGAAACTAAAGTGTACTTTTTAATACATTAATACAGTTTAGTTTCCTTAAATTGTCATCAAGGAAGTTGTATTTAAAATCACTGGGCTTATTAATTATAAAATGATACAAGCTTCTGCATGCGTTCGAGGTTGTTGGTCACTTCAGATCCTGATCCTTGTCAACATGGCAAAGCCTGCAGTCCTCTCCAGATCCTGATAGGAGCCCCAGAGCTTTTGCTCCAAGCTTGTGTTTTCTAGACATGTCTCACGCCTCAGGTCTTCATGGTTTGGGCACTCTTGTAGGATATGTTCTGGAGTCTGGACTCCACTGGCTGACACATGGACACTTGTCTGTGTGAGACATTTTTAGGCTTTTTTTAGTATGTTGCTGTTGGCTCCCCAGGTTGTGCCTGCCAGCTTTTTTACCACAGCTAGCTTTTTAATTGCTTTGTTTTCTGTGTCCACCAGGTGTGGCTTCCAGGTTTGCCTCTTGTCTAGTTTCACTCTGAGGTATGTTGGCTATTCTGTCTGTGTAAGCTCTCTTCCTTGATTTCTAGTTTAAAGTTTTCTGTCTTGTTGGACAATGAGAAGCAGGTGGCTGTGGACTTCATGGGGTTTATCATCACTCCCCATTTTTTGGCCTGGTCTACTATAGTATTTAGTGCTTCCTGTATTCTGTGGGTTGCTGTTGATGTTTTTTCCGCAGCATTCCACACAGTGAAGTCATCTGCATGTTCGGCACTTTGTCTGTGATGTCATTTATGTATGTCAGGAACAGAGTGGGAGAAATAATTCCTCCCTGAGGAATGTCTTGGCTCAGGGTGACTCTGTGGCTTAGTTTTCCATTCATTTTGACCCTGGCTGTTCTGTATCTCAAGAAATCTTGTATCCACCAAAACACTGTTCCTTCTACCTTGTTGTTGAGTAGTTTCAGAAGGAGACTTTTTTTCCAAACTGTGTCAAATATTTGTGTGGCCAGAACTTTTTTCTTCTCCTGAAAAGAGTTTTCTATTTCTTGGGTTAGGTAGATGAGCTGGTCTTCTGTGCTGTGATGTTTCCTGTATGCTGACTGTGCATTGTTTATCAGGTGATTTTTTTTTATAGTTGTTGTATCAGTCTGGTGTTGACCATCCTTTCCATCACTGTGCCCATGCAGCTTAGGAGGCTGATAGGTCTGTAGCTGGATTTGTTGTGTTTGTTTCTTCCTTTTTTTCCTGATGGGAGTGATGATTGCTTTTCTCCATCTGATGGGAAATTTTCTGAAGCTCCAGGACTGGTTGTAGATGTGAAGAAGGGCTGTTTTTGCTGATGGTCCTAGGTTCTTTATCATTTCATTTGTTATTTTATCTTTTCCTGATGACTTTTTGTTTTTTAGTTTTTGTGTAGCCTTATTGAGTTTTTTCCATGGGTCTGGATTTTGATGTTTAAATCCTTTCTTTGAGTTCTGCTTTTACTTCCTGTATGTGTCTTTTGGGGATTGTTGTGATGCTCTTATCTCTGCTGTGATCTGCCAGGATGTTTGTTGCCATTTTCCCACCATGATATTTTCCAGCTTCTTCCATGACTGTGTTGGGCTGGCTTTGTGATTTGTCTTTGTTTATGGATCTGATAAAGTTTCACAGTTTGTTAGTATCTTTGTCCAGGTTCAGGGAGCTAGTTTTTTCATTCCATGCTCTTTGACATTCAACTATCTTCCTGTTGTTGAAGGCTTCTTTAGTGTTACTGTGTGTTTTGAAATTTTCAGTGGTTGGGTTATACTTCATTTTTTTCTCTGGCCTCAGATAGGTTATTGTGCAGCTTCTCCAGTTCTTTGCTCTAGTAAGGTTTGTAGTTGTTTCTTCTGTCTCTGGGTATGTACTTCTTTGCAGCTTCTCCAGCTCTCTGCTCTAGTAAGGTTTGTAGTTGTTTTCTTCTGCCTCTGGGTATGTACTTCATGGCAGCTTCTCCAGTTCTCTGCTCTAGTAAGGTGTGTAGTTGTTTTCTTCTGTCTCTGGGTATGTACTTCATGGCAGCTTCTCTAGTTCTCTGTTCTAGCAGGGTTTGTAGCTGTTTCTTCTGCCTCTGGATATGGACTTCTTGGCAGCTTCCAGGATTATGTTTGTTAGGGCTGTGGTTTATGTTGTTGGTCAGAGTGATCTGCAGGCACTGCTGGTGTGTTTGCTCTCTGTATTGGTCTCAGTTTGCTTTTTTGAAGTTCCAGGCGGCTGCCATATTAGGTTGTTTTGGGCATTCTTCTCCACAGATTTTGAGTGTGCCTGGCACATGGTCACTTCCCCCTAGCTGTGTGTTGATTGTTGACTGTAAGTCGATGTATGCTGCTGCAGTGAGGTCAGGTGTGCTTGATTTTGTTCCATGCCCCGGAATAGAAGGTTGGTTTGTCTTTTGGTTGGTTAATGTGGGTTAGTTTGTTGTCTGTAATCCAGTCTTCCATTTCTTCTCCTCTGTGATTCATTGTCTCATAGCCCCAGCTTGGAGAGTGGCTGTTGAAGTCCCCAACAACAAGGTGTTTTGTGCTTTCAACTTTTATTCTGTGAAGCTGTAGGGCTGTAGCAGTTGGTAATTTGTATGTCTCCACTGGTTAGGAGGAGTTTCACTGTTAGGGATTCCAGCTCGCCTTCTGTGGATGCTTGTTTCTACGGCTAGGATAGATCTACCTTTTAGTCTGTTCAGTCTGTCATGCCAAAAGCACTCGTAGTCTTGTATGGAAAACCTGAGTGTCTCTCTTATATGTGTTTCTTGAATGCAGAGGATGTCTATGCCGTTTGTTTTGAGAAAATCTTGCACTTAATTTTCATGTCTCGCACTCCCTCTACATTTCAGTGAATGACTGTGAGTACAAGACTGTTGAGTTTGCTGGCTCTGGCCTGCCACTATGAGTACTGGACTGTTGAGTTTGCTGGCTCTGGCCTGCCACTATGAGTACTGGACTGTTGAGTTTGCTGGCTCTGGCCTGCCACTATGAGTACTGGACTGTTGAGTTTGCTGGCTCTGGCCTGCCACTATGAGTACTGGACTGTTGAGTTTGCTGGCTCCGGCCTGCCACTGTGAGTACTGGATTGTTGAGTTTGCTGGCTCTGGTCTGCCACTGTGAGTACTGGACTGTTGAATTTGCTGGCTCCGGCCTGCCACTGTGAGTATAGGACTGTTGAGTTTGCTGGCTCCAGCCTGCCACTGTGAGTACTGGACTGTTGAGTTTGCTGGCTCTGGTCTGCCACTGTGAGTACTGGACTGTTGAATTTGCTGGCTCCGGCCTGCCACTGTGAGTATAGGACTGTTGAGTTTGCTGGCTCTGGTCTGTTATTTTGATCCTTTCAGACTGTCATGAGGGGTTGTTCTCTTGGTTGGTTGTTTTGAGGAGTGGGATTCATCCTTTTCCTTCCTGCTGGAGTAGGGCCAGAGAGAAGCCATGTTGAGAGATTGGATTGTGTCAACATCATTTTTAACCTCATAAGTGTGTATGCGTCCTGTTTTACCCAGGTACTGCGCCACAGCCATCACATTCTGTCTTCAGCAGGCCAGGGGGTCCCAGACAAGAGGACTACATTGTACACATGCTCGCATTCCCCATGCTCATCATTAGGTTACACTCTGTTTATTACCGATACAGGTTTGAATTATCCATTAAACCTGGTTAGAATTTCACCACAAGAGTATATTTTAGTGAGGTCCTGTCAAATGCATCTGGATAATATCCCTAGATTATAATCCATGTGCGAATTAAGTCTGAAGTATCAAGAATTATTTCACTAGTTCACAGCATGTAGTATGCCCGTAGCCATCTTGACCGGAAGTCAGATACAAGCAAAATGAGAATATTGAAGATATAGAATACTGAATAGCAAGAAGACTCTCTAAGAGAGTAATAAAAGAAGCAAAGGTAAAATCATGGCAGGAATAATGTGAAGCATTAAGCAATATCACAAAGAGGCTATCAAAATCTTTTATTAGAAGATCACTGCAATGAGAAAGAAAACAGAGCACTTTGACCTGACAGAAACTGTAAACAATGTTAACAGTAAGCAGATATGTGAACCAAAGCTTATACTAGATAGGTGGACATATTACTTTAATAAGCTACTCAATACAGTGAGGTTCATCAACATTGAGATAACAATACAATCAGCTCCAAAGAACCTGAACCTGACATGCTACTAGCTGAAATCAGAAAATCCATCAGAAAGGCTCCAGTGAACAAAACTCCAGGATGTATTGGAATACCCAATGAGTTAATCACATATGTGAAAGAGGTCAGAACAGGTCAAACGTATATGTATGATTAAAGTACTACACAAAATAGCAAATAGTACTTATGTAGGGGTCAAACTTACTGACTTGTAGGGATTCAGAAGTCAAATGCTAAAGAACAAATAATAACAGAAAATGAGCAAATGACCTTAAGATACTTGATTATGTTTTTTTTTTAACCAACCCATCTTCTAAAATTCTCTACAATTCTACTTGATCTCCAGATGTATCAATTTCTTCCTTTCTGAGATAAGCAACAAAATTGTGAAGGATGTTAGTGCAACATAGCTAAAGTGATTTCTTTAAATAAAATTCATAGATGAGGCAAGAAATGCAATTTATTGCTTTAAAACTATATTCTTAATTGAAACAAGCCACTTTTATAAATTATGACTTTCACTGTGACACATCCTGTGATCTCTTAGTCAAATGAAGGAATAGAGATGCTTTATTGGTGAAAAACACAAAAACTGTAACAATACTTTCTTAATTTTTTTTTATTTTTAATCTGAGTAGTAATGTCATACCTGCAAAACTGATGTAAACGAAATTATCTTTTGTCCAATGAAAGCCTCGACACTAACCACAACCTCATATCTGTCTATTCTGAATAATCTCTTCTTGGCTTGTCCGACATGTACATTGCAAATGACAGCACTATCTGATAGCTGTAAGCATATAAAACTGTAATAAAATGGATTGTATTAAAAAATTTTTAAAGTTTAAAAAAAACTGATTTTCATTAAGTGTAATGTAGTGTGTGCTACAACAGGACAAAGAAAAAGAGGTCGACCACGTGAAATTCTAAAGAGGACATTGTTAAGAGAAACCAGTTTAGTGGGCATAAAATCCCTTGATGAGGTTGAAAAACTCAGTGAGAACAGGAAAACTTGGTAAACAACTATGTGAGCTCTATGTGACATTTAACGGCACAGGAAGGATGTAAGATGTAAGAAGTGTGTGCTGCAGAGTAAATTATGCTGACTACACAGGATTACCAATATATTGTCTTGCAATAGTGGTTAGTACAAATGAAGGAAAATGTTTTTTATTTTCAAGACCAATGTCATAAATAAAGTAACAGAGCAGCTCACAGCGCAATGAAAAAGCATACACATTCAGTTATTAACATACTCTGTTTGTGCATCATATTTATAATTCTGAAATTACAACATAGAACTACTTCAGAAAGTTTCATATCACTGCTGCTTGAATTAATTTTCTCTTTCACTGTTCAGAAAATAATCTACTATGGCCTGTGACAATTGTTGAACATTGTCATCATGGTCTTATGTGATGACTTCAATGTTTGTTTTCATAATTACACAACTTTTTGTAAGTAACTAGAGTCAGTTTAAACAATAGTAATCTCCATAAATACTCCTCTGCTCCTAGGAAGCAATATTGTGGTGATATGCTTTTATCAAGTAGTTTCTTTACCAGTAATACTGATATTCTATCATGAGGATACCTGCCACCTAAGAGCCATTTTTGAGTTTATTTGTTGTTTCATTATTTTCATGTCCTTAGTAAAGGCATACTGATGGCTACTGTATATTTCTTTCAAAATTTTGTTGCAGTTTTAGCACTTTCCCCTTCAGCAGCATCAGTTAGTATCTGAAATGTTCAGGTTAAGTAATATGCTTTAAATGCTGCAATCACACCCTAATCTGGTGGTTGTAATTGAGACCCATTTTTTGTGGAAAAAAAAAATATTTCACACCTGGGCTGAGCTCAGCTATCTTCAGTGGATGGTTTGAAGCAGTATCCATAATTATTCAAGTTTTAAAAGCCAAGTTCTTGTTCTTGTAATAATTTTCTACATCACCAAAATAAAATTCCAACAACTTTTTAATGGTAGATTTGAGTTGTTGAAGATACTAAGCAACAGAGGGCTCCCCTGAGCAAGAGCAGAAAAAAAAAAGCAAAGGACAGGGATTTGTGGAAAACCCTTGCAGAAGCCCCATATGCCTTTTTTTTGCTACATTTATAGTTAACACCTATTTTACAATTCACTTTGAAGTCTATGATATCACCAAAGGTTTAAGTTTAAAGCTTCCCTGGCTTTGACATTAAGCATCACTGTTACTGCATCCTTAAATCCAGAACAATGTTTTTTCTGCCTTTGAAGTGTAGATCCTTATAGGCATACATTTTAATACACAGATCTGTTTCATCAAACTTAAAAATGCTGATCTAAAGTATAACCTTCTTCTATGTGGGGGTGCTGAAAAGTTATTTGCCTATCCCATGTTCCAAAATCTGAGTGTTTAAATTTGTCACTGTAGCTGTAAAGAGTGTTATTTTATAATGTAAAGTGACAGTCTGCTGGATTATAGCACTATTTTTCACTTTTTTTCTTTAGATCACTGGCAGAGCCATGTTAACAAAAGGTGTCAAATTTTCACTTTTTTCACTCTAGGCCATCATGAAGTTCCTTTTGGTGCAGAAGAAAAATCTGAAGGAAATCTACAAGTATAAATGCTGAAAATATTGAGTGACAAGTAGCCATTATATTTAACTGTGAAGAAGTGTGCTAAGTTTCAGCATGGAGATTTTTTTTTGAAGGAAGATGCAGCAAAGATCTGGAAGGCATTCAACAGTGTCAAATCTAGAAACTGTCGATCATGCTCATAACCTGATTCTGACAGATCGAAAAATTTCAGCTAAAACAATTGTTCTTACCTGATATCCAGGGATCATGATGGGCTTATAATTCATGAGCAGTTGGGTATGCAGAAACTGTTGGCTGAGTGGGTATTTTCTGAATGCTGATTAGAAACGAAATGGAGTGTAAATCTCTAAGTTGGTTTTGCAACATTTTGAGCAATCTGGTGATAACTTTTTGGAATGACTCATCACTGCTGATGAAACATGGTTTCCCCACCATGATTCTGAGACCACACAGTAGTGGCACTTAGAGTTTCCATGGCCAAAGAAATTAAAGACCCAAAAGTCAACAGGAAAGGTCATGGCCACTGTTTCTTGGGCTATCTTATGAAGGGTCAAACAGTTAATGCAGAACACTACTCAAACTTGCTGTGCCAATTAAAGAATGAAATGAAAGAAAAACTGTGAGAGAAGCTGCAGAAATGTGTTCTCTTTTTGCAGAATTATGCACCTGTTCACAGGTCACTGGATATCTTGAAGAATTTGGAGTTAGAGTACTAATATCATCCACCCTAATCACCAGATCTTCCTCCAACTATTTCCTGTTTCTCACTTCTAACTCACTCTATATCAAATGATCAAGGGGGAAATTACATAAAATGGAACGGGATGGTTGTCACAGTTAAATGCATCACACAGGCAAAGCCCGATATGCAATATTAAACAAGAAAAGTTGTATATTGTTTTTCTAATAACATTGTTAGTATGTTGTTAGTATACAGCAGAAAAAAGAGCTAAGATTTGAGAAGAAAGAGTGAAAAATGAAGAAATACAAACAATGAAACTGAAAATATAATGAAGAATGCTAGATAAGATGTAGACAAAGAATATTACAATGCCATAACAATTGGAGGTTATGAAATACCAGAGATTAGATATGCTGATGACAGTATTACTGTCCACAACATAAAAAGGAATGGGAAAAACTAATTATGTCAGACCATAAGAACAGTGAGGACTAAAACCTTTATCTTAATTCAAAGAAAATTATAAATTGATGATAACTGACAAAACAAATAAGGCAGCTGAAATATACATCAATGAGGAAAAATTAGAAGAGGTGGAGAGTTTTGAATGTCTTGGATCACTATTAACTAATAATGGAGATACAATGAGGGAAATTAAAAGGAGGACGTCTATTACTCTTCACAAAATAAAACAACTAAAAAAAGCTGAGGAGAGGAACAGACAGAACTACAAAAATAAGATTTTTAGGGGCATGCATCTTTCCCATCGCAACATATGCCTGTGAGACATGGACACTTAACAAACAGCTGAGAAATACATAAATGCCTTTGAATGTAAATGCTACAGAAGAGTTCTTCATATATCATGGACACAAAAAGGAACAAATATATCCAAACCACAAGAACTTAATACTGAAGAAGGTTGGGTAGTAACGAAGATTAAACAGAGAAAACTTAAATATTTTGGACGCATTAAATGTCATGATAATTTAGAGAAGACAGTCTTGGAAGGGTACATAATGGGAAAAAGAAAGAGAGGAAGACCAAGGCAAAAATGACTGCAAGACATTGTTGATGATCTGCGAATGGATACATCAGCAGCAAGCCATCTTGCTCACAACCGAGAGGCAACATGAGAGATGTAAAGGAGGCAAAGTCCTGCAAGGGACATGCAAAAGACTGACTGACTGACAAACAATGATTTTCTCACTTACCCCACTGTACTGGGTCCAACGTATCCAAAATGAATAAAATTGTACACAAACACCATTTCCTCACAGGAAAATATACACTAATTATTTATTTACAATAAACTGAAAACAAGCAGGCAGCTAATATGTACATGAAAACACAAGTAGGTGGTAGCTATAATCTTAGAAAAAACTTAAAAACAGTTAAATTTTAACACATAACTGCACTGAATTCAATATCCTACATGGCTTGTGGTCAGTTTTAATAAAGAAAGTAAGTAGGACAACCAGGCTTGCCAGATTTTTAGGCATGGTGAGGTTAAATTAAAAATTAGAGACCAATTAAAACCAGCACGCTACAATGGCAATGATAATCTGAAAAATAACCCACTGACACAAGGAATATTGACTGATAGACAAAGAGTTAAAATGCATTTGAAAATGAGAAAATGTTAAAATTATTCAGAGATCATAGGAGTAACTGAGCTGTATTTCAGTGACCAAATATAAAATTTTTTTGGGAAAGATTTAACAAACTTAAGAAACAAATGTGCCAGTGTGTTGAACTTCGCGGTGAATTTGTGGAGTAATATGCAAGTGCATAGCTCAAGTCATTCCTTTCTTGATCAGGTTTATAACTTTTCAGCAATCCCTCATATTATTTTTTTAATCACTGAAGGATATTCTTTTGCAGTCTGCCCATTATTGCACCTTCTCCCATCAGATGAATGTTGCTGAAGCTGCAGCAATTTTGGAACTGTTAAACCATTCACTGCTAGCAGTAAAGAGAATAATTTCTGCAGGATTTGGAGATTGCTTCTATATGGTCATTATATATATATATATCTTACATCCTTCCTGTGCCGTTAAACATCACTTATGGCTCGCACAGTTGTTTGCCAAGTTTTCCTACTCTTGGCGGGTTTTTCAACCTCATCAAGGGATTTTATGCCCACTAAACTGGCTTCTCTTAACAATGTCCTTTTAGAGTTTTACACGGTCGACCTCTTTTTCTTCGACCTGTTGTTCTCTACTTGATAGCTTGTTTTGGTATTCTCTGAATGTTTCTTCTCATCACATGGCCTAGATATGTCGATCTTCTTTTTCTGATCACCCATGAGACAAGCTGTTGTTTGCTCATCTGTCTTATCTCTATGTTGTTCTTGAATTCGTTCCACTTTATAAAGTATTTTCCTTAGGCATTTGTTTTCAAAAAAGTCTAATTTCTTATATATATATATATATATATATATATATATATATATATATAAAGTGGTTTTTGCTTGATAGTGAGAAAAGTTGTTTGTGATATATTTGTTCTTCAGTCAACATGCTGAGCAGCTTTTCTGTTTCTTCAATGATTTTTGGCCTTGTTCTCACTGACACTGCAGTACTAGAAGTTGTTTCACTAACAGCTGTTTGCTTAATTTTCTCATTATTGCATTTAATTATAACAGTTACTCAACAATATGGACACAAATACTGTTTAGATGATAAAAGATGGCAATCTATTCTGTTAAAGAAAAAGAAATGCAACAAATATGATGTTGTGATTTAAACTGAAGTTTGCTGATCAGACAAGGGAAAATTGCCTGAAATGTTCACTTGGACATTAACTTCACATGCTGACCTGAATTGTACTCAGCAGATGATTCAGTTCAATTCAATTCAATTGCCATGCCACATGGTGTAGGCGATCATTTCTCTCCACAATTCAATGTCCTTAGACTTGATTATGAGCTCCGCCGATGACCTTCCTCCTAGCCACACTGACAGCCCATCCAGTAACTTCTCTCTGTTTCCTCTGTCTCTTCTTCCCTCAATTTTTTCAGTTGCCACAGTATGTTCCAATTTTCCTCTTCTCAGGAAATGTCCTATAAATCTCACTTGTCTGCCTCTGATCTTTGCTATAATTTGCTTTTTAACTCCAGCCTCTCTTAAGACTTCTTCATTGGTTTTCTTGGTTGTCCATGATACCTTCAACATCCGTCTTATAAACCACATCTCCATGGCCTCCATTTCTCACTGTACTCTCTTATTCATAGACCATGCTTCTTGAATCTTTCTTTCTGCTCCAGTGGCACGATAGATGGAGAAGAGTTTATCACAGAGTCTATGAGCACTACGCCCACAACTGCGTGGATGAGGCTCCTCCACATGGTGGTGGAGGTGTACTGGTGTGGGGGAACGATCAACTTCATGGGAAGAAGTGTCCTGGTGCAAATTGAAGGACGCCTGAATGTCCAACAATATGTCGCTGAAATTCTTCATCCTCATGTCCTTCCACATCTGGCTGGCTGCACCAGGGTCGATTTTTCATCAGGATAATGCTCCACCTCATGTGGCACAGCTCACCACCCACTTCCTTGCTGATAACAATGTCCAGACCATTCCGTGGCCATCCATGTCATCAGACATGAACCAAATGGAACACTTTTTGGATGAACTTAACACCAAGACCACCAGTGAGATGTGGCACCAATCAGTTTCCGACTGTTGCACTGCAAGAAGAGTGAGCAGCCATCCCACAACAACAGACCCAATGGCTAATCGGATCCATGTCGAGGAGATATCATTCTCTGATACAGGCTAGAGGAGGCCATACACCTTACGGAGGCCTCAGTCACAAAGAATAAAAGCTAAAACCAAATTTAATAAACATCATTTCATTGTTAAAGTCTTAAAGTTTTTTCATGCCAAGACTGAAACATTAATTCCGTAAAATAAAATTTTTTACAAGTCTGAAATTTGTTGTCCAATACGACTACAGTAGTGTTGCGTTTCTATTTTTTTTAACATTATAATTGGTGGAGTGGATTAAATGACTGTCTTTTCCTTTGCTCTTGTTGTGTTCATCCATACATTCCATGTGCTGTAGTCCCAGAATTCATTCAACTAGAAGACTTTTGGGTTGTTGTGGATTTTTTGGAGATAGAACTGTGTGTTAACAAATGTGAATCATGCTATATTTGTTTTGTTTCCTAATTTATCAATCATATTTGTTTTCTTCCCTATTTTATCTATCATGCTTGAATTTATTCATGTTATAGAAGGACATGTCGCAGGAGAATAGATTGTATAAGGATTCAGGAACCACAGTAAAAAAATGTGAAATAATGAACTGTCAAGAGAAATGCTTTGAAGTTACAAAATTTGGCAAAAAAAGTTAGGGTAACTCTCTATCTCAGAGATCTCTTTTGATCTGTCAAAATTGGGTCATGAGCAAAATCAATAAAAATGAAAACTTGTGATTGAAAGAGAGACGCATCTCAAAGAAAACTTCATGAAAGGAATTTGAGCAGATATTTGGAAATTAAGAAACTGTTAAATTACTGAATTAGATCTGAATATGGAATGATGCATGTTAGTTCAATGAACCCTAGAAACAGAATTAGCTACTATCATAAATTTTATGAATAGGAAAAAAAAATATAATTGTTCAAATGACATTTAACAAATATTTTATACAAAGTAGTTATATCCATTTTCCATTTGTTTTGCAGCTCATTTCTTTAAGAATGTTTTAGCTTACCTGTTTTTCATAATTTTTTAATATTTCTCCTCATGTACACAATTAAAGTGAATTTTAAAGACTGAAATTAAGCATACTGAGGAATGTTTCAAAAATATCATGGATGAATTAGATTTTTCAATTGGTTTTTAACTCTGATAAAAGCAATTTCAAAATATATACACCACACTTGTATGAAATAACTTATATACATCATATAAGTAATAAAGTCATCTGTCTTATCTCTGCATTGTTCTTGAATTCATTCCACTTGATGCTGAGTATTTTCCTGATGCATTTGTTTTCAAAAGAGTCTAATTTGTTGTCTATTTCTTTAGTTGTTTTCCAGCTTTCACATGCATAAATGAGGGTGGATATTACATTTGAATTGAATATTCTTAACTTGGTTTTTGTGCTTATAACTTATAACTTTCTTAACCTTGCATTTATTTAAATTGTTTGTTGCAAACTCCACTTTGAGCTACAAAGCAAAAAACTATCCTATGACCACATAAAACAAAATTAAAATAAATTGCAGTGTTTTTCCCCGGAAAATGACACTAGGCTTAACTTTGGTTTTTATGGTTTTTTTACCTATAAAAAATGATAAGTGCACATGTATCATGCTGTATGAACTGCTAAATGTGCTGCCTTAAACACAAATAATGGCTAAATATATGCATTCTCATAAAAGAGAGCAAACTTCTAAGAAAACACTTATTCCTACCTGAAAGGTAAAATGTTTCTCTTCATGTTGTATAGGTTGTGTGACATTTTCTTTTGAGATCAGATCTGCCTCTGTTATTTCATTCAAGCCAACATCATTGTTACTGGGGAAGTGTTTCAGATCCACTGAATCTACTTCTGAAACAACCTATATAAGATGATAAGAATTATAAGACTTAATAAGGTGTATCAAGTGTTGATTACATTGTTAATTTATAGTCCACTTTCATCAGTTACTACTCAGCTGGAATGTAAGAACACTTAATAAGACTGGAAAACTAGCACAAACCATCAAGGAAATGCACAGATACAAACTAGACATAATAGGAATGCAAGGGGCAAGATGGACAGGACACGGCAGAAGGAAATTAACAACACAGCACACAGAAGATACAATAATATGGCCAGGTAAAGAAGATAATCATGAAGGAGGAGTACCATTGACTACAAAAAAACAGAAGCATTAAGAGCACTGCTGAAATGGACCCCTATAAATGAGAGATTATTATATGCATGGTTCAACTCAAGATTCACGAAGCTGACTATTATAGTTTGTTATACATGCTTCCAGGTGACGTACAAGATGGTGGGAGCTTTTTTTTTAATGTTCTTGCCAGCATAGTTGCGTATGAGTTTTCTGCATCACCATACATTGTAAAAAGGGAGTTGGGCATGAGGCCAACAACTTCATCCTGAGACCTATCTAGAGACGACTCTAGATGGGGAAAAACCCCGCTGTTACGGAATCAACAGTTGTCACCAAACATCAAGGTCATCAATTCTGCATGCTGTTGACAACAATCGAAAATTCATCGGCCCCAAATGCATAAAAAAAAATCGGATTTTGGAATATAAGAACAATGGCCGCAACAACAAAAACTGCTCAGGTAATAAAAGAAATGGATAGATATCACCTAGATATCAGCAAAATCCAATGGCCAGAAGCAGGGAAAAGACTGGCAGATGTACTAGAGCAAACCAGGCTTTTTAAATGCTGCAGACTAAATGGACATCTAAAAAATTAAGCATGAAGATGAAAATCAGGATATTTAAGAGCAATGTTCTAAGTGTACTACTCTATGGAAGTTAATGCTGGAAAATCACCAAAACCACAGAAAACAAGCTGAATTCTTTCCAGACTAAATGTTTACAAAGAATTAGAAAAATATTTTGGCCAAACACCATAAGAAATAATATCTTGTTGGCAGAAATGCAGATGAAGCCACTGACAGCAATTATTGAGGAAAGACACTAGTGATGGTTGGGACATGTGCTCCAAATGACTGACAACTCACTACCAAAAATAGCACTAAGATGGACACCACAGGGGAAAAGAAGTAAAGGTAGACCAAAAGAGACATGGAGAAGAACAATAGAGAGGATGCTGAACAATAAAGGGCTCACCTGGGCAAGAGTGGAAAAAGAGGCAAAGGACAGGCATTTGTGGAAAACCTTTGCGAAGTCTCATGTGCCCTGAGCGCTTAAGGTTCAGAGAGAGAGAGAGAGATACAGGACAATGAGGTAGCAAAAGAAGAGAAAGCCTAAATACAAATGTACAACAAACAACAAAAAAGAATTAAGAAACGAAATTTTTAAAAAGAACAGATATATTATTTGCTATCACAGAGAAGCAATAAAAGAAATTTAGAGCTTCTTCTTCTTCTTCTTCGTTCGCACTGTCTGTCTATATCTGCAGTCCTGTCTCTTGGAAAAATTTCACTGCTTTTTGTAATTCATGTATGGAACCATAGAGCTTATCTTCTTTAGTGGTTTCATTGGGCCAGTAATTATTTCTCAGTGTCTCGTAGTTGATGCAGTTCTGGAGGATATGTTCCACAGTTTGGGGCACCTGGGCACATGTACATAGATTAGTAGTACCAACCTTAAACTTTGTATACATATGACTTTGGAGTCGGCTGTGTCCTGTTCGGAGACGGAAGATGGTGACTTGTTCCTTTCTGTTTAGCATGTGATAGTCATCATGTGGTGGTGTTTGTGGCTTCCTGTAGGTTTTTATCATGCTTTTCTTCTGATTATAAGTGATTGGTATGTCTGGTTGCTCCATTTCAGTGCCCTCTTTGGCCAGGTGGTCAGCTTTCTCATTGCCTGGTATCCCACAGTGGGAGGGAATCCATTGCAAAGTGACTTCATGTTGTAAGCCAATTTTTGACAAGGCATCCTTAAGGTCTGGTAGTTTGTTGCACTGAAGAGCTTCCAGTACTGATCTTGCATCTGTGAGAATTACTACAGGACATGTATCAATTCTGGAGTCTGATAGTTTTTCAACTGCAGCAATAATTGCCCTAACTTCTGCATCAAAGTTGTTGCAGTATTTACCAGTGGGTATGGAAATCTTGTCAATAGTGTTGTTTGGATATTCAATATATGCTCCTGCCCCTCCATTCTTTACGGCATTATGTGCAGATCCATCTGTATACACACATATCCAGGTGTCACATGGATATTTGTCATCTAGAACACTAAGTGTGGCTGTTGATCTTACAAGACTGCTCTGCATCTCACCATTCTGCACACCTTTCACTTCAGTCTGAATAGTTATTTGTGTATAATCTGCTTCTTTCCATGGTGTATGCTCTGGTACAGATGATAATGGAGCGACTACAGTTGGAAGGTCAGGTATCAGCTTACGCATACGCTTGGCCTGATGAATGAAGCTGCTTCTTTTAAGCCGTCCTAATGCCAAGTTATTGAATCTCTCCTTCAGGGGATGGCTTACAGAGCTAAGGAATTTTTCTCCCATGGTCATGACCTTTGTGTCTCTACGTTCCTTTAGTGCTTGAACACCAACTATTTTCTGCATTTCTACTATTGGTGTGGACCTCATGGCACCTGTGATAATCCGTAGTAACTGATTTTGAACCTTGTCTAGATTATGCAGTGTAGTGTTTGATGCTGTGCACCAAGATGTTGAGCCATATTCTAAATGTGGTAGAATACTTTGCTGATATACATTCTTGAGGATTCTTTCACTAGCTCCCCATGTGGTTCCACTCAATTTTCTTAATATGGCTAGTTTTCTTCTGGCTTTTGCTTCTGCACTGTTGATGTGTTGCTTCCACATCAGTTTTGAGTCAAGAGTCACTCCTAAGTAAGTGGGTTGGTTGTCCATCCTTAAGGGTATTTCATTTACAAAGATCTTACCTGCTTTCTGTTTAGATGAGAGGGTGAACAGAGTGGTACTTGATTTCTCTGTGTTGATACTTACACACCATTTGTTTGTCCATGATGTCAAGATGTCTGCTGCTCTTTGGAGTCTCTGTGTAGCAACTGTCGCATATTCATCTGTACACCACATGACCAGATCATCTGCATACAATGCCGCTTTGATTCCATAGGGAAGTTCCTTGACCAGGTCATTAATGAATACAAGGAATAGTGTAGGCGAAAGGACTCCTCCTTGTGGTACACCGTGTCGCAGAAGTACTTTCTGGCTTTTGTGTCCATCCATTACTACTCTAGCTCTTCTATTGTGTAAATAGGACTTTATCCAGTTGTACAGTCTTCCATTCACACTGCAGTTTCTTAGTTTCCACAGCAGACCTTTTTTCCATACTTTATCAAAGGCTTTCTTCAGGTCTATCCACGCTGCTAGTACAAGGTTTTTCTCTTGGAATGCATCCTCAATCTCTTGAGAGAGATAGGTCACTTGATCTTCCGTACTGTAGTACTGCCTAAATCCTGCTTGTTGTGGAACGAGAAGGTTTTCACTTTCTAGGTACCATTTTAGTCTCAGGTCAATGATGCGTTCCATCGTTTTGCATAGGCAGCTAGTGAGACTGATTGGCCTGTAGCTGGAGGCAGTATCACTGTTTTTCCCTGGTTTTAGCAGTGGTACCATGCTTGCTTCCTTCCAGATTTGAGGTAACTTACCTGTGCTCCAGCACATATTGAAAATATCCAACAGCTTTCTCACTGCTGCCATTCCCAGGTTCTTGATCATTTCATTGGACACTCCGTCTGGTCCTGGTGATTTCCTTGGTTTCAGTTTACTAACTGTTAGGTCTAACTCTACAAATATACCAGAACAATACGGTATAGAAGTGAAGAACCGTTTCGAAATCCTGATGGCTGTACAGGAAGAGATGACACCAGATGAATTGGCTACGCAGGCCAAAGATATCTTAGTAACAACAGCTAAGGACATGGTTCCAGTAAAGAAAACACAAAGGAATAGATGGATCACAGCAGGTACACTAGAACTGATAAAACAATGTAGAGAAATGAAGACGCAATGGAGAGTGACAAACAACAACAAAGATAAATATAAAACTTTAACAAAAGAAGTACGAAGAAACATAAGAAAAGACAAAAAACAATACATACAAGATTGTTGTGAAAGAATAGAAGAACATCAGAGGTGTGGAAGAGATAGTGAAATGTTTAAAGAAATGAAGACATTGACGAGAAATGTCACACCTAAGCTAAATGTAATTTGTGATGAGATGGGGAATACCCTGACAGAGACAGAGGAAATTCTGGAAAGGTGGAAGGAATATTGCAAAAGAATGTATGAAACAACCGACTGTAGAAGCAGATATCAACAGTGTGAATTATTATTGGAGGAGAAAGAACCCGAGCCGACAATGGAAGAAGTTTTATGGGCAATAAAGAGTCTGAAAAATGGTAAATCACCAGGATGTGATGAGATAACCGCTGAATTTATTAAAGCAGGAGGAAAGGAGTGTGCAACAATCTATCATGCACTATGTAAAAAGATATGGCATTCAGGTATTTGGCCAAAAGATTGGAAAAGAACTGTATTCATACCACTGCCAAAAAAGGGTAACCTGAAATTATGCACCAACTACAGAACTATTGCCCTGATTAGTCATGCCAGTAAAATTCTGTTAAAAATCATAATGGGTAGACTTCGAAAGAAAATAGAAGAAGAAGTCAATATGGTCCAAGCTGGCTTCAGGCAAGGAAGAGGATCAAGAGATCATATATTCAATCTAAGATTAATAATAGAGAAATGCAGGGAGTTTAATGTGAATCTATATTTATCCTTTATAGACTACTCAAAGGCATTTGATTGTGTACAACACCAGAAACTTTGGGAAATAATGGAAAAAATGGGATTTCCAACACATTTGATACAATTAACATCACTGCTGTATTTAGACCAACAAGCAGCAGTAAGAATAAATGGTGAAACAACAACTTGGTTTGACATAAAACAAGGGGTCCGTCAGGGGTGCATATTGTCACCCTACTTATTTAACTTGTATACTGAAAATATAATGAGGAATGTTAGAGAAGATGTAGACAAAGAATATTACGATGCCATAACAGTTGGAGGTTATGAAATACCAGAGATTAGATATGCTGATGACACAGTATTGCTGTCCACAACACAAGAAGGAATGGAAAAACTAATTATGTCAGTCCGCAAGAACAGCGAAGAGCAGAACCTCTATCTTAATGCAAAGAAAACTAAAGTGATGACAACTGACAAAACAAACAAGGCAACTGAAATATGTATCAATGAGGAAAAACTGGAAGAAGTGGAGAGTTTTGAATATCTTGGATCACTACTAACTAATAATGGAGATACAATGAGGGAAATTAAACGGAGGACATCTATTGCTCTTCAGAAAGTAAAACAAATAAAGAATCTGTGGAGAGGAGCAGACAGAACCACAAAAATAAGATTTTTAAGGGCATGCATCTTTCCTATCGCAACATATGCCTGTGAGACCTGGACACTTAACAAAACAGCTGAGAAGCACATAAATGCCTTTGAATGTAAATGCTATAGAAGAGTTCTCTAGATATCGTGGACACAAAAAAGAACAAATATATCTATACTACAAGAGCTTAATATTGAAGAAGGCTGGCTAGTAAAGAGGATTAAAGAGAGAAAACTTAAATATTTTGGCCACATTAAACGTCATGATAATTTAGAGAAGACCGTATTGGAAGGATACATAATGGGAAAAAGAAAAAGAGGAAGACCGAAACGAAGATGGCTGCAAGACATCGTTGATGATCTGGAAATGGATGCAGCAGCAGCAGGCCATCTTGCTCACAACCGAGAGGCCTACAGGAGTGCTGTTTGGGAGGCAAAGTTCCGCAAGGGACATGCAAAGGAATGAATGAATGAATGAGGTCTAACTCACTGCGTGTGATTGGTGCATCCATGACCTCCACTTTTCTGACTTGTTCCTCCTCTTTCTGTGGCTCGATGTGCACTGTACGCTCCTTCTCTGGATGGATATCAATGTTGCAGTCCTGTGCAAACATGCGAGCAAAGTGATCTGCTACCTGCTTACCTGTAAGAGTTTTCCCATCCTCTATTAGTGTAACCTTTGTACTTCTTCCAGTACTCTCATCATTTAACTGTTTGATTAGTTTCCACAGTTTCCTTCCATCCTTTTCAAAGTTTAGGGACTGTTTTCTCTCTCCAACTTTCCCATCTGGCTTGCAGCTTTGCTCTCTGAAATTTGGCCTTAGAATGTTGGTAATTATTGTGGTGGTCTTGGCATGGTCTATTTTCTGCTTGCTTTCAAGCTGCTTCCACGTCATCATGGAGTTTTCCCAGCTCACTAGACCAGTATGGTTTATAGTCCCTACGAGCTCCTCTGGGAATGGTTTCACGAGCGGCCTGAAGGATACAAGCATTGAATTCCTTCACTGTGCTGTTAATATCCTTACCTTCTATGGACAGCTGTCCCACCAGGATACCTGTATGATGTCTGTACATTGTCCAGTTTGCTTTTTTATAGTTCCATCTGGGGAGAGGGTTACTGGTGTTAAGGAGTTCATTTTCTATTGTCAGGAAGACTGGTCGATGGTCGCTATCTCCAAGTTGTTTTCCAACTTCACATGTAATGTTCCACTTCAGATCTGGAGAGTGGAATGCCAGATCTGGTGTTGATTTTGTATGCCATGCCCTTGAGTAAAATGTTGGGGCATCCATTGGCTGGTTGATCAGGAGAAGTCCATTATCATCCTGCCAGCTCTCAACTTCCTCTCCTCTCTTGTCTATGTGGTCATAGCCCCAGCTCTGGGAATGACTGTTAAAATCACCACAGACCATCAGTCTCTCTTTGTGTGGGATTGTTCCTAAAGCAAGTGGGTGGTCATTAGGACAGTAATAGTTAAGGAGGTGGAAATCTGTATTACTACTTTTTAGATGGATCATCTGGTATTCATCCATGTACACTCCCACCTGACATGCGCTGATGTTATTCTTAACAAGTGTGAGTACTCCTCCTTTTCTTCTGTCCTGTTGGTCTGATCTAAAACACTGGTAGCCTCTGATTTTAAAGGCGGCATCTTTGGTTAAGTGTGTCTCCTGTATGCAGCATATACTTACCTGCTCTGCAAAAAGTATGTTCTCTAGTTCAACCTTTTTGCTATAGCCATCTCTAACACTGCTGACACCCTCAGCATTCCACTGCATTATTTTAAGTTCTTGCTTTTTGGCTGTTTTCTTCTGTTGTATTTTTTGGCCAGTAGCTCTACTCTCATGTCTCCTGACTCCACAAGACGAACTGAGAGGACCTCCAGTAGCATTGGGTGGACCCTTTCGAGGCAGGGGCCCGGCACTGCACCTGCCTGGTTAGTCTTCACAGGGCGAGCACCATGTTTGAAAACTGCAGATAGAGACATTTCATTAGCGATAATGCATGTTACCCTGATTTTTGCGATGCGCCTTTTGGCTGGGTAACTCCGACTTCAGCATCTTTCCTTGCTAGGGCAGACTGTGGTCTTGCTCGGACTGCCATGAAGACAGTGTGGCTGGCCTGGCCAAAACTTTGTTTTCCAGCCTCTGGTGGCTGTACTTAAGCCCCTTCTTCATGTCAGATGGTTTTGAGACAGTTCCACAAAGACACTGACTTTGAGATGAGGAATCTGATGAGTGCTTCAACGATATCCATTCCCCACCATCCATAGTCTACTGGTTCTGTTTTGTTTACATCATTCTGATAGCCATTGTTGTAAAGACCCATAGGCTTGTCACGTCCTGGATTCATTGGTTTCACACCAGACATCCCTCATCCCCGCCAGAGATCTCCATGCCCCCATCTGTCCACCAACCTGACATTACATTTTGCAAAAATAACAATTACAATTAGTGTTGATTGCTACAAGTTTCTGGGCTACAGAGGTAGGTCAGAGTTTTTAAGCAAACAGATCTATGTTCCCTGTCTCACAAACACTATGTTAAGATAAGTGTGCTCTTAACACAGTTGTTCCCAGGGGAAAATTTAGAGCTAAATAACAACACAACAGAAACAACAGTAATATCAAAAAGAGTAAATATACCAAAATGCAACATCCTTTAAAATGGTAAGGCACAGACACAAGTAAATACATTTACTTCAGAACAACAATAACAGCTGATAGCAAGAGCACAAATGAAATCAAATCACAAAAAAAGAAGAAGAAAGAAAAAGAAAAGAAAACAAAAAAGAAAATGTACCTCAAGTGAAGGATCTGCATTCAAACTTAACTCTGTCCCTAGTCTATTTTTCAACACAAATGGGATTATTTTCTGGCCAAGTTGTCCTTCAAAATGTTCCAATTGGTAGGCTTTGCTGAAGGCCTAAAATCAATTACATTAATGAGAGTTACAGAATACTGGGTCTCTTTCTAATCACATTTACTGATCATTCCATATTTATATAAGCAAAACTTTTTTTTTTTTAGTTTCATTGTTATTCACATACTCTTGTCTTTTCTAGTCAGAATTAGACCAATAATTTACTCTTTTGGTCAAAGACAATGACATTCTTGGTAATAAAGATAATGACTGTAATCTGCAGCATCTTTCTTCTTTCCAACATATGAAAGCTTATTTCAGTCTTCCCTGCAGGCTCAACCAGAACTGATATGATGTCCACCCTATTAACTCTTTGTATCTTTTGTGACACATCCTGCATGGTTTTTTACCCCTCAGAAGACCTTTCACCACTCAGTGCGATGACAGTTTGTAGCTCTCTATTTCTGAAGATAATCAAAGTATACTAAAAACCGGCAGTTGGACTTCCATCCTGAATCCATTTGTTGACACGAAGTGCGTGTTTCAGCTGAATTCAGAGCGGTTGTGTGTTAATTTAAAGAGTTTATCATCGAAGTCTGTCGTCACTAGGTTTTTGTTTATCAATAAACATGGCTTCCAGTGGTAGTTTATTTCATCCAGAGCAGCGTATTTCTGCATTACAAGCTCAAAACTTAATTTAAAAATGCCTAGACTGCGGTGAAGAGATTGCAGTAGTAGAGATTTTGAATTTTCTGATCCATGTGGATGAGGATGTTTTTTTTTTTTGGTTCAGCAGCAAAACGTGCTAGAAGGGTAGCTGGTGATCTACTTATCAGGTTTTTGCTAGTACTAGCTGTAATATCACAGTAAGTACTTCTGGAGATTGTGTCATTTAAAAAATTAAATGTTGTAGAATGCTTCAAATTTTAACAAAAATACAATGGCCTGTTTTCTGGTAAATATAAGTCGCCGCACGCCCACTTGTTTTCATGTAAATATTACCTACCCACTTGGTGTTTTTAGTTTACTGTAAATGCATAACCAGTGTATGTTTTCATGTAAATTTTGGAGGATATGCGAAGAAAAGATGTTTGTGTACATTGTGATTCATTTTGGAAATATTGGACCAACTACAGTGATGGATAAGTGAAAAAAACATCGTTCCAGTTTCTTCATTTCCATTCTTTCTTCTCAGTTCTTAGCTCTTTTTTCTGTTGTATTCTTATAACATACTAACAATTTTATTAAAAAAACAAAATACATTTTTTCTTGTTTAAACTAACATATAATATATCATACTATAAATCAGATTATGCCTTTGTCATTCTTTTAAATGTGATAACCATCCCATTCCATATTGTGAAATTTACCCCCCTTGGTATTTTGAGGGAAAACACCAGTATACAAAGAGTTAAGTCCCCACATTGAATAATTTTTTTAAAAAATTACATCTAAAAAATGGGAATAGCCGTTCAATTATCATGCTACTTCTTTACCATGCACAGAATTTCATATGTGATGGAGCTCCATTGTATTACTAAATGAGTTTGAAAAAAATTGAATGTGACAACAGCAAATGTTTTTATCTCCACAAAATGAGAAGTCCAAAATTTATTTTACATGCATGTCAACAGGTAAATGACATATTCTACATCAACAAATATATAATGGGAAGGAAAAGTACTAGTTCTATACTTCTAAGTTCTTATTTCAGCTCCTTTCTCAAGTTAATATGATGCCATTCAGTCTCTAATTTTGTGTTGACACAGATAAGTTATATTTTATATTTATACCATTTACTATTCCCCGCTCCCCACACACACACACACACACACACAATCTCCTTTTAATCATATCCTTTCTACATCTCTCCCTTTATTTCTTATACCTCTCCTTCATTTCACAGCATTTTTCAGTCATACTTCTCTTCATATTTATGTTTTCTCTATTACTTGTCCAAGTCGGAAGAGAACATCTAAGCAGGTCTTTGTCACCACAAGCTGTAATGCATCAACAGCAACAACATTAGTGGTCATTTTAGGAGGAGGGAGCAGACCTTCTTTATCAGTTGGCATATCTGGATTCTTCACCATCTGAACAGGAGACATATAATGAATAGATAGTTCAAAAATACCATTTGTGTAATATTAAAAAAAACTCAAGTTTATTATAGTAAAACTAATAATTTGGCAACAGGCATGTAGGTAAACACTAAACCATATCTTCATGTATTTCATGCCTATTTAAAACTTTTAAATATTGCACTTTGTCCCTTTTAAGTCTCAATTAATTGTGTTCTATAGTCAGGCAATATTTCTCCCTACTTTTGGAATATCGTATTTACTTTGTTTACATGCAGGCAAAATTATTTGACAACTTGACTTTGACTTTTCCAATCCCCGGGTTTATGAGTTTTCATTCTTTTTCCCTTGTGCCAGATAATGAAACGTACAGGTCATCTTCAGCTGTTCCATATCACCATACAGAATGTTGGTGATTGAGGAGTTTGGTGGTATCAGATTCTTCTGAAGGTCCTTCAATGCACTGCAGTCCAGGAGATGGTGTTTAACATTTTCTTCTTCTTGTCTGTTAAAGTGCAAGCAGTATGGTGTGTGGTCAGTGGTTACTCTGTGTAAGTGCTTATTGAGGGTAATGTGTCCTGTTCTCAACCTGAAAATTGTGTATTGGTCTCAACATATGCCAGGGCTATGCTTTGGCAGGTGTGTACATAGGGATCTTCCATTCGGATTACTGGCCCAGCTGTCCACTGCTGTTTGCAGTTTTTGTGTATAATGTGTTTAGCTGTTCTCATGTTGGTGGAAATGTGGGGCTGTGACATGGTGGCTCCACACTTTGCCAGTCTGTCAGCACGTTCATTTCCTCTGATATCTATGCACCCTGGTATTCACTGTAAGATGGTCTTGATGTCATAGGAGTTGAGTTGGTTTATTGCATTGAGTATGTCAGCTGTAATGGTATCCAGTTTTCAAGGGCCTTGAGAACAGACTGAGAATCTGAGAAAATAACAAGGTTTTTTGGGGAGAGAGGCACTGTTTTTGTATTTGGTGGTGGTGGCTGCTAGGGCTGCTAATATTGCCTGCATCTCTGCATCATAATTGGAGCAGTGAGATCCACAAGCAGCAGAAATGTGCCTTTTTGTCTTGTCTGGAAACATTATGAGTACCCCATATTATCTGTTTCCTTGAATGCTGACCCATCAGTGTATGCATGGATCCAGTACTTTGGGTAGGATTCTATGGTCTCCAGTGCACATTGCTTTAGAGTATTGGGATCTGATGATTTGTTCACTAATTTGTTCTTGAGTCTGGTGTTAGTTTGAGGAAGTGTGTAGTTTGTGTTTGTTGGGATGTCTGGTACTTTTGTAAGTTCTTCTCTGTCTTCATGGAGTTTGTGTCTTGTGTTTAACTGTTCTTCTATGTGCACTGGAGTTTTCAGTTTCAGTCTATTATTATGCTTCCATTTATCAACCACTATTCTGTTACAGGGGAGCAGAAGTAAGGGTAGACCAAAAGAGACATGGAAAGAACAACAGAAAGGATGTTGAGCAATAGAGGGCTCACCTGGGCAAGAGCAGAAAAAAAGGCGAAAGACAGGCATTTGTGGAAAACCCTTGCGGAAGCCCCATGTGCCCTGGGCACTTAAGGTTCAGAGAGAGAGAGAGATTCTGTTAGGATGGTCTGGGGGCATGCGTTTATATCTTTCTACTTCCTAAATGTCTTATATCTTCCTTTCACGTCTTATATCTAATGGCTCTATGTTTGGATCATTTTCACATGCAGCTGTGGGTGTAGATCTCATTGCCCCACAAATGAAATGAACGGCATGGTTCTGGATTCTGTATACTTGTGTATGAGAGCTCTTTGATGCTGTACTTGTGTATGAGAGCTCTTTGATGCTGTGACCTGTAGAGGGAGGTTGTAATCTATTATAGATCTGACATATTCTGTGTACAGTTGTCTGAATGTTGTTTTGTCAGCACCCCAGGATGTACTTGCAAGTTGCTTGAGTAGATTTAGTCTTCTGAATTCTTTTTCTGCTAGTCCATCCATGAACTCTTTAAAGTTCAATTTTCTGTCTAGCTTTACACCAAAGTATGATGGATTTTTTTCTTTCATGATTTGAGCACCATCAAGAGTTATTTTCAGTTCAGTCTTTGCTTGTTTGTTGATAAGAGTGCAGTTTTACTAACATTGATCTTCAACTTCCAGAAATTGCAATAAGCTGATTTGGTGAGGAGGGCTCTATTAAGTCTCTCAACAGCCAGCTGCAAGTCTGTTCCACCAGTCCATACGACAAGGTCATCAGCAAACATTGCTTTGTGGGTGTTCAATAGGTCGAGAAGGTCACTTATAAAGATTAGGAACAAGGTGCAGCTAAGAGCAGAACCTTGTGGCAGACCTTCCTCCAGAGTGCATTTGTTTGACAGTCTGTCACTGATCTGAGTTTGTATGGTCCTGTTACTCAGGTAGTTTTTAACTCATTGATACATTTTTCCATGTATGCCCATGTTTTGCATCTTTAATAATAGGCCTGTTCGTCAAACCCTGTCATATACCTGTGGAAGTCTACAAAGATGGCTTTTTTCTCTTGTGTAAAAAACTGTCTTTTACACTTTGAATGAGGACAAATAGCTGGTCTTTGGTTCTTGATCCTTTGTGGAAGCCTGCCTGAAAGTTATGAAGGGACCCTGACGATTCCAACCACCAGTACAGCCTATTGTTAAGCATTTGTTCTGCTAGCTTACCAATGTTGGAAGTCAGTGAGATTGGTCTAAAGCTTTTAGGTCATCTTCTGGCTTTCCTTTTTTCAGGATAATTATGGCTGACTTCCAAGATTTTGGTAGTACTCCACTTTGCCAGGTCTTGTTAATGAAGTTTAGCAGTGTGGACTTTCCTACAGGGCCTAGATGAAGGATCATTTCATTTAATATTTTGTCTGGTCCTGGTGTTTTTCTTTTCTTAGTTGTAGCTTACCCATAGCACTTTGGAGTTCATGGATGGTAAAGTCTTCCTCAAAAGGTGGAATGTTTGCTAAGCTAGATTTCTCTTTTACTTCTCAGAACTTTTCCCAGCGCCTTGTCAAGTACTTTCCTGTTGGAGGATTTGTTGGTGGCAGCAAAGAATTTGTTAAAAGTACTGGCTCTGTCTGAGTCACTTGAAAGGACTCAACCAGAGATTCACATTGGCTTAACTCTTCCTGTGCCAGTGGCCTACTAATAGGCCACATAAGTTTTCAGTGCTGATGCCAGGAGCCTTTATATAGGCTTCTGGTTTGTTCTGGTGTAAAGTCAGTTGAATTTTTAGATTGCATGTTATGTGTACACGCCACTTTTACACAGCATTCTTTTTACAAAGCGTGTTTCCGGTAGACGTCTTTCAAAATATTTGTTAAATTTTGTGACATTTTATTTCAACTCGAGTCAAAAATGGACATGCCCTCTGACAAGATAAGTGTTACTGAATGTGCCCCATTTAGGATTCCACCAGAAATAGAGTCCAAAGTTAATGCTGGACGGTTATATCAGACAATATTTGGTAAGAAATCTGACAACGTTTCTGACCATAGTTCAATAAGTGATTCTGACAATGATTGTGATAATACTTCTGAGTGTTCTTCTGACAATGGTTCTGACCTTGAATTGACCTTGCTTCTGACAATAAAACTGATTTAGACAATACTTCTGATTTTTCAAATTCTGACCCTGAGACTGCAATTAGTGATAGTGACAGTGACTGTCGTCCCTCGACAAGTACTGTTGCTCCTGTCACTTCTGTTCCTCCAACTGCCAAACGGGCAAAGGGAAATGTTTCTGTGGCTCGAACAGTGAATGCAGAAACAGTTTCAACATGGACAGCAGCACAGACAGATGGAGAAGTAGGTAAACCTACTGCCGATGATGTTGACAGTGGTATCTTGCTGAATCTTGGCAATGATAGGACTCCTATGACTTTTTTACTGGCACTGTTCACAGAAGATATTTTGGACAGTCTCATTAGCTGTATAAATGATTATGCTGCTATGAAACTTAGCCAAGCTGCAAGTCTAAAAAAAGTGCAGTAGACTACATCAGTGAGTACCTGTTGGTTGTCATGAAATGTATAAATTTCTGGTGACACTCATAACCATGAGGAATCTACATAAACCAAATGTCAGTGATTATTGGACCACCATACCTCACTTGCACACACCATTTTTTGGCAAGATGTTTTCAAGGAATCAGTTTCAACTAATATTCAACACCATGTTGCATGTCAATGAACCTGATAGTCAAGGCAAGTCCAAAATTGAGCCTTTTGTCAATCAGTTGTTGTCATCGTTTCAGAAATCCTTTTACCCGTTCAGTGATTTGAGTCTTCATGAAATGGTAATCGGCTCCAAGGGACACTGGAGACACAAGCAGTTCAATGCCAGCAAGCCATCTAAATATCACATCAAGACCTATGGCCTTTGTGACTCCATCACAGATTATGTTTTCAACCTGTTGATTTATTTTGGGAAAAAAACCTCCTACATCTCTACAAATGATGACCTTAGCGCTCTTGCTATGAAAGTGTTTGATGGTCTGCTACAGCCAATCACAACTTCACATCACATTTTTGCAGACAGGTATTACACCAGTCTTCAACTGGTTGAATATTTGCAGTCCAAAGGCCACAATTACACTGGCACATTGAATGTCAGCCGTAAGGGTTTTCCTCTTGAGGTGAAAAATAAGAATATAGCTATACATGGCAAGCAGCAGCAGCACCATTCCTGGTGTTAGTATGGCAGCTCCCAGGTCACTGGGAAGGAGAGCGAATGCTCCAGTCAATTTTAGATTCCAAGGTAATCACCTGGTGAACATGGACAAAACCCAGGGTTGCTGTGTCTACTGTTCCAGACCTGATAAGAGGGTCCACTCAAACTTCTACTGTACAACATGCCTGGACAAACCTCACTGATTGTTTTGAGAAGTATCATAAGCAATCTCCTGCATGATGCTACTCCTTCCACAACTTCATTTGTCTGTGCTGTCTACACTCTCTGTTTGGGTCAACTCTTGCATCTTTGTATTTACACCATTCTTGTTCATTCTCTTCATTTCTTATACATTCTTTGACTGGAGACAGTAGATGACATTGTGTTGTACAGTGTTCATGTGTTGTACATATATTCTGTACATAACATTTTTTCCTTTTTTTCACTTTTCATGTCATGTATATATTTTCTGTAGATAATGTTTTTATGTCTGTTTCGTACATAGAAAATGTATACTATTCTGCTTGGTGGTTTTTGTTGTTGTGGTGTTTGTCTGCTGGCTGCCAGCTGAAAAGTTTTCAAAAGTTCAGGAAAAGTTGTGAGAATATTTTATATGAAGAATTCTATTTACCATCACAGTCATTGAGTTTTCAGTGCAAGAGTTGTGCAAAAAATTTGAACATCATATGAGAATAATTCCATTTACCATCAACTGCATGCTGGACAGTTTGTGCAAGAGTTTTCACCCCAGCCAACAGCAGCTCTTTCATGGCCTTTTTCAGGGCCACCAAAAATTTAAGGAATTTCAGCCACATAAGATGATCTACAAGCAAAAGAATTCTGAATGTTTTCTGTTGTATTAGTGTTTTTGTTTGTTTGTTTGTTTCTGCAAATTTGTGCACAAAGTTGTGAAGAATTCCATTTATCATCAAATTGTGTTTTACAAGTGGATATTTACAGCTCTAATGGTAAGTAGAAACCAATTTTATTTGTGTGTCATAATTATTAATTATTTAAAAAAAATTTTTTTTTTGGGGGGGGGGGGAGCTGAAAATGTTGTCTTATTTTCTCACCAGTTATTTTTTCCTAAGAAAACTGCATTTATGGAATCTTCATTTTTATGTATTTTTTTGGATATATAAAAAGAATACTTTTTCACATGGAAACCACTGTTATCTTCACTTTTTCAACTATACCCCAAAAATATCGAAACACCTACGCATTTTTTTTGGCACTGAATGTGATGTCCATGTTTTTTCCTGCCAGCATAGGAAGAGTTAAGTTTGTTTTTTTCCTGACATGTTATCTAAGAGTTTCCAAGCCTTCTTTCCTTCAGTTCTGAGGATGAGATTGCTGCATGTTCTTAACTTCTTTTTCTTTGCTCTTTTAGTTTCAACTCTTACCTTAGCCGTTAATTTATTGTACTCTATTCTGTTTTCTGGAGTAGGGTTTTTTCTGCATTCTTCTTGGCTGCTCTTCTTTTTTTTGACTAAGTCTTCCAGAGATTTTGTTTAGAAGGGGCTATATTTCTTTCTGCATCCTCGGAGGATTGTTTTGTAGGCTACTCCAAGTATAGCTTGGATTATGTTGGTGTAGAGTGTGTCAATGTTTGGCTTGTCATTTAATTTTGATAGGCTTTCATCTGTTTGTATTCTGAATTTTCCCAAATCTGTTTTTCTATAATTCCAGTGAGAGGGTTTGTGTGGTCTTTGGTTCTGCGATTGAGAAATTTGTAGAAGGATGGGGCGGTGGTCACTTCCTATGAAATCAAGCACTTTCAGAGTACAATCATTGTGGATGTCTGCTGAGATAATTGTGAGGTCAGATCTGTATGTGCGTCCAGTGGCTCTGTAGAAGAGTTGGTGGGGAGAGGAGTCTTGCAATATTATCATGTTGCTGGTATTGCACAGCTCTAAAATGTTGTTTCCCATAGGGTTTCGGTCTTTGTATCCTAGTGATGGTAAATGTGCATTAAAATCTCCTGCAATGATAGTTTTCTGCATGTCTGTGCTGTGTATGTTGATTTACCTTTTAGAATTTGGGGGGCAATAAACATTATACAGAGTGTACCACAGTCCATCATGCCATACTGTTATCTTTTGGATATCATTCTCATTGCACTTTTTATTTTTAACTTCTCCTTCGATGTCATTTCTCAAGAGTGTGGCAATACCCTTGCATTTACCACATTCACACATATACATCGTGTATCCATGCACTGAGTGATCTTTTTCATATAGAAGGGTTTCTTGTATGATCGCAATATGGATGTTGACTTTTTTCAGCTGTCTGCTTAATTCTGAGGCCTTTGGCCTAAGTCCAGAAATGTTGATATGAAGAATGTTTAATATGCTGATTTTTTGCTCAGGGTAGTTGTGGAGCGAACCACCTGGCACAGACCTTGTATGAGGCGATGTCCGGGCTTGTATAGTTTTCTTTTTGTTTCTGACATTTTCATATCGGGGTTTTTGTCCGAAGTCTTTCTTTCATACCCAGGAGGCCTTTCCAGTGAGAAGCTGAAATCAGGTCCCAAGTGCAACACTGCCCTGTCTGATGGCTTTGAGACAGTTTCACAGAGACACTCTGACTTTTGGATGAGGGATCTGATGGTGCTTCAACAATCTCCATTCTCTGCCACCTATAGTCTGCTGGCTGCATTGTCTGCCTCATTCTGATAGCCATTGTTGTAGAGATCCATAGCCTTGTCATGTTCTGGACTCGTCGATTTCCATCAGACTTTCCCCATCCCTGCAGGTGATCTCTGTGTCCCCATCCATCCACCATCCTGAACAGCCCAACGCTACCCTAGGTCAAGATCTCAGCTCCACCTATTGACGGGTGTGCAATGTCAAAAGCTGGAGGGCCTTCTATCCTAGGAGGGGTATTTGTGCTTGTCATTTTTCCCAGAGGCAAGTTGGTTTTCTTAGCGTACATAACATTTTGTCTGAGTTATATGACACTCCTATAATAAACAAGAGGCTACTAGCAGATTTTTCAGTTCTATGTTCCCTCCTTCTTATACAGAAAAAAAAATTATGCCTTATATAAGAGTGACATTATATTTTATAACAATAACAAATAATGTTGGTTGCTACAGGTTTCTAGGCTACAGAAGTAGAGCAGAATTTTGTAAGCAATCAGATCTGATGTTCCCTGTTTCACAAAGACTATGTTAAGATAAGTGTGTTCTTAACACAGTTGTTCCCAGGGGAATTATTTTTTTCTGTGTTTAAACTGTGTTTAATACCGAGTCATTTCTGCCTGAAGATCTAACCATATTGCCTATTGTTGCTTCAATTACTAAACACAAAGTAATTTGCTCTAGATATGCTTTGCGATGAAAATCATAATTTAAAACAAAATATCTGTTAACAATTGATTGTAATGATTTTTAAATTAAGTGTAATATTTTCCCACAACTCATAAGCTTTATGGTGTGGGGGCAATGATAAGGTCAAACGTGTAACTTGAGCTGTCACATTCTCCTGCCTGGAGTTACCTAATAAAAAGAAATGGTTAATTCAAACAAATTTCCCTTTCTTTTTTGTTGTTGCTGTTGTTGTGAGATCTATAAGACATTAAAAAAGAAAACACCAGAGTAATGACAGATAAAAGGGATGATGACTGCGGTAAAACTGGTTTAAATAATAAAGTTAGATAGAGGTGTATGGTGTAGTTTTACAAAGTGGCAGAGGGAGTGAGTAAAGTGAAAAAAATGAATAGAAAGTATGAGAATGTATAAATGAAAAACATACAACATCCGATATTTCAGTGTGAGCCTTTTTTGAGGATTACATGCACAACGAGACAAAAACAAATAACTAAACGAAGAACTTATCTTAATATGGCCTCCTCCAGAAGTAGAAAACAGTAATGACATCACTGAAGCCTTTCAATAGATATTCACCTGTAAACTTCCTATACTTTTGAAAATGAACAAAAAACATTCATTTACCACACTCACTGTAGCTGAGTGAATTGATAACACAGGCCTACCTCAATCATGAACTCCCACTTATGAGATGCAGACTTTTTATTCTCCAAAACTGGCTCAATAATTGGTTCCCACACTCCAATATTTTCATTGTTGTAGATAAGGCTGACACCCATACAGCACTTTACATATATCTAAAAATTTATTTTTAAAAGTCAATGAAGATTGAAATAGTCAAAAAATATCATCCAGTACAAAAAGCCACTGTCTTTATTTAAATAGATAGCTACACTTTGCAATACTAAATGTGGCAGTGGAACTTGATTGTGCATTAGAATGGAAAAAATTGGGAGAAATTCATTCTTTTCATTTAAGATTTATTAAGCGGGAGAAACTCATTCTTTTCATTAAACAGATGTTATAAGTAGAAAATAATGCACATTCCATTTCTTTTCTAAAGATAACATTACTGAAATGTTTCTCTACCATTATCAACACTTTGCACAACTGGATCTGAAGATTCTTCAAAACATTCTGAACTTTTTCTTATCAGAGTGCCAAAACATCATTCTTTTTATTTTGTTTCAATTCTTAAACATTCTGAACTTTTTCTTATCAGAGCACCAAAACATCATTCTTTTTACTTTGTTTCAGTTCTTCAATATTTCTAGATTTACATAAACTTTACTTTTAGATTGCTTTATATAAAAGAATCATAGGCAGTTAAATCTCGAGAAGTTATAAATCATGGAACAATATCATTTTGTTTCAGAAGGATGGGGTCTAACTTCTCACGTTTGTATTTAAAATTTTGAACAATATTTCTAATTTAAATTTCTATTAAATTATCTTTGTTTCATATATCATCATCATCATCATCATTGTCATCATCATCATCATCATTACAAATGTAGAACTGTTTTGTCTTACTGAAGTTGAAATCAACAAAAAAAGCATTTATTGTTGTCTATAATACCCAGTGTTATCAGGAGCTACAGTTCTTCAGCCAACGCTTGAACAACATATGTCTTCCAAAACCTAGACTTGATCTTTACAAGAAAAGCTTTACTTATTCTGATGCTCATCTTTGGAATACCCTCCCATCCTGTAAAAAAATATAAATTATACTCATTCCTACAACTACAAATCTTCCCAATATCTATTTAATGTCGACTACATGCCTCCATGAATCATAAAACTTAAAATGCTTCAAACTAAAAAAAACAAAAAAATAAAAATAAAACACAATGGCCTGTTTTCTGGAAAATATTAGTCGCCGTCTGCCAATTTGTTTTCATGTAAATATTACCTACCCACTTGGTGTTTTTAGTTTACTGTAAATGCATAACAGTGTATGTTTTCATGTAAATTTTGGAGAATATGTGAAGAAAATGTGTTTATGTACATTTTGATTCATTTTGGACATATTTGACCAACTACTTGATGGGTAAGTGAAAAAAACATTGTTCCAATTTCTTCATTTTCCATTCTTTCTTCTCAGTTCTTGGCTCTTTTTTCTGTTGTATACTAATAACATACTAACAAATTTATTAGAAAAACAAAATACATGTTTTCTTGTTTAAACTAACATATAATATATCATACTACAAATCAGATTATGCCTTTGTCATTCTTTTAAATGTGACAACCATCCCATTTCACACTGTGAAATTTATCCCCCTTGGTATTTTGAGGGAAAAAAACACCAGTATATAAAGAGTTAACTCTCTTAGACAGAAGGCAACCACTACTCACATCTGAAGTCCAGTTATGCATTTGAGATGCGAATGAGGCATCCATGATAATGAGGGGCACAGTTTGATTTCCCACACCTCCTTCCAGCTTAGGGCAATCACAGGAGCATAAATCATCAACTGTGGAATTTATTTGCTTAAACTGACTCAGGAAGGAAAAATCCATGAAATTAAAAAATTAAGTATTTTCACACAATCTGTTGTATTTAATGGTATCATGACATTCAAAGATTTCTTTAAAACAGCCATAAAATATTGTATGTAACCATGAATCAAGTCAGAGGAGATTTTTAAAATAACAATTTTAAACAAGGTGTGGGGGAATTATTTATGTTAAACTTTTCAAGCCTGCATAAAAAAATATTCATTATGAAGATTTTACCTTCCATAACCACTTTCAAAACATCCAGAACTGAAACCAAATCTCATGCTTTTTTTTAAAAATAAAGGTAAATAGGAAATAATGTTCAAATTTAAAAATTTTCTAGAAAGCATGTTTCCTCTATTTTTAAGCATGGATTCTGACCTCAGATATCTTTGCTTTTGGGTATATTGTGATAAATCTTGAATTCTCTGCACAAAAAATTGTCAATATTTTTCTCATTTTAGTCAAGTGTTAAAAAAAAGTCTTCAAATCTGATAAGGAATAACTAAATTTAGATTAACTGGTACTAGACTGTGAATATCTAAGAATATAAATAATCAGAATCAATAGACTAGATAAAGTTATTACCAGCATATTTCTGAACTACAATTAAATATCAAACAAATTTGAGAAGTTTGATAAGAATTATGTCATTGAACAATGCTCAGACAGAAATTTCATTATGAAGTGTGCAAACACCTTTTTGTGTATAAAATACCATTCAGTACAATGTACAACATGATTTAATGATCACATCAATTTTTTAAATACACTTTACACACAAAGTGATGTTACTTTTTTTTTAACAAACAGCAGGTTTTGCATTTTCTAATCACAGATTTAAATCCTATGAATTTTTTCTTTTTTTTGAAGCTCTATATCTTTTTCATTTTTGGCAGCTCCATTTAGAACCATTAACTAAAATGATAGTTTTTAAACATTTCTATAAACAATTTGTCCCACTGAAATGAAAATTTATGTTCCACCTAATATTCACCTAGTGGCAACTCTAGATGGGGAAAAAAATTAATGTTGTGGAAACTCACAACAAGACTAACCGAGTCAAGGGTGATGCATCATGGAAACAAATATGAACAACTCAGACAGAAATCAGAAGAATACATTCATTGGCCCCAAATATGCGATAAAGAATGGATTCTGGAATGCAAGAACAATGGCAGAATCATCAAAAACTGCTTAAGTAATCAGAGAAATGGATAAATACCACATAGATGTACAAGGCATCAGTGAAATGTGACGGCCAGAAGCAGGGAAAAGAATGGATGAAATGTAAGTTAGTAATACATTCAGCCTGAGACAATAGGAAATATCAAGAAGGAGTATGTATAACTATGTCAAATGTAGCAAAAAAGTGTCTTACAGAACGGGAACCAGTGAACAACCGTATATTAAGAGCATGATACAAATTAAAACACAGAAGAATGACAATCACACAATGTTATGCGCCCACAAACAATACAGATAATGAAATAAAAGATTATTTCTACCACCAGCTACAACAACTCATGAGCAATGCCCCTAAACATAACATCTTAATTGAAATGAGAGACTTCAATGGCAAGGTATGAAAAGATAATACAGATGTCTTGTTCCAGAGTAATAGATTTGTCATGAGCAAAGATAAATAGTATAGATGAACAAAGGACAATGTTAAGGGATTCTATCCACCAAACTGTTAAGGAGATAATACCAATGAAAAAATAAGCCCCTAAAAATAAATGGATCACAGACAACATCTTAGGACTGATGGACAAGAGGAGGAGGAGTAAAAATAACCAAGAAAAATATAGCAAGATAAAAAAAGAAATAAGACGCAAATGCAGAGAAGCAAAGGAAGTGTGATTAAATGAACAGTGCAGACAAACAGAGGAAAGCAAAAACAAATTAGTGAACTCACAGGCAGGAAAACAAAATATACCACAGGATGCCTGAAATCGAAAGAAAGTAAAATGTTAATGGGAAAAGAAGACATTGTGGACAGGTGGACAGAGTACATCGGTGAACTATATGGAGGAGAAAGACCACAATTAACACCAGATACTGAAAACTGTGATGGACTACCAATACTTAAAGATGAAATCATAGATGCCATCAAACACATGAGGAAAGAAAAAGCAACTGGGCCTGATAATATAACAATAGAAGAAATAGAGGAGCTAGAGGAGATAAAAATAAAAATAATAACCAAGGTACTGAATGACATTTTCAGCAGTGGTTATATGCCCAGTGACTTGCTTAAATCCACGTTTATAGCACTATCAAAGAAACCAGTTCCAAAGGAGTGTGATGACCACCGGACTATCAGCCTCTCATGTCACATAACGAAGCTACTTCTGAGAATCATTATGAGAAGAACAAGGAAAATGATAAAAATGGAAATAGCAGATGAACAGTTTGGTTTTGTTGAAAGAAAGAGAACACACAATGCCATTTATGCTTTACAAACACTAACAGAAAGAGCTTTAGAAGTACAGAAAGATCTCTACTTATGCTTCATTGATTACACCAAGGCATTCGACAAGGTGAAACATAATTAAATTATTAAAATGCTTGAAGACATCACTATAGACGGCAAAGACCTAAGGATTGTAAAACATCTATACTGGCAGCAAGAAGCAGCAATTCCAGTTGAAAATAGAGTTGGAAATATCAACCTACAAAACACGGGGTGCGACAAGGATGTGTACTATCTGTAGACCTTTTTTCTCTGTACAGCGAGAATATTCTAAGAACAATCATCACAGAACCAGGCATAAAAACTGGAGGATACAATATTAACAACCTTCAGTATGCTGACGACAGTACTGATAGCTGAGAACAAACAAGACCTGCAAAATCTCTTGGAAAAGTCGCCAATAGTGGACAATAGTCAAGTCTGCACAAAAATCATTGGAAGCAGCAGAAATATGGTTTATTAGAAGAATGTTGCGAATCCTCTGGACAGCAAAAATAACTAATGAGGAATGTATGAGAAGAGCAGGAGAGACAAAAAAAATCTTGTCAAAAAAATATAAGAGAGAGACAATGTACTTTTGCAGGACATGAAATGAGAAGAAGGGGCATTGAAAATATTATAACAACAGAAAAAATAGAAGGAAGAAGATCAAGAGGAAGACCAAGAGAAATGATACTAGACAGTCTGATGGGATGGTGTGAGAGGAGATCACCAACTGAGCTGATGGCCTGCATGAAGGATCGTGTACTCTGGAGAAGCATAATAGTCAATGCCAGTCGGCACGGCACCTGATGATGATGATGATGAAAGTCACCAAAGAAAGTGAACAGAAAGGCCTTGCTTTGAACATCAAAAAGACAGAGACTATGGTTATATCTAAGAAACAGAATCCCCCCAACATGCAGTATAAAATTAAACGGAACTATTCTAAAGCAGGTGCAGAAAATCAAATACCTTGGAGCAGTAATAACTTCAGATGGGAAATGCACAACAGAAATTAGGAACAGAATAGGCCAAGCAAAGACTGCATTTCAGAGAATGAGAAACATATTATCCAACACATCCTTATCAATGAATGTTAGAAAACGAGTCCTAAAATGCTATATTGAACCTATCTTGTTATACGGAAGTGAATCATGGACAATAGGTAGGTCTGCACAAAAATCATTGGAAGCAGCAAAAATGTGGTTTATTAGAAGAATGTTGTGAATCCCCTGGACAGCAGAAATAACTAATGAAGAATGTATGAGAAGAGCTGGAGAGACAAAAAAAATCTTGTCAAAAAAAAAAAAAAAATAAGAAATAGAGAGACATTGTACTTTTGCAGGACACACAATGAGAAGAGGGGGCATTGAAAATATAACAACATGAAAAATAGAAGGAAGAAGATCAAGAGGAAGACCAAGAGAAATGATAGTGGACAGTCTGACAGGATGGTGTGAGAGGAGATCACCAACTGAGCTGATGGCCTACATGAAGGATCGTGTACTCCGGAGAATAGCCAATGCCAGTCGGCACGGCACCTGATGATGATGATGATGTCAAAAAAGTAATGAGGAAAAAAGAATTGATATAGTAAATCAGAACGGAGAAAGATTAATTGAACTATGTTTAACTATGCATGGTCATAGGAGGAATAATATTTCCTCACAAAGTGATACATAAAACAACATGGATATCCCCAGATGATAGAACTAGAAATCAGATAGACCATTTTTGTATTAGAAAGCAATTCAGAACTTCTCTGATAGATGTAAGAGCACACATATGTGCAGATGTCAACAGTGATCACAACCTGTGTACAGGGAAAATAAAACTAAAATTGAAAAGCCAATACAAGAAATCAATATCCAGATGAATAAACAGTCACAGTCTGCAAGAAGAGAACACTAATTTCAATCCGAAACTTACCAGTCATTTCACAGCACTCAGTGAGGTAGAAGAGATAGATAATAGATGAAATAAGGAATTCTTACAGCACTGCTGTAATCAAAGCAGCAAAAACAAGTGTGGGACTGCAGAAAACAGAAAAAAAGCATGTATGTTGGAAAACACATGGAAATCCATACATGAAAGATGAGCAGTCAAATTAGCCATGGTGAATGTAAAGACAGATCTTGGAAAAGATTTGGCACAAGCAACATATAAAGAATTAGATGAAGTTCAGCTGAAAGAGACAATCTTATGAAAGAAGCAGAGAAAACAGCAAAGACAGGAAACAGCAAAACTCTTCTTCTTCTTCCTGTGCTCACTTCTGCCACCAAGATCGCCCCATGTCCTACTAAATTTGTTCCTGTGATCATTGAAATAGGTTTCATTTAAGATGCCGGTTAAGGGCATCAAAAGGCTTGAGCTTTCATTATGTGGTGGGTCTCAGAGGTGGAAAAGCATGAACTGCTGGTTTTCGTTGCGCCAGAGTTCTGAATTAGGCCGTGTGAGAGGATTTTGCCAAGAATAAGCTGCAATGGTCCAGTGTCTCCACCTTTGGCATTTTAATGGTCATGACCACTATGTTCTTGATAGTGTCTGGGATGTAGTTTTGGTCAAAGAGGATGTAGCCTTGCAATGAAACAGATATGTCCCTTTGGGTTAAACCAGTTTAGGCAGACTGACCCAAATGAGGTCAGCTAACCTCAAGAGCAGAGGCACATTAAGGAAACCTTCATTGTGAGAACACAGGTCTCTCCAACTGAAATTCATCCCTTGAGTTTTTCCATTACTTGTCATGTGGGGTTGCCGCTGGACTGACCGACAAAACGAGACTGCATGCACAGCAACCCTTGACAGCATCTACCATCATTGGCCGGAAGGAATTTCACTCCACGCATGGCAGCCAAAGGAGATCACCTTCTCACAAGTTGTGTGAAAAAAAAACTCTATATAACATACAGAAAAGGTTAACAAGTACTATTACATCTAAAGGAAAATCAATCTTTAGCAAAAATGGCACCTTACTAATATCAAGTAAAGATCAAAAGCAAAGATGGACAGAGCACTTCCAAGAAATACTTAATTGACCACACCCAAAATAACTGATAGACCTTGAAAACCACATACCAGTCCCACAACTAAATGTCATTCTGGATGAATTTACATTAAATGAAATAAAAACAGCAATGAATTGTATGGTTAATAACAAGGCTGCAGGTGAGAATGAAATAACAGGCAAAATATTAAAAGCTATTAGCAGTAACAACATAAGTCAACTACAAAGAATGTTCAACAAAAACTGGATAGAAGAAAAGGTCACTTCAAAATGGAAAAAAAGGAATCACTGTTAAAATACCAAAGAAAGGCAACCTTAGCAACTGCATAATTGGAGACATGTAACCTTACTATCAGTTGTGTCAAAAGTGACAATGTGAATTTGAGACAAGAAAAAACAGTGCTTTCAGGACTTTAAATTAACAAGGAAAGAACAAAAATAATGAAAATTTCCATTAATCAGTCAGTCATTAGCATGTCCCTTGTGGAACTTTGCCTCCCTAACAGCTCTCCATATGTATATATATCCATACTACAAGAACTTAATATTGAAGAAGGCTGGCTGGTAAAGAGGGTTAAAGAGAGAAAACTTAAATATTTTGGACACATTAAACGACATCATAATCTAGAGAAGACCATCTTGGAAGAGTACATAATGGGAAAAAGGAAGAGAGGAAGACCAAGGCGAAGATGGCTGCAAGACATCGTTGATGATCTGCAAATGGATGCATCAGCAGCAGGCCATCTTGCTCACAACCGAGAGGCCTACAGGAGTGCTGTTTTGGAGGCAAAGTTCCGCAAGGGATATACAAATGAATGAATGAATGAACAGCTCTCCTGAATGCCTCTTGGCTGTAAGCAAGATGCCCTGCTGCTGATGCGACCATTTGCAGATTGTAAATGATGTCTTGTAGCCATCTTCCTCTTTTTTTTCCTATTATATACCTTTCCAAGACTGTTTTCTCTAAATTCTCATGACATTTAATGTGTCCAGAATACTTAAGTTTTCTCTCTTTCATGTTCTTTACTAGCCAACCTTCTTCAATATTAAGTTCTTGTAGTGTGGATATATTTGTTCTTTTTGTATTCATGATATTTGAAAGAAGGACTCTTCTATAGTATTTATCTTCAAAGGCATTTATGAGTTTCTCAGCTGTTTTTTTAAGTGTCCAGATGCATGCCCTTAAAAATCTTATTTTTGTAGTTCTGTCTGTTCCTCTCCACAGTTTCTTTAGTTGTTTTATTTTTTGAAGAACGATAGATGTTCTCTTTTTAATATCTCATTGTATCTCCATTATTAGTAATGACATACAAAACTCTCCAGCTCTTCCAATTTTTCTTTACTGATATATATTTCAGCTGCCTTATTTGTTTCATCAGTTGTCAACAATTTTTTCTCTGCATTAAAATAAAGGTTTGGCTCTGCACTATTCTTATGGACCAACATTAATCAAAGAAAAAATATACACAGAAGGAACAACTGTTGAAAAAGTAAACCAATTTGCATAAGTTGGTAGTTACATAGATCAGGATGGTGACATCAGGAAGGAAGTTAGAATTAGAATTACAAAAGTAGGATTGACCTTCAAAAATCTTGAAAAAAATATGAGAATCAAAAAGTTATAAGCATGAAAACAAAGCTAAGACTCTTCAATTCAAATGTAATATCCACCCTCATTTATGCATGCAAAAGCTGGAAAACAGCTAAAGAAATAAAAAACAAATTAGACTCTTTTGAAAACAAATACCTAAGAAAAATACACTGTATAAAGTGGAATGAATTCAATACCAACACAGAGATAAGGCAGATTAGGGAAAAACAACCTTTCTTACTGATGATCAGAAAAAGTAGATACACATATACTGGCCATGTGATGTGAAGACACAGTCAGAGAATTCCAAAACAAGGTATCAAGTGGAACACAACAAGCCAAAGAAAAAGAGGCTGACCATGTGAAACTCTCAAGAGGATGATGATGAGGTTGAAAAGCTCACTGAAATAAAAAAAACTTGGTGAACTACCATACAAGCCCTATGTGATGTTTAATAGAACAGGAAGGATGTAAGATGTAAGAATATTCTAAACATATTAGCAGCATTTTATCAAGTGGATATTGCTATAGTAACAGCTTAAAATCTGGAATCTTATCTCTGTGGTATAAGGTTATTTTAGAAAAAACTTTATTTAAGGGAAGGAAGAAATATAAAAATTGGTAATTTTCTTTAATTACTTAAAGAACGTTTTATCACTTTGTATAATTGGAATTAATGTTTTAGATATAAAAAAAATTCATACATGACTCTATGTGGAGTCTATGATAATGAAGACTGTGAACCAAGAAATAACAGATGAGCTTGTTAGTGACAGTTTTGCTGAATATAAATTAACTACAAGTATCTGAATAAAGTATATAAAACTGTTTCTACTTATAAATTGCTTTCTTTAATTCTTTGCATGCTTATAGCCAGAAATTTGGCAATGCCGATTTCCGAGGGTAATACCACCAGCAAGAAATTTGGCCATGCTTCATTTCACTTTAAACAACCAGCGTAACGTTTATATTGTAAACATTTAGCGCGCATGTCCCGTGACATTTTTCAAAATGGATGAGGAGTGCTTAGTTTAGAGGGAGAAAATTTAAGTTTTTTGTGAGAAATTTCAATTTTTAGTGATGTAGATAAGGGTAGATAGGAGTATGGACATGCCCTGTGACCAGACCACTGTTCTTTAATGTATCCCAAGTAGATCTAGACATATTAGACAACTGGAGAAGTAATCAGAAGGTTATTTCAGACATTATTTTAGGGAGAAAGGCATATACAATCAAAAGACGAGATCGACAGGTAGTTCTAGGCATCTCATAAATCAGAATGGAGAAAGATTCATTGAAATATATCTAACAGAGGGCATGATCATTGGAGGAACAAACTCTAAAGAGGACACTGTTAAGAGAAGCCAGTTTAGTGGGCATAACATCCCTTGATGAAGTTGAAAAATTCGCCAAAAATGGGAAAACTTGGCAAACAACTATGCAAGCCTTATGTGATGTTTAACGGCATGGGAAGGATGTAAGATGTAAGATTTATAGTGTTTATGACAAGTTAAAATTGCAAAACTTCTAAATACAGTAAACCCATATGATAAAGTTACTTCAAAAATTTTTTAAGCCATTTAAGCAAATCATAGTAAAGTTAATACAAGTGTACTTAAAAAGAATATAAGCTACATACATTCAGAAATCGTGGTAACATTTCTTTCAGCCGATTTCCATAGTAACGAACTTTCCTCTCTAGAAATTTCTCTTTCACATACAATATGGTGATTGTCTGAAGGTGAAACAATTTTTTTAAATTTAAGATTAAATTACAAGAAAGGAGTTACATGATGAGATTGAAAATGAAGCTGTGAACCTGAAGTACTGTAATAACAGGAGTTTCAGCAGAATGGGTTGATAAGACACACAATGTGTTTAAGCATTCATCATTTTCTTTTCATTCTTTTTTTTTACACTACAGTCACAGAAAATCACTCTAAATATTTTTTCATAGATCTCAGTCATAACATACAACATATTACACAAGTTGCACATGAACATTTCTCACAAATTCGATCCAGCAGATGTAATATTTGCTCTGTTTACTAAATCAGTATAGCTAAGTTAGTCATTTAAAAGTAACTAAACATAAAAAATACAGCAAAACATAATTAAAAAATTCACTTCTGTAGATGAAATAAAAAACAAAAGACCTAAGTTTTTATCCCACCAATAAGAAGACTCAACCAAGTTATTTGTGCATTTGTTTGCAACTTACTGACTTACTGGCCTCAACATAATTAGAAACAAGGCTTGGCTTCTGTAGTACAGAGTCTGAATTTGGAAATTTCCTCTATTTTAAAATCTTTTTCTTACTCTATGTATGATTTTCTGAATTTTATACAATTTTTATTTCCACAAAAAAGATGCAAGAGATTCCAGGGCATGCCAGAAGGAAAACCCTATTAAAAACAAATTATTAAACAAGTCATTTTATAGAATTAGCTTACCATGCAACAAGTTTGTAACTAGATGAAACAGGAATGACCTACATCTATTATGACAACTACCTCTCTTGGTATACACTAATTTATTTGATATTAGCAACTAACTGCCATCTACTATCTAGAAGACAAGTTTGAAAGAAGGACAGACTGAACTGGTACAGAAGTATACTTATTGATATACTGGCACTTTTCATTTAAGGAGACAATTTTGAAGCAAGCGGTTATCAGCTGTCATGGGTTTCGTTGAACAAGATCTTGTTCACCAGCTCCTCTCAAGGCTAATTCTACCAATGTTGGGTTTGCATAATCATCCACAGTAATAGAAAACAATAAAATTTATTCTGCTTCACTTTAGCACTTGGTATAGAAAGTGTTCTGCCCATGCTGTACTTTCCTCCCTCTGGCCTTGGCAAATTCAACTCCACAGGAAGAACAAGGTCCATTCATCTAAAAATCTAACAGAACTGCATAATACCAGAAGGTGGGTTATCACCATCAAGTGCCTTAGGGTCTTCCTACCAGATTTTTCATTTGAGGTTTACTCCAGTAGGCAATGGGTTTGACAGAAACTGGTAGTACCAGTGCTGTTATATGGTAGAAGGTGAACTTGACTAGATGGGGATAGCTTATTGATAGATTTTCAACTATCCCTTGTCTACTGATTCATAAATGTGGAATTTCTTTATCTTCTTGTTTTATGAGCAACACACTTCATTACTCTTCTGTCTGCTGATAATGATAACAGGCTGCAGTGACCTTCCTAAAACCCAGGCATATATATTTATATGATAAAACTGACTGATGTCATCTTAACTTGCTGCATGGGTAGATTACTAGCCATCTCTTTTAAAGGGATGGAGTCAATCCTACATGTGTGGCAAAACATCTTGTCTCCAGAGAGCACCCCAATAAAATGAGACAGGGTTTTGATCAGTTACTGTTCACTGATGCGAAATTACAACAATTACATCATAAATTCAAATCATGTATTTGTTGTAAAGACACTGATCCCTTTTATCCATAAAATCTAAATTTTACAATATACTTTGCTTTGGAGAAAATCACTGGTTTTCATTATTACTTTTGATTTGTACTCCCAATACAAATAAAATTACTTATTCTAATATAAATGTGAAAATTATTACCTCTTTCACTGACGTGGAAGATGAATGCTCATGTTCTGTTTCCTTTACATTTGTGGATGATACTGTTTCAACTAATAATGAAAAGAAAGTTGTGCTATTATTTATATATCTGTGTATGCATACATGTGCACAGTATGGCTGTTTGTTCACACTTTATGTGTGTATGTTTGCTTATGTATTTATGAATGTATAGTACAAAAAAACAGAGACTCAGATATTAGCATACACATCTCTCTCTCTCTCCAGGTCCCTGATGATAGGTACAAGATATCTTGTCCTTCCATAACCCTTGATCCCTTGTGCATCTCAACAGGCTTGTTCCTGGATGCTAAACCACTGAACATCTTTTCTCTCTGTCTACCTGTTTTTTCTACCTTTGATCTTCCCTGTTGCCATGAAGTGCTTTAGCCCATCTCTCTTCCAAACATGCTCCTCAAATTTGGATTGTTATTTTTTTTATCTTTGTTATAATACATACAGCATGTAGCATACATATAGTAACAAACAAAAAAAACATATCGATGTGCCTATTTTTATGCATTACTGAAAAAAATTACTGTATTTTTTACTAGAAAAAAATCTTTTGACCTGATCAGGCATGCATATAAATCATGCTGAAGCCCACACCATGTCTTATGTGAGCGTGTAATACAACAGTTGGCTATAGGGGCTCTGGTAAAGCTGTGACAGGCCTAGTAAGCCAACAGTAGATTTTTCACTTGCTACAAATTAAAGAAAGGAGATAAAACTGACTGACTTACATGGAAAATGGACCAGCAAGGACAAAACAAAATGAGCTAGAACATTGTTAAAAAACTAGAACTTGAAAGATCAGTGGACTGGCCAATAAAGAACCAGAAACATACTGATTATGGATTAAGGCAAATGTAAGGAAAAGAGGCCAAAATTGCAATGAATTCATATGAGCTATAAATGTATATGGAATGAAGTCAAATTCAGAAAAGCAAGACATGATGTGGGCTTCATCATCCAATCATCCACCCCAATAAAGCAAAATAAGTTGAAGAAGTAAACTACATATCAAAAAGAGTAATGAGAGGAGGAGAGAAAAACATCAACATACATGTGCAATGATAGCTATTTAGAGGTGGAAAGGAAAGAGTTTTTTTGACAAACTGAGTGAAAGCATCACCAGAATACATCATAAGGATGATTTAATTGTCATGGGTGACTTCAGTGGAAGAGTTGGTAAAGAAGAAAACCATTAGGACCATGACACTGTAATAGCAATGGGGAAATGTTGCTCAATCTCTGTGCCAAGCATGGACTCATTGTGACAAACACCTTTTCTGAACATCAAAGAAGTCATCTTAAAACATGGTATAAATGGAACAACTTTGAACAAGCTTCATAAATAGATTTTTTTACTGATAAGGAAACACTGAAGAGGAACTATCAAGGACTCTAGGGCCTTCCCTAATATCAACACAGACACGGACAATAAACCAGTAATTTGCAAGCCTAGTCACACCACAAAGCTGCCCAAAGCTGATTAACATCATTAATCTTAAAAAATTGGAGGGACACTTCAATACAAGAAACAGTGCACAAAGAACCAATGATGTTACATACCAGATATCTTTTCTGCTTTCAGAGCACAACATCCAACTTTAAACTAAGAGACACCTAATTAATAGCATATTCTACCACCAATGCCAGACACAGGTACTTACTAAGAAACAAGAGAATAAAATAACCACATGTGAAATGAGATGTCTTGGGCATGCAGCAAACGTCATCAGGTTTGACAAGTTAAGAAATAACACCATAAGACAGATGATGAGAACTACATCATATCTACAGCACATAGAAAAGCAAAGAATCAAATAGGTTGGCCACTTAATGAGAATGACACTCATAGCCAGCTGTGAATTACTAAAGAATTACAGGACAAAGATCAAGAGGAAGACTCAGAAAGAAGTGGATAGATGTTATCGGAGAGACACTTGCTAATTATGGCAATGAGGTCATCATCTGCCCCAGAAAAACCAAAAACAATAATTGCACAACACATCACAGTACAAGAGGAAGTGTGCATGTGTTTGCGTGCATGTGTGAGTATGTGTGTGTGTGTGAGAGAGATAAATTTTATATGGTAGACTTGAGGGAAGGAGGCCATGTGGTAGAACTTTTGCCCCCAACAGCTCTCCTGTAGGCCTCTTGGCTGTAAGCAAGACACCCTGCTGCTGATGCATAAGGTCTGGGAAGAAATGACAAAAGATCAAATCAAATGAAGAGCCACTCCGTGCAAGTATGCAAAAGGAAATGAGGGCCATAAAAAGAAGCAGGTGCAAGAAGACTGGACCCTGCAATACCAACACTCATCATCATTCCTTTGCATGTCCCTTGCGGAACTTTGCCTCCCAAACAGCACTCCTGTAGGCCTCTCGGTTGTGAGCAAGATGGCCTGCTGCTGCTGCATCCATTTCCAGATCATCAACGATGTCTTGCAGCCATCTTCGTTTCGGTCTTCCTCTTTTTCTTTTTCCCATTATGTATCCTTCCAATACGGTCTTCTCTAAATTATCATGACGTTTAATGTGGCCAAAATATTTAAGTTTTCTCTCTTTAATCCTCTTTACTAGCCAGCCTTCTTCAATATTAAGCTCTTGTAGTACAGATATATTTGTTCTTTTTTGTGTCCACGATATTTGGAGAACTCTTCTATAGCATTTACATTCAAAGGCATTTATGTGTTTCTCAGCTGTTTTGTTAAGTGTCCAGGTCTCACAGGCATATGTTGCGATGGGAAAGATGCATGCCCTTAAAAATCTTATTTTTGTGGTTCTGTCTGCTCCTCTCCACAGATTCTTTATTTGTTTTACTTTCTGAAGAGCAATAGATGTCCTCCTTTTAATTTCCCTCATTGTATCTCCATTATTAGTTAGTAGTGATCCAAGATATTCAAAACTCTCCACTTCTTCCAGTTTTTCCTCACTGATACATATTTCAGTTGCCTTGTTTGTTTTGTCAGTTGTCATCACTTTAGTTTTCTTTGCATTAAGATAGAGGTTCTGCTCTTCGCTGTTCTTGCGGACTGACATAATTAGTTTTTCCATTCCTTCTTGTGTTGTGGACAGCAATACTGTGTCATCAGCATATCTAATCTCTGGTATTTCATAACCTCCAACTGTTATGGCATCGTAATATTCTTTGTCTACATCTTCTCTAACATTCCTCATTATATTTTCAGTATACAAGTTAAATAAGTAGGGTGACAATATGCACCCCTGACGGACCCCTTGTTTTATGTCAAACCAAGTTGTTGTTTCACCATTTATTCTTACTGCTGCTTGTTGGTCTAAATACAGCAGTGATGTTAATTGTATCAAATGTGTTGGAAATCCCATTTTTTCCATTATTTCCCAAAGTTTCTGGTGTTGTACACAATCAAATGCCTTTGAGTAGTCTATAAAGGATAAATATAGATTCACATTAAACTCCCTGCATTTCTCTATTATTAATCTTAGATTGAATATATGATCTCTTGATCCTCTTCCTTGCCTGAAGCCAGCTTGGACCATATTGACTTCTTCTATTTTCTTTCGCAGTCTACCCATTATGATTTTTAACAGAATTTTACTGGCATGACTAATCAGGGCAACAGTTCTGTAGTTGGTGCATAATTTCAGGTTACCCTTTTTTGGCAGTGGTATGAATACAGTTCTTTTCCATTCTTTTGGCCAAATACCTGAATGCCATATCTTTTTACATAGTGCATGATAGATTGTTGCACACTCCTTTCCTCCTGCTTTAATAAATTCAGCGGTTATCTCATCACATCCTGGTGATTTACCATTTTTCAGACTCTTTATTGCCCATAAAACTTCTTCCATTGTCGGCTCGGGTTCTTTCTCCTCCAATAATAATTCACACTGTTGATTTCTGCTTCCACAGTCGGTTGTTTCATACATTCTTTTGCAATATTCCTTCCATCTTTCCAGAATTTCCTCTGTCTCTGTCAGGGTATTCCCCATCTCATCACAAATTACATTTAGCTTAGGTGTGACATTTCTCGTCAATGTCTTCATTTCTTTAAACATTTCACTATCTCTTCCACACCTCTGATGTTCTTCTATTCTTTCACAACAATCTTGTATGTATTGTTTTTTGTCTTTTCTTATGTTTCTTCGTACTTCTTTTGTTAAAGTTTTATATTTATCTTTGTTGTTGTTTGTCACTTTCCATTGCGTCTTCATTTCTCTACATTGTTTTATCAGTTCTAGTGTACCTGCTGTGATCCATCTATTCTTTTGTGTTTTCTTTACTGGAACCATGTCTTTAGCTGTTGTTACTAAGATATCTTTGGCCTGCGTAGCCAATTCATCTGGTGTCATCTCTTCCTGTACAGCCATCAGGATTTCGAAACGGTTCTTCACTTCTATACCGTATTGTTCTGGTATATTTGTAAGGTCAAAGCGGAGTGGTCTTGATCCCATAACTATCTTTTTTATCTTTATCTTCATGTCTGCTATTAATAACTCATGGTCCGTGTCACAATAAGCACTTGGTAAAGTTTTTGCTGATGTTATGCTTGACCTCCACCTTCTCTGCACTAAAATGTAATCTATTTGATTCCTGGTGTTCCCATCAGGTGATGTCCATGTGTAAAGTCTTCTTGGATGTTGTTTAAAAAGTGTGTTAGTGATTATTAGCTCATTTTCCATACAAAACGCCATTAGATTGTCACCTGCCTCATTTCTGTGTCCTATGCTAAATTTCCCTACAACATGTCCTTCATCTTCTGCTCTTTCTGTACCAATTTTTGCATTAAAATCACCCATTATAAATACAATATCATTTTTCCGTACCTGGTCCATTGTCGTCTGCAGTGTGTTATAAAAATGTTCTACTTCATCTTCTTCTGCTGCTGATGTAGGTGCATATACCTGGATGACTGTTACATTTCTAGGAATGCCCTTAAGTCTGATTGTTAGGATTCTATCACTTACTGGATTGTAGCCTAGTAATGCTTTTGATGTTGATTTGTCCAAATAAAAAGCCATTCCATTCTTTCCTCCTACTTCTCCGCCAGAATATATAAATATATTATCATTCTCGCTCTTAAAGTGTCCTGATCCTTTCCATCGATGTTCGCAGATTCCCAAAATGTGTATCCGCGTTCTTTTCATCTCGTCACCTATTATTTGATATTTTCCCTCATACATACTTCTTATATTCCATGTTCCTACTCTTATTTTTCTTTTTAGTTTGATACAGGGGTTTTCCTTGGTAACACCGTCAGGATTTTGTCCGTCATCACAATTACTAGTACTGACCTCTGCCTCACACTCTTCCCCAGTGTTAAAATTAGATCTATCTGGCCTGGGGGACTCACCACCAGATCTTTTTCCTATTTGACTTTCCATGATTGCTGCTTGGGTTTCTTGGTATGTTTCCAGAAGGTAGTTTACCATTGCTTTCCTTCCGGGCAGTGACTGTACTAGTCAGTGATCGTAGCCATTGTCCCTACATTGAGATCATCTGCCTACCATCATAGAATGGTGACCATAACCAACATTATCTGTCAGCTGCTCTCCCATTCCATCCACCACCTGCTCCCATGGCTTCACGTCACCCTGATCGGGGGGCTATACGGGTACTCCACCTTGCCCAAGGGTGTCCCGTAGACTGACGGAGGTAAGGAGGCGTCTTACTTCTCCTTTGATAGGGGATACCCCTACCCCGCTAACCGTATACCAACACTACTCTAGTCTAATATGTCAAGAAAATGGGAAAAATATGTGCACTGTTTTTTTTTAAGATAACAGATTTCCTGACACGGAGTAGACCGACTTTGAGCTTTATTGTGTCATTTACAAAGGTATATAGTATTTTTTTTCAGCAATCCCCTCTGAAGACATCATATAGCAGGAAATGTTGTAATCTTCCATGTCAGTGACTTTGTGGCCACATTTCGTTATGAAGTCCATGCAGGACTTCGACTGGCGTGATGGAGTATGTGCTGCATGGCCAATGCTGATTCTAACACCAGAAAGAAACGACAGGTCAACTTTCATTCATTCATTTGCATGTTCCTAGCAGAACTTTGCCTCCCAAACAACACTTCTGTAGGCCTTATGGCTGTGAGCAAGATGGCCTGCTTCTGATGCATCCATTTGCAGATCATCAATAATGTCTTGTAGCCATCTTCGCCTTGGTCTTCCTCTTTTTCTTTTTGCCATTATGTACTTTTCCAAAACAGTCTTCTCTAGATTATCATGACGTTTAACGTGTCCAAAATATTGAAGTTTTCTTTGTTTAATCCTCTTTACTAGCCAGCCTTCTTCAATATTAAATTCTTGTAGTATGGATATGTTTGTTCTTTTTTGTGTCCTTGATATTTGAGGAACTCTTTTGTAGCATTTACATTCAAAGGCATTTACATGTTTCTGAGCTGTTTTGTTAAGTGTCCAGGTCTCACAGGCATATGTTGCGATAGGAAAGATGCATGACCTTAAAAATCTTATTTTTGTGGTTCTGTCTGTTCCTCTCCACAGATTCTTTATTTGTTTTACTTTCTAAAGAGCGATAGATGTCCTCCTTTTAATTTCCCTCATTTTATCTCCATTATTAGTTAGTAGTGATCCAAGATATTCAAAACTCTCCACTTCTTCCAATTTGTCCTCATTGATACATATATAAGCTGCCTTGTTTGTTTTGTCAGTTGTCATTAATTTAGTTTTCTTCGCATTAAGATACAGGTTTTGCTCTTTGCTGCTCTTACAGACTGACATAATTAGTTTTTCCATTCCTTTTTGTGTTGTGGACAGTAATAATGTGTCATCAGCATATCTAATCTCTGGTATTTCAGTATTTCATAACCTCCAGTTATTATGGCATCATAATATTCTTTGTCTACATCTTCTCTAACATTCCTCATTATATTTTCAGTATACAAGTTAAATAAGTAAGGCGACAATATGCACCCCTGACGGACCCCTTGTTTTATGTCAAACAAAGTTGTTGTTTCACCATTTATTCTTACTGCTGCTTGTTGGTCTAGATACAGCAGTGGTGTTAACTGTATCAAATATGTTGGAAATCCCATTTTGTCCATTATTTCCCAAAGTTTCTGGTGTTGTACACAATCAAATGTCTTTGAGTAGTCTATAAAGGATAAATATAGATTCACATTAAACTCCCTGCATTTCTCTATTATTAATCTTATATTGAATATATGATCTCTTGATCCTCTTCCTTGCCTTAAAACCAGCTTGGACCATATTGACTTATTTTTTTATTTTCTTACAAAGTCTACCCATTATGATTTTTAACAGAATTTTACTGGCATGACTAATCAGGGCAACAGTTCTGTAGTTTGTGCATAATTTCAGGTTACCCTTTTTTGGCAGTGGTATGAATATAGTTCTTTTCCATTCTTTTCGCCAAATACTTGAATGCCATATCTTTCTACATAGTGCATGATAGATTGTTGCACATTCCTTACCTCATGCTTTAATAAATTCAGCTGTTATCTCATCACATCCTGGTGATCTATCGTTTTTCAGATTCTTTATTGCCCATACAACTTCTTCTATTGTTGGTTTGGGTTCTTTCTCCTCCAATAATAATGCACACTGTTGATTTCTGCTTTCAGAGTCATGTGTTTCATACATTCCTCTGCAATATTCCTTTCATCTTTTTAGAATTTCCTCTGTCTCTCAAAAGAATGTGATGACCACTGGACTATCAGCCTCTTATGTCACATAACAAAGCTACTTCTTAGAATCATTATGAGAAGAACAAGGAAAATGATAAAAATGGAAATAGCAGATGAACAGTTTGGATTTGTTGAAAGAAAGAGAACACACAATGCCATTTATGCTTTACAAACACTAACAGAAAGAGCTTTAGAAGTACAGAAAGATCTCTACTTATGCTTTATTGATTACACCAAGGCATTCGACAAGGTGAAACATAATTAAATTATTAAAATGCTTGAAGACATCAATATAGATGGCAAAGACCTGAAAATTGTAAAACATCTATACTGGCAGCAAGAAGCAGCAATTCCAGTTGAAAATCATCATCATCATCATCAGGTGCCGTGCCGACTGGCGTTGGCTATTATGCTTCTCCAGAGTACACGATCCTTCATGCAGGCCATCATTTCAGTTGGTGATCTCCTCTCACACCATCCCGTCAGACTGTCCACTATCATTTCTCTTGGTCTTCCTCTTGATCTTCTTCCTTCTATTTTTCCTGTTGTTATAATATTTTCAATGCCCCCTCTTCTCATTGCATGTCCTATGAAAGTACATTGTCTCTCTCTTATCTTTCTGACAAGGTTTTTTGTCTCTCCAGCTCTTCTCATACATTCTTCATTAGTTATTTTTGCTGTCCAGGGGATTCGTAACATTCTTCTAATAAACCACATTTCTGCTGCTTCCAATGATTTTTGTGCAGACTTGCCTATTGTCCATGATTCACTTCCATATAACAAGATAGGTTCAATATAGCATTTTAGGACTCGTTTTCTAACATTCATTGATAAAGATGTGTTAGCTAATATGTTTCTCATTCTCTGAAATGCAGTCTTTGCTTGACCTATTCTGTTCCTAATTTCTGTTCTGCATTTCCCATCTGAAGTTATTACTGCTCCAAGGTATTTGAATTTCTGCACCTGCTTTAGAATGGTTCCGTTTAATTTAATACTGCATACTGGTGGATTCTGTTTCTTAGATATAACCATAGTCTCTGTCTTTTTGATGTTCAAAGTAAGGCCTTTCTGTTCACTTTCTTTGGCGACTTTATCCAAGAGATTTTGCAGGTCTTGTTGGTTCTCAGCTATCAGTACTGTGTCGTCAGCATACCGAAGGTTGTTAATATTGTATCCTCCAATTTTTATGCCTGGTTCTGTGATGATTGTTCTTAGAATATTCTCGCTGTACAGAGAAAAAAGGTCTGGAGATAGTACACATCCTTGTCACACCCCTTGTTTTATAGGTTGGTATTTTCCAATTCTATTTTCAACTCGAACTGCTGCTTCTTGCTGCCAGTATAGATGTTTTACAATCCTCAAGTCTTTGCCGTCTATATTGATGTCTTCAAGCATTTTAATAATTTCACTATGTTTCACCTTGTCAAATGCCTTGGTGTAATCAATGAAGCATAAGTAGAGATCTTTCTGTACTTCTAAAGCTCTTTCTGTTAGTGTTTGTAAAGCATAAATGGCACTGTGTGTTCCTTTTCCTTCAACAAATCCAAACTGTTCATCTGCTATTTCCACTTTTATCTTTTTCCTTGTTCTTCTCATAATGATTCTCAGAAGTAGCTTCGTTATGTGACATGAGAGGCTGATAGTCCGGTGGTCGTCACATTCCTTTGCACCTGGTTTCTTTGAAAATAGAACTGGAAAATATCAATCTATAAAAACAAGGGGTGCAACAAGGATATGTACTATCTCCAGATCTTTTTTCTCTGTACAGCGAGAATATTCTAAGAATGATTATCACAGAACCAGGCATAAAAAGTGCAGGATACAATATTAACAACTTCGGTATGCTGACGACACAGTAATGATAGCTGAGAACAAACAAGACCTGCAAAATCTCTTGGATAAAGTCGCCAAAGAAAGTGAACAGAAAGGCCTTACTTTGAACATCAAAAAGACAGAGACTACGGTTATATCTAAGAAATAGAATTGGAACTATTCTAAAGCAGGTGCAGAAATTCACATACCTTGGAGCAGTAATAACTTCAGATGAGATTGCACAGCAGAAATTAGGAACAGAATAGGCCAAGCAAAGACTGCATTTCAGAGAATGAGAAACATATTATCCAACACATCCTTATCAATGAATGTTAGAAAATGAGTCCTAAAATGCTATATTGAACCTATTTTGTTATATGGAAGTGAATCATGGACAACAGGCAGGTCTGCACAAAAATCTGTGGAAACAGCAGAAATGTGGTTTATTAGAAGAATGTTGTGAATCCCCTGGACAGCAAAAATAACTAATGAAGAATGTATGAGAAGAGCTGGAGAGACAAAAAAATCTTGTAAAAAAAAATAAGAGAGAGACAATGTACTTTTGCAGGACATGCAATGAGAAGAGGGGGCACTGAAAATATTATAACAACAGGAAAAATAGAAGGAAGAAGATCAAGAGGAAGACCAAGAGAAATGATAGTGGACAGTCTGACGGGAAGGTGTGAGAGGAGATCACCAACTGAGCTGATGGCCTGCATGAAGGATCATGTACTCTGGAGATGCATAATAGCTAACACCATCAGCATGGCACCTGATGATGATGATGATGATGTGACATTTCTCGTCAATGTCTTCATTTCTTTAAGCATTTCACTATCTCTTCAACACTTCTGATGTCCTTCTATTCTTTCACAACAATCCTGTATGTATTGTTTTTTGTCTTTTCTTATCTTTCTTTGTACTTCTTTTGTTAAAGATTTATACTCCTCTTTGTTTGTGATTGTCACTTTCCATTGTGTCTTCATTTCTCTACATTGTTTTATCAGTTCTAGTGTGCCTGCTGTAATCTATCCATTCTTTTGTGTTTTCTTTACTGGAACCATGTCTTTTGCTGTTGTTATTAAGACATCTCTGGTCTGCATAGCCAAATCATCTGGTGTCATCTTCTCCTGTATGGCCATCAGTATTTCAAAACTGTTCTTTACTTCTATACTGTATTGTTCTGGTATTTTTGTAAGATCAAAGCGGAGTGGTCTTGATCCCGTAACTGTCTTTTTTATCTTTATATTCATGTCTGCTATTAATAACTCATGGTCCATGTCACAATCAGCACCTGGTAAAGTTTTTGCTGATGTTATACTTGATCTCCACCTTCTTTGCACTAAAATGTAATCTATTTGATTCTTGGTTTTCCCATCAGGTGATGTCCATGTGTAAAGTCTTCTTGGATGTTGTTTAAAAAGTGTGTCAGCAATCATTAGCTCATTTTCCACGCAAAAAGCCTTTAGATTGTCACCTGCCTCATTTTTATGTCCTATGTTAAATTTCCCTACAACATGTCCTTCATCTTCTGTTCTTTCTGTACCAATCTTTGCATTGAAATCCCCTATTATTAATACAATATCATTTTTCCATACCTGTTCTATCATTGTTTGCAGTGTGTTATAAAAGTCTTCTACTTCCTCTTCTTTTGCTGCTGACGTAGGTGCATATATCTGGATGACTGTTACATTTCTAGGAGTGCCTTTACGTCTAATTGTGAGAATTCTATCACTTACTGGATTGCAGCCTAGTAATGCTTTTGATGTTGATTTGTCCAAGTAAAAAGCCACTCCACTCTTTCTTCCTAATTCTCCACCAGAGTATATAAAGATATTATAATTCTCGCTCTTGAAGTGTCCTGATCCTTTCCATCAATGTTTGCAGATTCCCAAAATGTGTATCCCCGATCTTTTCATCTCATCACTTATTATTTGATACTTTCCCTCATACATACTTCTTACATTCCATATTCCTACAGGTCAACTATTAAACATAAATATAAGCAGGTGCACACTTCAGTAGGTGTTAGAATGGAAGGCGGAGCACATATGGGAATGTGCGGAGATGCCAGTCTCTGTTACAGATGTGAATCCAACATTTGAAGAACAGGCCATGAGGTGCTGTGCAGGACAATGGTGCTTAGTTGAATGCAGAAATAACATATGTATGCTACTTCAGAACTGTTTTCCAAGATGAAGAATGCCATTTATATATTTATGAATAAGGCAGACAGAGATGTATGGTACAGTTTTACAAAGTGAGGGAGGGAGTGAGTAAGGTGAGAAAAAATGAATAGAAAGTATGAGAATGTATAAATGAAAAACATACAACATCCGATATTTTTGCGTGAGCCTTATTCGAGGATACATACAAAACGAGACAAAAACGCGAAAACTTATCTGAGTGTGTCTTCCTCCAAGTCGAAAACAGAAATGTGTGTAGTAGAAGGGAGAAGGAAAGACTGTAGCAATTCTGTAGTGGTTTTAAGTTTAAAGTGAAGGCACTAACATTTCACATCTTTACTACATGCAGATGCCACGGGACATAATTATATACATATACACAGGCAAGCCTCATTTTTCAATGGAAAGCGAAATGGACTTGAAGCAAATTTCATAGGGGTGAATTTATGGTACTTTACTGACAATAGACAGTTTAAAACATAAAAATAGACCAGAGTGACTTTATTAATTTGTACATAGACTTTAAAATAAGTACTTTTACATTAAATAAGTACCATATATTTACAACAAACATTCATCATCCTCTCTTGTGGCTCAGATTATGAACATTATCAAAGTTAACACATCATGCTCGAAATTATATTATTTTTTTATTATCAAAGCAGGCCACATCCATACCCACCTGATTGTGTGAACCAGAAATTGCAGTCCTTCAATTTTTGTCTGTTCCAAATGTTGGAGTAGTTCTTTAATTTAGGTGCACTGAGTTCAGGTGCCTGAAATGATGATTGTGAAGACTAACAAGGACTAACAAAACTTGTCATGATGGAAAAGGCGCAAGAGTGAGATAATGGTAATGAGGGGACATCATTAACAGAGGACAAGAAGGAGTCTGATCTAGTGACAGCATTAACACACATCAAACCAGCCTCAGTGAACTGGTATACTGTGATAATAATAATAATGATAATGAAGATTTTGATGCCAAATATTTCTAACAAAAATATATAAATACATAAATTCAAACTTACAGCTACAAAAGACTCACACTCAATTATAGAGCTGATGAGTCGGACTGTAGAAGGAGTGATGTTAATAATGAAATCTGTAATGTTCACATCCACATGATGATCCTTACTTTGAGGTCCACTTCCCATAATAGTGACGTTTACTGGAGTTAATACCTAGAAACAAACAAGTAACTGACTCATTTCATTTAGCTGCCTCATTAAATATGAGCAGTCCATTGTAGCTTTCATCAAGGTTTATAATTTGCACAAGTACACAACCTTCATTAATATGCAACATTAGACTTTCAAACAAAATAGCCTAGTTCTGATTTAGTTAGCAAACTGAAAGGCTTTGTAAAAACAAAACCCTCACATCATTATCATCATGTGGCCTTAAATTCTGAAAGCAACTATTACATTTGAAAGCCTGCATGCTTGTCTCTCAGGTTTTCATCCTTTATGTTAAAAACAGGTCTTAATATACCTTTCAAAATGCATATTCACCCATAACCTTGCCAATCAACTTTTCCTGATGAGAGGAACTAGTTTAATAACCTAAAGCTCTAAAAATATATTCCTCAAACTCTCTCTCTTCTCTTTTAGACAAATGTTTTAGTCATCAAACTCTAGATGCTATGAAGAGGCAGGGGCCCTTAATCATGACTTCTAGGATACACACATTTGTCACTGTAATGATTCATGATATATTTTTTATTTATAATTTTTATACTTTCATGTTTTAAAATTTGTCTTACAAAATTTGTTGCCATATCACTTATTAGTTAATCTTTACACATAGTGTGAAGAATCTGAAGAAAGCATTTTTTTCCGCTAAACAATTCACAACCAGCATGTCAAAACAAATGTTCTGCTAATGTGTTTTTTGGCTTTGGCAGTTCAATATACCTAATATAATTATTTTCAGTTTATAAAATAAATAAATTCTGGAATGAAAAATGAAAATTAATTAATACAATAAGCATTTAAATTGTTTTTTGCATGCCAACTGTCTTCTCTTAATTGTTATTTTGTAGATAAAAAAAGGGAAAAAGAAACATATTTCTTTCTTCAGTGTTCATCCTCAAGGGAGCATTGGTTACATGACTGCATATTTTTAGGACAAGTTTTATCTTCCATCTGCCATCTCCATCCATCTGCCATCTCTATCTATCTGCCCTCTCTATCCATCTGCCATCTCATTCAGCCTGTGACTACTGTGACTGTTTCCAGGAACATCGCTGGGAGGTAGAATAAGGTTCTGGTCAGTTATGACTTGCCAACCCTGATGCAAGTAGGCAGCTATGGACTTCTTATTGCTATCTCATTCAGCTCGAGTACTGATCTGTGCCCCTAACAGAAGCATGAGATACAGAAAGGATGTAGTGAATGAAGAAGAGTCAATGCAATTTTAAGGAATAAAAATGGAGAACTTCATAAGCAGTGTATGGATATATGACACAAACATAAATATACTTCTCACAAAATAACTATTAGGCATAAGCATGTTAGTCATATCTGAAAAAACATAATTAACATAGTGAATAAAATGGAATAACAGACAGCTAATGATAATGTCAAATAAAGTTAAGAAAGACATGAATTTCATAATAGCATTCTAAACTAGTGAAAGAAATAATTTAACTGAAAACAACAAAATCAGATGGTCAATGCTCCGGTTGCTTGCTGTTTATGTGTTGCACCCAGGCCACCCTATAAGGCTTCTGAATTTTTTCATTGAAAACTTGATGTAACATTTCATTTAACTAGTCAGAACTCTTCTGAATCCAAAGTTAAACTAGTGTTTAGCATCCTGTCACGCCGGATGATGAATGAAATCTTGAAATGGATGGACTACAGTGTAATTTTCAAGTTTTTTTTCGAGATCAGTTGGTAGAATGGTCACACCGACCGACTAGACCTATCTTAACAAATGTGTTTCTCACAGCTGTAGGCCTATTAGATTTATTGGATATCAAAAGCATCCCCAAATATCGATGCTTCTGTATTTACCTACATATTCTGCATAGGATTCTGACACATTTAAGATATGTACAACTTTGATTTTAGTGCTCAGCCCTACCAAAAATATTTTTAGAACCTAAAAATCGTTCCATCTTTTCATACCAGTTTTTTTACATTTGTTTTTTTTATGACAAATAACACATTTGATACAATTAACATCACTGCTGTATTTGGACCAACAAGCAGCAGTAAAAGAATAAATGGTGAAACAACAACTTGGTTTGACATAAAACAAGGGGTCCGTCAGGGGTGCATATTGTCACCCTACTTATTTAACTTGTATACTGAAAATATAATGAGGAATGTTAGAGAAGATATAGACAAAGAATATTACGATGCCATAACAGTTGGAGGTTATGAAATACCAGAGATTAGATATGCTGATGACACAGTATTGCTGTCCACAACACAAGAAGGAATGGAAAAACTAATTATGTCAGTCCGCAAGAACAGCGAAGAGCAGAACCTCTATCTTAATGCAAAGAAAACTAAAGTGATGACAACTGACAAAACAAACAAGGCAACTGAAATATGTATCAATGAGGAAAAACTGGAAGAAGTGGAGAGTTTTGAATATCTTGGATCACTACTAACTAATAATGGAGATACAATGAGGGAAATTAAAAGGAGGACATCTATTGCTCTTCAGAAAGTAAAACAAATAAAGAATCTGTGGAGAGGAGCAGACAGAACCACAAAAATAAGATTTTTAAGGGCATGCATCTTTCCCATCGCAACATATGCCTGTGAGACCTGGACACTTAACAAAACAGCTGAGAAACACATAAATGCCTTTGAATGTAAATGCTATAGAAGAGTTCTCCAAATATCGTGGACACAAAAAAGAACAAATATATCTGTACTACAAGAGCTTAATATTGAAGAAGGCTGGCTAGTAAAGAGGATTAAAGAGAGAAAACTTAAATATTTTGGCCACATTAAACGTCATGATAATTTAGAGAAGACCGTATTGGAAGGATACATAATGGGAAAAAGAAAAAGAGGAAGACCGAAACGAAGATGGCTGCAAGACATCGTTGATGATCTGGAAATGGATGCAGCAGCAGCAGGCCATCTTGCTCACAACCGAGAGGCCTACAGGAGTGCTGTTTGGGAGGCAAAGTTCCGCAAGGGACATGCAAAGGAATGAATGAATGAATGACAAATAACTTCATTTATAGAATCTTCTTTCATTTCCACTTATTTTAATATGAGATACACACGTGTTGATGAAGGAGTCTGTTTATTACAATGACTTTTATGAAGGGACCCCCTGATATCAAGACGCCCTCTTGGCCATGTAACGTCTGCATTGGTACAAATGATTAGGCCCGTGTTTTAGCTCTGGTAATGAAAGAGTTAAATCACCAGTCTCTTTGAACATATAGATTCTAATCCTGTAACTGCCATAATTAGCAGTGAAAAATGAGTACCCATTTTCTTAAAATTGTAGTAGATCTGACTCTGGCTTAAGTGTACCAGTCAATCCAGCTATTAAAATGGATACATGGCAACAATTCCATTTAAGGATGGAATGGCAACCAGATGTGATGCTGACTATACCACCCTAAAGTGGGTCCAAAATGTAATACTAACAGGATATATTTACATGCCTTAGTTTCATGGAACAAAATTCATTTTGCGAAAGAACTGACTTGAAGAAATAGCTATAACCTGGAAGATAAATGATTTTTTTAGACAGAGATAAGCTAAGCAACAAAATTTTTCTTGGTTTAGGATGGAGGTATAATAGAAAATTCTGCTGTAAAATATTAAAATCAAAATCTGTGCAGGTACATAAGAGCTTACATTCCTGCATGGCACAACAGATTAAGATAAATGTTAATAACTGGTTAACTCTTTCTATACTTCGCGTCACACTGTGTTACGATCTAGCCGACACTTTTTGCCTTGTAAACACATCATGTGCTGGTAATGAGTTGGGCTCTAAAAGTGAATTTAATCATACAATGTTTAAAATCTGGCCAAAACCAGTTGCAGAAATCGCTTCCAGCATGATACAAGCATCAACACGAGGTCCTGCATGTGAATTGAGAGCCATGTTGTGATACAAAAATTGATTTTTTAAAAAATGTTTATGGACCACCGCCCGTGGTGTTGCCATGTTATTTTTGTATTGCAGACTGTAAATTAACTGTAAATAAATAATTTATGTATATTTTATGTGAGGAAATGGCGTTTGTGTACAATTTTATTCAATTTGGATATCACTGGACCCACTACAGAGGAAACTTGAGCAGGGTAAAAGAGAACATTTTTCATCATAATTTTCCATTTTTTCTTCTCAACTCTCCTCAATTCTTAGCTCATTTTTTTCTGTTATATACTAATATATTGATAAAAATTTTATTAGAAAAACAATATACAACTTTTCCTATTTGAAAAATATGTATAATATGTCATATTGCGGATCAGACTATGCCTTTGTGATCCTTCTAAATATGACAACCATCCCATTCCACATTAAGAAATTTACCCATTGAGATGATCATTGGTCATTTGAGGGAAAAACCCCCAGTACAAAAAGAGTTAAGTTGCATGAAAAACTACTAATGATTAAAATTCAAAATTTTAAAAATTAAATGTGGAGGCTGACTTAACAACAATTCCCAAGAATGTTTTGGAAAGTAGAAAAGGTAATGGCACTGGTTTTTGGCTGCTGCAAAGGGTTATTTTGATTTAGAATATTTTTGTTATTAATTCTTAGATCACAATGAGATATTGAAACAGTCTTTTAAAAATAAAAAAAAACTCTTATGGTTGAGAGTTTGCAATTTTAAATATCAATAAACAATGAAATTAGGAATCATGTCACCTCCCACTAAAATATGGCAATCATGATGGTTGATAACAAAAAATTTTCATATAGTGTTGATGTTGTTTAGTAATTTGACTTCTGGTTCCAACATAGTGGAAAGGCAAATTGACTATTGATGACTGTGCCTTTGTTTGCCTTTCTCTATGCCTTGTCTGCACCAGTTGTGTTGTGTCATGGGGTGGGAGTCCAGTTATGAATCCTAGATACTGAGAAGTCCCCCAGGCATCACTGTGAGCTGTGACTTTCAGTGGTGCATGGATTTCCCACTAGTGATTGGTCATTGATAAACATGGCTGATGCATTCCGCTGTGTACTTCAGAAGGTTGGCATCATATAGCTGCTTAGAGTTGGGTGTGAGTGCCTCTCTTCTGAGGACTTTTGCATGTACATGTTCATCATGCACGGATCACTTCTTGTCATTGTGGGATGGTTCCTGCGCATTCCAGATGTCACTGCCACAGGCAGCAGACCAATTATAGGATATTTTCATTGCTGTGATGCAGAAACTGTAAGAACCTGAACCTGTTCAGTAATTTATTAAGTTAAATCTACTTGACACTGGTCTGAGTATCTACTGATAAAACTTCATGAAAGAGCAGCATGATGTCAAACTAATAAGAATCTAGAAAAAGCAGTGAAATGCTTTCAAGAACACAGAACTGCTTTACATAACAATACATTAAGATGTTACATAGTTTAGGTGTAAATACAATATGATCTTACATAGCTTAGGACTGGCAACATTTCCCACTTGTGCTCGTAGTAATTGTAACAAATTTCCAGCAAATGCTTCTCTGTGGCTGATATTTTACGAATTTTACTTTGGCTCCACTTAAAATAGTTGAAGTACTGCAAAGAATTAGGTTAGTAACTTATGTTAGTCAAAGGATAGGTATAAACAACATGTATTTGCTCTGAGCAAAGGTGAAAATGTACATTTCAACCATTGTTAGTTGACATTCTTAGCCCGGAGGCTGAATGAATGAATGAATATATATCAAAAGAGTGTAAGATTAAACTATTACATTCAAAGTAAAAGAGAAGTAATTAATAAAATAGCTCTCTATACATACACAGAGATACATTTACATAAACAAAAATACATTTTCAGTACAGATCTTCTAGCATATATTTTTTATATATTTTTATTCTCTCTCTCTCCTTGAACCTTAAGTGCCCAGGGCACATGGGGTTTCCGCAAGAGTTTTCCACAAATGCCTGTCCTTTGCCTTTTTTTTTTCCACTCTTGCCCATGTGAGCCTTCTATTGCTCAACATCCTTTCTGTTGTTCTTCTCCATGTCTCTTTTGGTCTACCCTTACTTCTGTTCCTCTGTGGTGTCCATCTTAGCGCTATTTTTGGTAGTGAGTTGTCAGTCATTCGGAGCACATGTCCCAACCATCACCAGCATCTTTCCTCAATAATTGCTGTCAGTGGCTTCATCTACATTTCTGCCAACAAGATGTTATTTCTTATGGTGTTTGGCCAAAATATTTTTCTAATCCTTCGTAAACATTTAGTCTGACAAGAATTCACCTTGTTTCCTACGGTTTTGGTGATTTTCCAGCATTCACTTCCATAGAGAACATTATTTTTAAATATCTTGATTTTCGTCTTCATGCTTAGTTTTTTAGACTTCCATATGGTCTGCAGCATTGAGAAAGCCTGGTTTGTTGTTGATGTCCTCTGTGCTGTCTCCATTTTCTACTACTCTACTTCCAAGATATACAAATTCATTGACCTCCTCCACTAACTTACTCTAAGTACATTTCTGTTGTTCACATTTTGCTTCATTAATTTGTCTTTCCTACATTGATGTTTAGTCCTATGTTGTTTGCATTCTGAGTTAGCTTGTTTATTTTATCTTGCATATCTTTGTGGCTGCTTGATAGTAGACAAATATCATCCGTAAAGTCAAGGTCCTCCAGCACTGTGTCAAGGGTCCATTGTAATCCTCTGCGTTTGTCTGATGTTGCCTCCTTCATTAACCAGTCTACTGCCAAGATAAATAATGTTGACAATAGTACTCTTCCCTGCTTCACTCCTGTTTGTACCCTAAAGCTGCTGGAGATATGTTCTCCACAGATTAGTTTGCACTGAAAACCCTCGTATTGGGCTTTGATGACATTCACTATCTTATGGGGGAGGCCATGCCATCTTAGGATTTTCCACAGTGCATCTCTATTGACACTGTCAAAGTCTTTCTCAAATTCTATAAACAGTGTATATTTTGTGCTGTGCCACTCATTTGGCTGCTCTAATATTTGTCTAAGTACAAATATGTGGTCTATGCATGATCTTCTTTTCCTAAATCCTGCCTGCTCTTTCTGAAGTTTTCTCTCAAGCGCTGGTACAATTCTGATGATGATTATTCTGCAAAATACTTTACTGGAGAGTGGCAGGAGGGTAATGCCTCTCCAGTTCCCGCAATCTCTGAGGTCACCCTTCTTTGGTAGTTTTACTATAAGGCCAATTATCCACTCCTCTGGAGCTTTTTCTAGATCCAAAATTTGTTGTAGTATCTGGCAGAGTTGTTTCTGTGTCTGTTTCTACTGGTTTTAACATCTCCGCAGCCACTTCATCTTCACCTGGTGCCTTGTCTAATTTTAGCTTCTTTATTGGCTCTTTTACTTCACTTATTGTTATTGGTCCTGTATTAATGTTTAGTTCTGTTTTTGCTTCAGGTATGTCTATTGTTTGTGCTGCTTGTGTTATGTTTAGTAGGGTGTTAAAGTGTTCCCTCCATCTTTCAATTTTTTCTCTTTCTCCACTGATCAGTTGTCCCTTATGTGTTGTGTCCTTACTGCACTTTCACATCTTGTGCTGAAGTTACCTGTCATCTGCTTTGTGATTTTGTATATGATTTTCAATGTCATTTGCATATGTTGCTTTCTATGCTGTTTCTACTAAGCTGTCACAGTACTGATATTTATCTTGATGGCACAATTCCTTCACTTCTTTGTCTTTTGTGCATAATTACTTAAAACTTGCTCTTTTAGCCTTTGTGATTTGGTGTTCAGTAATTTTTATCTTGATTTCCTTTCTTTGCCCTATCTTTCCCATGTAGTCTTGCTTATCCATTCCTCTTTTCTCCATTTCCAATATCCCAGCAACTCTTTTGCTGTTTCCTGTAGTATTTTATTGAACTCTAAGACATTTCTGCTTTGCCTTGTAGAACACTGAAACAGTTCTAAGTACTACTGAGAATTCATTCCTTGTTTGCTGGTCTTTCAATTTTGCTGTATCAAAACGTGCCTTTATGTGTTCTCTGATTTTGGCTTTCCTTAATTTTAGTTTTATTTTTGCTACCAGAAGTTTGTGATCACTTCCTACATCTGCTCCTTTTCTTGTTCTCACATCTTGTGATGACCATTTCCACTTGTTGTTTATATGATCAATTTGGTTTTCTGTGGTTTTGTCTGGGGACCTCCAAGTCACTTTATGGATGTTTTTATGTTGGAAAATTGTCCCTCTGATGGTCATCATGTTTTCTTCACAGTCTTTCTCCATTTTAATTTATTTCTCAGATTCCTTCTCTTCCCATGATTCTTCTTCTATCTTAATTTCCCTCATCTACTTTTGCATTGAAGTCATCCAAGAAGAGTAGCATAACATACTTGGGTATTGTTTCTACTGTGGCTTGGATGCTGTTGTAAAAATCTTCTTTTAATTCCTCTTCAGTTCCTTCTGTTGGTGCATAACTATAATAGACAGCTTCGTGAATCTTGAGTTGAAGCATGCATATAATAATCTATAGGGGCCCATTTCAGCAGTGCTCTTGATGCTTCTTTTGTTATAATCAATGCTGCTCCTTCTTCATGATGATTTTCTTTACCTGACCATATTATTGTATCTTCTGTGTGCTGTGTTGTTAACTTCCTTCTGCCTTGTCCTGTCCATCTTGCCTCTTGTATTCCTATTATGTCTAGTTTGTATCTGTGCATTTCCTTGATGGTTTGTGCTAGTTTTCCAGTCTGATTAAGTGTTCTTACATTCCAGTTGCCTATTTGCATCTTGTGTTTAGGTTCCAGGAGGTCTGCAGTCGGGCTAGGGACTTCTAGTGGCTGACTTTCATCCACAACCTTCAAGGGCTCAGTTTCCTGATAAGCATTTCTCCTTCCACCTGCATTTGTTTTTTCCCTTCCTTCTGTTTCTGTAGCAGTCTGATGGTTTTTTTTACAAGATAGAGTTGCTGGCCCTATACTGAACCCTCCTTAGTTGCCTTTTACAATCATGCATGGTAGGGCACAGTGGTTCTATTCTTTGCAGATCCTGGGTACCACATGGGTGATATTTATTACTATAAACATTAAAATAATGTCTAATAATATCTAACAAGTTACTTTTTGAACTATGTCATTATGATGGCTGGTGAGTCATGGGTTGAGAGAGTGCTGGTTACTCTATGGAGGCATATAGTTACAAGTAAGTAAATAATGAAAAAGATTAGAGTTAAAGGATGAAGTATTACTAATGGATTTTAAATGGTAGAGGAGGGTTTCCAGAGTTGTACTGCAGAGTATGCAAGGGTTTTCTTGTACAGATCTAGCCTGGGTTTAGGAAGAAGACAGTTTTTTAAATGCTGGCTATGTTTAGTGATATACGTAAACAGTGACCACAAGTAAGGCAGAGCACTGTGCGACAGAATTTTGTGAACAAACTTAACTTTGTTAAAAATGACTCTCTATTTGAGGGATAGAATTTTGAGTTTTTTGTGCTGAAGAGTGCTTTAAGTGTAGTGGTAAATCGTCAATATAGATAGCAAAGAGTAAAGGACCAAGAATGGAGCCTTGAAGAATACCAGTATCAACCACAAAAGAGTCAGATATTTTGTTTCTAAAGCAAACTACTTGTTTTCTACCTAAGAGAAAAAGATGTAATAAATTTTGTCAGGTCAGGGTGTAATCTATAACCTTCCAGCTTTTTTGCAAGAACTTCATGGTCAATTGTATTGAAGGCTTTCTTGAAATCAATAAAGACAACACCACACAATTTATCATCATTTATATTAGACAGCCAGTTTTCTGTCATTTTTGTTAATGTGATTTGACCTAAAACCTGACTGACTGTTTATTAGTAGATTGTGTTTATGCATGTGTAGAAGTGTTAACTTTTGTATATGTTTTTCAAGAGGTTTGGATAATGATGACAGAATGGATATGGGTCTATAATTTGATTTTTGTCCAGATTTAAAATAGGAAACACTTTGGTGAGTTTAAAAGCATCAGAAAAATAGTGTTTGTCAATGCACAAATTGTATTTGTATGTTAATGTCTTTGTAATAACTGGTGCAGCATAGCATAGTAACTTGTTACTAATGTCATCATATCCTGCTGAGTTAGTTTCTTTAAAGACTGGATGTAGTTATAAACCTCACTGACTGTGAGGAAAGGAATAATTAGTTGTTTTAGCTTTACACATTTGTTGTAGCTGTAAGTTTTCAACACACTAGGTCGCAATTAGGGGTTGGTAATGAAGATTTTACAATGTGAATTTCTTCCCTAAAATGTTCACTGAAGTTAGTGCAAGTATGTTCATCATTAAGTATTTGTGGGTCAGATTGCTTCCTTTTATTTACAAGAGTATTAATTGCTTTCCAAATTGATTTATTATCAGTTTTGTCTTTCACTAAATTTCTGAAGTAATTTTTCTTTTCCTGCCTAATTAAATACTGCACCTTAGTCCTAAGTGAATGACAGCTACTAAAATTTCTGCTTTTTATGAGGATCATCCCATTTCCTCATGAGTTGCAAGATATCAGGAGTTATCCATGGGGACTTTGTTACGTGTTTTATTCTCATTTCTTTGATAGGGACATGCTTGTCAAAAATATTTCGAAATATCTTGATACAATATTTGATAGCCACATATGGATTGGTTAACTGGTAAACGTACATAAGAGGCAGAGCTTTCAGATAGGTTAAAAATAACTCCCATTTTAAAGTTTTTTTTAAAGTTCCAATATTTGACACTGGTATGTTTGTGCTGTAAAACAACTAAAGAAGCTGTGGAGAGGAACTACAAAAATAAGATTTTTAAAACTCTTTGCATGCTTATAGCCAGAAATATGGCATTGCCGATTTCCGAGGGTAATGCTGACAGCCAGAAATTTGGCCATGCTTCGTTTCACTTTAAACAACCAGTGTAACGTTTATATTGTAAACATTTAGTGCACACGCCCCGTTACTTTTTTCAAAATGGATGAAGAGTGCTTAGTTACAAGGGAGAAAATTGAAATTTTCTGCGAGAAATTTCAATTTTTGGTGATGTAGATAAGGGTAGATAGGAGTATGGACATGCCCTGTGACCAGACCACTGTTCCTGAATGTATCCCAAGTAGATCTAGACATATTAGACGACTGGAGAAGTAGTTAGAAGGTTATTTCAGACATTATTTTAGGGAGAAAAGCACATACAATCACAAGATGAGACTGACAGGTAGTTCTATGCATCTCAGATGGTACATACAGTACCCTAGACCTAGTAAATGGTAAGTAGGACACAATTATTGTCTAAAAACACCACATTACTTCTTTATTCCTAAAAAAAACTCTGCATTTATGAAATCTTCATACATTTTTAGTTATTCTGCTTCAGTGATGTCCATTTCCTGCCACCTATAGTCTGCTGGCTGCTATGTTTGCCTCATTCTGATAACCACTGTTGTAGGGACCCATAGGCTTGTCACATCCTGACTTGTCAGTTTCCATCAGACCTTCCCCATCTCTGTAGGTGATCTCTGTGTCCTCATCCATCCACCATCTTGAACAGTCCAGCGCTGCCCCAGGTCAAGATCTCAGCTCCACCTATTGATGGGTGTGCAATGTCAAAAGCTGAAGGGCCTTCTATCCTAGGAGGGGTATTTGTGCTTGTCATTTTTCCCACAGGCGAGTGGGTTTTCTTAGCGTACATAGCATTTTGTCTGAGCTATCTGACACTCCCATAATAAACAGGAGGCTACTAGCAGATTTCTCAGTTCTATATTCGTTCTTTCTTTTACAGAAAGTTTTTTGTTCCCTAAAAATTCTGCCTTATAAGAGGGTGACATTATATTTTATAATGAAAACAAATAGTGTTGGTTGCTACAGATACACTGGGCTACAAGAGTAGGTCAGAGTTTTTTAAGCAATCAGATCTGATGTTCCCTGTTTCACAAAGACTATGTTAAAATAATTGTGTGCTCTTAACACAGTTGTTCCCAGGGGGATATTTACATTAATAAACACAAAACAATATTATGAAACAATAATTACACTTAACATCACCACCAATAACTCTGCATTAGTAAATACTAACATTACTGCAATTATTAATAAAAGATCTCACAAAGACACATTATGTCCTTACAGACTAACCAACCACCATGATTTTCTCATGCAACTGCCATCATGGGATCACATTACTCACGCTCTTCTTGCTGTCTTCCTTTTGGAAAATGCAGGAGATAACACTAAATGTTTGGATACCTCCATTAATGTTGAGAATTTCTGAAGTCATCATCATATTAAATCCAAATTGAACCTGCAGATTTTAAATACTAAAATATTTGTACATCACAACTGTGATGTCTTATTCATTGTATTACTGAATTACTATGAGTAAACTCAGTCAAAGGACAGCAGAAGTGCATCACAATAAGCAATTACAGAGAAACAAGTAAGACCTTTTATGACTTTTCCAACTAAACAGTATGTCTTATATTTGTAATCCTCATATCTCTAATGTATGGTAGCTACTTTGGTATTCTGAGAAATGACAGAGCAAATGAAGTAGTCAACATCTGGAGAAAAGGTAAGACTTTGTAATAAGTACAGTACAATAAAGTAACATCAAACTGCTAACACTTCTTTGCTACCTTGGCCAGATTGAGCAGAACTGGAATGTCTCACTAATGTGAAGAAATGAAATATACTTTAATAATAACAATGTATTTTCAGCAGTAAAATGCAGTCTGATAATGACTGTGCTGAAGATCTAATAGTGTGCTGAAGATCTGATAATGTACTGAAGATCTGATGAGTATGCTGAAAAGATCTGATAATGAATGTGCTGAAGGTCTGATAATGAGTGTGCTGAAGATCTGATATAATGAGTGTGCTGAAGATCTGATATAATGAGTATGCTGAAGATCTGATAATGAATGTGCTGAAGATCTGATAATGAGTGTGCTGAAGATCTGATATAATGAGTGTGCTGAAGATCTGATATAATGAGTGTGCTGAAGATCTGATAATGAATGTGCTGAAGATCTGATAATGAGTGTGCTGAAGATCTGATAATGAGTGTGCTGAAGATCTGATAATGAGTGTGCTGAAGATCTGATAATGAGTGTGCTGAAGATCTGATAATGAGTGTGCTGAGGATCTGATAATGAGTGTGCTGAGGATCTGATCTGATCTGTTTTTAAAAATTTGGTACCTGTGAGAGACTGAATCTGATTAACAAAATTTCTGTGTCATGACCTTGTTTCCCTTCTGAGTATCACCATTTCTGACCAGACAGGCACTGATAGCTTTGATAACAAACATCTTTTTTTTCTTTAGGATGCAAGATAGCAAAATTAATTGATGTACTGTTCCCCTGCAACTAAACAACTACTTATCCTACTTGAGTTTGTGGTTCAAGTCCCTGTTAATTCTCTTGTCATTTTTCTTTCCCTCCTGTCTAAAAGTACTTTGCCTATAATTTGTTCAAGGTCTAACCATACAAAGCTGTTCTATTACTTTACTTAGGTTTATTGGAAGAATGTTAGAGCACACCTGAGATGGCAAACAAAGAATATCTAATAAAAACAAATGTAGAAAGGAACCTAATTAAATACATAAAAACAACACTCATCATAATGAGGAATGGAGGGCTGGAAAACACCAAAACAGGAGAGATAAACTGGAAGAGATGCAGGAGAAGACCAAAAGAAAAAGCACGGACAATCTAATGTGATGATGTAACAAAAAGTCACACACTGAGCTGACAGAAAATATCAGGAACATAGTCTATGAGGAAGCATGACCACAAATGCTTATCAGAATAGCACCTGATGATGATAATGATGACACAGGCTAAGGCACATTTTTATCTCCATTTAAAAACAAAGACTTGGATAATTATCTATATAATGTCAGCAGATTTTATTTTTTGAAGGTTTGCTTCGGAGTGCACTAGAATCAAATGTCTCCACCACCTTGTTCATTCTGCTGGTACTGCTGTAAATATGATTCTATCATAACATGATCTTGTATTGTCTTCATCTTCATTTAATGGTCATTCTCTCAAGTTTTTAAAGTGAGAAGACTATTCCAAAATCATCCTCAGACTGGATGGTTAAAAAAGTCAAGAATAGAGAAAAAAAATGTTATTACATACAAAACTGCAATACTTTTCATATAGTTGCCACTCAAATTCAGACACTTGTCATTCCATGGCACCAGCCTTTGCAAGTATGGTATTACCAGGGTATCCATCCAGTTGTTTACTTTATCCATAAGCTCATTTTTGGTTTGAAAGCACTAGGTAGATAGCCAGATCTTCACCTTGCTGAAGAGATAGTAATTACCTAGAGTCAAGTCTGGGCTGTAAAAGGGATAGTTGAAAATCTCCCAGCTGAACTGTTCAAGTAAAAATCTTCCTTAAGTGTCTGGGTACCAATTTTTAAGTCAAACTGCAGTAGAATATCAATGGTGTTACACTCCATACAAAAAAATATCAATGACTATTGCTCTGGTGGGCAACATATTAGATGCAACAATAATTTCTGATGATGTTGTGGAATGCTGAGAAGACTGAGACCACGATTTCAAAGTGTTTGACCTCAAATGGAGAAGATTATACTTCAAAAGAATGTTTCACCACACACTTGCTAGAGAACAATTTCAGAAATTCATAGACTGGTTGAAACAACAAAACCAATAACAGTGACATATTAACAGTCAAGTTCAACTGAAGTCAAGTGTAGCAATATTCATGAATTTCAACTGAAACTTCACATCAGTGTTTCAATTCATCATTATAATTTACTCAGTAAATGATGCATAATAATGGTTCATTTCATATAAAGACTATTAAACAAGTAATAAAAAAGTGAACAGTGATATTATAATTCACGAGACAACTGCTCCATATAAATTTTGTGCAGCAGAAAATTTAAGAAATGTACTAATTTCAGCAACACACAGAAGACTGTAGTTAAATCTCAACTCCAACAAAGAGGGAAAGATAGAATTTATATTTTCCTTCTGCATTAGAAGTTTAAATGCTGAAAGACATGTTTGGTAGAACTAAGGAGAATCTGGAACAGTCTGCAGTCATTGATACTCTGGAAACTATGGCTGTTTTGCTATGTTAAAGAGTTTCCTGCCTCTCACTGAATGCAGCTGAATCTTTATTGATTTTTTTAAACAATGAAGGAATTTTGATTTGTAACCATTAAATCAAACACATGCTCACTCATCCATCCAATCATCTACAGACTACATACATCAATAATGAGACTGTCAGTATGTGGATTCATCTGATCAGCTATGAAAAATATCTCTGGTTTCTCCAGTTGCAATGTCAAGTCAATGCTGCCTTCCATATCTGAACTGTATTTGGATGTTTGTACTGCACAAGAATAGAATATTGTAATGTACTCAACACTGAAAATGTGCAAGTTAAAACTTCAAAAATGGCAAAAAGCAGACATTGAAAAGAAAAATAAAAAACTTTATTTCATAAAAATAAATTATGTGCAACTTGGTTTAGCTGTGTCTGTAAAATGAAACCTAATACAACAGTCTTCTTTTTCTTCAGCTTTCTGAGCCATTAAGGCTCATTGCTGCAGACAAAATTCACTTCCATTCCTCTCTATTCCTAATATTCAGTCTCCAGTTGGTGACACCAAATTCTTTTATATCCTCCTCTATACTGTCTTTCCACCTCTGTCTTGGTCTACCATTTGGTCTTGTTTCCCTCGTCTCTTGTGCATACATCATTTTCGTTTGTCTGTTCTCTTCTATTCTTTCTACATGCCCCAGCCAGAGTAGTCCATTCAGTTTCAAGGCATTTGTAATTCATTGGGATTTAAATAAACTGTTTTGTTCAGTGTTCTTTCTAGCTCTCTATTCTCCACTGTTGGTATCCTATATCAGCCCAAAGATTCTTCTTAGGATCTTGTTCTCAAAGATCTACAATTGTTGTTAATCTTTCTTTGTTGTACGCCATGTTTCTGATCCATACAGGAAAGCTGCTCTTATTATTGTTTTGTAGATTGTTATTTTGGTGTTTTGGGGCAGGATTTTAGACTTTAACAGGTGTTGCAAGGTAAAGTATATTTTATTCCCTATTTGTACTCTGATTTTAATTTCCTCACTTGCTGTGTTGCTTCTGTTGAAGGTTGTGCCTAGATATTTGTATGTTTCTGCTTTCTTAATAATAATCTCTTCAACATTTATATAATCTGGATCATTCTGCCTCTGGTCTCTTGATATCTTCACATACTCTGTTTTATCTTGGTTAATGGTCAAGCCCACTTTTAGTGCTACATCTCTCAAGTGTATGCAGGTATTGATGACTTCTTGCAAAGTTTACCCCACCAGATCGATGTTATCAGTGTATCCTAGTATTTTAGCTTGTTCTTCTGTACTGCTTTCTTCTTTCACTTTTCTGACTACCTTTTCTAGTTTTTTAGGTTGAATAGTAATGGAGATAATGTATAACCTTGTTTTAAACCAGTTCTTAAGAGAAGGGTTCTGAATTTCTTCCTTTATATATTACTATGTTTTGTGTATCCTCCATACATATTCTGTCAGATTGATTAATTTGTTAGGTATCTCAAATTCTTTCACAATTTTCCATAAGCTGCTCCTGTCTATGCTATCATAGGAAAGTCTATGACAGCAATACAACAGTCACTTATTAAAATTTTCAAAATCAGCCTATTCAGTTTGCCCTCTGATATAATGTGATTTCTGACCTTTAAGTAAAAACCTACCATTGTTTTAAATCTCAATGTCATTTTTACATCCATTTTTGCTGATGAGTATGATTAGATTTTTATTGTCCTTGACTGTTGTAGGAAAAAAAAATGAAATGAACAAATGAACTGAGTTAGAAATTACCACTGTTTGCAGTCTTCACCACATGTGTAATGAATGAAATCTCAGATTTCAGGATGAACTAATAAATAGCTAAACAAAATAATTTACTTTTTTTTTTTTGGCCTGGTTTATGACCAGTCAGGGAATCCCAAAACAAGCTATAAAATGGAACACAATGGGCCAAAGAAAAAGAGGCAGACCACATGAAACTCTGAAGAGGACATTGTTAGGCATAAAATCCCTTGCTGAGGTTGAAAGACTCGCTGAAGAGAGGAAAAATTGCTGAACTACCTTGCGAGCACTATGTGACGTTTAACGGCATGGGAAGGATATAAGATATGAGATATTTTTAAAATGTAAACATTAATTGATATTTTTAATATCATGAATTTTCACAATATATCTTTTCTTAAAAAGGTAAAATTCAATGAATGTTACTCAGTCTTAAAGCAAGGGCAACAAACATATTTTTGAACATTGTGTGACTGATACTAAAACAAAATTGTTTGCCATGATAGCTCTCTGCCCCTTTGTAATTATGATTCGTAAACTTTAAATTCCTGCAAATCCTAATATATGGATAGAAAGAGGTAGAATTTATTTGTGGCACTTGAATGCTTTACCTGCATCCCTACGTTCCAGAATAGCTTTCACTTCACGTGCTCTTTGTTGGATTTCGTCTGGGTCCTTTTGAGGCATTGACTTAGTGAAGAAATCACCAACTGTCATCATGAACTCAACACAAAGACAGAGGTGTAGGGAGCAGATATGTATGTTCACTGAAACAAGCACAATATGTAGCATGTGATGAGAACAGTGTACAATGATGAACAGACACCAGTGGATGATAGGACAAAGTATAAAGTAATTATACTGTGAATCTTCAAGTTTTTTGCACTTTGATATTGTAAAATTTATAGCAAAGGTAAAATATATAACTTGTGAACAAAAGCATATACAGTATATTTCACATGAAAAAAGCATTACTGTATTTTATGCATATAATGTGCACATTGAACAGTTTTAGCAAATCATGAACCTTTAAGCACATTGTACACTAACTTTTTTTTACACACAACAGAGATTTATGAATAGTTTGGCACACAACAATAAAGAAAAGAATTTACACAGAAAATGAAACTAAAGCAGGATAAGAAGTTTTAAACATCTGACTTACCTAATACAGAAAACAAACATAGATCAGTGAAGAATAAAAATTTAAGTACCAGATAACTCCAGATTAATCTTCTTACATCTTACATCCTTCCATGCCATTAAACATCACATAGGGCTCGCATGGTAGTTCGCCACGTTTTCCTTTTTTGGCAAGCTTTTCAATCTCATCAAGGGATTTTATGCCCACTAAACTGGCCTCCCTTAACAATGTCCTATTCAGAGTTTTATGTGGTTGACCTCTTTTTCTTTGGCCTGTTGTGTTCCACTTGATAGCTTGTTTAGGGATTCTCTGACTATTTCTTCTCATTACATGACCGACATATGCCCATCTCCTTTTTCTGATCACCCATGAGACAGGTTGTTGTTTGCTCTTCTGTCTTATCTGTGCATTGCTCTTGAATTCAATCCACTTTATACAGTGTTTTCCTTAGGCATTTGTTGTCAAAAGTCTCATTTGTTATTTCTTTAGTTATTTTCTAGCTTTCGTGTGCATAAATGAAAGTGGATATTCATTTGGAGTGAACAAATCTTAACTTAGCTTTTGTGTTTATAAATTCTGAATGCCATATGTTCTCAAGATTCCTGAAGGTCAAGATTAATACTTTACCCTTTTTTGCCCAGGTATATAATGGTTCTGGGGCTGATTTTTCAGCAGCAGTTAATGTAACAGCGCTCTGCTGAATTTCCACCAAGAAAAATTATTGTACTAGCATCCCTCTGATGCCCTGTGCAACTATCTGTTTATTGATAGCTTGTTTGAAAGTTTTGCTTAATTACTTGATTTTTAATCAATTTTGTTCAATTAGTGTGTGGTCTAGACTACGTGTGAAATTTCCCAATAACCATGATTCTATTCTCTCTCTCTCACGCACATGCACACACACATACACAAATGTTCATACATACATACATACATTACATTACATACACACATTACACACACACATTACACACACACACACTATACATGAATGTGCATTATACATAGTTAATTTTATAGGAAAGAGTATCTTATGCATATGCATGGTATGTATTTATGTGCATTCTCTTATTCTCTCCTTCTCTTTCTCTTTCTCTCTGAACCTTAAGTGCCCAAGGCACACTAGGCTTCCAAAATGGTTTTCCACAAATGTCTGTCCTTTGCCTTTTTTTTTTTTTTACTCTGCCCAAATGAGCCCTCTGTTGCTCAACATCCTCTCTTTTATTGTTCTCCATGTCTCCTTTGGTCTACCCTTACTTCTGTTCCCCTGTGGTGTCCTCCTTAGTGCTATTTTTGGTAGTGGGTCATCAGTCATCTGGAGCACATGTATTAATGTGCATTATATGTATGAAAATATGGTTGTTACATATTAAAAAAGTGTATATTTTCTATATATATAAAGGTGCTTTACAAAAAAATGTTCCTAATAACAAAGTCTTTATTCAAAGCAAATGATCAGATTTTAAAAACTGCACCCAAAATATTTGTTATTTCAGTGTTTCTCAACCTTTTTTCAGGTTGCAGACCTCTGGAGCCAGCAATAATTCAACATGATCCCTACTGACTTCCCCCACCAATTAGCATTAAATGTCACTTTGAAATTTATGAGACTGAACTTTTTATTATGTGCACAAAGAATAATAAATTTAAAACATAGACTTCTACATAGATCCTACATGACCTTCTTGTGTGGATGCTTTACATGAAATTCGAAGGATGGTCTTCCTTTAAAAGTGAGAACAAATATTTTTTACCTTGCTCAGAAAGCTATTCCAGGTATTAGTGAGAATAATACTACAGACAAGGGCACACTACCTATCTGGATTTTAAAATATTTCCAATAAAAACTTGATTTGGGTCATTACTTATTTGCATATTACCAACTTTATCCTTTGCACTGTTCTGGTCAAAACTAATGTGAATGAGCATGTTTTCCTTCTCCTCTTTTCCCCGTGATTTTAAAGATTCTCTTGCCATGTTTTTGAATGCTGTTCTGCGAATCAGCCTTTCAGGAAAAGAATAACAAAAGTTTTTAAAAAATGATATTCTATAATGCAATTATCAGAATGGCTGCATCATTGCTTCTGCTATTAGTGTCATACTTATATTAAATAATGTTTTATTTAAGACATGAATGATCAAGAAGTTACACAAGAGTCTATTCTTCTTCCTAGAGCATTCACTGGGAAGCTAAGGGTGAAATTTTCTTTAAATACAGAAGTTAAATGAATATTCTGTTAATAGTAGCTGACCATAGCAGGTATACCCATGGTCTGCAAGTTAGCTTCTTTAGATGAAATACAGAAAACTCTTTCTTTCCCTAGGAAAATAATGCTTCACTGTTTGTTTATCAAAACATAAAACTTCTTTGTTTCCTCCTCCTTTCTAATAAAGTAAGCAATACTATTGTCAATGCTTGGGGCACTCACATTCTGTTTATCACCACCTCACTGCCTGAAGTATCATTTGTCAGATACACACTACAACACATTTTCATATATATACAGCACTCTAGATAATGAGATCTCTTGATATTAAGACACCCACTCTCCCACTCATCAGGACCAAATGTACAATAATCAAATGATATTCAGTGATTCATCATAATTTACTTCATTTATCTGAACCAGTCACCATTCAAATGAACAGATCTGGTTCACATGGATTTAGAGTTTTATTGTTTTACTTATCTTTTTTTGTGTTGTTGATAAGCTGGATGTCACAAAGAAAGGGTCTGACACTTGCTGATAAGATTATGTTGCTAAACATGATCAAAAGTCAAGTAATCAGTTAATGACAACTAATATAAAAAAAATAATTGTTCATTTAATAAAACAACCAGGTAAAGTACAACAAGCATAGATATCACATGAATGATGCAAGAAAATCCCCCCCCCCCCCTTCAACACACACAAAGAGGAATTTAGGAGGAAAATATATTGATGTGGAAGAGGCCATAAAAGAATGGTTCTCTGCTGTAACAGAATGACAAGCACGTATTGATGGCTTAACACTGAAAAGTACAACAGAGGAGCTTGCATTAAAAAAAAAAGGGGGCATCATGATCTTCAGGTGTCAGATTTGGAGCAAGACATGAAATTAAGTTCCAAAAATAACATGGCAAGAAGGATGATGCAGGTGTTTTAAGTGATGACCACTAGAAACCAATTTAATTTCATCAGTCATGATCAGAAGTTTTTTGGTAACAATCATGAAATAAAGCAAATGCTTTAGAACTACCCCCCAAAAAAATTGAGCAACCCAATGAGTTATTTGTAAAGAATATGAAGATGGTGGCATCAAACAAAGCTGGCTAACTATACATTTGAGGAGACACAGTTCTCACTATATGATCACCTTATCAATAAACCAGTGCCTGAAGTGGCATTCTGCACTGTCACTGTTAAAAGACCCAGTTCAATGCCTAGCTGTAAGATGTGAAGACTACACCATAGCTAAAGCCAGAAAGAGGCTGTCAGCAATACAACTATGGGAGTAGCTAAACTCGAACAATGACTGCTACCTGTGCTTTATCAGGGTTTAGTTGTTTCTGTGAAATAATATGAATTGGCAATTCTAACTGTCAAAACCATACTGACAGGAAAATTCAAAAGAACAAGGCAAAGCATACATTAGAGATATATCCATGGAATATCTGGTTGATTTTCTTACAATGGATAACAGAATCAGCTATCTAAGGCACATGTATGTCTCAAAATAAGATAAGGAACACCCACTCCACAGTTAACTCTTAGAAGAAAAAAAAAAAAAAGAAACAAGCTCAAGGGAGGCAAATCATGGAAGCACCATGCAGATAATGTAAATCCAGCAGATGTATCTTTCTGAGAATATAGATCCTGGACAGGAATGAATACCACAATGCTAAATTTCCTGAGCCTTTACAGTGAACTTTAATGTGGCCCTGGCATGCCGAAGTGGTGAACTTTATTATGTGTGTTATGTTTTCACTAAAAGGGAGCCCATGGTGATAAAACCAGTGTGTAGTGGTCAGTGAGTTTGCAGCATCAACACACAGCGACAAAGGGAAGTCAGCCAATCTGCTCGGCCCCCCCCCCTTGCGAAAGATCTATCAAATTGGTGAGGTGTACAGTGCTCATAGATATAATATGAAGTGCAATAGGAACAAGGACAAAAATAGGTGCCATCAACATATATGGAGCAAACAACAAACTAGAGGACTTGGTTGAAATGATGTCTAAGAGAAAGATCAGAATTATGGAATTAGCAGACAACAGAATAAAAGGTGAAGGATGTAAACAAATCCACCTGAACTACAAACTCATATACACTGGTGTAGACAGTTACATGACAGCTAGACAGGGAGTTGGGATAGTTGTAGAGCCATCACTAGCAAAAAAATATTAGACACCAACTTTATATCAGAGAGAATTGTAACAGAATAAAAAAGGAAGAAATTACCACATACATCCAGGTCTATGCACCCTGCAAGGCAGCAAACAACGAAGATGAGTGCAAGGAATTCTATGACGAAGTAAATGACACATTGAATAAGATCAAAAGACAGGAAAGCATAATAGTGATGGTGGATTTCAATGCAAAACCGGGAAGAGACAGAACAGATATAGAAAAACACCTAGGAGCATTTGGGGACTCCCATGCCAACAAGAACGATAATAGGACCAGGCTACTTGAACTGTGCAGCTAGTACGACCTTTTCATCACAAACACTTTTTTTAAGTGCAAAGAATCCCATATATACACATGGTACAAATGGAACGATCTTAACACAAAAAGCCAGATCGATTTCATATTAGCAAGAAAAGGCAGATAGTAGATGCAAGAGTAATATGAAATGTATGTACTTACACAGATCATAAAGCAGTTATCACAACCATAAGGACAACAAGCTTGCTCCATAAGACAATAATATTTTGAATCCCTACAGATGACACAGATCTGATGAATGTTGTCCATGTTTGTACCCAAGCACATATGCACAAAAGGAAATTAAAAAGCAGACTGATGAGGTGGTTCAATGATTGTTGAGTAATGTCAGGCAAGGGATCAAGCAGACACTAACCTATGCAATAAAAGAAGCTGGTCAAACAAAAGATTTCACAGATAATTGTGAACTGACATCTTTGTCAAGAATGAAGGAACTAGAGGTGAAACTTGGAGTCATAATCAAGATATTTACATGATGGGGGCCTCAAAAGTTTCCAGAATTGTTTAAAAAATAGGTCTGACATTTAAGTAATGAGACTAATTCTATAAAAAAATAAAATAACAACAGTTGAAGATATTCATTCATTCATTTGCATGTCCCTTGCGGAACTTTGCCTCCCAAACAGCACTCCTGTAGGGCTCTTGGTTGTGAGCAAGATGGCCTGCTGCTGCTGCATCCATTTGCAGATCGTCAACGATTTCTTGCAGCCATCTTCTTTTTGGTCTTCCTCTTTTTCTTTTTCCCATTATGTATCCTTTCAATATGGTCTTCTCTAAATTATCATGACGTTTAATGTGTTGAAGATATAACCTGTATTTTATTCAAAGTAAGCCCTTTGTGCACTGATACAGCAAGTGGCATGATTTAACAAACACTGAAACGACCTCTGCAGTTCTTCTATTGGCATGGCCCTTAAACTCAGTGTTACGGCTCTTTGGATGTCATCATTATCATCTAAGAAGCATCCTTTCAATGGTAACTTTAATTTTGGGAACAGAAAATAATTGCAAGAAGACAAATCTGGGGAATAGGGTGGATGGTTGAGACCACATACTTGTTTTTGGGCCAAAAATTCCTGTACAACTACCGCCCAGTGAGCCAGTGAATTATCATGAAGAAAGAAAAAATTGTCACGTTGAATACTTGTGTTGGACTTGGAGAATCCTTTTCAATAGGTGTTTCAAAATACTTAAACTTTGGCAGTGACAGTTTGTCCCTCTGGAATAAATTCTTTGTGAATAACTCCTTTGCTGTCACAGAACCACACCATCACTGTCTTCACTTTTGATTTTTTAAGACAAATTTTTTTGCCTTTTGGTGATGATGATGACTTCCACTGGGCACTTTGGCATTTAGTTGTGGGATCATAGCAGAAAATCCATGTTTCATCCTCTGCAACAATCAAATTTAAGAAATGTTTATTTCTGCAACATATTTTGATGATGTCTTTTGCGTACTAAACATGCTGATGTTTCTGGTCATCAGACAATGCATGTGGTACAAACCAGCAAGCAACTTTTTTCTTGCCAAAATCTTCCACTAAAATTTTACAAATGGTCTCTTGGTTAACATCTAATTCATCTGCCATCATCCTCACAGTCATTATGAACAGAAACTGTATGTCCATGTCTAGTTGCATTTGTAATCGTTTCCATGCCACTTCTGAATGGTGAAGACCACCTGAATATATGTGCACGAGATAAACAATTATACCCATAAATTTGTCGCATCAATTCAACTGTCTCAGTGCCACTTTTTCCAAGTTTTAAACAGAATTTAATGTTAGCTTTTTGTTACATAATGATTACATGACAATGCACCTCTAACTAGGTCAACAAAATGGTGGCTCATTTGTTGTCTGCTTATCGGGCTTTTGCTAGATCACAGATGAAGGTTGCCTCTTTGTATTCCAAGCTTTGCTTCATAAATGGCATTTTTGTCTCGGCCATAATAAAATCAGTCTCATTACTTAATTTTTGGACCTTGTATTTAAAATATACTTAAAAGTTCATAAAAGTGGCACATGGGGAAAGACTCTTCTTGGTCATCTCTAAAGTCTGTGTGACTTAATGTTGATATCCAAGAAATATTTTCTAAAATCTTCATCTGGAATGCTGCATATAAGGGTAGACCAAGATGTATGGTTCAGTTTTAGATAAAAGGAATGAGGAAATTATGCAGAAATGAGAGTGGCAGAAAGTAAGATGAACACATATAACTGAGTAACATACAACAATCCAGTATTCTAGCAAGTGCCTTTGTCAAAGGACAAATAAAATAAAAGCAGAAGAAGGCAATTGGCTGAGAAATGAGAGAAAGAACAAAAACTGTTTCTTTCTCTCACTTTTTAATCAATAGTCTGCTTCAGCTTTGTGCTTACTTACATTTGTCTGGGTGCATTTTGTGCCTGATTTTCTTATAAGGAGGACACACACCAAAGTTTTATTTTTCATGTATTTACCTGGTGTCTTGTTATGTATATGGTCCTTGGCAAAGGCAAGTGCTGAAATATAGACTGTTCTATATTCTTTATTTATATGTGCTTATATAATTCCTGCCACACTCATTTCTGCTCACTTTCCTCACCCTTTCCATCTTTATTTGTAAGTGAACCATACACCTTTATTACTAGTACCAGTTTTACTGTAATCATCGTTTCTCTTATCTTTCACATACTGAATGTGATTCTAACTGAACTTCTGCAAAACCAGTAAAATGCTTTCTTGTAAGTTGCTGTTTTATCCATATCCATTGGAATTTTTTAAAAGTCACAGGAGGGCAAGCTAGGGTTGGTAAGGCTGGTATGACATAACCATCATTCTGTTTCTTGCCCAAAAATTCTGGATGTTCTAGACTGTGTGTGTGTTGGTAGTGTCATGATGAAAGAACCAATTTCAACCTTCCAGTTTTTCTTGACATTTTCACTCCATGCTCCATATAATCATACGAGCACATTCAAGCTTTACTGCTAATTTACTGTTCATCTAGAGTTTTGAATATCTTGGATCACTACTAACTAATGATGGAGATAAAATGAGGGAGATTAAAAGGAGGACATCTATCACTCTTCAGAAAGACAACTAAAGAATCTGTGGAGAGGAACAGACAGAACCACAAAAATAAGATTTTTAAGGGCATGCATCTTTCCCATCACAACATATGCCTGTGAGACCTGGACACTTAACAAAACAGCTGAGATATACATAAATGCCTTTGAATGTAAATGCTACAGAAGAATTCTTCACATATCATGGACACAAACAAGAACAAATATATCCATACTACAAGAACTTAATATTGAAGAAGGCTGTCTAGTAAAGAGGATTAAATAAAGAAAATTTAAATATTTTGGACACATTAAACATCGTATAATCTAGAGAAGACCATCTTGGAAGGGTACATAATGGGAAAAATAAAGAGAGGAAGACCAAGGCGAAGATGGCTGCAAGACATCGTTGATGATCTGCAAATGGATGCATCAGCAGCAGGCCATCTTGCTTACAACCGAGAAGCCTACAGGAGTGCTGTTAGGGAGGAAAAGTTCTACAAGGGACAAGCAAATGAATGAATGAATGAATCTATAGAAAAAAAAATACTGATGCACTATTCCATCTACATAAAGAAAACAGATCAATATTGCCTTCACAATGGAGTGAAACTGCTGTGATTTTTTGTCCTGGATAAATTTGGTATCTTCAACTACTGCAGGATTCAGGATCATGGACAATAGCACCAGCTCTCATCACCTGCTTCTTTTTTATTGAAAGATTCAAATTTTCAGCAAACATCTATTGTTTGCTTCTCTGTCAGCAGACAGTCACTAATTTTACTGCAACCTGTTCTATCACTAAATTTTCCATAACATGCAATGACATGAACTCCATGACATACCTGACATCTCAGAAGTCTGACAATGTCTGGTGAACTTCTTCAATATTTTCGTTCTGCTCAAGGGAAGAAGGGAACTAACATTTCACCCGTTTTGAACAATCATGGATAAACGTGTGTGTTACCTATGGTATTATGCTTAAGAGCTACCTCATGCAATTAAATTTCAGTTGTATATTTTCACCAAAAGGAAATAAACGTTCATAGGTATTCACCAATCTAAATCTCTGATATCAGCAAACTTTCACATTTTAAAACACTGTAAAAAAACAGCCCTGAAAAATGATCAAATGTGATACTACAGACCAGTTCACAATACTGCAGGCCTGCAGTGTGCAGTGGCAGAGTTCTCCTCATGTTTTAATCATCATTCACAGTATGTTTATTTTTGTAAGATTTAGAAAACACTGTAACAACAGTGACTTTTATGTGCTTTCTAAATACATAAGAAATACATCAAATTTGAGTCTTTAAACATTTAGGATGATGAATGCTAGCTAAAAATGTTGGGAGCTGGTGTAAAAAATAACCAAATGTGTCTAAGAGATCAAAGATTACATGCTTATCTGGTTTTTACTTATGATATGCATGATTATCATCACCAAAGCACACCAAACAGTTTATCAAAACGATTTAATTATTTTCTAATGAACAAAGACACATAGCTTTCCCACAGCTATACTTTTCCATCATTTATATGTTTTGTTTTCCTTCACTTTTACTCTTTTGCTTACTTTGTGATGCCTCCAGCTCTTTCTTGTCTGCAGTCATCCATGTTTATGTCATGAATATACACACTGGCATTCATGGAGCTGTCTGAATATACATAAGTGTGAACTCCCAACATTTGCAAGGTCAAATAGGTCAGCAGCTTACTCTGTGGTTTTGCAGACTGTGGCTCAAACTGGAAATACAGATGAAGAAGTTGGTAGAGAGTAATTTTAATTTCTGTCATTATTTTCACTGCCTTTTCATATTAACTCTTTGTATAGTGGGTTTTTCCCCTCAAAATACCAAGAGGGGTAAATTTCACAATGTGGAATGGGATGGTTGTCACATTTAAAAGAATGACAAAGGCATAATCTGATTTGTAGTATGATATATTATACATTAGTTTAAACAAGAAAAAATGGATTTTGTTTTTCTAGTAAAATTGTTAGTATGTTATAAGAATACAACAGAAAAAAGAGCTAAGAACTGAGAAGAAGAAAGGAAAATGAATAAATTGGAACAATGTTTTTTTCACTTACCCATCAAGTTAACCCACTGTAGTTAGTCCAATATTTTTTAAACGAATCACAATGTACACAAACACCTTTTCTTCACATATCCTCCATAATTTACATGAAAACATACACTAATTATGCATTTATGGCAAACTAAAAACACCAGGTGGGTAGGTAATATTTACATGAAAACAAGTGGGCAGGCAGCGACTAATATTTACCAGAAAACAGGCCATTGTGTTTTTTTTTAATATGAAGCATTCTACAACATTTAATTTGTTAAATTACACAATCTCTGGCATTACTTACTGTGATATTACAGCTAGTACTAACAAAAAGCTGATAAGTAGTATCACCAGCTACCCTTCTAACACGTTTTGCTGCTGGACCAAAAAAAAAATCCTTATCCTTCGAATCAGCACCACGTGGGTCCGAAAATTCAAAATCTCTACTACTGCATTCTCTTCACCACAATGTAGACATTTTTAAATTAAATTTTTAGCTTGTAATGCAGAAATATGGTGCTCTGGATGAAATAAACTACCACTGGAAGCCATATTTGTTGATAAACAAATAAACTTCAATGATAAACTCATTAAATTAACATACAACCGCTCTGAATTCAGCTGAAACATGGACCTCGTGTTGACAAATGGATTCCAGAAGGAAATCAGTTTTAAGTATACTTTGATTATCTTCAAATTAGAGAGCTACAAACTATCATCGCACTGAGCAGTGAATGGCATCTGAGGGGTAAAAAAACCATGCAGGATGCATCACAAAAATACAAAGAGTTAATATGTCATGTATATCAAACTTGACAAAATAATCAGCTGCTGCAAATGGAATGGCATACTCACTCTTAGGTTTCCTACTTTAAAGGAAGAATTGATGCAACATTTAATGCTAGCATGTATAAGGGGAGAATTGATGCAATATTTAACATCTGATCCATCAGTTTCATGATGTAAACAATTGTAAGGTGTGCCTTATTTGTGAACATTTTGTGTATGGATTACAGTAGTCACTGACAGGTCATTTTCTTATTATTTTGATTATAAAATTTAGATTTAGACTCTGCAAAAAAGACAAGAGAGGTGCTGAAATTTATTTTAAACAAAGCTGCAACACTAGTTTCTCACACAAGCTTCTCTTTGATGATAATATTAACAGCCAGTATCATTACTGAAATAACTCACAGACACAGCAGACAGACTGGCTGAACAGGCTCAAATACAAGGTAAGCTGCGAATGGATAAGGATGACATTGCAACAGATGTATTTGACAGACTGTGTGAGGATGAAGAGAAGGAATGGATGGACAATGTACTTATACAGAGATTGATGAAGTTGGGACAGAGAAATGGTGCTGGAAGAAAATCTGAACTAAATGGGCAAAGCATATAAAAAGCAAACAACATTTGATGGGAACCATTAGTAGACAGACTCTTTGGTGGATGTTGGAGTATGCAGCAGAGCATGTATGGGAGTGTCATGAATATGGTGATGCCAGATTGTGAATTCTGGAATTCTCTTTTGTTGATTTTTTGTGTGTGTGCTTTATTGCCAATTTTCATGAAAGAATCTGCCTTTGTAATTCTCAGCTTTAATACACTTCATCTTCTACTCCTCATTACTTATCTTTAATAAAATTACACCATAAGCTTTCAATCATCATTATTTCTTTAAAATGAACATTCTTTTTTGTGGAAACAAACTAAGCTTATGGGCTTTTTTTCAGTGTTTACAAAATAAAACGTAGGCTTGCATCCTTGAGTGCCAAAAGATAACACTTCAAAAATGACAGATTACATTTCATTCCATGCCCATTCCCTCTGGTGACTGTGCTTCTCCATTTTATTTAAGCCTTGTTATCTCTAAACAGATGGCAGTGAAGATGGTGTTCAATGACGCAATCAGTGACTCATAGCTGATAAGCCAGCATCAGGGTTAGCAGACCATAGCTAACCAAGACCCTATCCTACCTCTCCATGGTACCCCCAGTAACAGGCCTAGCCTGGCTAACGGAGCAAGGATCGGCACAGTCCCCATGATGGTGGATTCTGCTAAAGAAGCATTGCACACCCACTGCTTTTTAGATGTACTCTGGGACTGAAAAAGTAGCCGCCATAACACGCTCCCACACTGTACCTTAATACCCCTACAGCATCGGCTGTAAAGAACAACAGCTCGCAGTTACAGGGAGTTTGTTCATTCATTCATTCATTCATTTGCATGTCCCTTGTGGAACTTTGCCTCTCAAACAGCACTCCTGTAGGCTTCTCGGTTGTGAGCAAGATGGCCTGCCGCTGCTGCATCCATTTGCAGACTGTCAACGATTTCTTGCAGCCATCTTCGTTTTGGTCTTCCTCTCTTTATTTTACCCATTATGTATCCTTCCAATACGGTCTTCTCTAAATTATCATGACGTTTACTGTGTCCAAAAGTTTTCTCTCTTTAATCCTCTTTACTAGCCAGCCTTCTTCAATATTAAGCTCTTGTAGTATAGATATATTTGTTCTTTTTTGTGTCCACGATATTTGGAGAACTCTTCTGTAGCATTTACATTCAAAGGCATTTATGTGTTTCTCAGCTGTTTTGTTAAGTGTTCAGGTCTCACAGGCATATGTTGTGATGGGAAAGATGCATGACCTTAAAAATCTTATTTCTGTGGTTCTGTCTGCTCCTCTCCACAGATTCTTTATTTGTTTTACTTTCTGAAGAGCGATAGATGTCCTCCTTTTAATTTCCCCCATTGTATCTCCATTATTAGTTAGTAGTGATCCAAGATATTCAAAATTCTCCACTTCTTCCAGTTTTTCCTCATTGATACATATTTCAGCTTCCTTGTTTGTTTTGTCAGTTGTCATCAATTTAGTTTTCTTTGCATTAAGATAGAGGTTCTGCTCTTCATTGTTCATACGGACTGACATAATTAGTTTTTCATTCCTTTTTGTGTTGTGGACTGTAATACTGTGTCATCAGCATATCTAATCTCTGGTATTTCATAACCTTCAATTATTATGGCGTCGTAATATTCTTTGTCTACATCTTCTCTAACATTCCTCATTATATTTTCAGTATACAAGTTAAATAAATAGGGTGACAATATGCACCCTTGACGGACCCCTTCTGGGGTCCACATCTATAAATATTAAGACTGGAAATTTTAAAAAATACAAAAGAAATCTCAAATCTCACTACTGTCACCTCCATGCAGAACAAAAAAAAGAAAGAAAAGCATACTGATGCAGTATCTATTAGTTCAGATACATACCAAGTTCACTAACCCTCGAAAGAGTTCAATATTAATGGCAAGCAACTGAAAGTCCAGTCTGAGTGTGGAGTACACTTTACCTTTAAGCTCAGGTGGTCTTAAGGTGGCCCCAGACACACAACCTGGGAAGGTAATTACAAAAGAGTCAAACACATTTCACCATTAACAGCTGTACAGAAGTAAATTCTACACAATTCTTTCAGTTTTAAAAATCAAAGCACAATATTTTTATCAATTATTGGTGACTAATGTTTATGAATGACAGAAAGATAACATACATGATGAAGTGCTTAAGAAAATGATAAACAAGGCAAGAAGGGATCAAGTGTGACAAGAAATAATTCTGCAAATGGTTGGATAAACATCTATCAAGGACTACATCAAAAATCAGAGAATTAAATGGATAAAGCATTTGATACACATGAATCCAGAACAACCAGCTGCACATGCATACAACATGAAAACATTTGGATATAAGGTGTGAGATAACCAAGGAAAAAGTGGATACATGGGGTTAAAGACACATTGGGAAAACATAACATGATAGGTACCCAGCCTCTCACTTTGCTCTGGATTGATGTCTGAAATTCCCTGCATAAGCAGACAGATAAAAAGAAGAAAGTCTTTATGAAGACCGCTCATCTCAATACAAATAATAAAAATTGCAGCTCAATTAAAAATATGACAGAAAAAATGCTTCTGTAATGCTAGTAATCTGGATTTTCAACATCACTGACTTTTTAATTCAAAAGCAATTCTCACTGACGGAACATTTTTCTTATTTATAATGTCTCTCTTTAGGGATGCTGATGACACAGTACTTAGCTAAGAACCAACAAGATCTGCAAAATCTCTTGGATAAAGTCGCCAAAGAAAGTAAACAGAAAGGCCTTACTTTGAACATCAAAAAGACAGAGACCATGGTTATATCTAAGAAACAGAATCCACCAGCATGCAGTATTAAATTAAACAGAACTATTCTAAAGCAGGTGCAGAAATTCAAATACCTTGGAGCAGTAATAACTTCAGATGGGAAATGCACAACAGAAATTAGGAACAGAATAGGCCAAGCAAAGACTGCATTTCAGAGAATGAGAAACATATTAGCTAACACAGCTTTATCAATGAATGTTAGAAAACGAGTCCTAAAATGCTATATTGAACCTATCTTGTTATATGGAAGTGAATCATGGACAATAGGCAAGTCTGCACAAAAATCATTGGAAGCAGCAGAAATGTGGTTTATTAGAAGAATGTTGTGAATCCCCTGGACAGCAAAAATAACTAATGAAGAATGTATGAGAAGAGCTGGAGAGACAAAAACCTTGTCAAAAAGATAAGAGAGAGACAATGTACTTTCATAGGACATGCAATGAGAAGAGGGGGCATTGAAAATATAACAACAGGAAAAATAGAAGGAAGAAGATCAAGAAGAAGACCAAGAGAAATGATACTGGACAGTCTGACGGGATATCACCAACTGAACTGATGGCCTGCATGAAGGATAGGATACTCTGGAGAAGCATAATAGCCAATGCCAGTAGGCACGGCACATGATGATGATGATGATTAGCTGCTGACTGAGAGAAATTCTCTAGTACGAAGTCACAGGATAAAAAGGGACTTTCCTAAAATATGTTTCTATAAGTTATGAAACTGGGGGACAAAATACACAGAATGAACTATACTTCTTTTCATTAATCTTGAACTTCATAGACTTTAAAAAAGCATTTGATAGCATATGCTGAGATTCATTGTGGAGAATTTTAAGACTGTATGAAGTACCATCTAAAACTGTCAACATCATTAGAGATCTCTACAACAGATATGTTTGTGCATCAAGACAGAAGAAGGAATGAGTGAATAGTTCCAGTCTGAAACAGGCGTGAAACAAGAGTGTATATTATCTCCATTGCTTTCTAGACTTGCCATAGACTTTATAATGAAAAGATGCTGTACAAGTAAAACTGGCATTGATTGGGTACATGGGACCCAACTAGAAGATCTTGATTTTGGTGATGACATAACTCTTATCAGTTATCGATGTGAAATTGATGCAGGAAAAAAACAGATTCCCTGTCTTCCTTGGCTAGCAAAATAGGTCTTGAAATTAACAAAGACAAAACAAAAATAATGAAACTTAATTAATCAAAAAGGAAAAATATACACAGAAAGAACAGTTGGTGATAAGTAAACCAATTTGCATACCTTGGCAGCTACATAGACCAGGATGGTGACACCAGGAAGGAAGTTAGAATTCGAATTGCAAAAGCAGCATTGTCCTTAAAAAATCTTGAGAACATATGGAATTCGAAAGTTATAAGCACAAAAACCAAGTTAAGATTATTCAATTCAAATGTGATATCCACCCTCATTTATGCATGCAAAAGCTGGAAATCAACTAAAGAAACAGACAAGAAATTAGACTCTTTTGAAAACAAATGCCTACAGAAAATACTTGGTATAAAGTGGAACAAATTAAAAAAAATGCAGAGATAATGCAGATGAGTAAACAACAACTTGTCTCATGGGTAATCAGAAAAAGAAGAAGGACATATGTAGGCCATGTGATAACAAGAAACAATCAGAGAATACCAAAACAAGCTATCAAGTGGAGCACAACAGGCCGAAGAAAAAGAGGTCGACCACGTGAAACTCTAAAGAGGACATGGTTAAAAGAAGCCAGTTTAGTGGGCATAACATCTCTTAATGAAGTTGAAAACTCGCCGAGAACAGGAAAATTTGGCAAACAACTATGCAAGCCCTATGTGACACTTAACGGCACGGGAAGGATGTAAGAAGTGAGATACTTCTTTTCACTCCCTCTTCTCAGGATATATTTCCACATGGGATGATTGGAAGAGTTCTTTCTGAATGCAAGTCTGTATCCAGTGTCTGTATAGTTCATTCTCAAAATTCTGAAGGATTCATTCATTCAGGTCAACTGAAACTGATGATCATGCTTCTCTGCTTTGTGGCTCTGTTAATAGTTTTTTCTTGTTCTGCAACATTGCTGAGAACATCTTCACTTCTTTTTTAGGCCCACTAGTGTGTATATTATATTTTTCTATAAAAAAAAGATTTCTTTTGCTTCAAGTTTCAGTTTCATCTGTTAGTTATCAAAATCTCAGGGGTATAGCATAATATTGGCTCTACATGAATTCAAAAGCTCTTATCTGTTGAATAATAGATATATGAAATATTAAATTTCTAAATCAAAATGGTGAATCTAATTTTGGAATTGGAGAAAATGAACTAAGACATACTATGAATAGTGGAAACCAGACTTAAAGATGAAAAGATACATTCAAAATCAGAGTCATGCATTTATGTATTCCAGGAGACAGGAACAACAGAGAGGAATATGCATGTCAATAAAAAGATGACTGGAGAAACTTATCCTCATATACTGGATACACAGTGACAGAATTATGCTACTAAAATTAACAAAAAACCTTCCAACATTACCATCTCATAAATCCATGCACCAAAACAATAATAAAGTGAAAAAGACATGGAAAGGTGCTATATAGAACTGCAAGAGGTGTTAAAACAAGTCACCAGACATCTTAATAGTAATGGGAGATAGAAATTCAACTGTATAAGAAAAGATTGCAAGAAAATAGAGACTCATTCATTCATTCATTTGCATGTCCCCTGCGGAACTTTGCCTCCCAAACAGCACTCCTGTAGGCCTGTCGGTTGTGAGCAAGATGGCCTGCTGCTGCTGCGTCCATTTGCAGACCGTCAACGATTTCTTGCAGCCATCTTCGTTTTGGTCTTCCTCTTTTTCTTTTTCCCACTATGTATCCTTTCAATATGGTCTTCTTTAAATTATCATGATGTTTTATGTGTCCAAAATATTTAAGTTTTCTCTCTTTAATCCTCTTTACTAGCCAGCCTTCTTCAATATTAAGCTCTTGTAGTATAGATATATTTGTTCTTTTTTGTGTCCACGATATTTGGAGAATTCTTCTGTAGCATTTACATTCAAAGGCATTTATGTGTTTCTCAACTGTTTTGTTAAGTGTCCACGTCTCACAGGCATATGTTGCGATGGGAAAGATGCATGACCTTAAAAATCTTATTTTTGTAGTTCTGTCTGTTCCTCTCCACAGATTCTTTATTTGTTTTACTTTCTGAAGAGCAATAGATGTCCTTCTTTTAATTTCCCTCATTGTATCTCCATTATTAGTTAGCAGTGATCCAAGATATTCAAAATTCTCCACTTCTTCCAATTTGTCCTCACTGATATATATTTCAGCTGCCTTGTTTGTTTTGTCATTTGTCATCAATTTAGTTTTCTTCGCATTAAGATAGAGGTTCTGCTCTTCACTGTTCTTATGGACTGACATAATTAGTTTTTCCATTCCTTTTTGTGTTGTGGATAGTAATACTGTGTCATCAGCATATCTAATCTCTGGTATTTCATAACCTTCAATTGTTATGGCATCGTAATATTCTTTGTCTACATCTTCTCTAACATTCCTCATTATATTCTCAGTATACAAGTTAAATAAGTAGGGTGACAATATGCATCCCTGACGGACCCCTTGTTTTATGTCAAACCAAGTTGTTGTTTCATCATTTATTCTTACTGCTGCTTGTTGGTCTAGATACAGCAGTGATGTTAATTGTATCAAATGTGTTGGAAATCCCATTTTTTCCATTATTTCCCAAAGTTTCTGGTGTTGTACACAATCAAATGCCTTTGAGTAGTCTATAAAGGATAAATATAGATTCACATTAAACTCTCTGCATTTTTCTATTATTAATCTTAGATTGATTATATGATCTCTTGATCCTCTTCCTTGCCTGAAACCAGCTTGGACCATATTGACTTCTTCTATTTTCTTACGAAGTCTACCCATTATGATTTTTAACAGAATTTTACTTGCATGACTAATCTGGGCAACAGCTCTGTAGTGTGTGCATAATTTCAGGTTACCCTTTTTTGGCAGTGGTATGAATATAGTTCTTTTCCATTCTTTTGGCCAAATACCTGAATGCCATATCTTTTTACATAGTGCATGATAGATTTGTTGCACACTTCTTTCCTCCTGCTTTAATAAATTCAGCTGTTATCTGATCACATCAGATAAATGATTTACCATTTTTCAGAGTCTTTATTGCCCATAAAACTTCTTCTATTGTCGGTTCAGGTTCTTTCTCCTCCAATAATAATTCACACTGTTGATTTCTGTTTCCACAGTCGGTTGTTTCATACATTCCTTTGCAATATTCCTTCCATCTTTCTAGAATTTCCTCTGTCTCTGTCAAGGTATTCTCCATCTCATCACAAATTACATTTAGCTTAGGTGTGACATTTCTCGTCAATGTCTTCATTTCTTTAAACATTTCACTATCTCTTCCACACTTCTGATGTTCTTCTATTCTTTCACAACAATCTTGTATGTATTGTTTTTTTGTCTTTTCTTATGTTTCTTCATACTTCTTTTGTTAAAGTTTTATATTTCTCTTTGTTGTTGTTTGTTACTTTCCATTGCGTCTTCATTTCTCTACGTTGTTTTATCAGTTCTAGTGTATCTGCTGTAATCCATCCATTCTTTTGTGTTTTCTTTACTGGAACCATGTCTTTAGCTGTTGTTATTAAGATATATTTGGGCTGCGTAGCCAATTTATCTGGTGTCATCTCCTCCTGTACAGCCATCAGGATTTCAAAACGGTTCTTCACTTCTATACCGTATTGTTCTGGTATATTTGTAAGATCAAAGCGGAGTGGTCTTGATCCCGTAACTGTCTTCTTTATTTTTATCTTCATGTCTGCTATTAATAACTCATGGTCCGTGTCACAGTCAGCACCTGGTAAAGTTTTTGCTGATGTTATACTTGATCTCCACCTTCTTTGCACTAAAATAGAGACTATAGAAAAGAAATGAACAGGGGAACAGACTGGTATAGTTTTGTGGAGGAAAACCTATTAATGATCTGTGACATCTTTTCAAAAAAGGAGAAAAGGAAACTATACATACTGAAAAGTGCTAGAGATATATGAGGGTCATCCAAAAAAGCAAGTTTACAATATTAATTTAAGAGCAAAATTTATTTGGACATAAGACACTGTTTATCGTGCTCTATGACAAAATCTTATTTTTCCAGGTATTTGCCATGATGATTGAGGCATTTGTCTAAATGTAGGACAAGTTTTTCAATGCTTATCTCATAAAATGTAGGGTCCTGGACACAGAGCCACAGCATTACCACTGTTTCAACATCCTCATCACTCTGAAATCTATAGCTAACAATATGTTCCAGAGAAGAGGTGAAAATCACTTGGTGCCAGATTGGAACTATATGGTGAATGGTCCACTTTCTCCCACTGAAAATGTTGCAAGAATTCCTGAATTGAAGTGTTCATGTGTGGGCAAGTGTTATTATGGAGATGTAATTCACCTTTTGTTGAGAGCCCAGGATGACAACACCTGATGGCAACTCATAAACATTTCAGTGTTGCATCATACACAGCTGCATTAATTATTTCTCCCCTTTCCAGGAAAATGACCAATACACAAAAACACAGTAGCCATCACTTTGCCAACAGATGGCATGACCATATGAATTTCTTGGGTTGTGGGGAGCCTGCATACCTGTATGTTTCAATTCTGGGGAGATATGGTGAACCTATGTCTCATCACCAGTGATAAATCCTTCCAGAAAGTCTTGGCCATGAATACTGTTGCAGGAATGACAGAGCATATGCCATTCTCTTTGTTTTGCTGTTCTTGGAAAGGGCTTGTGACACCCTTCATGCACACATCTTATGAAATCCCAAATGCACAATCAATTTGGATATTGTTCCAAGTGACAGAGTCAAGTCATATATTAGTATATTTATAGTTACTCCAATATGGCACTTTTTGGGGGGAGTGGGGAGGAGATGTGAGACAATTGAAAAACAAACTCAAACATTTGTGAAAGACAATGGCCATGGCAATCATAGTGAGAATGGAAACTATCTATAAACATAAACATAACTAGAGATTCATTCATTCACTCATTTGCATGTCCCTTGCGGAGCTTTGCCTCCCTAACAGCACTCCTGTAGGCCTCTTGGTTGTGAGCAAGATGGCCTGCTGCTGATGCATTCATTTGCAGATCATCAACAATGTCTTGCAGCCATCTTCACCTTGGTCTTCCTCTCTTTCTTTTTTCCATTATGCACCCTTCCTTGAAGGTCTTCTCTAGATTATATGACATTTAATGTGTCCAAAATATTTAAATTTTCTTTATTTAATCCTTTTTACTAGCCAGCGTTCTTCAATATTAAGTTCTCTTAGTATGATATATTTGTTCTTTTTTGTGTCCATGATATTTGAAGAACTCTTCTGTAGCATTTACATTCAAAGGCATTTATGTGTTTCTCAGCTGTTTTGTTAAGCATCCAGGTCTCACAGGCATATGTTGCGATGAGAAAGATGCATGACCTTAAAAATCTTATTTTTGTAGTTCTATCTGTTCCTCTCCACAGATTCTTTAGTTGTTTTATTTTCTGAAGAGCGATAGATGTCCTCCTTTTAATTTCCCTCATTGTATCTCCATTATTAGTTAGTAGTGATCCAAGATATTCAAAATTCTCCACTTCTTCCAGTATAGTTTTTCCTTATTGATACATATTTCAGCTGCCTTGTTTGTTTTGTCAGCTGTTATCAATTTAGTTTTCTTCACACTAAGATGGAGGTTTTGCTCTTCACTGTTCTTAAAGACTGACATAATTAGTTTTTCCATTCCTTTTTTGTGTTATGGACAGTAATACTGTGTCATCAGCATATCTAATCTCTGGTATTTCATAACCTCCAGTTTTTATGGCATTGTAATATTATTTGTCTACATTTTTTCTAATACTCCTCATTATATTTTCAGTATACAAGTTAAATAAGAAAGGTGACAATATGCACCCATGACGGACCCCTTGTTTTATGTCAAACCAAGTTGTTTCTTACTGCTGCTTGTTAGTCTAGATACAACAGTGATGTTAATTGTATCAAATGTGTTGGAAATCCCATTTTATCCATTATTTCCCAAAGTTTCTGGTGTTGTACTAGAGAATAAGTAATAAATTTCATATATTTGGGACACATGATAACAGATGATGGTAAATGTAAAACAGAAATTAACTGAAGAAGAGAAATGGTCAAATGCACTTTCATTAGCTTGACAAAGGTTCCTACTTTGAAATATACAGCATGGCAATAGAAGCTGAGAGTTGTTAAACGCTATGTGTATTTCACACTCTTATACAGTGGAGAACAGTGTTTCCTACAGTCAGAGGGATCTCATACCACTAAGTTGCTGGGGAGCATCTGGCCAAGGAAAATGAAATTTGTTATAGAAAAAAAACTGCTGGACAGTTAAGAAAGTTTACTGAAAATGGAAACTGTTAAAAATCTACACTATGATTCTAGCATCCCAAAGAAATTAAAACTACTTGGAAATATACTTCTTACAGATGTATACTTACTACTACGTGCGTCTGAAACTCGTTGCTTCCCCTGAACGATAACCAGCCTAGCTTTGGGTGAAGAAGGGCCGTCAGGATTTCTCTCATCAATATTCTCTGTAGCAATTTGCATTATCAACCTCAGATCTTCTTGACTGAGTTTGATCTAAAAAAAAAATGCACAAAAAATTATTTTCACTTTTCATCTCTGAATATAAAGAATAATATTTAATTATTTTATGTTTCTTATTTCTTATAGTTCTCTTGTAATTTTGTCAATGCTCAAAATTACCTTCTGAAAATGATTTAAAATGACAGAGAATAATGTAACATAAGTGTTTTCATAGAAGCTGACATTTCAGCAAAATAATCAACATTTTATTATCATTATTATTATTATTATTCCATATCAGAACACATTTATGTGCACAAAAACTCACACACAACAGATGTTATCATTTCTGATATTAATTATCACTACTTGAACTGAAAAAAATGCTCTCACAATTACAGAAGAGAAATAATGAATCTACTTACATCAATTTTTTCCAGAACACCTTTAACTTCTGCTTGTGGAATTCCATGATAATAGTTACACGATAAGTTTCTACATACATCAACTTTAAATGTCAGTGGCAGAATGACCAAAATCTCACTTGCAATATTTCCTAGTTCATTCTGAAGAATGCCTCTGGAATGAAGGTTACATATTAAATTTCAGTGAACAAAACTATAACTTCAAAATTAAATCAGCAGAACAGTTTGTTATAAGCAACATTTACTTGAAACAAAATTTCTTTATGCAATACACTGTTGGCACATTCATTTTTATCACATAAAATACAAAATAATTGTGACCTTAACTGAAATACAATGAATATGAAATATTTTATAATCTATACTGATAACATCAAAAGAAAATAATCAATATATATATATATATATGAACCTTAAGTGCCCATATATATTGAGATAATATTACAAGGAAGCCAATAAAATAAACAATTTCATGAATTTGTTCCATAATAAGCATAAATGGATCAGTTTTATTCTATTATTTGTAGGTTCTAGTTTTACACGTACTCCTTGTATATACAGGATGATTATGTAATCTAATGTAATATTTATGAAATTATATAATCTTCTTACATGATTCCTGTGCTGTTAAACATCACATAGGGCTCACATGGTAGTTTGCCAAGTTTTCTTGTTTTCAACAAGCTTTTCAACCTCATCAAGGGACTTTATGCCCACTAAACTGGCCTCTCTTAACAATGTCCTCTTTAGAGTTTCACATGGTCAACCTCTTTTTCTTTAGCTTGTTGTGTTCCACTTAATAGTTTGTTTTGGGATTCTCTGTTTCTTTTCATCATATGACTTACATATGTCCATCCTCTTTTTCTGATCACCCATGAGACAGGTTGTTGTTTTCTCATCTGTCTTATCTCTGCATTGTTCTTGAATTTGTTCCATTTTATACTGAGCATTTTCCTTAAGCATTTGTTTTCAAAAGAGTCTAATTTCTTGTCTACTTCTTTAGTTGTTTTCCAGCTTTCACGTGTATAAATGAGGGTGGATATTACATTTGAACTGAATAATCTTAACTTGGTTTTTGTGCTTATAACTTTCGAATGCCATATGTTCTCAAGACTCTGCTTTTGCAATTCTAACTATCTTTCTGGTGTCACCATCATTAAGTAGCTGCCAGGGTATGAAAAATGGGATACTTCTTCAACAGCTGTTGTTGCTATGTATATTTATCCTTCGTGATTAATGACTAGTTTCATTATTTTTATTTTTTCTTTGTTAATTTCAAGTCCTCTTTTACTGGCCACTGAAGACCAGGTATTTGTTTTTTCTTGCATCAATTTCACATTGTCACTGATAAGAGCTATGTCATCTGCAGAATCAAGATCTTCTAGTTGGGTCCCATGTACCCAATAAATGCCAGTTTTACCTGTACAGCATCTTTTCATTATAAAGTATATGGCAATTCCAAAAAGCAAGGGAGATAATATTCATCCTTGTTTCATGTCTGTTTCAATCTGAAACCATTCGCTCATTCTTTCTTCTGTCTTGCCTGCGCAAACAAATCAGTTGTAGAGATCCTTAATTATGTTGACAATTTTAGATAGTATTCCATACATTCTCAAAATTCTCCACAGTGAATCTCTGTGTATGCTATCAAATGCCTTTTTAAAGTCTATGAAGTTCAGGACTAATGGTTTTTACTTTTTTATATGTTCTTCAAGTATTTTTCTTAAAGATCTGATCAAGACACTTTCTCCCTTTTCGAAATCCTGCTTGTTCTTCTTTCATTGCAGTATCCACTATATCTTTAATTCTATTCAAAATAACTCTGCAAAATACTTTTGACACAACTGATAGTAAGGCTACTTCTCTCAAGTTACTACAGTCGCTAAGGTTATCTTTTTTTGGTATTTTAACAGTGATTCCTTTTTTGCATTTAGAAAGGACTTTTTCTTTTTTCTAAATATTATTAAACACTCTCTGTAGTTCTGTCACACAGTGCAGATGCCTTGTCGTGGCATGACAGCTTGCGTACACCGACCTCCCCCAGGGCTATACCAGTGGGAGTTTTACTCCTGGCAGGTAAAACCAAGCTGAGAAGGTCTGCGCAGGTAGGTGTCAGACAAAACTTGCACCCTGGTTCTCCAGGTTGGGGGTTGGAGCATGGGGCCAACGACCCCATCTCCGTAAAAATGATTAGTGTTATGGAACAGATAGAGAAGCCTCAAAATTGGATGGATAAAAATGGATTACACAGCCTTAGAATGTCAAAAATATTATGAGATTTGGAACATGGAATATAAGACAAGGGGTAGCTAAAGAATTAGCAGATGAACCTAAGTAGGTATGACATGAATGTTACAGCATTACAGGAAATCAGGTGGCTTGGAGAAGATATAACAGTCATAGGAGAAATGGTACTGGTATATGGAGATATTACCAATGGAAGATATGAACTTTGAACAGGTTTTGCTGTCAAGAGAAAAGTATGAGACTTAGTGATGGACTTCATTGCTACCAATGAAAGAATCAGCAGCCTCCACATCAAGGGAACAAAGAAAAATATAACAGAGATTAATGTGCATGCACCAACAGAAGATACAGAGGATGAAGTCAAAGACGAATTTTACAACGTTAGAGAGAGTAATAGAGAAGACCCAGAAACATTATATACTGATAATACTAGGAGATTTCAATGCAAAGACAGAAAAAGAGGAGTCACACAGACACATTACAGGAAAAGAAAGTCTTCATTAAACATCTAATAATAATGGATGGAGACTAATATAAATATGACAGAAGCTTATGGAATGAGAATAAGTAGCATATGTTTTCAAAATAAGAACATCCATAAACAAACATGGAAATCCCCCGATAATCTAATATGCAACCAGATAGACTGTGTTTTAATTGATACCAAGCATACAACAAACTTACTTCAGATCAGAAGTTACAGAGGGGCTGAATGAAGCACCAACCATTATCTTGTTGGAGCTAAAATAAAATTCAGACTGATAAAAATGTTTATAGTAAATTAAATAAAAGCTCAGTAATAAATACAGATGATTTAATAATGAAATACCAGAGATTAGATATGCTGATGACACAGTATTACTGTCCACAACATAAAAAGAAGTGGAAAAACTAATTATGTCAGTCCGTAAGAACAGCGAAGAGCAGAACCTCTATCTTAATGCGAAGAAAACTAAATTGATGACAACTGACAAAACAAACAAGGAAGCTGAAATATGTATCAATGAGGAAAAACTGGAAGAAGTGGAGAATTTTTAATATCTTGGATCACTACTAACTAATAATGGAGATACAATGAGGGAAATTAAAAGAAGGACATCTATTGCTCATCAGAAAGTAAAACAACTAAAGAATCTGTGGAGAGGAGCAGACAGAACCACAAAAATAAGATTTTTAAGGGCATGCATCTTTCCCATCGCAACATATGCCTGTGAGATGTGGACACTTAACAAAACAGCTGAGAAATACATAAATGCCTTTGAATGTAAATGCTACAGAAGAGTTCTCCAAATATCGTGGACACAAAAAAGAACAAATATATCTATTCTGCAAGAGCTTAATATTGAAAAAGGCTGTCTAGTAAAGAGGATTAAACAAAGGAAGCTTAAATATTTTGGACACAAACGTCATGATAATTTAGAGAAGACCGTACTGGAAGGATACATAATGGGAAAAAGAAAGAGAGGAAGACCAAAATGAAGATGGATGCAAGACATCGTTGACGATCTGCAAATGGATGCAGCAACAGCAGGGCATCTTGCTCACAACCGAGAGGCCTACAGGAGTGCTGTTTGGGAGGCAAAGTTCCACAAGGGACATGCAAATGAATGAATGAATGAATGAATAAATACAGATGCTTTGAAAAGAGAAGACACTAAAGAAAAATTCAGAAATGAGCTAAAACATAAGATAAACACAAGAGGGAATGAATAAAATAAAAGCATTGATAATAGATGGGAAGATATAAAAATCATTATAAAGAACACAGCAGAAGAATGATTGGGAGTCAAAACCATAACTAAAAAACAGGACTGGTTTGATGAAATCTGCAGAGAGGCAGTCATAAACTAGAACAGCAAGACAGATATGGTTGAATGACATGAACAACAAAACAAATGAGAAGTACCACACACAATGTAGAAACTCAAAAAGTTATTCATCAACAAAAACAACAATATATGAAAGACATGGTAAGCGAGATGCAGACATGCCATCAGAATAAGAAAAGCAGGAAATTCTATAAAGAAATGCGAACACTAAAGCAAGGGTATAAACAACCTCTGCAGAGCTTGAAGGATAGTAATAGAAACATGATAAATAATGAAAAGAAAATCTGTACTAAATGGAAAGAATATTTTGAAAAACTACTAAACTGTGAAGAGCCTATAAGCACATTACCATGCGAAGAAATACAGACTTGTGAACCTGAAATACAGGAACCAGGCTTAAAAGAAGTCATCTACAGTATCATGTTTCTATGAAACAACAAAGCAACTGATTCAGATGGAATTCCTGCAAAACTGATTAAGGAAGGAGGTCAAACATGGAGAGAAGAAAAACTCCCTAGTGAATGGAGAGAATCATTACTGATCCCAGTATTCAAAAAAGGTGATAAGAGCAAGTGTGAAAACTACAGAAGAATATCATTACTACAAACATGCTACAAAATACCATCTATTATACTTTTAAATATATATGAAAAAATGCTACACAGGTAACACGGGTACTGACTGGGTACATGGGACCCAACTAGAAGATCTTGATTTTGCTAATGACATAACTCTTATCAGTAATAATGTGAATTCCATGTAAGAAAAAACAGATAGCCTGTCTTCAATGGCTAGCAAAATAGGACTTGAAATTAACAAGGACAAAACAAAAATAATGAAAATTCCTCTCAATCAAAATGGAAAAATACACATAGAAGGGACAGATATTGAAGAAGTCAATCAATTTGCATACCTTGGCAGCTACATAGACCAGGATGGTGACACTAGAAAGGAAGTTAGGATCAGAATTGCAAAACCAGCATCAATCTTCAAGAATCTTGAGAACATATGGAATTCAAAAGTTATAAGCACAAAAACCAAGTTAAGAATATTCAATTCAAATGTAATATCCACCCTCATTTATGCATCCGAAAGCTGGAAAACAACTAAAGAAATAGATAAGAAATTAGACTCTTTTGAAAACAAATGCCTAAGGAAAATACTCAGCATCAAGTGGAATGAATTCAAGAACAATGCAGAGATAAGACAGATGACTGAACAACAACCAGTCTCATGGGTGATCAGGAAAAGGAGATGGACATATGTTGGTCACTTGATGAAAAGAAATGATCAGAGAATTCCCAAAACAAGCTATCAAGTGGAACACAACAGGCCAAAGAAAAAGAGGCAGACCACGTGAAACTCTGAAGAGGACATTATTAAGAGAGGCCAAATTAACAGGCATAAAATCTTTTGATGAAGTTGAAAGACTCGCCGAAGACAGGAAAAATTGGCGAACTACTTTGCGAGCCCTATGTGACGTTTAACGGCACGGGAAGGATATAAGATATAAAATAAGATACTTTTAAATAGATTAAAACCATACAGTGAGAACATACTGTGGGACGATATCAAATAGGTTTTAGGAAAAATAGGTCAATCACAGACCAAATATTTTATCTACATCACAGAGCAGAAAAGTACTGGGAATATGGAAAAGAAGTACATAATATCTTCATTGACATCAAGACAGCCTATGACAGCATAGATAGAAGCAGCTTATGGAAAATTTTGAAACCGTTTCAGATACCTAATAAATTAATAAATCTGACCAGAATATGTATGGAGGATGCACAGAATATAGTAATATATAAAGGAAGAAAGTCAGAACCCATCTCTATAAGAACAGGTTTAAAACAAGGTGATACATTATCTCCATTATTATTCAACTTAGAAAATTAGAAGAGGCAATCAGAAAACCAAAAGAAGAAAGCAGTACAGAAGAACAAACTAAAATACTAAAATACACTGATCTGGTGGGGTAAACTGTCCAAGAAGTCATCAATACCTGCATACACTTGAGGGATGTAGCACTAAAAGTAGGCTTGACAATTAACCAAGATAAGACAGAGTATATGAAGATATCAAGAGACCAGAGGCAGAATGATCCAGATTATATAAATTTTGAAGAGATAATTATTAAGAAAGCAGAAACACACAAATATCTAGGCACAACCTTCAACAGAAGCAACACAGCAAGTGAGGAAATTAAAATCAGAGTACAGATAGGGAATAAATTATACTTTGACTATTAAACACCTATTAAAATCCAAAATCCTGTCCCAAAACACCAGAATAATAATCTAAGTGTGGATCAGAAACATGGAGTACAACAAAAAAAAAAAAGATGAACAACAATAGTAGATCTTTGAGAACAAGATCCTAAGAAGAATCTTTGGGCCAATAAGGATACCAACAGTGGAGAATAGAGATATAGAAAGAACACTGAACAGAACAGCTTATTTAAATCCCAACGAATTATAAATATCTTGAAATTGAACAGACTATGTTGGCTGGGGCATGTAGAAAGAATGGAAGAGAACAGACAAAAGAAAACGATGTATGCACAAAAGATGAGGGAAACAAGACCAAGGGGGTAGACCAAGACAGAGATGGAAAGACAACATAGAAGAGCATATAAAAGAAATTGGTGTCACCAAATGGAGAGAGAATACTAGGAATTGAGAGGAATGGAGGTGAACTTTATCTGCAGAAATAAGCCTTAATGGCTCAGAAAGCTGAAGAAGAAGATTCCTTGTAGTTGGCTCATGTTGTCACTGTTAATAGCTTTAAACAAGTTGCCTGTTATTTCACCATCACCTGTAGCTTTGTTGTTAGCCATTAGATTCACTGCTGTTTCAGTTTTGTTCAATATAATTTCATCTAGGTTGACATTTAGTTGTGGGATTGGTGAGTCAGTTTCAAGATTTATTAATTCTTTTGGGTGTGGTCAATTAAGTATTTCTTGGAAGTGTTCGACCCCTCTTTGCTTTTGGCTTTTACTTGATGTTAACAGGTTGCTTGTTTTGCTAAAGACTGGTCTTTCGCTGGAGGTAATAGGACTTGTTAGCTTCTTCTGTATGTTATATAGAGTTTTGCTGTCTCCTGTTTTTGTTGCCTTCTCTGCTTCTTTTGCCATATTGTCTATGTATTCTCTTTTATCCCTTCTAGCTGAACTTTTTACTTTTTTATCTAGTTCTTGATATGTTGCTTTTGCCTAAACTTTTCCAAGATCTGTCTATACATTTAACATGGCTAATTTGGCAGCTCATCTTTCATGTATGTAATTTCTGAGACAGGGGGCAGGAATCAGGGCAAAAGTGATAGCTGTAGAAGTGGGAGCAAGAGGATTCGTAGCAACATCAGCATATGACCTATGTAAGCAATTGGGCATAAAGGGACAAGCAAGAGCAAGGGCATTGAAAAACCTTTCAGAAACAGCAGAAAAGGCCTCATGCTGGCTGTGGAGTATGCGAAACAAGCATTGGGAACATAAGTAATTTCATTTGCCACAACCAATACCAGTCCTCCGTAGCTAAATCGCTAAAGATGCACTTAAAAAAAAAAGTGCAGTGGCAACTGGAAGATCATGGGTTCAATCCCGCGACTGAAAAAAAAAAAAAGCAACAACTCACAAGACCCTTAGAGTGTCAGGAGTTGTAAGAATCCCATAATTCATCTATGTCTGTCTCCTCAATATCACTGAATGCTGCAAACTATTTGGTAAGTTCCAGATTGAAATTACTCTTAGTATTTTTTTCCTGTAGGCTATGATTGTGTATCTTTCTGAGTATTGGTTTCTTGTGTTGTCTTTTTTAGTCTTTTTTCCCTATACACAGATTGTGATCACTGTTGACTCCTGCACCCCTATATGCTCTTACATTTATTACATGTTCCAAATTGCTTTCTAATACAAAAATGGTCTATCTGGTTTCTGATTTTATCATCTGGAGATATCCATGTTGTTTTATATCTCTCTTTGTGTGGAAATATTGCTGCCCCAATGACCATGCCCTCTGTTAGACATATTTCAATTAACCTTTCTCCATTCTGATTTACCATATCAATTTCCCTCTTTCCCCATTAATTTTTCGATGTCAGTGTTATCTTTTCCTACCTTGGCGTTTAAGTCAGAGATTATATATAATATTATATAATACCCACACACAAAAAAAAAAACAAAAGCCGCCAAAGAAAGTGAACAGAAAGGCCTTACTTTGAACATCAAAAATACAGAGACTAATGTTATATCTAAGAAACAGAATCCACCAACATGCAGTATAAAATTAAATGGAACTATTCTAAAGCAAATGTAGAAATTCAAATACCTTGGAGCAGTAATAACTTCAGATGGGAAATGCAAAACAGAAATTAAGAACAGAATAGGCCAAGCCAAGATTTCATTTAAAAGAAGGAGAAACATATTATGCAAGACATCCTTATCAATGAATGTTAGAGAACGAGTCCTAAAATGCTATATTGAACCTATCTTGTTATATAGAAGTGAATCATGGACAATAGGCAGGTCTGCACAAAAATCATTGGAAGCAGCAGAAATGTGGTTTATTAGAAGACTGCTGCAAATCCCCTGGACAGCAAAAATAACTAATGGAGAATGTTTGAGAAGAGTTGGAAACAGAAAAAAATATTGTCAAAAAATAAGAGAGAGACAAGGAACTATCATAGGACATGCGATGAGAAGAGGGGGCAATGAAAATATTATAACAACAGGAAAAACAGGGGGAAGAAAAGCCAAGGGAAGATCAAGAGAAATGACACTGGACAGTCTGACGGGATGGTGTGAGAGGAGATCACCAACCGAGCTAATGGCATGCATGAAGGATCATGTACTCTGGAGAAGCATATTTAATAGCCAACTCCTATCGGCACAGCACTTGATAATTTTGATGATGACAAACTAAGATATGGAAGAATGACAACCATACAATGTTATGTACCAACGAACAATGCAAATGATGAAATAAAAGACGATTTCTGTCAACAACTACGACAACTCATTAACAAAGTCCCTAAACATGACATCCTAATTGTTATAGGAGACTTCAAAGCCAAGGTAGTAAAAGAAACACTGATGTCAAAAAGGTAATGAGGAAAGAAGGAATTGATACAGTAAATCAGAATTAAGAAAGATTTGTTGATTGATGAGCTCTCACCATAAGGTACAATGGATTATTTGTGGACAACTTTTTAAAATTATTTTTCAGCATAGTCCCCTTGCAAGTGTATGCAGTTAGTCCAATGATCCTGGAGCATACGGATCCCTTCTTTGTAAAAGTCAGCATCTTGTGCCAGTAGAAAGTGGTCTACAGCATGAATGACATCATCATCTGAAGTTAATTTGTGACCACTCAGCTCCTTTTTTAGTTTGGTAAACAGGTAATAGTCCGAAGGGGCCAAATCTTGGGAATAAGGAGGATGTTCAAGAAGCTGGAAGCCGCATTCATGAATGGCAGCCATTGCCACCTCCGACTTGTAAACTGGAGCATTGTCTTGATGAAAGACGACTCCCATCATCAATTTCTCTTGACGCTTTTCCATCAATTTGACCTGCAGTTGCTTCACAAGATTAGTGTAATAGGCCCCGGTGACCGTTATGCTCTTTCTTTTGAAGATAGTCTACCAATAGCACACCATCTGAATCCCAAAAGATGAAAGCCATCACTTTGCCTGCAGACAGAACCATCCTTGCTTTTTTTGGAAGTGGGGATCCATGATGTACCACTGCTTTGACTGTTCTTTGGTTTCTGATTGAAAATGATGAACCAAAGTCTCATCCATAGTCACAAATTGCTGAAGAAACTTCAGGATCTGCAGAAAAATGGCCAAGATTGTCTCTTGACATGTTGAGATGCTGTCGTTTGTGATCAGCTCCAAGAAGTTTCGGGACCTTTGTCATTTGAAGATCATTGTGAATAACGGCATGAACACGTTCCTGGGAGATGTCAAACTCAGTAGCAATGTAACTCTCAGTTAGTCGTCGATCCTCCATTATCATGTCATAGATTATGCCAGTGGTTTCATTGGTGGTTACCATTCTTGGTCTTCCTAGGTGGTGATCATCTTCCAGACTCTCCCTTCCATGTTTGAATTGAGCTGCCCATTTTTTTCACTGTGCTGTAAGAAAGGGCACTCTCCCCTAGATTCTCCACCATATTCTCATGGATCTCCTTCGATGATAAGCCCTTGATGCAGAGGTAGTGAATGACTGCTCAATGAGAAATTTTATCCATTTTCTCGATTTCTGCCAAACCTTACCACTTCAGTAGGCTGTAAAAAAAAAAAAAACAACGGGTCGTAGTTAATTTCTTGAAACTTGGTGTTTAATCTTACATTAACTTGATCTATAAATGCACCTAATATCAACTGTGCGTTTCAAGTATTTGTTCCTTATGCTGAGAACTTATCAATCACCCCTCCTATGTCTAACATAGGGCATGGTCATTGGAGGAAAAATATTTCCACACAAAGAGATACATAAAACATCATGGATATCCCCAGATGAAAGAACCAGAAACCAGACAGATCATTTTTGTATTAGAAAGCAGTTCAAAACATCTCTGATAGATGTAAGTGCATATAGAAGTGAGGATGTCAACAGTGACCACAATCTGTGTATAGGGAAAATAAGACTAAAACTGAAACTCAATCAATCAAGTTCCATGCCACGTGGCATAGGCAATCATTTCTCTCCACAATTCCCTGTCTTTTGAGTTGAAAACTGAAAATCCAAAACAATAAATCAATACCCACAAAGATAAACAAGCCACAGCCTACAGGAAGAAAGTACTAACAGTAATTACAATTTGGAACTTAACAATCATTTCGTAGCATTAATTGAGGTACAATAGACAGATATAGATGAATTATGGAATTCTTACAGCACAGCCATAACCACAGCATCAAAAACAAGTTCTGGACTAAAAAAAAATAGAAAGGCATGGATATCGGAAAACACATGGAAATACAAGTACATGAGAGGCGATCAGCCAAATTAGCCATGTTGGAAAAGATCTTGGAAAAGATTTGGCAAAAGCAATATACAAAGAACTAGACAATAAAGTAAAAAGTTCAGCTACATAGGATAAAAGAGAATACATAGACAATATGGGGAAAGAAGCAGAGAAAGTAGCATTACAGGAGTAATAAAAACTCTATATAACATACAAAAGAGGCTAATGGGTGCTACTACATCCAAAATAAAGACCAATCTTCAGCAAAACAAGCATCCTATTAACATCAGGTAAAGACCAAATGCAAAGATGGGCTGAACATTTCCAAGAAATACTTAATCGACCACACCCAAATGAATTAATAAATCTTGAAACCGACTCACCAATCCCACAACTCAAGCTAGATGAAATTATACTGAACAAAATTGAAACAGCAGTGAATTTAATGACTAACAACAAAGCTACAGGTGAAGATGAAATAACATCCGAAATGTTAAAAGCTATTAACAGTGACAACATGAGCCAACTACAGACAATGTTTAATAACATTTGGAAAGAAGAAGAGGTCCCCTCTAAATGGAAAAAAGGAATCATTGTTAAAATACCCTAAAAAAAGCAACCTTAGTGACTGCAATAATTGGAGAGGAGTAACTTTACTATCAGTTGTGTCAAAAGTATTTTGCAAAGTCATTCCGAATAGAATTAAAGATATAGTGGATACTGCAATGAGAGAAGAACAAGCAGGATTTTGAACAGGGAGAAACTGTCTCGACCAGATCTTTACTCTAAAAATAATACTTGAAGAACATATTGAAAAGCAAAAACCATTAACCCTGAACTTCATAGACTTTAAAAAGGCATTTGATAGCATACACAGAGATTCAATGTGCAGAATTTTAAGACCATATGGAATCTTACATCCTTCCTGTGCCATTAAACATCACATTGGGCTCGCATGGTAGTTTGCCATGTTTTCACCTTTTTTACCTTTTTTTAAAGTATTTTTTCTAAAAACAACCTGTCTCATGGGTGAACAGAAAAAGAGGATGGACATATGTCAGTCATGTTATGAGAAGAAACAGTCAGAGAACTCCAAAACAAGCTATCAAGTAGAACACAACAGGCCAAAATAACAGGCCAAAATGTTAACCACATGAAACTCTAAAGAGGACATTGTTAAGAGAGGCCAGTTTAGTGGACATAACATCTCTTGATGAGACTGAAAAGCTTGCCAAAAACTATGTGGAATACCTTCTAAATTCGTCAACATCATTAAGGATCTCTACAACAGACACATTTGTGCTGTCAACACAGAAGAAAGAATGAGTGAATGGTTCCAGATTTAAATAGGCATGAAACAAGGATGTATACTATCTCCCTTGTTTTTTGGAACTGCCATAGACTTCATAATGAAAAATGTTGCACAGGTAAAATGGGCATTGATTGGGTAAATGGGACCCAACCAGAAGATCTTGATTTTGTAGATGACATCTCTTATTAGTGACAATGTGAATTTGATGCAAGAAGAAATAGGAACCCTGTCTTCACTGGCTAATAAAACAGGACTCGAAATTAACAAGGAAAAAACAAACATAATGAAGATTCCTAATAATCAAGAAGGAAAAATATAAGTAGAAGGAAGAGCTGTTGAAGAAGTACATCAATTTTCATACCTCAGCAGCTACATAGACCAGGATAGTGACACCAGAAAGGAAGTTAGAATTTGAATATAACGGTCACATGATGAAACAGTCAGAGAATCCCAAAACAAGCTATCAAGTGGAACACAACAATTTTTAGATTGTATGTTATGTGTAAATGTCACATTTACCCAGCATTTTTGTGCAAAGCGTTCTTAACAATAGGGGTCAAATGGAGTCAAAGTCAATGTTTTCGACTGAAGTTTTCAGTTTTTTTGTGTGACTTCGGAGGCAAACATGTCCCCCTACGACTACAGCACTGTTCTTGAATGTATCTCAAATAGATCTAGACATATTAGATGATTTGAGAATTAGTTTGAAGGTTATTTCAGACATTATTTTAGTGATTTTTGACACATATAATCACAGTATGACATAAAAAAGTTGATCTAGACATCTCAGATGATAACTAGTGTAGATCTAGGCCTATCCGATGGTAAGTAGGACACATTACTTCTTTTTTCCTAAACAACTTTGCATTTATGAAATCTTCATACATATGCTGTTATTTTGAAACATAATAAGTACACTTTTTCACATGGAAAAACTGTGTTTCATTCACTTTACTAATATGCCCCTAAACATATCAAGATCTGAGCTTTTACTCTGGCACACAATGAACATCCACGTTTTTGTTTCTCTCCCCCCCCCCCCCAACCACAGATTGAGTTAATAGAGGTCAAATTAGTAGGCATAAAATCTCTTGATAAGGTTGAAAAGTTTGCCAAAAACAGGAAAATTTAGCGAACTACCATGCGAGCCCTATGTGACATTTAATGGCACGGGAAGGATGTAAGATGTAAGAAGAATTAATTGTCTCTGCAATAATTGGTTCATTTTGGCTTCAATACTAAATACAATACTAAAAACCTGTCAGGAATTCAGTCCACTATCAGCATCTATTAAACTTATTTTTAGCTCTTCAGTTTCTTTTTTGTTTTTGTTTCCTTTTTGTAAAGACAGAAGCATGTGGGCACTGCTCTTATATTTTTGAAAGTTGTCATACAAATCCTTCTACATCTCAAAGTATCTTTCTCTCTCTATAAGACATGTGATAATACATCATGGAAGTGATATCAAGTTTTAGTGATATAAATTCTTCAGTTTGATAACACCCATTACCTTGTGGTGAGCAGATCCTTCTTTTCCTTGATGTATTACTGTGCTAAGGCAAAACATATTACATAATGTTTGTATGTCCATTAAGCAAAACTAAAGAGATCACAGACTGAAATTAGATTTGACCAACAGCACACAGAGGAATGACATTACTGAAGCAAGTATTGTCTTATTAATGCCATGCTGAGATAAAGCCATCAAGTCAAACGAGTAATAAAATGTCAAGTCACAATCTGGTTAAGAGTCACTGTACTTCATTATCATGTCACATCCAAATTAAATCTTTAATGTCATTTGAATTACATCAAAGTCTGAGTACTCTTCTTCTTCTTCTTCATTTGCTTCTACCACCAAGATTGCCCCGTGATCCTGCTGAATTTACTCCTGTGGTCCTCAATATGTCCCATGGTCCCCCTGTGTCGGGCCCACAAGAGATCTCCAAGAGGATCAAAAGAGGTTCAGAGTATCGCGGGGCCTGGGCCTGAATTCTTGGTGGGTCGCAAAAGCGGGATTGTATGACACCATGGTTTTTGTTGCACCAGTTTAATCTAGAGTTGAACTTTCTCACTGGAAAACCTCGGCGTGGTTTGGATATCAGCATATCCCCACCAGGTGAGAGGTGGTTGCCTGTCTAGATTGCACTGGTCCAGTGTCTCTGACTTCAGCATTTTGTGGTCATGGTTGCTACCTTTCCTAGTTGTGACCAGGATGAAGCTTTTGTCCAGGAGGATGAATCCTCCCCACTATTAAATTTCACCCCTGGTTTAAGCTGGTTTAGGCATATTTCACCAGTATGGGTGTGTTTCAGACGTGGCTGGCTTCTAGAGCAGAGGTGCTGTGGTATATGTAGCTCTCAGACTACTGGACATACCGATTAAGCTTCACTTTATCCTTTCCATTACCTTTTCACATCGGTGCCATGCACCAACCCTAATTGCTTTTTTGCATTTTCTTCATTGGCCGGGAGGAGTTTCACTCCTTGTGCGGCATCTGAAGAATCTTGCCGGCAGTGTCTTAACCCCTGGGTTAAGCCAGTTCAGGTAATTAACCTGGTATGAGTGCACATAGGATGTGGCCGACCTCCAGAGCAGAGGTGCCGTGATTTGAGCAGTCCTGACCTCGAGACTACTGATTACTTCACTTAATCCTTTCATTCACCTTTTCCACAGTGGTGCTGCGTGGCAACCCCATTCACACCTTTCTTCACTGGCCGGGAGGAGCCCCACTCCACACATGGCAGCTGAAGAATCTCGCCAGCAGCAGGTTTTAAATCAGAGTTTTCCTTCTCTCAGATGAGCTACCAAAAAGACTCTCATCTACCCAAAACACCTGGCTTTCAGTCACCAGATATTCGCCTTCGCCCCTTCTCCTGTCAGTCTGAACAGTTCCTCCACAAGAAGGCCAGGAACTGGACTTGACTGTCAGAAGCTATTTGAGACGCATGCCTTGGAGACATTTAATTGGAGTGGAGAGCATTTCCTCTGGCTATGACAGTCCTTAGAACCTCTGAGTCTCCTGACTCAAGTCTTCAACTCTGTACCAGACCAACTACTTTTTGGTCAATTCTGGTAACTGTGCCATCCTTCTAGCCAGTCATCTTTACTCCCCTGATTTACTTGATCAGCAGAAACAGTGACAACAGCATTATCTATTAAATCAAAAAGTTCATTAAATCTGTTTATAAACTTACCTAGTCATGTACAGATTTGTCAGTTTAATCACCATGTTCTCAGTAACCCATGTTCTGTACAAAGAGGTCTTTGATTTAATGTTGCCACTCTCAAAGGTGTTCTGCACTGTGACATCCCCTAGATGCAAGATTAGAACAGATCGGCTCCTGGAACTCTGAGGGATCACTGCAATGGGTGCCTTGATCTACAAAAAGAAAAAAAAAAAAGGATAAGTTTGGAAAGTTTACACTACCATCCAAAGTCACCAGTTCATGTCCTCTGTGCATTATCATCATTTACTTTTGGTACTCATGAAATGTATGATGTTCAGTATGATGATAATGAATCATTAACATGACACATATGAATAAAACTGACAAAAATAAAAGATTTGTCTTGTCTTCTTCCTCTTATACCTTTCAGTGTTGAGGGGACAGACAGACATCTTGACAGGGCTCGGTGATTTGCTTCATATGAGATATTTAATGCTTCAGTAATATCCTCTCTTCATCTCTTGTATGGGCAGTCTCTTCTTCTGTTATCTACAATCTTAGTGTGAATGTTTTCTGTGTTTTACTGTCTGGTGTAACCATGTAACATGTTCAAACCATTTTACTATCTGTTTCTGGATATAGTTTAATACTGGTGTTACTCCAACCTTTGCCCTGATGGTGTCATTTCTTATGTGGTCTCTTCTTGTCACATTTAGTATTCCCATTAAACATCTCATTTCTGTCGTGATAATTTTTCTTTTGTTTTTAGCTGTTAGTGTCCATGTTTGACATGATATCACAGAGTTGGGATGAAAATTGTATTGTACAGTGCTCTTTTTTGTTTCAGTTGTGATGTATTTGTTTTTCAATAAAGGTGTCATTTGTCCAATGACCTGATTTACTTTATTGCATCTATTCTCAATCTCAGCATCAATTTTCCCTGAGGATGATACTGTGCTACTTAGGTATTTGAAATGTTTTACTTGTTTCAAGGGCCGGTTGTCTAGGAAGATCTTTGTTCAGAATTCTTCTCTTATTATGGTCATGATTTCCATTTTTTTCAGCATGATCTTCATGTTATGGCTTTTACACCCCCACACTAAATTCTGTAGGCCTTTTACTGATGTGGCTATAAGTGCTTGATCATCAGCAGAGTATGGTCCACCTACTCCATATATTTTCTGCAACATGTTGCGAATTTATCGGCATTGTTTCTAGGGTTGGGATGTTGGGCAGTTTTTAGTTTCTTAACTTCATTTATTTTGCAAATCATTCATTTCAAACACTGATATATATTTTATGTTTGCAAATCATTCATTTCAAACAATGATATATATTTTATGTTTATTTCACATTGCAAATTGCACTTAAACATTACAGCTGGGAATAAAAGTCTATTGTTGCAAGGCAAAACATATCCTTTATCTCTTATCTACAGTTTCCATAATTTGAAAGGATGAAAAGTGCTTCTAAAGTAATTAATTCTTTATGAAAATTAATTATTAATGGTTTAAGAACTTTTGAGTCACCTTTTTAAAATGAACTTTAATTAAGCTTTGATCCCATGCATGGCTTTATCTAGTCATTAGGGACAAATTTTCAGTATGATATGAGTTGGAATTATGAGGCAAATCTGCACAGAGTACTTGGAATTCTATATGTACATAAAATTATTCTAAAAGCATTACTTTCACTTCTCAAATTAAAGCATTCCATTCTGTCATGCTGGTCAAATCAATAAAAATGCTTGTCATAAAATAAATTAAGCTCACTAACCACAATATTCAGTTTCACATGAGGAGCATTTTCCTGTGTCAGACTCCTAGCAACATCCTTAGATGCTTCCTTCACAGCTTTGCTTGCTTTATTCAACTTAGCCTTTGCAACAGCAAAATTGTCCAGAAAGTGCTGAATGAACAAATATATGACAAATATATAACTATATACATATGATGTATTTATATTGTTATTTTCTTTCTGACAGCAAAAAATTGTTACTAGAAGAAATAAATCATTACTAAAGTGATGATCAGTAAAATGTTAAAGTTTGTATGATCTACCTAGAAAAATAGTATTTTAATGTTAAAACTGCTTTGTCTATTATTTTTCAAGGCTAATTATATATACTTTTCCTTAATACTTTACTGTGTGTAAGCCTCATTTCAGACTAGCTATAGAGATGACCAGATCTGATCAAATGGAAGTCTCACCTGTGATGAATGCAACTGACTTGGATCAAATTTAAGGCCTGCATTATAAAAACCTAAATAAATAAATAAATAAAACTAAAATTGAAAAGCCAACACAAGAAATCAGCAGCAAAAGCAAGCGCTGGACTGAAAAAACCAAATAGCAAAGCATGGATATCAGATAAAACAAGGAAGTATATACATGAAAGACGAGCAGTCAAATTAGACATGTTGAAAGCAAAAACAGATCTTGGAAAAGATCTGGCGAAAGCAACATACAAAAATAATGAAAATTCCCCTTAATCAAAATGGAAAAATACACACAGAAGGGACAGATACTTAAGAAGTCAATCAATCTGCATAGACCAGGACAGTGACACTATAAAGGATGTTAGGATCAGAATTGCAAAAGCAGCATCAATCTTCAAGAATCTTGAGAACATATGGAATTCAAAAGTTATAAGCACAAAAACCAAGTTAAGAATATTCAATTCAAATGTAATTTCCACCCTCATTTATGCATGTGAAAGCTGGAAAACAACTAAAGTAATAGACAAGAAATTAGACTCTTTCGAAAACAAATGCATAAGGAAAATACCCGGCATAAAGTGGAATTAATTCAAAAACAATGCAGAGATAAGACAGATAAGGAAACAACAACCTGTCTCATGGATAATCAAGAAAAAGAAGATAGACATATGTAGGCCATGTGATGAGAAGAAAGAATACCAAAACAAGCTATCAAGTGGAGCACAACAGGCCGAAGAAAAAGAGGTCAACCACGTGAAACTCTAGAAAGGACATTATTAAGAGAAGCCAGTTTAGTGGGCATAACATCCTTGATGAGGTTGGAAGACTCGCCAAGAACAGGAAAACATGGCAAACAACTATGCGAGCCCTATGTGACATTTAATGGCACGGGAAGGATGTAAGATTATAAAAGACTCAGTCACTAACAGCAAAGCATACAAATGGTAGATACACTGCCTTTTAAAACAAACATTCTTAATATCTTTCTGTACCTGTATCACTAATGCTGGAATGTATTTAAGAGAACAGAGTGGATGAGGCACAATGGATGGCAAATGTGCACTGTCTTGGTACAACATCCAAGTCTGATTTTCCAATTCAGGCCTCCTTCTACACAATGCATCCCTTAAATGTGCTGAAACCTCCCTGTCTGTACAACTATGTGATTACCATCTGACCTTATGTTGGTGCATATTCATAGTGGACATTGCCTTTGCAATCAATAACACCTTGATTTTTGGTCAAGGAGACCCTTTTCCCACCCAGTGTGAAGATTCATCCTGGTTTTCAACATCACTGCCATAAATCCACATCTCATCTCTTGTTAAGAAAATTCCCATGACTGTTTGTATTGGCAAGAAATTTCTGACTGGTTTCAACATTGGTCTCTTTCTGAATGTCAGTCAGTAAATGTGGCACAAATTTTGCACAGATACAATGCATCTAATTTTTTTTAGTAACAATTTTATGGCAAGATCCTATTTTGATGCTCACTTCATCAGTAACTTATCAGGCAGTTAAATGATGATTTCTACAAGTCACAGCATAGACTCTCTTGGCATGGTCATCATCTGTTGATGTAGAAAGTCACTCAGGCCTGGAATCATCACCTACTTATGTTCTGCTCTCTTTAAAATGCTAAAAACACTTATAGCACTGCATTCAGCTCACACAGTCCTCTCTGTATGCTTGGGTGAGCAACTGCCATGACTTTGTAAAATTTTTACAAAGTTTGCAGCAAAATTTCACACACACAAATTGTTCTTCAAGTTCCTTTACTGTCACTTTGTCACTAAACCGACAAACAGCTTATGCAAATGCTCACTTCAACAGATGTAGCTTGGTGAATAATGGTCATATTTGAATGGGGCAAATGGCAGTTTGTCATTAAGACATACTGTTAGATGTGCTCAGCAGTGCAGGCTGGCATGCTATTAAAAAATTTACACTCTTTAAAAAAAAACAACAACAAACACACACATGCACACACACACATACACACACATATGTAGCAGTGCCCAAAAGTTATGGACCACCCCTTTATTTTTCAACACATTTATTTCCGCAAATATACTGATATGATAAGAATAATTTCACTGAAACTTGCTTTGATGCCATACACAAACAGTCATCAGTGCATGTGATATATGAAAAGCATTCACTGATATCACAGTGGGTGCAAAAATCACGTGCAATAACATTGTTAAGCATAAATTTAGGGTATGATATATATGTGTGTATATATATATATATATATATATATCAGTTATGAGGTCTGGGAAGAATTTGCAAAAGACCAAGACATGCAGAAAGAAGCTTTGCTCAGGTGCATAGCATCATCTAAGGAAAAAATGAGAAATCAAACTTGAAATCAGAAAATGCAAGTGCAAGAAATATGAACCTTGCAACACAAATATTGCCTGCTGTTACTGTGGTCAGTTACGCAAATTAATCATTATCAGCCATGAGAGGAGCTGCTCAGCAAGATGATGCCTGGGAAAATTCACAACAGCTGGTACCTGCCTGCTTTAAAGCTGTCTCCTCAGACAAAAGGTGAAATGTATTTCACTATTTTCAAGAGGTATATAGCTCATGTCATAGTTCCTAGTCAAGCTGTCTTTTCTTCATTTCCTAATGTTAGAAATACATCTGTAATGCTGCTATTCTCATGTTATTCTACCCTAGCAATTTTCATTCCCATTTATGTCCTTTATGTTTTTTCCAAGAAATTTTATAATAAAAAGCAAAATAAAAACTATCAGTGCCATTTGAAAACATAGGAGAGAACTTAACATAAATTGCAGTACTAATTATGTAAAGGCAGAAGATATTAGATTAATGGACATCTCAAAAACACCAGGCCAGTGAATCATTATGGCTGGCCTTCAATATCTGGCTTTAAAACAGGGAAATAAATAAGATAAATATGGACAGATTAAATAATGATGTTCTTGACAAGCATGAAGTAATACTCAGACCTGCTTCTACTCCCACATTAAAAAAAAAACATGAATTTCCCCATAAAGTAGTGAGCAAAGACAGAATTTTTGTTTAAAAAGTGAGTAAAATTAGAGTAAAGACTGGCTAGCGTAGTGGTTAGAGCACTTGTCTAGCAACCAAATGGTCGAGGGTTCGAATCCCCAGCTGAGCGGGATTTTTTTTCCGACCAATACGGCCCTGAGGTCGACCCAGCCTCGTAAAATGGGTACCAGAGAAAATCTGGGAAGTAAAGGCAGCAAGGAAAGGAACTGGTCACCCTACCTCACACGCTGATGACCCAGCATAATGAGGTCTCTAACGCTTCACCCCCTACGGCATTTGAAATGCTATGGGACTATCTTTACTTTTTTTAAAGAAAAATACTAATCAGACTTACCACAACTGACATAATGAATTTGTTGACAAACACTATACGAGCTCTACCCAACTGAAGGGATACTATCATATCCAAAGTGTTTATGTCTTGGAAGCGTTTCTCTTCTGTCAGATTCATGAACCAAGTGAGGTCAAACTTGAACATTTCTGTCCCATACACTGAGAAAATCTGAAAAATAAATGAAAATCTTGTATTTCCAAAATTTTGTTTGCAGACTAATATTTTTTTTAATGCAGAATGAAGTTTTTAATAGAAAAGCATAAAATATTTGAAAAAAAAAATTAATTTTTTAAATTTTACAAACTAATGAGACAAGAAATTACACTTGCTTTTATTTATCTACACAAAAAAATCAATATTATGAGATTGTACCCAGCACAAATAAGTAAACAACAGGGAAAGAGTGACATATCAAAGGAGTGGCATAACAAAGGACAAACTGGATTGAAATTTCAATGGTGTGACATGAATATTATCATAATGAAGGCATGACATATCAGATTAGCTTACTACAGATATATATCTAATTCATTTAATCTGTTTGATTACATCAAAAATACTTGGCACCATCAGTAGCTTAGAGTTTATGGTTGGAGTTAGGGTATCAATGACCGTTGGAGTTCATTAATAAAAACCCAACAGCATATATTAAGAGGTAGAACAATTTATTTGATTTTTCACTTTCAAATATTTGTTAATAAACATATCTGTTATTCCTTCTTCACATCACTCCTTCAGTATGGTATTCGTATCACTCCTTCATTATATCACTCTCCTGACACACCCAAACAACACTATAGAAATCAAAAAAAAAAAAAGGAAAGTTAAAAAAAAAGAATAACAACAAAAAATAAAATATAAGAGACAGCAACAAATTTCAACAACTGAAATAACACAATAAGATAGAATAACAGAAAAAAATAACAGGAAATAAAAATAATAATTTATGTCTAAATAGCTCAATCTTCTGTTGAGACAGATGATAACAGACGGTGGAAAATGTGAAATGGAAATTAACAGAAGATCCTTTCATCAAAGAAAATATTGTGGCAACTGAGATCGTGTAATGTAAAATGTTACATATACTCAATATTCCTTTATGGTGTAGAAGCCTGGACCTTGAATAAGTCAATAGAAAAGAAAAGACTGGCCTTGGAAATGTAGATATACAGCAGAATGGGGTATATCAAGTGGACAGAAAAGAAAACAAAGAAGTTCAGCTGGAATTGAAAGAAAAATATTGAAAATAATAAGACAACTGTGATACTCTGGCCATATCAAGAAGCATAATACTATATTGAAAACGCTACTAGAGGGCAAGATAGAACAAGAAGATGACAATGACACAGATGGGAGGAAAACATCAAGAGATGGATAGGAACATCAAGAGATGGATAGGAACCAGACTGGCCAAGTGCGCTATAAAGGCAAGAGGCAGAACAGACTCAACTCAGCCAACCCTCTGTGGGTAGATGGCATAAGATGATGATGATGAAAAATAATAATAATGAAAATATGTAACTAACAGGGACATAAACAGGAAACAAAAGAACACATCTTACATCCTTCCCGTGCTGCTAAACATCCTTTTTTCCATTTCTTCTTTCCAAATTTTATTAAACATTCTCTGTAGCTGGTTCATGTTGTCAATATTAATAACTTTTAACATTTCCACTGTTATTTCATCTTCACCTGCAGCTTTGTTGTTAGCCATTAGATTCACTGCTGTTTCAATTTCATGCAATGTAATTTCATCTAGGTTGACATTTAGTTGTGGGACTGGTAAGTCGGTTTCAGGGTTTATCAATTCTTTTGGGTGTGGTCGATTAAGTATTTCTTTGAAGTATTCGCCCCATCTATGCTTTTGGTCTTTACTTGATGTTAATAGGTTGCCTGTTTTGATAAGGATTGGTCTTTCTTTTGATGCAGTAGTACCTGTTAGCCTCTTTTGTATATGTTATATAGAGTTTTGCTGTCTCCTGTTTTGCTGCCATCTCTGCTTCTTCTGCCATATTGTCTATGTATTCTCTTTTATCTCTTCTAGCTGAACTTTTTACTTTATTGTCTAGTTCTTTGTATGCTGCTTTTGCTAAATCTCTTCTAAGATCTGTCTTTACATTCAACATGGCTAATTTGGCTGCTCATCTTTCATGTATGGATTTCCATGTGTTATCTGAGATCCATGCTTTTCTACTTGTTGACTGCAGTCCAGCACTTGTTTTAGCTGCTGCAATTATGGCTTGTAAGAATGCCATAATTCATCTATATCTGTCTCCTTTACCTCACTGAATGCAGCAAACTGTTTGGTGAGTTCCAGATTGAAATTACTGTTAGTATTTTCATACTGTAGACTGATTGTTTATCTTTCTGAGTATTGCTTTCTTGTGTTGGCTTTTCAGTTTTAGTCTTATTTTCCATATACACAGATTGTGATCACTGTTGACATCTGCACCCCTGCATGCTCTTACATCTATCAGAGATGTTCTGAATTGTTTTCTAATACAAAAATGGTCTATCTGGTTTCTGGTTCTATCATCTGGAGATATCTATGTTGTTTTATGTATTTATCTGTGTGGAAATATTCTTCCTCCAATGACCATGACCTCTGTTAGACATATTTCAGTTAACCTTTCTCCATTCTGATTTATCATATCAATTTCCTTCTTTCCCATTATTTTTTTTATGTCAGTGTTATCTTTTCCTACCTCTGAAGTCTTAAACTATATAATACACACACAAAAACAAAAAACAAAAACAAAAAAAAGTGATAATTTTCTGCTTGCACATTTAATATCCACCATTTCATATAATGGATGAAAGGAAGTTAGAATTGCAAAAGCAGCATTAATCTTCAAGAATCTTGAGAACATATGGCATTCAAAAGTTATAAGCACAAAAACTAAGTTAACACTATTCAATTCAAATATTAATATTAATAGGCATAAAACCCCTTGATGAGGTTGAAAAGCTCGCTGAAAACAAGAAAAATTGGCGAACTTCATTGTGAGCCCTGTGTGACATTTAATGGCATGGGAAGGATATAAAATATAAGATATAAGACTTCATATTTCATTTTCTCCAATGACTATGCCTTCTGTTAGACATAATTCAATTAATCTTTCTCCATTCTGATTTACCATATCAATCCCTTCTTTCCCCAATATTTTGTTGATGTCAGTGTTATCTTTTCCTACCTTGGCGTTGCAGTCTCTCATGACAAATAAGATGTCATGTTTAGGGACTTTGTCAATGAGTTGTTAGTTGGTGACAGAAATTGTCCTTTATTCCATCATCTACATCGTTTGTGGGTGCATAGTATTGTATTATTGTCATTCTTCTGTGCTTTATTTGGAATCGTGCTCTTAATATACGACTGTTCACTGGTTCCCAATATGTAAGGCTCTTTGCTGCTGCAGTTGACATAATTATACCTACTCCTTCTTGATATTTTTCATCATCTCTACCTCAATGTATGATTAACATATGGCTTTCCACTGATCTTTTCCCTGCTTCTGGCCATCACATTTCACTGATGCCCAGGACGTCTAAGTGATATCTATCCATTTCTTGGATTACCTGAACAGTTTTTTTATGGCGAGGCCATTGTTCTTCATTCCAGAATCTGATCTTCGTCACATATTTGAGGCTGATGAATGTGTTCTTTTGGTTGTTGTCTAGGGTAGTCTGAGTTGGTATCCTCGATGCTCAATTGATTTTATTGCGGGTTTCCTTGGTTTTTTCCCCATTTATAGTTGCCTCTAGATTGGTCTCAGGTTAAGGTTGTTGACCTTATGTCCAACTCCCATTTTACGATATGTGTCGACACAAAAGATTCATACGAATGTATGCTGGCAAGAGTGTTAAAAAGCTCCGGCCAAATATCTTTTACGTCACCCGGAAGCAAAAAAAAACCAAAGAAGACATAAGATTAAGAAAATTTGTGACAATATTTTTGCAACAGCATCTAGAAGAAATTAACTCTTTTGAGCCAGAGACCAGTGATAGTATTAGCTGATTTTCCATAATGACTCAAATCAACACTCATAGTCTCTTTCAATACAGTTCACAGAAAATGAATAAATTTTTATATTTAATCAAACTGTAAAGTAGCCTCTATTAACATTTTCTACTAAAAAAAATGTGGCTGTGTGAACTCAATTTTTATTTGAACACAATACAATTTCCTTAGCAAATATTTGCATTTTTATAGTACTGTGTTATCGCACAGACATGCTTTAAAAACAGTTTAAAGTAAGTGAATCTACAAAATCTTGTTGGAATTCTGTTGAAAACATGAATAAAATAATTTTTAATGCTGCACAGTACACACTTGGCATTATATGTCATCAAATAAAGGTAATGAGACACTTATCCTTTTATTTTTGGATTTTTAATTTATTTTTATATAAAATATTTTTACAGTTTGTTACTACAACTTAGTGACATACTTTTGCTTCTTTGTTGAATTACCTTTACATCAATGCATTAACATGTTTATTTAAAGGACACACAAAAATTTGGATGTGAAACTGAAATGCTTTTGTTCTGAAAAATTGAAATCAAAGTTTATTGTAGAACAGTAATTTAACCCTAGAAAATCAGAAACAAAGAGAAATGAGAAATAAATAAAAGATGAGAATGTATTCACATTTGGGTGGCAGGTCTTTGGGTCAGGGTCAGTAACTTCAATTTTCCTCATGAGAGCTGTTACACCCAATTTTTGATTCTGCATGCCAATGCCTAATTCAATGCCTTGAGAGAAAAGTTTACTTTCATTAATAATTGTTATCTCTCACTGCTATTTAACTTTTCATGCATTACATGCTAAATCAGATAGCAATGGTGATCATGCTTTGCCATTTTGTATGATCCCTGGTGCTTCCTATCAAGTCAAATTTTTTTTTCCATGCCACTTGATCAGTCCTCTAAGAAATTTGTTATCATAGTTTTGCTCTCTTCTTTTTGCCTTGAATTTTCCAAGTTCATTAATTTGTCTTCTCACGATATGTCCAACAAAATTCTGACTTTTTAAAAAAAATTTGTAACTGGCTTTCTTCATTTGTTTTTCTGGCTTTCCAAGGTTTATTACAAAACTACATCTCTGTTGTTTCCAGTTTATTCATTGTTTTGTTTGCTATCTGTCCATGTTTCATAACCTTACACATATACTGGTTCTTTAATAATCTCTTCCTCACTTTCAATGCTATTCTCTCATTTGTCAGTATCATCTTCATGCCATAAAAAGCTGCTTTTGCCTTTCCTTTTCATGATTTTATATCAGTTATGTATTTTTAACTTAGAAAATTTTATTTTTATTTCATCACAAAAGAACTAAGACCTAATATGCTTACTCTGCACTAATCTTTAGTTAAGTTAATGTGCCAAGCCTTATAAATATTACAATACACCACAGAATAAAAATAAAACTAATGATAACTGGCTCTAGTAATTTAATGCACTTCACTATAGAAAATTTTAATGCTTCCTTGAGCCTCACTACTCTCGTCACTGAAAACTCAAAACGAAATCAAATAACATAAATTACACTAAATGTGAAAACATCAAATACAGAACTGTAGTTATCCCAAAAACTTTTATTTTAAAAATGTATTATCAACAGAAACTGGAAATACAAATTATGATGCTGAAGGAGTCCCATATCAAGCAGTTCTTTCTTAAAATGGTATTCAAATTTATGTTACCATAAGAATTAGTTTCCCTAAACAGACTGATCTAAAATTTTGCATATTCTGAAAGATGGACACAAGTATAAGTGTACATCCAGAATTCAAATAATGTGACTTTCACAGTTCTAGCACTTTCATGTGTCATCTAGGAACATAATGAATGTTATCAGTAACGGTCAATAGAAAAGTTTCTTCTGTGCAAATCCATGTTGTAAGCTACTTTAGCATTATGCATTAATTTTTATCAAGAACTGCAAGAACAATACAAAGTTATTATAACAAACAGATACAGTGCAATAGGTAAGATAAATAGTATAGATGTTAAGAGATTCTATCCACCAAACTGTTAAGGAGATAATACCACAAAAAAAAGAAGCCCCTAAAAATAAATTGATCACAGATGACATCTTAGGACTGATGGACAAGAGGAGGAGGAGTAAAAATAACCAAGAAAAATATAGCAAGATAAATAAAGAAATAAGACACAAATGCAGAGAAGCAAGGGAAGTGTGGTTAAATGAACAGGGCAGACAAATAAAGGACTCTCATAACAGAGACAGCAAAAACATGCACAAATGAATTAGTGAACTCACAGGCAGGAAGACAAAATATACTACAGGATACCTGAAATCAAAAGAAGGTAAAATGTTAGTGGGAAAAGAAGACATTCTGGACAGGTGGGCAGAGTACATCAGTGAGATACATGGAGGAGAAAGACACACAATACCATTTATGCTTTACGAACACTAACAGAAAGAGCTTTAGAAGTACAGAAAGATATCTACTTATGCTTCACTGATTACACCAAGGCATTCGACAAGGTGAAACATAATTATTAAAATGCTTGAAGACATCAATATAGACGGCAAAGACCTGAGGATTGTAAAACATCTATACTGGCAGCAAGAAGAAGCAAATCGAGTTGAAAATAGAACTGGAAAATATCAACCTATAAAACAAGGGGTGCAACGAGGATATGTACTATCTCCAGACCCTTTTTCTCTGTACAGAGAGAATATTCTAAGAACGATCATCACAGAACCAGGCATAAAAATTGGAGGTTCAGTATGCTGATGACACAGTACTGATAGCTGAGAACAAACAAGATCTGCAAAATCTCCTGGATAAAGTCGCCAAAGAAAGTGAACAGAAAAGCCTTACTTTAAACATCAAAAAGACAGAGACTATTGTTATATCTAAGAAACAGAATCCACCAACATGCAGTATAAAATTAAATGGAACTATTCTAAAACAGGTGCAGAAATTCAAATACCTTGGAGTAGTAATAACTTCAGATGGGAAATGCACAACAGAAATTAGGAACAGAATAGGCCAAGCAAAGACTGCATTTCAGAGAATGAGAAATATATTATCCAACACATCCTTATCAATGAATGTTAGAAAACGAGTCCTAAAATGCTATATTGAACCTATCTTGTTATATGGAAGTGAATCATGGACAATAGGCAGGTCTGCACACACAAAAAAAAATCATTGGAAGCAGCAGAAATGTGGTTTATTAGTAGAATGTTGCGAATCCCCTGGACAGCAAAAATAACTAATGAAGAATGTATGAGAAGAGCTGGAGAGACAACAAAATCTTGTCAAAAAAATAAAGAGAGAGACAATAGGACATGCAATGAGAAGAGGAGGCATTGGAAATATTATAATAACAGGAAAAATAGAGGAAAGAAGATCAAGAGGAAAACCAAGAGAAATGATACTAGACAATCTGACAGGATGGTGTGAGAGGAGAACACCAACTGAGCTGATGGCTTGCATGAAGGATCGTGTACTCTGGAGAAGCATACTAGCCAACACCAGTTGGCATGGCACCTGATGATGATGATGATGATGAGTAATTTTTGTCACTCCTATAAAGATATTTGCTATTCACACTGCTATTTGATAAAAAAAGAGGATTCATTAAGAAAGGTCAGCAGATCAGAAAAAAGAAACAATGTTCTAGCTGGTAGGAAATTTGTTAAACAATGACATTTGTAAGAATTTTTCTAGCAGCTGTTATATATCTGAATAAAATGAGGTTCTATAATTTATTTGTACCCTCTTCAGTAAAACAAATGTGGAAGTTTATGAAAAAGAAAAGAACATCCTGTGAAATATAAACTAAAGTATCAGATAACTAGGCAAGTGTATTATGGTTATTTTTTACCAAAGCGAGTACAAAAGATGACAATATCACATGTTCAAACCCAACAAAAGTTCAAAGTGAGTAATAAAAGTAAGAATTTTGCTGCAGATATCAAGAACCATAGAGGAAAAAAAAATAAGGCATAATAAAAGCAATGAGTATCAAAAGTCAGAAATATATTTGTGCACATTTGCTTCCAGATACTCTTCTAGAAAGACTCACGATACTTCCTCTTGTGAAAATCATTTCACTAAATGTCAGATTTTGTTTAATTCTAACAAGTCAGCTCTCTGAACTTTGAATACTTTTCCTATTTGTCAAAAGTATTTATTAAAAATTCTGACCTGTGACTGAGTTATTTCTTTATAGTGCTTTATCTAACTCCACAGAAAACTTACATAAGAGCTAAGCAGTAATGATAGCACAAGAACTGCTGCAGTACAATGAATATTTATGCATAAAACAAAAATATAAAGCAAAAAAAACAACCATGCAAAGAATAGGTTTCAATGTTGGGTTGAATGGAATCAAAGTTTAAAAAATCTAACACAGAATAAACAAGTTGAAGAAACAACACGTCCTACCTTCCACTTTGGTGTGCATTACGACACATCTAGCATTGCAAATACTAAATTGAATACTATCGACTATTGCTTTCACTTTCAGTAGTTGGATACCTGAACGTGAAATTGTTTCTGAAAACAATAAAAGGGATGGCAACTGCAGTAAAAGTGGATTAAATAAAAAAGTTAGATAGAGGTGTATGGTGCAGTTTTACAAAGTGAGGAAGGGAGTGAGTAAGGTGAGAAAAAACATATGAGAATGTATAAATGAAAAACATACAACATCCGATATTTTGGTGTGAGCCTTTTTCGAGGACTATATGCACAAACGAGACAAAAATAAAAATTAAAAAAAAAAAAAGAACTTATCTGAATATGGCCTCCTCCAGAAGTAGAAAACAGAAATGTGACATTGTGGAAATAGACTGCGGTGAGGTCTCAAAGTAGCAATAAAAGAGAGAAAAAAGTAGATACAATAAAAAATTATTCAGAATTTTCCACGCAATGCATAGGGGCAGACTGCATGGATGCACACCGCAGAATTGTAGGTCACTTTATTAGTATATCCGCAGTGCAGCTACTGGAGAAAGGATGGCCCAGACAGCATTTCTTCCAGTATCAAACAGAAATGTGACGTACATAAAAAGCAGCATCCCTTTTGAACTGCAACACTGGTGTCTTTCTGATCGTGTTGCTGAAATGTGCAGTTTTACAATGTAATTTTAGAGAATAGCCAGCATAGATTCTGTGAGAGAGCTGAAGTGAAATATAATTCTCACCAATTGTGTTTTAGTTTAAAAATCATATTTTGTTGGGTTGAGAGCCACTATTCAGTCTTGGTGCTGCGTGTAATTCATATTGGATTAATCAACAGATTCCACTTACCCATGTAGTGATCGTGGAGACTTTTTAGATAGCCTTTTTTTATTGTTTAAACTTTAAAACTTTAGGCACTAAAATGGATTGATTTGTGAAACGTAAGCCTTCGACTTCACATAAAGAAAATGATAATAGTGGCAGCGAAAGTCACTGTGATTGAGACAATGTTAACGTTAATACTTCCAAGAAAATTAAATATGCTCAAAAATATGATGTGGAGTATATTAAGAAAAGTTTCACTCTATCAACAAATGACCAAAATCTACCACAGTGTGTTACTTGTCTGCAAATTCTCTCTAATGAGGCAATGAAGCCGATGAAATTGCATTGTTATCTAACTCAAGACATCCAGATCTACAGAATAAAACCAAAGAATTTTTTTTAACGTAAAGCCAAGGTATATAGTATAAAAATAAGAGCCACTCTCAACAAAAATGCTCTTACAGCATCATACCTGATTGCCCAGAGAATCGCAAAATCAAAGAAATTGCACACGATTGGAGAAGATCTTATCATACCAGCCACTGTTGAGATTTGTGATGTATTGTTCAGCTTAGAATATGCTACAAAAGTGAAAAGCATTCCCATCTTGAACGATACTGTTCACAGAAGAATATCTGAAATGTCCGAAGACATTGTCGCGCAGCTAAATGAATGATTACAATCTATTAAGTTTACTATTCAGTTAGATGAGTCAACTGACATCGCCGGCGAGTCTCAGCTGCTTGCTTATGTTCACTATTTTTGGCAAAATAGTATGCAAGAGGAATTAATTTTTTTGTCACTGCCAGTTTTAAACATGTTTTAAACAATTTTTTCACAACTTTTGGACTGCAATGGATGAATTACATTGGTGTTTGCACCGACGGTGTTGTCCCAATGATTGGCTACAACAGTGGTGTTGTAACTTATATAAAGCAAGTGTCATCTGAGACTGTAGGCACCCATTGCATGATTCATCATGAAGCACTCACTTCAAAGAAGTTGAATGAAACTCTGGGATTTGTACTTGAAGACTGTGTTTGGATTGTAAACTTCATAAAAACTAGAACAGAGAACAGTCGATTATTTGCTCAACTTTGTATTGAATTAGATGCAGAACACAAGCATCTCCTACTGCACTCAGCTGTGCATTGGGTGTCCAGAGGAAAAGTTCTTGCAAAGGTGTTCGAGCTTTGTTTAGAACTGTTGCAGTTTTTGACAAAACACAACCTCGACCTGGCAGGTAAGGTCGCTGATATTGAGTGGCTTGCCATGCTGACATACCTTGCTGACATTTTTAGCCTTTTGAACAGTTTGAACATATCACTGCAGGGTAAAGATGCCAGTATAATCAAGACATACAACAAAGTTGCAGCCTTTAAGAAGAAACTATGACTTTGGTGCACGTGACTTGAGAACAAATCACAAGACATGTTTCACTTGTTCTGTGAATTAATAGAGAACAATGAAGTTAATGGCGAGATTCTGGAAGGGGTTACTGGTGTAATAAAAGGGCTGAATATTTTGACAAATACTTCATGCTCGAAGACATTAAAGATCACGATTCGATTCATAATCCTTTTCAGTATGCATTCTCTGAATTTAATGACCCTGCTGTGGATATCTCTTCCTTTTAGAGCACTGTTTCGCTGAAATATCTGTTTTATTTTTCAGCCCTGGCTCCCCTGGGAACAACTGTGTTAAGAACACACTTATCTTAACATAGTCTTTGTGAGACAGGAAACATAGATCTGCTTGCTTAAAAACTTTGACCTACTTCTGTAGTCTGGAAACCTGTAGCAATCAACATTGATTGTAATTGTTATTTTTGTAAAATCTGCTATCAGGTTGGTGGGCAGATGGGTACATGGAGATCACTGGCAGGGATTAGGAAAGTCTGGTGTGAAACCAATGAATCCAGGATGTGACAAGCCTGTGGGTCTTTACAACAGTGGCTATCAGAATGATGTAAACAAAACAGAGCCAGTAGACTATAGGTGGCGGGGAAAGGATATTGTTGAGGCACTCATCGGGTTCCTCATCCAAAAGTCGGAGTGTCTCTGTGGAACTGTCTCAAAGCCATCTGGCCAGCCAGCATTGCATGGTGGATCTGATGTGGAGAAGGGGCTTAAGTACAGCCACCAGAAGCTGGAAAATGAAGTTTTGGCCAGGCCAGCCTACACCACTGTCTTCATGGCAGTCAGAGCAAAACCAAAGTCTGCCCTAGAAAGGAAAGGTGCTGAAGTTGGAGGTTTCCAGCCAAAAGGCGCATGACAAAAATCAGGGTACCATGCATTATTGCCAATGTGCATACGAAGAAGAGAAGAAGTAGTAGTCAGCCCTGGCAATGAAAGCTCTTCTACCTTTTTCAACAACTTATTTAATTTCATTTTCTGCATTGACTGGCATGAAAACAAATATCGTTCAAGAATGAACATGGAGGATGATCTTCGAGTGTGTGTCATAAATTCCAGCCAGAATATACATCCTATACAACCAGAAACAGTGCCATCTTTAAGGCAAATGAAAAGAACTTCTGTGTAGCAATGAATATGCAGTAAAACATATAGAGAAAATATTAAATAATACTTTATAAAATTAGATTTATACCTTGCAAATATAAAGCACTTTATTAGTGGGCCGCAAAAGTGTTTGACTTTTAAATGTGGGCCGTGCAGCAAAAGGGTCTGATAACCACTGGTCTATGCAGTATTTGCCTGTTGGCAGAAGCTATAACTGTTAGCTTACAGGTGTTTAAAAACTTTCCCTGAAATTTGATCTTTGATATAGTTGGATTTAAAGACTGTAAATAATTTTTTTCATTTCAAAACTGTGAACTGTAATAATTTATGAACTCATTGTTAAAATCTTTCCTCTAATTTTTTTTGCTAATTAATTTACTGCTTTAAAAAATGACATGAAAACACTGATTCCATAAGAATGACCACTGTAAGGAGTTGTGAACAGGAACTTTCTGAGTTTGGCATGATATTTAAGTGAAATCATGTAGCTACAGCATTCCATCAGAAACTTAAATAAGACTGATAGATGTCTCACATTTTAAAAGTAACAAACTACCATATGACACTTTGTGGTATATTTTATGAGCAGACATTCAAGTCAGATAAAATAAGTCAATGACAAAACTTTCACAGAAGCTGTAGAAAAAATATATTCATACTGATGTTTACATACTTTTCAGACAAGAAGCAAACAGACAGCATTAACTTTATGCTCCAGAACAGCTTGGTAACAAATACATTTGTGTGAATAATTCTTTTTTCATTTTCTTTCTTAGTTATATATAAAACAGCTAATAGCATTTCCTCCAATTATAAACAATCTGAACAAATGAGTGGATCTAGTTCATTAAGTTTATGAGAAAGTATTGATGACTATGAAGATAGTTTCTAGTGATAGGTCATCATTACATTAAAGAGGAAAGTTCAGATGAATCAACTGCAGTTGCCAAGGCAGTGTTGTTCACCCCTTTAACTGCCAAAAAAAAGTTAATATTATATTACAAATGGCACATACAATGGTATGCATAAAATTAAAATGCATATATATTTTATTTTGGATATGTTATGTCCTAGTTAATATTTGTAAAAATATTAAATTTTTTAAAAAAAAAGATTTTTTTCCTCAATTTCTGCGAGTATGGTCACATGTAATACATAAATGTGATGTGAAGTCAGTAACCATGGAAATGCTGAAATTTGTGCAGATTTTCAGCATGTGTATTTAAATTTCCACAACAACATGGTATGTTTCTGTGAGTAAATTTATGAACAGACCAGGAGGAGTAAGCACAGTTTAATTTTCGTTTCATTTTTAAAGGCTTTATTTGGCTTGTTTAGTTACTAACACGATATTAATAGATTCTGCTTTCCTATTAAATATCTTTAATCTGATGATTATGTTTAGTTGCTGGATACATGAAAAATTTCTATCCTTGGAAAAATTCTGATTAAAATTTATTCCGGCACAGAGTGGAAAATAATTCAAACATAAAAGAGTTAAAAGAGTCTATTAAAAAAATATTAAGACTCAGAAAAAAATTAATGCTATAAAAATACCTAGATAAGAGAAAGCCTGCACTGCCAGATTATTATAGGACTTGACATGATTATAAATTTTTTAACACCTGAAGAAAATGCGCACATGTGTGTGCACACACATACAGAATATCAAGAAAAATACTGCTTTTGTTGGCTTGTAAGAGCCAATTTTTAATCCCCTTTTTTTGGTAGGCTAAAGTCTGCTCATCTGTATTTATGCAAGTTCTCTGGACAAACTTTATCCCATTGGAAATCAACATGAACTAGCTCTTTGGTCAGTTGGAAATAACTATAAAATTACTGCGCTCACAACTGATTACATTTCAATAAATGCCCATTATCATACTGTAAATACAGTATTTTCTGACTATAGATATATATATTTCTTATTTTACATTGTACTCTTTTAATGATTTAACTCTTTCGCTCCTTTGGGACGCTTCCAGCATTGTTTTTTTTCCCCCTCATTACTCCATTCTCCACACAGTGCGATGATGGTTTGTAGCTCTCTAATTTTAAAAATAATCGAAGTATACTTAAAAACTAGCAGTTGGACTTCCTTCTGGTATCCATTTGTCAACATGAGGTGCATGTTTGAGCTGAAAGCAGAGCGGTTTTATGTTAATCTAACGCGTTTTTGTCAAAGTTTATCGTTGCTAGGTTTTTGTTTATCAACAAATATGGCTTCCAGTGCTAGTTTATTTCATCCAGAGCAGCGCATTTCTGCATTACAAGCTCAGAATTTAATTTAAAAATGTCTAGACTGTGGTGAAGAGAATGCAGTAGTAGAGATTTTGAATTTTTGGACCCACGTGGTACTGATTCAAAGGATTAGGATTTTTTTTTTTTTTGTCCAGCATCAAAACGTGCTAGAAGGGTAGCTTGTGATACTACTTCTCAGCTTTTTGCTAGTACTAGCTGTAATATCACAGTAAGTAATGCTGGAGATTGTGTAATTTAAAAAATTAAATGTAGAATGCTTCAAATTTAAAAAAAAAATACAGTGACCTGTTTTCTAGTAAATATTAGTCAATGCCCACCCACTTGTTTTCATGTAAATATTACCTACCCACCTGATGTTTTTAGTTTACTGTAAATGCATAATTAGTGAATATTTTCATGTAAATTTTGGAGGATATGTGAAGAAAAGGTGTTTGTGTACATTTTTATTCATTATGGAATTATATAACCAACTACAGTGGATTAACTTGATGGGTAAGTGAACAAAATATTAATTCAATTCCTTCATTTTCCATTCTTTCTTCTCAGCTCTTAGCTCTATATTTGTTGTATACTAACAAAACATTAAAATTTTTTTATTAGAAAAATAAAATACATATTTTCTTCTTCAAAATAATGTATAATATATGATACTATAAATCAGATTATGCCTTTGTCATTCTTTTAAATGTGACAACCATCCCATTCCACATGTGAAATTTACTCCCCTTGGTCTTTTGAGGGAAATACCCCCAGTATACAGAGAGTTAATTTTCTTCTTAAACATGATGTTTTGACTTTCACCTATAAACTAAGAGCTATATGAAGCACCTGCTGCTGTGACAATGTTTGGACAGTGCCTAAACAAAACCCCACTAAAAACTGAATTCTAGACAAGAATAATTTTTTTAGGTTATACAAAACTTGCATAAAGAGCTGGAGAGACAAAAAAATCTTGTCAAAAAAATAAGAGAGAGACAATGTACTTTCATAGGTCATGCAATGAGAAGAGGGGGCATTGAAAATATTACAACAACAGGAAAAATAGAAGGAAGAAGATCAAGAGGAAGATCAAGAGAATGATACTAGACAGTCTGATGAGATGGTATGAGAGGAGATCACCAACTGAGCTGATGGGCCTGCATGAAGGATCGTGTACTCTGGAGAAGCATAACAGCCACATGAAGATGATGATGATGCATAATGTTAAATAAAAATTTTTTTTTTTTCATTTCTTCTGTAAGTGTTTCTCATAACTTACCTCTATCAAATGTAAATACACCTATTTCCCCTTTATGCATATGCTTTGCCCTACATTTCAAATCCTATTAGATATTATAACACCGAGCTTCATGAAATAACTTACTCTCCTGTGCAGCCACTGACATACTTTTCCGTGAAGCTGAAGATACCGCAGATATTGCTCTGGGGCTTTTTCTAAATCCCAAATTTGTTGTAATATCCGGCAAAGTTGTTTTGGTGTTTCTGTTTCTTCTGCTTTCAACATCTCAGCAGTCACTTCATCTTCACCTGGTGCCCTGTCTGATTTTAGCATCTTTATCGCCTCTTTTACTTCATTTCCATATATTCTGTAGCATTGCAAAAGCCTGGTTTGCTCTAGTAAGTCTGCTGTTGATGTCCTCTGTGCTGTCTCCATTTTCTACTACTCTGCTGCCAAGGTATACAAATTCGTTGACCTCCTCCACTAACTTGTTATCTACTCTGAGTACATTTCTGTTGTTCACATTTTGCTTCATTAACTTTGTCTTTCCTACGTTGATCTTTAGTCCTATGTTGTTTGCATTCTGGGTTAACTTGTTTATTTTATCTTGCATATCTTTGTGACTGCTTGATAATAGACAAATGTCGTCCGCAAAGTCAAGGTCCTCCAGCACTGTGTTAAGGGTCCATTGTAATCCTCTGCGTTTGTCTGATGTTGCCTCCTTCATTAACCAGTCTACTGCCAAGATAAATAATGTTGGTGATAGTACACATCCCTGTTTCACTCCTGTTTGTACCCTAAAGCTGCTGGAGGTATGTTCTCCACAGATAACTTTGCACTGAAAACCCTCGTATAGGGCTTTGATTACATTAACTATTTTATGGGGGAGGCCATGCCATCTTAGGATTTTCCACAGTGCATCTCTGTTGACACTGTCAAAGGCTTTCTCAAAATCTATGAATAATGCATATGTTGTGCTATGCCATCATTTGCCTGTTCTAATATTTGTCTAAGTACAAATATATGGTCTATGCATGATCTTCCTTTCCTAAATCCTGCCTGCTCTTTCCGAAGTTTTTCCTCAAGTGTTGGTACAATTCTGTTGATGATTATTCTGCAAAATACTTTACTAGTGAGTGGCAGTAGGGTAATGCCTCTCCAGTTCCCGCAATCTCTGAGGTCACCCTTCTTTGGTAGTTTTACTATAAGACCAGTTTTCCACTCCTCTGGGGCTTTTTCTAAATCCCAAATTTGTTGTAATATCCGGCAAAGTTGTTTTGGTGTTTCTGTTTCTTCTGCTTTCAACATCTCAGCAGTCACTTCATCTTCACCTGGTGCCCTGTCTGATTTTAGCATCTTTATCGCCTCTTTTACTTCATTTATTGTTATTGGTCCTGTATTGATGTTTAGTTCCGCTTTTGCTTCAGGTATATCTATTGCTTGTGCTGCTTGTGTTCTGTTTAGTAGGGTGTTAAAGTGTTCCCTCCATCTTTCAATTTTTTCTCTTTCTCCACTGACCAGTTGTCCATTTTGTGTTCTTACTGCACTTTCACATCTTGTATTGAAGTTACCTGTCATCTGCTTTGTGATTTTATATATGGTTTTCATGTCATTTGTATATGCTGCTTTCTCTGCTGTCTCTGCTAAGTTGTCATAATACTGACGTTTATCTTGACGGCATGATTCCTTCACTTCTTTGTCTTTTTGTGCATAATTACTTAAAACTCGTTCTTTAAGCCGTTGTGATTTGGTGTTCAGTAATTTTTCTTGATTTCTTTTCTTTGCTCTATCTTTTCCCATGTGGTCTCACTTATCCATTCCTCTTTTCTCCTTTTCCGATATCCCAGCACCTCTTTTGCTGTTTCCTGTAGTGTTTTATTGAACTCTAATATGGACATTTCTGCTTCGTCTTGTAGGACACTGAAGCGGTTCTTAAGTATTATTGAGAATTCATTTCTTGTTTGCTGGTCTATCAGTTTTCTTGTATCAAAATGTATCTTTCTGTGTTCTCCGATTCTGGCTTTCCTTAATTTTAGTTTTATTTTTGCTACCAGAAGGTTGTGATCACTTCCTATATCTGCTCCTTTCCTTGCTCGCACATCTTGTAGTGACCGTTTCCACTTGTTGTTTATTAGTATGTGATCGATTTGGTTTTCTGTGGTTTTATCTGGTGACCTCCAAGTCACCTTATGGATGTTTTTGTGTTGGAAAATTGTCCCTCCGATGGTCATCATGTTTTCTTCACAGAAACTGCACAGTCTTTCTCCATTTTCATTTATTTCTCCGATTCCTTCTCTTCCCATGATTCTTCTTCTATCTTCATTTCCTTCACCTACTTTTGCATTGAAGTCGCCCAAGATGAGTAGCATATCATGCTTGGGTATTGTTTCTACTGTGGCTTGGAGGCTGTTGTAAAAATCTTCTTTTAATTCCTCTTCAGCTGCTTCTGTTGGTGCATAACAAACTATAATAGACAGCTTCGTGAATCTTGAGTTGAACCGTGCATATAATAATCTCTCATTTATTGGGGTCCATTTCAGCAATGCTCTTGATGCTTCTTTTGTTATAATCAATGCTACTCCTCCTTCATGAAGATCTTCTTTACCTGACCATATTATTGTATCTTCTGTGTGCTGTGTTGTTAATTTCCTTCTGCCTTGTCCTGTCCATCTTGCTTCTTGTATTCCTAGTATGTCTAGTTTGTATCTGTGCATTTCCTTGATGGTTTGTGCTAGTTTTCCAGTCTGGTTTAATGTTCTTACATTCCAGCTGCCTATATGCATCTTTTGTTTAGGTTCCAGGAGGTCTGCAGTTGGGCTGGGGACTTCCAGTGGCTGGCTTTCATCCATAACCTTCATGGGCTCAGTTTCCTGATACGCATTTCTCCTTCCACCTGCATTTGCTTTTTCCCTTGTTTCTGTTTCTGTAGCAGTCTGATAGTTTTTTACCAGATAGGGTTGCTGGCCCTATGCTGAACCCTCCTTAGTCGCCTTTTACGATCATGCATGGTAGGGTACAGTGGTCCTATTCTTTGCAGATCCCGGGTACCACACGGGTAAGGCTAAAGTCTGCTCATCTGTATTTATGCAAGTTCTCTGGACAAACTTTATCCCATTGGAAATCAACATGAACTAGCTCTTTGGTCAGTTGGAAATAACTATAAAATTACTGCGCTCACAACTGATTACATTTCAATAAATGCCCATTATCATACTGTAAATACAGTATTTTCTGACTATAGATATATATATTTCTTATTTTACATTGTACTCTTTTAATGATTTAACTCTTTCGCTCCTTTGGGACGCTTCCAGCATTGTTTTTTTTTTTCCCTCATTACTCCATTCTCCACACAGTGCGATGATGGTTTGTAGCTCTCTAATTTTAAAAATAATCGAAGTATACTTAAAAACTAGCAGTTGGACTTCCTTCTGGTATCCATTTGTCAACATGAGGTGCATGTTTGAGCTGAAAGCAGAGCGGTTTTATGTTAATCTAACGCGTTTTTGTCAAAGTTTATCATTGCTAGGTTTTTGTTTATCAACAAATATGGCTTCCAGTGCTAGTTTATTTCATCCAGAGCAGCGCATTTCTGCATTACAAGCTCAGAATTTAATTTTAAAATGTCTAGACTGTGGTGAAGAGAATGCAGTAGTAGAGATTTTGAATTTTTGGACCCACGTGGTACTGATTCAAAGGATTAGGATTTTTTTTTTTTTTGTCCAGCATCAAAACGTGCTAGAAGGGTAGCTGGTGATACTACTTCTCAGCTTTTTGCTAGTACTAGCTGTAATATCACAGTAAGTAATGCTGGAGATTGTGTAATTTAAAAAATTAAACGTAGAATGCTTCAAATTTTAAAAAAAATACAGTGGCCTGTTTTCTAGTAAATATTAGTCAATGCCCACCCACTTGTTTTCATGTAAATATTACCTACCCACCTGATGTTTTTAGTTTACTGTAAATGCATAATTAGTGTATATTTTCATGTAAATTTTGGAGGATATGTGAAGAAAAGGTGTTTGTGTACATTTTTATTCATTATGGAATTATATAACCAACTACAGTGGATTAACTTGATGGGTAAGTGAACAAAATATTAATTCAATTCCTTCATTTTCCATTCTTTCTTCTCAGCTCTTAGCTCTATATTTGTTGTATACTAATAAAATATTAAAATTTTTTTATTAGAAAATTAAAATACATATTTTCTTCTTCAAAATAATGTATAATATATGATACTATAAATCAGATTATGCCTTTGTCATTCTTTTAAATGTGACAACCATCCCATTCCACATGTGAAATTTACCCCCCTTGGTCTTTTGAGGGAAATACCCCCAGTATACAGAGAGTTAATTTTCTTCTTAAACATGATGTTTTGACTTTCACCTATAAACTAAGAGCTATATGAAGCACCTGCTGCTGTGACAATGTTTGGACAGTGCCTAAACAAAACCCCACTAAAAACTGAATTCTAGACAAGAATAATTTTTTTAGGTTATACAAAACTTGCATAAAGAGCTGGAGAGACAAAAAAATCTTGTCAAAAAAATAAGAGAGAGACAATGTACTTTCATAGGTCATGCAATGAGAAGAGGGGGCATTGAAAATATTACAACAACAGGAAAAACAGAAGGAAGAAGATCAAGAGAATGATACTAGACAGTCTGATGAGATGGTATGAGAGGAGATCACCAACTGAGCTGATGGGCCTGCATGAAGGATCGTGTACTCTGGAGAAGCATAACAGCCACATGAAGATGATGATGATGCATAATGTTAAATAAAAATCTTTTTTTTTTCATTTCTTCTGTAAGTGTTTCTCATAACTTACCTCTATCAAATGTAAATACACCTATTTCCCCTTTATGCATATGCTTTGCCCTACATTTCAAATCCTATTAGATATTATAACACCGAGCTTCATGAAATAACTTACTCTCCTGTGCAGCCACTGACATACTTTTCCGTGAAGCTGAAGATACCGCAGATATTGCTCTTTTATTCATGTCTAACCCAGAAGCAATTTGGTTTGCTGTGGCTGGTTCAAATTTCTTTGCAAAATCCATGAGGCTATTAGAATCAGAGTTTAGATACTATTGTCAAATAAGCAGCGAAGAAATGACGATGAATACTGTGAAATAAAGAATAGCAATGAGGGGAAAAAAACAAATTACATGTCAATACATCATGCAGCAATATACAAACCAGTTGAAGCACATGACAGATAACTGGACTGGAATAATGTTTTCACAGGTATCAGAGGGAAAATATACCACAACCAAGAGACATATTACAACCTTCTTGTGCCGCTAAACATCACAAAGGGCCCACAAGGCAGTTCGCCATGATTTCCTGTTTTCAGCGAGTTTTTCAATCTCATCAAAGGATGTTATGCCCACTAAACTGGCTTCTCTTAACAATGTCCTCTTAGAGTTTCATGTGGTCGACTTCTTTTTACTCAGCCTGTTGTGTTCAAATTGGCAGCTTGTTTTGGGATTCTCTGATTGTTTCTTCTCATTATATGACTGATGTATGTCCATCTTCTTTTTCTGATCTCCCATGAGACAGGTTGTTGTTTGCTCATCTGTCTTATCTCTGCGTTGTTCTTGAATATGTTCCACCTTATACCAAGTATTTTCCTTAGGCATTTGTTTTCAAAAGAGTCTAAATCATTGTCTATATTTCATTAGCTGTTTTCCAGCTTTCACATGCACAAATGGATAATACATTTGAATTTAATAGCCTTAACTTGGTTTTGAATATCTTGGATCACTGCTAACTAATAATGGAGATACAATGAGGGAAATTAAAAGGAGGACATCTATTGCTCTTCAGAAAGTAAAACAAATAAAGAATCTGTGGAGAGGAGCAGACAGAACCACAAAAATACGATTTTTAAGGTCATGCATCTTTCCCATCGCAACATATGCCTGTGAGACGTGGACACTTAACAAAACAGCTGAGAAACACATAAATGCCTTTGAATGTAAATGCTACAGAAGAGTTCTCCAAATATCGTGGACACAAAAAAGAACAAATATATCTATACTGCAAGAGCTTAATATTAAAGAAGGCTGGCTAGTAAAGAGGATTAAAGAGAGAAAACTTAAATATGTTGGACACATTAAACGTCATGATAATTTAGAGAAGACCATATTGGAAGGATACATAATGGGAAAAAGAAAAAGAGGAAGACCAAAATGAAGATGGCTGCAAGAAATCGTTGACGATCTGCAAATGGACACAGCAGCAGCAGGCCATCTTGCTCACAACCGAGAGGCCTACAGGAGTGCTGTTTGGGAGGCAAAGTTCTGCAAGGGACATGCAAATGAATGAATGAATGAAACTTGGCTTTTGTGCTTATAACTTTTGAATGCCATATGTTCTCAAGATTCTTGAAGGTCAATGCCGCTTTTGCAATTCTAATTCTAACATCTTTTCTGGTGTCACCATCCTGGTCTATGTAGCTGCCAAGACATGCAAATTGGTTTACTTCTTCAATAGCTGTTCCTTCTACACATATTTTTCCTTCATTGTTAATGAGAGGTTTTATTTTATTTATTCCTTGTTAATTTCAAGCCCTATTTTGCTAGCCATTGATGACAGGATATCTGTTTTTTCTTGCATGGAATTCACATTGTTACTGATAAGAGTTATGTCATCAGCAAAATCAAGCTCTTCTAGTTGAGTCCCATGTACCCAATCAATGCCTGTTTTACTTGTGCAGCATTTTTTCATCATGAGGTCTATGGCAATTCCAAAAAGCAAGGGAGATTACATCCTTGTTTCATGCCTGTTTCAATCTGGAACCATTTGCTCATTCCTTCTTCTGTGTTGACTGCTCAGACATATCCATTTTAGAGGTCTCTAATGATGTTGACTTTCTTGGTCTCCCATATATTCTTAAAATTTTCCACAATGAATCATTGTGTATGCTTTCAAATGCCTTTTTAAAGTCTATGAAGTTCAGGATTAATGGTTTTTGCTTTTCAATATGTTCTTCAAGTATTATTCTTAAAGATTTGATCGAGACAGCTTCTCCCTTTTTGAAATCCTGCTTGTTTTTCTCTCATTGCAGCATCCACTATATCTTTGATACTATTCAGAATAACTTTGCAAAATACTTTTGACACAACAGATAATACATGATTTGGTATCCCCGATGCTCGATTGATTTTATTGCGACTTTCCATAATAGTTGGTTACAAGAGAGAGACTAACAAAAATTCTAAGTTAAGCTTGGTCTCTCCAGAACAATTTCCACTTAATAAGAAATCATATTAAAATATTTTCAAAAATCTTAAGGAACTTCATTACACATAAAATAACAGAGCAAAGGGAATGTATAAATATGCAGGAACAAATGACACAATGTATGCAAGTTGGATGTTGAAACTGAAATCATTGATAAAGCTACGTAAAAACAAAGATGTCTGTGAAAGGAAAAACAATTTTAAATGTTAGCTTTTTTTTTCAGGCTGCTCATAACATCACCTGAGTATCACTCCTTGATGAAGAATAAGATCCAATGTTGAGAACTCAATTGTTATGGACTGAGCTGTGTTGTTATAAGTTGTCTTAAATTCTGGACCTCTCCTGTCAGCCTACAAAAAAAAACAATAAAATCTGTAAGTTTCAGAAGGCAGAAAGAAGGAGCTATTCAGATCTGTGACTAAAGCATTCACATCTTTAAAATGGCCTTTTGGTTTTCACTTTTTGATTGTAATTATTATGGCAAGTGCTTAAAAGAAAACTGAATAACCTCACTAATATAACGCATCTTGATAAGTATGTCTTATTTGTAATGTTATAATCTGATGCTTTCTATTTTCACTTTTTACCTCATAATTTTCAATACGAAAATTTGTGTTTCATGCATTAAGACAGTGGATACATTAGAAGTCATATCTCACAGCTGAACAAAAATGTTATTCTCACCAAGGAGAAAAGCAATAAAGCAGAAATTGATAGTACAAAATGTATCCCTTCAAGACTTTAATTATATTTTTAAAGTTTTTTTTAATCACACTGAGAACAACAGTAGAAACTTTTCACAGTACAGAAGTACTTTAAGATGATATTTGAAGTGATAAATATTTTACATTTGTGTGTGCAATTTAAAGACAATTTTAAAGAAACCTTGTATCTCTTACATACAAGTTGCTTTGATTTTGATAAAACAGAATGTTTGTGTGTATAATATATCTTATATCCTTTCCGTGCCAATAAATGTCACATAGGGCTTGCAAGGTAGTTCACCAAATTTTTCTGTTTTCAGTGAGCTTTTCAACCTCATCAAGGGATTTTATGCCTATTAATTTGGCCTCTCTTAACTTTGTCCTCTTTTAAGTTTCATGTGATCTGCCTCTTCTTCTTCGGCCTGTTGTGTTCCACTTGATAGCTTGTTTTGGGATTCTCTGATCATTTCTTCTTAACACGTGACCAACATATGTCCATCTCCTTTTTCTGATCACCTATGAGACTGATTGTGGTCGCTCATTGTCTTATCTCTGCATTGTTCTTGAATTCCTTCCACTTTATACAAAGTATTTTCCTTAGGCATTTGTTTTCAAAGGAGTCTAATTTCTTGTCTATTTCTTTAGTTGACTATCAGCTTTCACATGCATAAATGAGGGTGGATATCACATTTGAATTGAATAATCTTAACTTGGTTTTTGTGCTTATAACTTTTGAATTCCATATGTTCTCAAGATTTTTTAAGGACAATGCTGCTTTTGCAATTCAAATTCTAACTTCCTTCAGGGTGTCACCATCCTGGTCTATGTAGCTGCCAAGGTATGCAAATTGATTGACTTCTTCAACATCTGTCCTTTCTTGTCAATTTCTCTCCATGTTTTTTCTTCAATTTGACCTGCAGTTGCTACACAAGATTAGTGTAATAGGCCCTGGTGACCGTTCTGCCCTCTTGAAGATAGTCTACCAATAGCACACATTCTGAATCCCAAAAGATGGAAGCCATCACAGAACCACCCTTGCTTTTTTTTGGAGGTGGGGATCCATGACATTTCTACTGCTTTGACTGTTCTTTGGTTTTTGGTTGAAAATGATGAACCCAAGTCTCATTCATAGTCACAAATTGCTGGAGAAACTTTTCAGGATCTGCATAAAAATGGCCAAGATTGTCTCTTGACATGTTGGGATACTGTCATTTGTGATCAGCTCTAATAAGTTTCGGGACCCATCGAGCAGAGACTTTTTTCATTTGAAGATCATTGTGAATAATGGCATGAACATGTTCCTGGTAGATGCTCAAGTCAGTAGCAATGTACCATTCAGTCGTTGATCCTCCATTATCATGTCATGGATTCTGCTAGTGGTTTCATCGGTGATTACCATTCTTAGTCTTCCTGGATGGGGACCATCTTCCAGACTCTCCTTTCCATGTTTGAATTCAGCTGCCCATTTCTTCACTGTGCTGTACAAAGGGGCATTCTCCCCTAGAGTCTCTACCATATCCTCAGGAATCTCCTTCGATGATAAGCCCTTGATGAAGAGGTAGCGAATGACTGCTCGATAAGAAATTTTATCCATTTTCTCAATTTTTTCCTCCCCTTACCACTTCAGTAGCCTGTACAAAAAATTGGTTGCAGTTAATTTCTTGAAACTTCATGCTTATTCTTACATTAACCTGATCTACAAACGCCCCTAATATCACTGTATGTTTCAAATATTTGTACCTTATGCCAAGAACTTATCAATCACCTCTCATATAGTGGATGCTGCAATGAAAGAACAATCAGGGTTTCGAAAAGGGATAAGCTGTCTTGATCAGATCTTTACTCTAAGAATAATACTTTAAGAACATATTGAAAGCAAAAGCTATTAATCCTGAACTTCATAGACTTTAAAAAGGCATTTGATAGCATACACAGAGATTCACTGTGGGGAATTTTAAGAACATATAGAATACTATCTAAAACTGTCAACCTCATTAAGAATCTCTGCAACAGATATGTTTGTGCAGTCAACACAGAAGAAGGAATGAGCAAATGGTTCCAGATTGAAACAGGTGTGAAACAAGCCTTTTTCTCGAAATATTTGATGATGTATGTTTTTCATTTATACGTTCTTATATTACTCTAATATTTTCTATTCATTTTTTCTCACTTACTCACTCCTGCTGCCTTGTAAAACTGCACCATACACCTCTATCTACCTTTATTGCAGATGACATAACTCATATCAGTGATAATGTGAATTTGATGCAAAAAAAAACATATACCCTATCTTCACTGGCTAGTAAAATAGGACTTGGAAAAAACAAAAATAATGATACTTCCCATTAATCAAAAAGGAAAAGTATACATAGAGGGGACAACTGTTGAAGAAGTAAACCAATCTACACACCTTGGTAGCTATATAGACCAGGATGTTTACACCAGAAAGTAAGTTAGAATTGCAAAAACCAGCATTGATCTTCAATAATCTTGAGAATATATGGCACTCTACAGTACAAAAACCTAGTGAAGACTATTCAATTCAAATGTTATATCCGCCCTCATTTATGCATGTGAAAGCTGGAAAACAACTAAAGAAATGGACAACAAATCAGACTCTTTTGAGACCAAATGAGTAAGGAAAATAATTGGCATAAAGTGGAATGAATTCAGGAACAACGCAGATAAGGTAGATGACTGATCAACAACCAGTCCCATGGGTGATAAGGAAAAGGAGATGGACATATGTCAGTCATATGATGAGAAGAAACAATCAGAGAATCCCCAAACAAGCTAATTTTTAGAAACAGTCATCAGTCATCAGTCATTTGCATGTCCCTTGTGGAACTTTGTCTCCCTAACAGCTCTCCTGTAGGCCTCTCAGTTGTAAGCAAGACGCCTTGCTGCTGATGCATCCAAGAAACATCCATAGGACAAAAGAAACAGATGGTATATTCAAACTGGATTCATCTAACTGCATAAAGGGGAATGACAGTGAAGCTTTTATTAATACTACACTATAGTAAGGCCACCAAGTCAAATGACTAAAAACTGTGAAGCCCCAAGTTAAACTCACTATTCTTCTTGTTCAAGTCTTTACAGTGACTTGAGTCACATTCAAGTCAGGATTAGAGTCTACAATTCTGCTGTACATCTTTGTAATAAATAATAAAGAAAGAGTTAGGGGCTGAGCCATAAGATGTATGAAAGTGTATTTAATTTCAATACGACAATATAAATAGATATTTTCTTGTACTGTGTGAATCTACATTTAACATGCACCTGCACCTAAGTACAAAACAATCCTTTTAACATAAAATGACATTGCTGAACTGATAAATGAGCTTACTAGCTTAAATGTGGAACATCCCATGAATGTGTCAAAGAAATGAATGGATCCAATGGGCTAATGGTTATGTGGTACTGAATCAATAAATCCATGGGAAAAAAGGTGGATATTGGTAAAATTAAGCCAAAAATAAGGAATGCAATTGAAACAATATTTTTAAAAAGCTTACTTGAATGAAATGAATACACAGAAGTGGCTCATTTTCATCCACAAATGGAGAATTGATAATGTTAACAATCTCTCCGGTAATTACTGACAACAAAAAAATAAATTACTTTTAGCAATAACATAGAATGGATGGAAGTATTCAGTGTTAAACTAAATTAGTTTAGCAAAGAGATAATGAAGTAATGAACTAATTTAATTTTTTTTTATGTAGTACATTTTATGTTTTCTTCTTTTATTATTGTATTTGTTCTCTCTTCATTTCTCTTTGATTGTTGTTGCAAGGTCTGTAATAGTGTACTGTCTTTCTTCTTGCATTGTGTAAAGCTAGGTCCTAAACATTTTACAATTAATCAGCTTTACAACAGTGACAGTATGCAATCTGTGGACATATGTGGATATATATATACTCATGGAAAAAGTAAGTGTGCAGTGGCGTCAAGCGCACCAATCACACTGTCATGAGTGAAATTAAATCAAATTTGGCATGAAGTTTTGCCTGAGTGTTGTCCACTTCCCCATGCTGTATGAAGTTGATCACACTATTCATGGGGAGATAATCACAGCTCTAGTGAAATCACGTGCAGTGATCCATGATTGGTTACTGACCACGGATAAAATGAGGGTAAGTGTATAATTCTGTTCTCAGAGATCTCTTCGTATAATCACTGAAGAAAGAAGTAGTGGAATTCCAACATAAACATCTTTTTTTAATTATGCCAAGACTTAATGAACATCAGCGAGAAATAGTTGTTGGGATGTTAATTGCTGGACCAACAGTAGCAGCAGTATCTCAACAGTTTAATGTTCACAGAAACACAATATCATGCCTTCAAAGTCATTTTAACCAAAATGGTTCACTTTTTTTGTAACATGTGACTTACCTGAAAGTTATCATTTTATCTCTTATTTGATAATAAAATATAATGTGTGCCAAATTTTATTTCAGTCATCACCTGAGTACATTCAGGGTGCTTTTTAAAGCATTGTACACTTACTCTTTTCCGTAAGTATATTTCATGATGCGATAGAAATAAACTATAAAATTCATACATCAAGCTGAGTTAGTAAACATTACATATTAGATAACCACTTTTAAACTTCATGGTTGTATACCAACTATGCCAGTTTAACAATAAAGTCTTTTGGTATCTGCTATAACTTCATTCATCATATAACATACTGGTTTAATTACATTCAAGTCTATAACACTTATCGGTGTCTTCACTGCTAAATAAAGACTGCTTTAAAATGCTGTTCTAAATGAATTAAGAGTCTCTACTGAAGAAAGAATGTATTATTCATTAAGTGTGCAAGTTTATGATAAAGATATCATGCTTTTCATATCTAGTATTGCCAAATGAATAAAATTCTTCTCTTCAAAGATATAAACTTAATATAGACTACTAAATTATATGAAAATACCTGAATAAATGATTTGTACAAAATAACTTATAAATCTCGATTTAGCAGTTACTTTATTTGTCCATTGGTGTTAATATTTTTTAAAGTTTTCATGAAACTTAAATTCTGAAGCAAATTAAATATAAATTGAAATACATAATGAAAATTACAAACCATCACACTTCTTGAGCTGATCTCGTATACTTTGACTGACTATAAGCATAAAATAACAAGAGAAAAACAAGATTACCTATGTTAAGTCAGTCAATGGATAAATTAATGGATTAATTTTTTTTTCATAAAATACTTGTACATGTAAATCAAAGAAGCAATCAGAATAATTCTATATGAACTGAAGTCGGATATTTTATTAAAAATATTAGACCTATGTGATAACATCTAGTCAGCTGCAAAATTCATACTCCATCTTGAAGGACAATATATGCCTACAATATATAGAGAAACAAAGATGTGCATATTATATTAATTACAAAATTAAATTGGCCACTTAATGAGTGACATATATACAACCAGCCGCACGGGCCTTCAACCAAAGTACAGGACACAGCTCAAGAGGAAGACCCTTTATGATTCACACAGACGGTGCATGTTAGCACATATGTGAATACTGGTGTAAGCTGAAAATGCATATGTGCACATACATACACCACTTTTACAACTGCATCAGTTTGTGAGAGATAAGAGAAATGATGAGGGAAGCAAAAGTGGTTCTAGTAATAAATACAGGCAGAGGTATACAGTTCATTTGTACAAAAAGATAGAATGAGTGAGGAAACTGAACAGGAACAACAGTGATAGAAAGTAAGATGAGAATGTATAAATGAAGTAGACTGGTTAATGAAGGAGGCAACATCAGACAAATGCAGAGGATTACAATGAACCCTTGACACAGTGCTGGAGGACCTTGACTTTGCGGGCGACATTTGTCTATTATCAAGCAGTCACAAAGATATGCAAGATAAAATAAACAAGCTAACTCAGAATGCAAACAACATAAAACTAAAGATCAACGTAGGAAAGACAAAGTTAATGAAGCAAAATGTGAACAACAGAAATGTACTCAGAGTAGATAACAAGTTAGTGGAGGAGGTCAACGAATTTGTATACCTTGGCAGCAGAGTAGTAGAAAATGGAGACAGCACAGAGGACATCAACAGCAGACTTACTAGAGCAAACCAGGCTTTTGCAATGCTGCAGACTCTATGGAAATAAAAAAAACTAAGCATAAATATGAAAATCAGGATATTTAAGAGTAATGTTCTAAGTGTACTACTCTATGGAAGTGAATGCTGGAAAATCACCAAAACCATAGAAAACAAGTTGAATTCTTTCCAGACTAAATGTTTACAAAGAATTAGAAAAATATTTTGGCCAAACACCATAAGAAATAACATCTTATTGGCAGAAATGCAGATGAAACCACTGACAACAATTACTGAGGAAAGACGCTGGCGATGGTTGGGACATGTGCTCTGAATGACTAACAACTCACTACCAAAAATAGCACTAAGATGGACACCACAGGGGAACAGAAGTAAGGGTAGACCAAAAGAGACATGGAGAAGAACAACAGAAAGAATGTTGAGCAATAGAGGGCTCACCTGGGCAAGAGCAGAAAAAAAGGCGAAGGACAGGCATTTGTGGAAAACCCTTGCGGAAGCCCCATGTGCCTTGGGCACTTAAGGTTCAGAGAGAGAGAGAGTATAAATGAAGAACATACAGGAATAAGAGTGTAGAAAGTAAGATGAGAATATATAAATGAAGAACATACAGAAATAAGAGTGGTAGAAAGTAAGATGAGAATGTGTAAATGATGAACATACAGGAACAAGAGTGGTAGAAAGTAAGATGAGAATGTATAAATGAAGAACATACAAGAATAAGAGTGTAGAAAGTAAGATGAGAATATATAAATGAAGAATATACAGGAACAAGAGTGGTAGAAAGTAAGATGAGAATGTGTAAATGAAGGACATACAGGAATAAGAGTGGTAGAAAGTAAGATGAGAATGTATAAATAAAGAACATACAATTATCCAATATTTTGGTAAATGCTTTTTTCAATGATAAATTACAAAATAACACAACAGATAAAAACATATAAAAAATAGATGAAAAATTAAACATTTAGCTCTTTTGCTATCCTCAGGTACAAAATGCACCTAGATGAAGGTAAGCACAAAGCAGAAGCAGATGACTGGTTGAGAAATGAGATAAAGATACAATGATAAAGGGTACCAGTCGGTAAATAAAATGTCATGCCCCAGATTACTATCATCGGATAACTTTGGCCCAAACAAAATCTGTCCACATGGCGCTGATAAAAAAAGAGAAAACAATACAGGTAGGGGATGGATGAAGAAAGGTTCAGAATGAATAGAGACCATTGAAAGGACAAAACTGATTACTTTGGGTGCCTGGACAAGGAAGCTAACAAAGTCCTCTGGCAATTAAAGAATAAGGATAGAAAATGCTAGAAAATAAACCTTAGATTGGCTATGGTATTTGTATAGGGCATGCCAGTATTTCCAATTTCCCACTGGTTCAGGCATTTTTTTCTCTGATTATACCTGATGATGCCTTGCAGGAGTTGCTTAACTGTGCTAGGATAATTATTTGGTTAGAACTACTGCACACTCTGTTTTGTAAGAATTTCTCATGACATAATCAAAGTTAAAAAAAAAAAACTTGTAATCTCACTAAAGACAGAAGGATTTTTATGTACGTCATGTACTTAACAATGTCGTTACTTTTATACTCAAGTCGATTGAGAAAAACTCCTCCTACATAGACCACAACAGACTTGTCATAGGTTCTAGCTTTTAAAGTTGCTCCTATACGTATCACAATAAATTCCAGGAAAGGTATTTCTGTATTATTCACAGTTTCTCTCATCTCTATTGATATCTGAGGAAATACATATAACGATCATGATAACAGCAATGATGGTTTATAACAATAATGATGAAAATGGCAATGCTAATGAAAAAAATCTCTAAAAAAATACAGGTCTCTGTTCTGAACATTTTAACTCACTGAAGCTAATTTATATCATGTATCTACTTTAATTCATATCTTCTTTAATTCTATCATACTACATCCTCATTTATTTACTGTTTAGTACATTTTATGAATGCTTAATGGATGGACTAACATTATATTGTGCTAGAATCACAATAACAATTAAAACTGGGAAGAAAAACAAAAAAATGTAAACATACCTCTTTAATGAGAAATGTAACTGAAACATGAGTCAAGTTTGTGAAATCTGATGTCATATGCATATTTACCTGCATAACAAAGTGACAAAAATGTATGAATATTAGAATATAGTCACAATGATATAGTACTTATCTTATATCTTATATCCTTCCCATGCCGTTAAATGTCACATAGGGCTCGCAAAGTAGTTCGCCAATTTTTCCTGTCTTCGGCAAGTCTTTCAACCTCATCAAAAGATTTTATGCCTGTTAATTTGGCCTCTCTTAACAATGTCCTCTTCAGAGTTTCATGCGGTCTGCCTCTTTTTCTTCGGCCTGTTGTGTTCCACTTGATAGCTTGTTTTGGGATTCTCTGATCATTTCTTCTCATCAAGTGACCAACATATGTCCATCTCCTTTTCCTGATCACCCATGAGACTGGTTGTTGTTCAGTCATCTGTCTTATCTCTGCATTGTTCTTGAATTCATTCCACTTGATGCCGAGTATTTTCCTTAGGCATTTGTTTTCAAAAGAGTCTAATTTCTTGTCTATTTCTTTAGTTGTTTTCCAGCTTTCGCTTGCATAAATGAGGGTGGATATTACATTTGAATTGAATAGTCTTAACTTGGTTTTTGTGCTTATAACTTTTGAATTCCATATGTTCTCAAGATTCTTGAAGATTGATGCTGCTTTTGCAATTCTGATCCTAACTTCCTTTCTAGTGTCACCATCCTGGTCTATGTAGCTGCCAAGGTATGCAAATTGATTGACTTCTTCAATATTTGTCCCTTCTATGTGTATTTTTCCATTTTGATTGAGAGGAATTTTCATTATTTTTGTTTTGTCCTTGTTAATTTCAAGTCCTATTTTGCTAGCCAGTGAAGACAGGCTATCTGTTTTTTCTTGCATGAAATTCACATTATTACTGATAAGAGTTATGTCATCAGCAAAATCAAGATCTTCTAGTTGGGTCCCATGTACCCAATCAATACCTGTGTTACCTGTGCAGCATTTTTTCATTATGAAGTCTATTGTAATCCCAAAAAGTAAAGGAGACAGTATACATCCTTGTTTCACGCCTGTTTCAATCTGGAACCATTCACTCATCCCTTCTTCTGTCTTGACTGCACAAACATATCCATTGTATAAGTCCTTAATGATGTTGACAATTTTAGATGGTATTCCATATAGACTTAAAATTCTCCATAATGAATCTCTGTGTATGCTATCAAATGCCTTTTTAAAATCTATGAAGTTCAGTATTAATGGTTTCTGCTTTTCAATATGTTCTTCAAGTATTATTCTTAGAGTAAAGATCTGGTCGAGACAGCTTCTCCCTTTTCGAAATCCTGCTTGTTCTTCTCTCATTGCAGTATCTACTATATCTTTGAGTCTATTCAAAATGACCTTGCAAAATACTTTTGACACAAATGATATTAAGGTTACTCCTCTCCAGTTGTTACAGTCACTAAGGTTGTCCTTTTTTGGTATTTTAACAATGATTCCTTTCTTCCAATTAGAAGGGACCTTTTCTTCTTTCCAAATTTTCTTAAACATTCTCTGTAGTCTCATCTTGTCACTATTGATAGCTTTTAGTATCTCGGCTGTTATTTCATCTTCACCTGCAGCTTTGTTGTTAGCCATTAAATTCAGTGCTGTTTCAATTTCATGCAATTTAATTTCATCTAGGTTGACATTTAGTTGTGGGGCTGGTAAGTCAGTTTCAAGGTTTAACAATTCTTTTGGGTGTGGTCGATTGAGTATTTCTTGGAAGTGTTCATCCCATCTTTGCTTTTGGTTTTTATTTGATGTTTATAGTGTTCCAGTTTTGCTAAGGATTGGTCTTTCTTTAGATGTAATAGTACCTGTTAGCCTCTTTTGTATGTTATATAAAGTTTTGCTGTTTCCTGTTTTTGCTGCTTTTTCTGCCGCTTTCGCCATATTGTCTATGTATTCTCTTTTATCCCTTCTAGCTGGAAACTGGCAGAGATATAGTACTACTAAAATCTTATTGTAGAGCTATAATTTAACATAATCTCATCTCATCTTTAACTTTAGTTCATGGCTCTCAATACACATAAATCTGTACTTATGTAAGAAATTTCCAGCAAGCATAAATTTGTGACAAACAGGTATATAGAACATTCAAAATACTTGCAAAGCTCAGGTCATTGCATGAACAAGATAGTGCACCTTAGAAAAGTGAGATGCTGCCTCATACTTCATTAAACTTTCTGTGACAGTTTTTGGTTTGTTTTCTTTTTGTAATTTTGTAACTATTTTAATATTCTGCACCAAACCTGATGATGAATGTGCACCTGAAGGGAAAATGAGCCAGTTTGCAAATGTATTTCAATCAATTTAGAGGTTAAATTGAGAAGGATATGAAACTATAAAGGTGCACAAAGTTTCTAAGTATCCATTGCTCATGACCTAGGATTCAAAGTATCAACTGTGAACAATGAAGAATGCTGCTCACATAAATCTGATATATGTAAAAAATGACTTACATAAAGGATTGTGGAATATGTCAATTATGTAATTCAGGAACCATTTGCACCCTTGAGAAAGGCCATCTATTTAGTACTCTCATTTACCACTGACAATATATCCCTACATTATGCCAACTACTCAAACCACTCAGCATTAGTTATCCTGGAAATGTTATATAGGTAACTTTATGAATAATTTGTCTTCTTTGTCAGGTACCTTGCAGAATGGAGGAGGCAAACAGCCTTGTTGACATGGCTCAGCAGTTTGCTTTATATAAGGGAATATTTAAGGTCTCTGTTATTCCACCCACTCATCTCCTGCACATATATATCCACCCACTTTTTTTCCATCTGTTCTCAGTGCTAGTGTTTTGTAATGGTTTGGTCTAGCCAAATGATCTGACTTGTTACTTGTGACTATAAGCTGATACTGGTGTTAGTCTAAGCTTTGTTCTGATGACATAATGTCTGACTATGTCTCTCTCTTTTGCATTTACCACTCCTCTCAAACAACCTCATTTCTGTTACGGTGATTTTTTTTTTCTTTCAGTTTTAGAAGGTAACATCTATGTCTCATGCTAACAGCACATTGATGGGAGGAAGACTGCATTGTATAGAACTCTTTTTAAAGATGACACTGCACTCTCTAGGTATTTAAAACATTTCACTTGTTTCAAAGATTGATAATCAAGGTGACTCTCACTGAAATTTCTTCCCTGACAATGTTCTCTCAACTCTAATCTTCATTTGTGGTTTTTATATACTCTTGTTATCGAAGTTCTTATATAGATCCTATTCTTGATCATCATCAAAAAGAACTTCCCTTATGGTCCAACTCTTGGGTGTGTTTTCCATAGCATGTTGCATATTTTGTTTTTGTTTCATAGTACTCCCAGAAAAGTTCATGTGAATGCACTCCACAGGGCAAACTCTGTCCTTAAACAGGTCCAGCAAGACAAGTGAATGTTATTAATATTCATTGAAAACACAGAAATTATCAATGAACTATGAACAAAAGATGGCTGAATTATGTTTTTTATATCCTGTGTAAAGAAGCAATCAAAGTCTTGCAAACTATGTTGCCTTCTTACCACTGTACACACATCTTAATACATGAATGTTTACGTGAAACACTGGTGTACTAGAACATAAACAAAAGTTATGAAATAATCATGTGCCAAACCAGTTTCTTAGCACTTTTTTCATCTTAAATGAGGGTACTGCTTCAAGCTCAGACAAAATCTTCTATGAAATTCTCATTTATGACTCAAAATGGCTTCTCTAAGATGAAAGGAGTGACTTTGTTACATTTCAGGACATTCTTTAAGTAAAATAACTGACATAATAATTTTCCATTCTCTTCCTTCAATTTATTTTTTGCCACAGACTCTACTGTTTTTTTTTCCTTTCTTTTTAATTTTTGTGCCCCATTCCTTTAATATTCAAATGAAATAATTCCATCCTAAGTGATAGCTTGAAAACTGACAGCAAAAAGATTTTTTGTTCAACAGTTTCACCCAGACAAGCTTATTCCTGCCAATTTCTTGATGTTGTCCATCCATAAATGTTATTGGTTTTTTTTTTCCTTTGCTTTTATCCTTAAATATTGTTTTCACTATTTTATCATGCTCATATACTACGGCTAAAATATTTTAATTGCCTCTTTCTTATGTCCTTCATTATTTCTCTTGCACAGTGTCATTTATTCTAGTATTTTTTTTTTCATGTTGCAGTTTTTTATTCAGAATTTTTTTTGGCAATTTAAGATAATCCCTGAATCCATTATGTATCAATTTTTGCAGCAGAATTTACAGAGAATCCTGAAATTGTTTGGGTTTTTTCCCCAGTAAGTCTCAACCAGTAGCTTTATAAACATAAGGATGGTCAGTCAGTCATTTGCATATCCCTTGCGGAACTTTGCCTCTCTGACAGCTCTCCTGTAGGCCTCTTGGTTGTAAGTAAGATGCCCTGCTGCTGATGCATCCATTTGCAGATTATCAATGATGTCTTGCAGCCATCTTCATCTTAGTCTTCCTCTCTTTCTTTTTCCCATTATATACCCTTCCAAGATGGTCTTCTCTAGACTATCATGACGTTTAATGTGTCCAAAATATTGAAGTTTTCTCCATTTAATCCTCATTACTAGCCAGAAAAGATGCATGCCCTTAAAAATCTTATTTTTGTAGTTCTGTCTGTTCAACTCCACAGCTTTTTTAGTTGTTTTACTTTTTTGAAGAGCGATAGATGTCCTCCTTTTAATTTCCCTCATTGTGTCACTGATTTTGTCAGTTGTCATCAATTTAGTTTTCTTTGCATTAAAACGGAGGTTTTGCTCTTCACTATTCTTACAGACTGACATAAGGTAATTATTATCAATGACAATAGCAGACATAAGTGAAAAAAATAGTGACAGAAGGATAAACATAACATACTCTTGAAAGTCTAGTCAAATCTACTTCCCTCATTAGTGTTGCATCTAGCAAGGTGTCCTCATGAAATTCAAATGGTTTCGCCTGTGAAGAGATCAGCACAGAATGATACAACTCTGATTTAAAGTACAAAGAAAAAACATAATAATTAATAATTACTTCAGAACTGAACTCAAATTAGTTGGTTAAGGGGATTTTTGTGCATATTTATCTTTCTTTTGTCTTTTCTGTTGTCCTCTTCTCTATTGTATTTTTGCTGAAATACTTGGATCTTCTTTGTTGCTGCTTTTTCATAACCATTTCATTGTTCTTTTTATCTTCTATTGCTAATTTTGTCCTCTCTTTCCACTTTCTTTTTTTTTTTAACTGCATCACCACCTTCACCTAACTCTACTAGAACTGTAAAGAACAGTCAAATGAGACCACTAAATGTCATAATATGTGTGGTACAGAGACACTGACCTTGTAGTGGATAATGTCAGTATGAAGGTCACTGGAACAAGACGTGGAGTTTGTATTGGATATTTGTTGCCAAGTTCAAGGTCACACTAACAGAAATCATGCAGGAGTTAATACACCACGCCTCGCCTACCAACATGTTCATACTTACAGAAAAACAGTGTGGGATTGTTTTTTAACAGCTGAAGAAAGTTCCTCAGCAGAAATCCATCAACAAAAGGTAGATGTGTATGATGAAAATGTGCTGTCCAAAAGTCATGTCAAGGAGTTGGCAGTGCAATTTTGACATGGCAAGGAAAATGCTCAATGATCCCCATCTGGGTCAGTCATATGTGGTTATCATGTCAGAGACAATTCATAAGGCTGATGATCTGGCGTGTTGTGATCAATGAATAACAGAGGATTGACTTGCTGTTCATGTTGGCATTAGTCATGGTAGAATTCACACCACCCTGCATAAGTGCCTTGGGCACAGGAAGGGTGTGCCCATTCGGTCCTGTGGAACCTGATAGCTGAGCAGAAGACTTAGCATCTGCATGTGTGTCAGGAACATTTACAGAGGTTCCAAGAAGAAGGAGACTCATTTCTGTCATGTATTACTGCTGGGGATGAAACCACTTGCAACTATCATGACCCTGAATCTCGTTCATAGAGCATGCAATGGAAACATGCAACACCAAGCAGTCCAGGTCTCAGCCCAGTACCAAGGTTATGATCACCTTTTTCTTCAATTACCATGAATACCTGTCTGCCACAACATATGCAGAATGTTACCAGACCACCAGAACAAACCTCTGAGCTAAGATCAGGTAAAACTGACATGGCTCCTTGACGAGTGGTTTCATTTTTCTGCATGATAATGCCAGACCTCATATGGCCAATACAATGAAGCAGAAGTTAGCTGAATATAGCTGGGAAGTTCTGTAGTAATCCTTCTACAGCCAAACCTCTCACCTTGTGATTGCCATATCTGACCCCTAAAAGAGCATCTGAGAGGCAAGAAATTTGACTTGGATGATACAGTGTGTGAGGTGGTACAGTCTAGGTTGCGAATGCAGCCTAAAGACTGTTATGAAGCTGGTGTCCTGTGGTTAGTGAAACAGTGGCAGAGATATGTAAACAATGGCAGAAATATGTAAACAATGGCAGAGATATGTAAACAATGTCAGAGATATGTAAACAATGGCAGAGATATGTAAACAATGGCAGAGACTACTGACAGGTAAGACTAATACTTTGTCATAGTTAGGTCCCAGCTCATTTTCATTTGACTGCTCCTTATAACTTTACCACAGTTATCATGACACTGTAGGGTAAATAGAAAATGTAACCTCAATGACTTTTTTAATACTTAAACAACAAAACTATCACATAGTGAACTTACACCAGCTTGTGCTGAAAAATTTGTCTGCAAATAACAAAATCAAGAAACAAGATCAGCTACATCAAGCTACCTCATGAGATGTCTCAGGAAAAGGAATGCTGTCAATTAATCTCATGATGGCAAGGAGTTTGCTGTCTGACACAGCCATTGCAACTAAAGGCAGTTCTCCAATCACTTGGAACCTGAAGCATCATCAGCATAGCAGTTTATCAAAGACAAGTAACTTTTTTTAGCTTGCAGTGCTAATGGCTTACTGTTAGCAATTTCTCACATTAAAAGTATTCAATGCTTTCATTGTTATAAATCTTCATCACATGCTCAGAAGTATAAATGTGCCACTGTTTTATATCCTATTAATATAACAGCATGTTTCCCAATGTGGGGGAGTATACATTTGTCCCTCATCACTGATACAAGTTTAAAAAATCACTACCATTATTGACAAGTTAATGGTGTTGTAACCATGACTTTCCAAGAATAAAAACTGGTAATATTAGTACAGTAGTCAACATAAATACTTGGCAGCAAAAGTATGTTAAAGTTAGATCACAGCGTCTGTCATTTCTGAAAATAGTGCCAATTTAACTAAGAGGAATATATAAAAAAAAAATTGCTAACAGCAAAGTCTGTTGAGAAAAACTAAGAAAAGTTATTTTTAAAAACTTTAAAAGAAAAAAAAGGAAAAATGACAATAAGAAGATAAAAATATTAGTCAAAATTAATCAGAAAGGTGTTCACTCCAGAGCAATTTTGTGATTTTGTATTGTACAAGGAAAAAAGTACTGTCCTACTCTCAGTAATGTTTAATAAACCAAAACAACTGTTTATATACTTCAAGAACCTTGTAAAAGAACTTTAAAAAATAAAATATTTAAAAATAAAAAATATTTCACTAAACAATGCAAATTTTTTTAAAGTGATACTGAACTTAGACTAGATTAAATTAGTTCTCACTGAGGAAGATTAGGGTCGCTTGAAAACAGACATTTCTGAATTAAAAGAGTCATGGACACTGGCCTCAAGATGTAAAGAGGAGAGTTAGTCAGGGTCTCATTTTGCCAGCTGTCACCTGCAAGTAAGCAAGAAGTTGTTCATGTGGTTATAAATGATTCCAACTTACCGGTTTTGATCAATTTGGTATTTTTATATCAGTCATGCTAATTATGAAGAAGCTGATGATAAAATGATGATGATTATGAAAGAAACACTTATGCATAATGCAAAAGCATCCAATTTTATTATTAATCTAAAATTCCCACCATTCATGTGTCATGCTGATATTCATTGGAATAATGGATGCAAAAATCAGCCCAGAAATTGTTTCTGAATCATCTTATTGAAATCATTATGGGTTTCATTCAGTTAAAAACATAAGCAAAACAAGTTTAGTTCTTGGCTAGTAACTCACCTGGTTGCACAAAAAGTAACTGTACATTGTCAAGGCTAGCATTAAACTTATCATAAGCATAACTTGCCAAATCTGATTGTGACAGCTGAAACATTCATAAATATTGGATTAGTTAATATACATAAAAATGAAGACTTCTTGCATTTTAGATATGAAATGAATCTGTCTAACTTATATGAATATCTTGGACTTTTTGTAACTCTAAGAGAGACGATATGTGAAAGATTTCAGTGGGTGGTGAAAAATACAATCTCAGAAACAAAATAAATAAATAAAACAGCTTCACATTAAAGCCACACTTATGTTGATAGTGAAATGAAAATGCTGAGAAACAGTATAATTTACTGACACTCTGAGGTTCTTACTGATGAGTTTTACACATGCTATAAGCAGAAATCTCAAACACTGAAAATGAAGCACTCACATGTCATGGTCATTCATACTCAATAAGTCAAAATGGATTAGAGGTTAGACATGGTGATGTTTAACGTGATTTACAATATATCCAAGTATCTGATTTATACTATGTATTACAAATTATGTATTACATCTTATATTGTCTATAAAGACAATTACAACAATCTGTAAAGAACAGATGAGACATCTTCCTAGTTTAAAAATGATGAGCCTAACCATCAGTCATGTCAATTGCAGCACACACAACACTATTGATTAAGCCAGCAAAATGAAACAAAGAAAGGCAACTTGTTCCTACCTGAACTCCAGATGGTATCTCTTTAGTCCTTTCACTGGTGACATTGAATGAGCCCAAGTTTAGAAGCAACATGTTCACATCCCTGCAAAAGTGCAGTTATTAAATCAGTGCTCTAGAACAGTAATAGGCTGTAAGTGAAATATACTAAGACACAAACAATACTGGCGGCCTGGTTAGCTGAGTAATTAGGTGCTTGGTTTACTAATCTGGTGGTACCGGCAGTGGGATTTTTTTCTGGTACACACCAAAAAAGGCCCCTGGGTTCACCAAGCCTCTAAAAATGGGTACCAGAGAAATCTGGGAAAGTAAAGCAGGCAGGCATGATAATAACACCATATTCCTCAATATGCCTTAATGGCATGGAAATGGGAATTTCATCTTTTTTTTTTTTTTTTACAAACAATACCAGTCAACTGAAAGTGAAGAAAAAGAAAGAGAAAAATATGTACATGCATGCATGCGTAAATGACTGTGTGAAGTATACAAGGGTCAATGATTAAACCTGATTAAATATCCTAGTTGCAAGTCATCATGATTTTTATACAACTTACCTTCCTAGTTCCCCCGTCTCTGGCATGATGATATATGAAGGCATAAGGTGGACTTCTACATCTGTATATTTTCTCTCTGACATTATGTGTATTACACCAGCTGCAGTCTGTGCTTTGATCTCATCATATCTTGCCATGGCTGCATTTGATAACCTGTGCATTAAAATTTTGTAATCTTATGAAACACCTAAAATAATTTACTGAAAATTGTCCCTATGTCAGGTACCTCTTTAAAAAAAATAAAATGTCGCCCAGCTCTAACCAATTCTCAGACTATAAAGCAGAAAAGACCTCATCTGCAAACAGAATGTATAAACTAGGAATAAGTAGGAGCAGCTTTATTACTTAACGATTACAAAGTTGTGACGTTTCAGCGTGAGCCTTAATCATACAAAAACATACAGGACGAAGAAATAGAGAGAAGGGATAAAGTATAGATTCACATGAATACTATTTTTAAAAAATTTAAACAGTACTTAGCTGTAAATTGTAAGGTGTCATCTGCAAACACCACTGTTAAAGATAACAGTTTCCTTATGTGTGCTATTTTTTTTAGGAGACCTAGCTTTTCCATCTGAATCATGAGTTAACTTGTGTAATAGTGCATTAGTGGGTTTCTGTGAGTGAGAGTAGAAGGTGAAGATCACTTCTAAGTGCTCTGGAAAAACTAAAAAGAGAAGGTGTTCTGGGATGCTGAATATTTTGCTCACTGTACAAGAGAGCTTCAGTAAGTCATTCTGCAGTGGGTCTTCGAACCTAATAGAAATGGTTCTCATAGGGACTGTTCAATACGCCACTGCAGGGTGACTTTGAATGAAATGTTCAGTATCACAAAGTTTCTCAAAAGAAAAATTGAATTGATATTTATCCAATATTCTGGTTTCCCATAAAGCCCTTGAAGCCATAAAATATAGTGTATCCAAGTTGTTCAACACAAATGTCTAATACTCATTTTTTCAGTATGCTAACTGGAGAATATCAGAACATGTTTATAATTCAATGCAATTAATAAGTCATTTACCAACCACTGCATTACTCATGCACTTTTCTAATTTTGGTGTCTACAGTAAATAACATGATCTTATTAACCCACTTAGCATTCTCCTTAAGTTATTTCATGTGGACTTGTTGCTCACACAGCAGTCAACTGTATACAGATGCACTTTCACAGCATTATCATTGAGTTTTTCTCCCTCTGTCACAAATAATGGCCGACCTAGTTATCAGATATCATGGAAGGCTGCTGGAACAGCACATTCAACATGGAAGTCAAGCTAAATGCAAACATGATGTTGTGTCACATTTCACACAATGAGCACAGTGGCTGGTTGCAGTAAATGCATTCATTTTGGAGACAATGAGGACTTGTAGCATGATGATATCAGTATTTCTACTTATACGGACAGCAGACAATTTTTATTCTTTGAATGACAGCGATGTTTATGATAATGATGACAACACTGAAACAACTGAAAAAGTACCCAAATTTACAGGGTTAATGGCCATATTTTAGACTAGAATTCAGTTCACAAGGAAACACAGTATTTCTACAAGAAGTGTTAAGTGACATTGGTTTGCAGTTTATAAGTCATTTGGACACCAGCATCATACCGTTTTTTTAATGCTCTCGCCAGTATGCAGAAATCAGCAGAATTTTGCTTGATCTGTCACAGATTCTGTACTGGGAGTTGGGCATAAGGCTAACAACCTTATCCTGGGACCTATCTAGAGGCAACTCCAGTTGGGAAAAAAAGATATCATTATGGAAACTCACAGAGAAACCAACCGAGCATCAGGGATGCCAACTCCGAGGAGCTCATTCATCAGCCCCAAACATGTGACAAAAATTGGATTCTGGAATGCAAGAATGATGGCAGCACCAACAAAAACTACTCAGGTCATCAAAGAAATGGAGAGATACCATCTAGACATACTGGGCATCAGTGAAATGCGATGGCCAGAAGCAGGTAAAAGATCAGCGGAAAACGGTAAGTTAATAATACATTCAGGCAGAAATGATGGTAAATATCAAGATAAGATAAGTATTATTATGTAGCAGTAAAGAGCCTTGTAGAATGGGAGCCAGTGAAAAGTCATATAATAAGAGCATGATACAACCTAAGACACGAAAGAATGACAATAATACAGTGTTATGCACCCACGAACGATGCAGATGATGAGGTGAAAGACGACTTCTATCACCAATTACAACAAATCATCAACAAAGTCCCTAAACACGACATCCTAATTGCTATGGGAGACTTCAACGCTAAGGTAGGGAAAGATAACACTGATGTTGAAAAAGTAATGGGGAAAGAAGGAATTGACATGGTTAATCAGAATGGAGAAAGATTAATTTAAATATGTCTAACAGAGGGCATGGTCACTGGAGGCACAATATTTCCACACAAAGAGATACATAAAATAACATGGATATTTCCAGATGATAGAACTAGAAACCAGATAGATCATTTTTGGATTAGAAAGTGATACAAAACATCTCTCATAGATGTATGGGCTTATAGGGGTGCAGATATTAAAAGTGATCACAACCTGTGCATAGGGAAAATAAAACTAAAATTGAAAAGCCAACACAAGAAATCAATACACAGAAAGAAAAACAGCCACAGCCTACAAGAAGAGAATACTATCAGTAATTTCAATCAGGAACTTGCCAATCATTCCAAAACACCCAGTGAAGTAGAGGAGATAGGTATAGATGAATTATGGAATTCTTACAGCTCAGCCATAATCACAGCAGCAAAAGCAAGCGCTGGACTGAAAAAACCAAACAGAAAAGCATGTATATCAGAAAACACATGGAAGTACATATATGAAAGATGAGCAGTCAAATTAGACATGTTGAATGTAAAAACAGATCATCAAATTAGACATGTTGAATGTAAAAACGGATCTTCAAAAAGATGTGGCAAAAGCAACATACAAAGAAATAGACAATAAAGTAAAAAGCTCAGCTAGAAGGGATAAAAGAGAATATATAGACAATATGGTGAAAGAGGCAGAGAAAGCAGCAAAAACAGGAGACAGCAAAACTTTATATAACATACAAAAGAGGCTAACAGGTACTATTACATCTAAAGAAAGACCAATCCTTAGCAAAACTGGAACACTATTAACATCAAATAAAAACCAAAAGCAATGATGGGCTGAACACTTCCAAGAAATACTTAATCGACCACGCTTAAAAGAATTGTTAAACCCTGAAACTGACTCACCAGCCCTATAACTAAATGTCAACCTAGATGAAATTAAATTGCATGAAATTGAAACAGCAGTGAATTTAATGGCTAATAAAAAAGCTGCAGGTGAAGATGAAATAACACCCGAAATGCTAAACGCTATGAATAGTGACAAGATGAGACAACTACAGAGAATGTTTAAGAAGATTTGGAAAGAAGAAAAGCTCCTTTCTAAATGGAAAAAAGGAATAATTGTTAAAATACCAAAAAAAGGCAATCTTAGTGTCTGTAACAATTGGATAGGAGTAACATTAATATCAGTTGTGTCAAAAGTATTTTGCAAGGTTATTTTGAATAGACTTACAGATATAGTGGATAACGCAATGAGAGAAGAACAAGCAGGATTTCGAAAAGGGAGAAGCTGCCTCGACAAGATCTTTATTCTAAGAACAATACTTGAAGAACATATTGAAAAGCAGAAACCATTAATACTGAACTTCATAGACTTTAAAAAGGCATTTGATAGCATACACAGAGATTCAATGTGGAGAATTTTAAGTCTATATGGAATACCATCTAAAACTGTCAACATCATTAAGGACTTCTACAATGGATATGTTTGTGCAGTCAAAACAGAAGAAGGGATGAGTGAATGGTTCCAGATTGAAACAGGTGTGAAACAAGGATGTATACTGTCTCCTTTGCATTTTGGAATTACAATAGACCTCATAATGAATAAATGCTGCACAGGTAACACAGGTATTGACCGGGTACAAGGGACCTAACTAGAAGATCTTGATTTTGCTGATGACATAACTCTTATCAGTAACACTGTGAATTCCATACAAGAAAAAACAGGTAGCCTGTCTTCACTGGCTAGTAAAATAGGACTTGAAATTAACAAGGACAAAACAAAAATAATGAAACTTCCCATTAATCAAAATGGAAAAATACACGTAGAAGGGACAGATATTAAAGAAGTCAATCATTTGCATACCTTGGCAGCTACATAGACCAGGATGGTGACACCAGAAAGGAAGTTAGAATTAGAATTGCAAAAGCAGCATTGATCTTAGAATATTGAGAACATATGGAATTCAAAGTTATAAGCACAAAAACCAAGTTAAGACTATTCAATTCAAATGTAATATCCACCCTCATTTATGCATGTGAAAGCTGGAAACAACAAAAGAAACAGACAACAAATTAGACTCTTTTGAAGGAAAATACTCAGCATCAAATGGAAGGAATTCAAGAACAATGCAGAGATAAGACAGAAGACTGAACAACAATCAGTCTCATGGGTGATCAGGAAAAGGAGATGGACATATGTTGGTCACATGATGAGAAGAAATGATCAGAGAATCCCAAAACAAGCTATCAAGTGGAACACAACAGGCCAAAGAAAAAGAGGCAGACCACAGGAAACTCTAAAGAGAACATTGTTAAGAGAGGCCAAATTAACAGGCATAAAATCCCTTGATGAGGTTGAAAAACTCACCGAAGACAGGAAAAATTGGCGAACTACCTTACAAGCCTTATGTGACGTTTAACGGCACAGGAAGGATATAAGATATAAGATAAGATCATTACCATCACTGTTGCTACAACTGTCATCATCATTATGAGCCAATGTCAAGAAATTATAATTGTCATTACCATGAGCATAATTATTATCTTTATCGTTTATTCTCATCTTCTTATACTATCATCATCATCACACATTCTCCATCATCATCATTATCTGTATCAAGAAATGTTAACTTTATTCCTGCATAATAAATTTGTACTTCATCTTTATAACTGCTGTGTGTTCTACTCATTTTTTTTTTGTGAAAATTATTAACCAAGGTAGAGCATGTGATTTTTTTTAAATTTTAGGTAACCCTAAAGAGGCTAATACAGATTAGCATGATTTTCAAAGTTATGAACAGTTTAAATGATTATTGCTGTAAGATATACAAGAGTATTAAGATTTTTCAGTACTTACTGCTTCAATTTCACTGATTCTGGAAGTCTGAAAAATGCTGCCAGTGCATTGATGGTGATCTGAGAAAGATATATTTACATTATGAAACATTTTTTTTTTTTACTACATCAGCTTCTCTTGATCTTTGGCTACCATAAACATTAACAACCACACTGAGACAAGGCCGATGTATCTCTCTCATCATTCCTTTCAGATCATTTAAATGTTTAGGTATCTTGTCAAGAAAGTTGCAGTTTGCATAAATATTCTCTTAAATGTATAAGAGGAAGTCAACTGAAAACCTTAAATTTGGCAAATAACATTTTTTAAAGTGTTTTGTAATTAAGAATATGTGGGACTAGTAACATCTCTGAATAAAGTAATCCGACAGCATAATGCATAAAAAAAAAAAAGTTCAAATATGATTACTTCTAGGAACAGTGTACAAAAGAAGAGCAATTTTGAAAATAGGATTTCTGTCTTTATGGGCTTTCCATACTATAAAAAATGGTGGTTACCTTTTTCACTCACTTGTTATTTAATTGGTTTAAAATTTGTAAACAAAAAATATTATTTTGATATACATCCTGCAGGTAAATATTTACTGCTTTACTCCTACAGAAAGCTTTTTTAATGTTAAGTCAAATGGTTTCCTCCCCTTTCTCCTAAGCTGAATTTCTGGGAGCAACTACTAGAAAAAAATAGCATTTTTCTATAACAGTGTGGTTGGAAAGGGAACACATGGAAAATTTTAACTCCTTTAGTGTTCTTCCTAAGCTATCTCATGCTGGCTTGTTACTCTGTTAGCCCCAAGTTAACTTGCCAATTCATGCATTATCAACAAGTTTACTCACTCTAGTGGAAACCGAAGCAAACCTTGCTATCAGATATCAGCGGAAGGCTGCTGAAACAGCAAATTCAACAAGCAGGTCAAGCTAAATATAGCTGTGCTTTTGTCATTCAGTGAGAACAATGGCTGGTAGTAGAAAATGCCTTCATCTGGGAGAAGAGGACAGAAGCGATGATTCTGATTATATAGACAGTAGCGATTCTGATACATCAGATGAGAGTGATAATAATGACAGCGATGACTGAAACTATTGACATCATACTTGAGTTTGTGTGCTCAAAGAAAGATCACTGCCCACATTCCAGGCTAGCATTTACTGGAACACCACAATGAAAGATGTTACCAACACCAGCAACCCAATTTCGGTATAATGATTAAAGATGATATACTTGATTTGACTGTTTGCTAAACTACCAGACATGCTCATCATTACTATCATCATTATAGCCATCATCATTATTACTATAATCATCATTATCATCACCATAATTATTATCATTTGTCACCACTTTACTATTGTAATCACTATCATTATATCTCTAAAAACAACAAAGAAACCACAGGCAAACATACAGGAAATCACAACAGAACTGAAGCACCTTACACTGTCAACAACCATGGCCCTACAATGGATACCAACCTACTGTGGAATAGCTGGCAATGAAATAGCTGACAGCCTATCCAAAGCTGGCAGCAATCAAGATCAAACCAATCACTCAGTAAACTACCAAGAGGTAAAAACAATAATCCGTAACCAGTGCAGATCTGAATGGAAAAAAATAAACTGAAATGCAACAATGAACCAGATCCAGCATACCAACTACAAAGACATCAGCAAACCATCCTCTTCCGCCTAAGGACAGGCCACTACAGACTACTGAGCTATCTACATCGACTCAAAATGTCTCACACAGACGAGTGTCCATGTGGCAGTGAAGTCCAGACTCCAGAACATATCCTACAAGAGTGCCCAAACCATGCAGACCTGAGGTGTGAGACATGGCTAGAGGACACAAACTTGGGGCAAAAGCTTTGGGGCTCCTATCAAGATCTAGAAAGGACTGCGGGCTCTGCCATAAATGTTCTGCATGTGTTTTTCACTCTACTCATTTTTATGAAAGTAATATGCCACCAGAAGAGCAATGCAAGTTTTTTTTAAGCAACACTAAAGGGGTTAATGTGAAATGTGGGATGGAGGCATAAAAAATGTAGGAGACCCTCCCCACAACAATCATTAAAAGCAATTCTTACAGCATCATAAATGATTTCCAAAGCCCTGGACTGCATTCTGATCCTGGAGTCACACATACCATCAAGAGGTCTTGTTTCCACCAAAAAAATCAGCAGAGATGTGTCGGATTCTTTTGACACACCAACTGAACTGATCAGTTTTGGTACATAGTCTGCACGTGGGAAGCCTATGGCCCACAGCTGGTCCACCTTTGCTTCAAGCCTGTATACACAATAACTGAAGCTGAACTTTAAAAAAAATACTAATATTAATGCATGAAGTTATGAATTAGACTACTGGGTTTTTTGTTTTTTTTTTTAAATCACTGGTTACAAATGTGGATAAAAAGACTGTTTCTGCTCTCCAGTGTCACTAACTTAGCATTAGTGCCAGTTTCCACAAACCATTTATTCATGGAAGAATCTCATAACTGCCTTAACAGATTTTGCCTCATATATCTGTCACATGTATAAATATGATAACTTTCTCAGGTGGTTTTTTTCCCACTCATTTTCATGTGATATTATGTATCCATTTCTTACAGCTTCTTCCTGATCTTTTTTCCAAAAATTGTAGAACAGTCTTAGACATACTATTATTTGGCCAGAATGTGGCCACAGACAATTTTGTTTTTATATTTTCACTTTTGTGTCCAAAGTCTCTGTTGCCCTTATTATAATGTCTCATTGTCTCTACTAATTTCCTCGTTTGTTATCTTTGTATGAAAATCTGAAACTTCATTTGTGTTGCATGAATTCATCATTCTAACACAGCAATTAATGGCCAAATTCACAATTGTGTAAAATAAAATTTAAATAGTGTTTTTAATTGTCACAATCTATTTTTCAGATGAATATTTCACCATTCTCCAACCGGGTTTTGATCATGCCGATTCTGTAGTGCCCGTCTCACTTCAGCCAGTACTTCAACTTCAATTTTATTTATATTGCAAAAAATCTCATATATTTGAAATTGCTCTTCATCTAGGTTCTTGTTCATCGCTAAGATGTTGATAATGAACCACAGAATCTATGGTAATTCTGGCCTTGCTTAGTTGTGCTGCTCTCTGTCCCTTATCTTCCTGATACCACTATGTATGTGGTCAATCAGTGGGTCAGTTTTTCTTCCTTCCTTGCTAGACCATCTATGCCATCTGTAAAAATTAGAGACTTATATTTATTCTTACATCATGTGTGAGTGATTTTCTATGGTTTGTAACATTATTCCATTTGTCAAGAATGATAAATAAAGACAACATTGCAGTTCACTTTGGCTCTAGCAGTGTCAGAAATGTGGAAAAGAAAAGACTGATAGTTTTTCAAATGATGGCAGCAAGGTGAAACATCCAATAATCAAGTAATCTACAAACATACAAAATGTTTCAGCTACAGACAGAACACAACACAAGAAAAGACACTGACTGTGCCCCAATCCACCTGTTTTCAGCATATCCACTTTGTATATAGACTAGTCACATTTGGATCATTCCTACTAGCTCATACCAAGAGCACAAACAATGACATAGGTGAGTTTCAGGATATTAAAACAAGATGTAAGCTGTAAGTGCATGCTGTCACCTGATCTATTTTTATTTTTCTTATTTAACATCAAGAGAGGCATTAAAAATATGAAAGGAATTAAAATAGAAGGTCATAATAAGGATAACCTGAGATATGTGGATGACACCATTCTAATAGCTCAAAGTGAAAGCAGTTTGTGGAAACTTGTGAACAAGATTACTGAACAGAGCAATAAAAGATGCTTAGAGCTAAATAGAAAGAAGACAGAAACAATGATAACATCAAAAAGAATAAACAAAACAAAGTGCAACATCCTTTCAAATAGAAAGACACTGACACATGTGAATAAATTCAGTACCTTGGAATAATAACAGCAGTTGATGGCAAGTGTAAAAATGAAATAAAATCATGAATAGGTAGGGCAGTTTTTTATGACATGAAAAAGATGCTAACAAATATGATGTTCCTAAAAGTGAGTTTATTACAGTGCAATACGGAGTTAAAATTGCTATATGACTGCAAAACTTAGTCAATTGGAAACAATGGAGATGTGGTTTTGATGAAAGATACAACAGATGCTCTGGACAGACAGAAAAACAGATGAAATGGTCCACAAAGAAATTTCAGAACAACAAAAAGTAATTAAAATAAGAAAAAGACAGTTAAAATTTCCTAGACATGTCTTGAGAAGACAAACTGGAGAACCTAGTAAGAATTGGAAAGTTCAATGGAAAAAGGAAAAGAGAAAGGCCAAAGAAAAATATTTCAGTTGACTGAGCAAGGGGTATGGAAAAAAAAAAGCATTAGAATTAACTGAAAACCCCGAGGGCCACATAAGATGGAGAAGCATGATCGCCAGTGCTATCTGGCACAGCACATAATATTAATAATAATAATACCAACTCAAATGTTCATACATGAGTGGGATTCACCAATAACATATGAGCTGTATGATACTTCAACATAAACCTTCATTACTAAAAAAAAATGATTATAAATTAAAATGGAGTCCTTTTGAAATAGTCCTTAGTAGAAGTTACACACTGGTGCCAACGACTTTTCCACTTCTAGAAGCAATCCTTGTAGGCGCTTTTGGGAATTGTTCTTAGATCACACAATAATGTGAAGCGAAGCCTTACATATGTTGGCATCAGAAAATGTAACCGCCCCCACTGCGTTACCTGCCCTGTAGTCTAGGGAGCGAAAATGATCACCTTTCTCAAAACTATCCTCATTCTGCATGAGGGATTCGCAAGCAAGTCCCGTAATGTGATATATGTCATCGTATGCAAAAGATGCAGAATAACGTATACTGGTGACACTGGCCTCAGATTAAGGGACCGCATGCAGAAACATCTGTACGATGTCACCCAGCATGCTTTGAAACCAGTCCTGAATAATTTCAATGGCCCCAACCACAGAGGCAAATCTGATTTTCTGGTAACAGCCATCAAACAATGTCACACAGATAACACAAGCCACCTAGCGCTTGAGAACCGTTACATTCAGGATTATGGGAAGCTGGAACCACATGGTTAGAACTTGTTATTCAGCTACACCTAACATTCTCCTCTTCAACAATCATAATCTCTCTCCGCTAAGCTCCACTCCCTCCTCACTTGTTACACATAGTTGAAAACTTCCTCACAACATCACATTACAACCCCCCCCCACCCCAACTATAATCATCTATTTCACCTTCTCCTGGCTAGGTTAACACTGTATCACTCTCTCTCCCCTCCACGGTTTCCCCACCCACCACCCTCAGTTACAACCCACATATCACACACATGTCTCCTTTTAAACATTCCCTATGCTCCACCATGACTCATGCCCAAAACACTGGTCAAAATGTACTGGCATGGTCATATGATATTTCAACTTCTTTTGTAATCTATCTAACAGTCAGTCTTTGTTTGGCATGGATAAATCTCTGAACCTGAATAATCTTTCCATTGGTTTTGGAAGCTTAAAGCCTACCCAGTTTTTCATTGCCTTTAATTAAAATTAAGCAAAACTTTACACAGACACTGCTCTTCAATCAGTCTAAAAATTGATGGGATAAAGAAAATCAAACTACACAGACCATTATAAAACTGGAAAAAGTGAATTACTTGGTATAATCACCTGTTCACTTCAGACGTGTCCATAAGTGCTTGAATCTCCTCTTAAATATCTCTATCAACTTACAATGACTGGCAACACCCATCATATGCTGAGTTGCATATCAGGTGACTTAAATTAGCCATTCGTACTTCTCTCTACTAAGTTTCGTCCAAATAACCTGAATTTTTGACAAGGATTCTGATTCACAATTGTTAGTGAGGTCTTCTGTTGAACAAACTTTTTTTTTTAATTGAATTAATGATATCAGCTAAATCCATTACCTGCCCTTCCTCTACAACAGTTTAGCCAATCAACTTATCAGCTCTTCAACTTCTGCCTGCATGGCCTGGTATAAAAATCTATGGCATCTGCAGGGATTGAAGCCACTGTTGTTTTAGACACCTAGCTTGTAGTTTTCTTAGCATGCTCATTGAGTTACTCAACTTTCATGATTCCTTAATGTTTCCATTATCAAGCTGCTTGTTGTTGCAGCAAAAGCACCACTGCCTTCTTTGACTGCTCTACCGCCAGACTTCATTATCCAAACTATGCAAAAACATGTGCCCATGTTCTATGACTGCCTCTCCAGATTGTTGTTTATGGCTTATTACCTCTAATTGCAGGCTGAATCAGTTTGGATGAATGGTTTGTTTTTTTCTAATGACTTTGTTTAAGAGTTATTACATTCTGTGTGTTTATAACGGAGAGTTGTTCTTTGTTTTCCATATATAATTTCAAAGAAGCATTCTCTTCAATTTATCAGTAACCAATTTATAAGACAAAGTCTTATACAATATAATTAAGTAATACTTGTGGTAAAATTAAGGAGCAACCTCTAGTTTTATTCAATATATGTTTATTTGCCTTTGGTTGTACTACATTTCACTCTCTAATACACTAACCTGATTGCTTTAGCTGCAGGTCTTTGTCCAAAACTTGCACAGATTTCAGTGAGATTAAGTTTCAGCAAATAATTTTCTCTACAGAGAAAAGACACAAGTATCTCAGTTCATCTTACTTCTAAAGATAGTTTAGACCATGTGACAGTACATCACATAACATAATGGTTATCATACAATGCTCAGATTAGTCTGTACTGATGTAAATAACAGTATTTAATGTTAACAGATAATTTTTGTTAAGTCACTAACTTACTTTTTTGCTTTGTAATGTGTTTTTTTTAACTATTTCCTGCTTATATGTAATAATTCATATATTTTTTTCATCACTGTCTTCATTTTCACTAAATTTCTCAGACATCAATATATAAATAAATGGAATAAATAAATAATTCTCAATTTATACAGAAACTGGCAAAAAGCTGTTTACTTTTATTCTGTTTAGATCAGTCTTCTTAAGGTTACATAATCAACTTTTTGTGTGCTCACAGACATATAAAGATAAAATAGTAATCATGAAAAAATAGTATGACAATTATATGTACGATCCGAATTTCCCATCACATATAAAGTGCATACATTCTAAGTGAATTTAAATTTTTTAGCCTCATGCATATATAAAAATATCACAGAAATGGAGCCTTTTATGGGAAGTCTCAGGTCATGCCTCAAATCCTAACAAACAGCTTCACATCAAGTCTTGAGTCAAATCTCAAGTCTATGGCTCAAAAAGTGGAGTGACTTTCAGCATACATAAAGAGTTTTACAGCATTAATCTTTGGTACACCATTAGTGTCCTTTAGACTTGATTTTAGTTTCTAAGTTTCTTTTTGTCTGTTTCTTCTATTTATGAGGACAGAATCATATGAGCATTTCCCCCAATGTTTTGAAAGTTGTTACACAAATCCAAACTTAAATTATCCCTGTAAACCATAAACTATTTTTTCTACAAGACATGTGTGATAAGACAAACATAATAGAAATGTATCAGAGGATAGTGTGAAGCCCATCTCCTCTACATCATGTGCTAAGTGCACCTTTTTTTTTTTTTTTTTGCCTTTTGGACCTTTACCCTGTTTAAATCAACAAATTATTATATAATGCCTTGATGTGCACACGGCAAAACTAAACTGACCATAGATTCCAATTAGATGAGTCTGATGGCACATGAAGCCATGGCACCATTGTGGAACATTTTGTCTTAATAATGCCATGCAGAGATAAATCTGTCGAGTCAACTGACAAAAAAAGCTACGTCACAAGTTGAGTCTGAGTCACTATTCTCATCTTAAAATTAAGTACAGGTTGAGTCTTTAAAGTGACTTGAGTCACACTCGGGTCCAAGTCCATCAGTCTGAGTTTGAATCTCTGCTAATTTTGTCTATCACCGATGAAAAAAAATAGAAGTGGATCTAAATCCACATCAGAATAACTAAAAGTCTACGCTGAACAGCTTTCTTTACTTTTTACAGTATAATTAGTATACCTAGTGTTAAAAACCCTTAATTTCATTTATTATTCTGGGTGTTTTTAGGATATTACAATTTTTTTTCCTTGCAAATTCCAAATTATAACCCAAGGTCATAACACAAGTGTTGAAAATGATGTACTCTATTGGTACAAGTGTTACAGAACAACACATTTACTGAAAATATTTGCTATACAAATCATACACTACAGCATCACTCTAGCAGGAAAAAAAGCAACAGTGCATGATGGTTAATGTGAAACACTTTAACAACATGCACTGGTCATTACCATAAACACCCTATATATGAAAGCTTACCTTGTCTTAGTGTGCTCAATCAGTGTAACAGATAATATGCTCAGTTTAACAACCAGTCGCACTGCCACAAACTAGAAACATTTTAAAGTTAAAAGTGTCAGCAAATACAAATAATTTCCTCCAGTTCTACAATATAATCCAATTTTAAAGAAAAAAACAATTTGCATTAAAATTCTTAAATTGAGTTCCTGTCTAATGCACAGGTAAGTGATAAATATTTAATAACTTCATCAATAATGAAACATTATTCAACTTGAATATGTGTTTTGCCTCTGAGACTGGTATTATTTTTAACCATTTTTAACTCTGAACTACATCTCACCTGATCAGGGTAAGTTAGATCCTTGGATTTCTCATCATAACCTATAGCCTTGTAAAGCTTGATCTTTTCTCCATCTGTGAACTCCTTCTGAAATCTGTCACCTTTTGCACATGAATGAACAATGTTCATGCTTATTTCAAAAACAAAATACTTCTATTAATGTGTTTCCATTCATTTATGAGAACTAACAACAACTCTAGATCTAATTGGTGACTTTTGATCAACTTCTGGTGTGAATCCTGGAACACTAGCAAAGCAGTGAGTCTCTTCTCATCATCACAAGGTACTGTCATTAATGATCTGTACTTTCACATTAATTTAATTAATTTCACTGATAATTTTTCAATTTTCTGTTTCCAGTGATAACCAACAGTGGCTGTTTCTATGTAATACACTCTTTTTTATTTTCCATATTGAGTTTTCACGAAACAAGATTATTTTTTCTGTGTTTTGTTCTTTACCATTCATGGTGTATGTCTGTTATTCTCTTGACAATAAACTGTGTTCTTCCAGGAAAGTACATAATTAATTATATAACCACAGCAGATTACATAAGCTTTACTTGTACAAATTCTTTGTCTATCTACACTATCCTGTTCTATGTAGCTGCCAAGGTATGCAAAGTGATTGACTTCTTCAATATCTGTCCCTTCTATGTGTATTTTTCCCTTTTGATTAATGGGAAAGCTGTGATGATGAGATAAAATAATTTTACAACAATCTGGACATGGCAAACCATGGGAAGTAAACTTTGTGCTGGGTGATTTAAATGTGAAAGTAGGGACTGAACAAGACAATGAAGCTACTGGCAAGTATAGACTTATCTTATATCTTATATCCTTCCTGTGCCGTTAAACGTCACACTCGCAAAGTAGTTCGCCAATTTTTCCTGTCTTTTTCGAGTCTTTCAACCTCATCAAGGGATTTTATGCCTGTTAATTTCGCCTCTCTTAACAATGTCCTCTTCAGAGTTTCACATGGTCTGCCTCTTTTTCTTTGGCCTATTGTGTTCCACTTGATAGCTTGTTTTGTGATTCTCTGATCATTTCTTCTCATCAAGTGACCAACATAATGTATAGACTAGGTATAAAAAATATAAGAGGAGAGATGTTGATTGAGTGGACAGAAAAGAATAAAATGATAATAGGAAATACTTGGTTTCAGCAACACCCAAGGCGACTATGGACATGGAAAAGCCCAAATAATAACATACGTAACCAGATAAATTACATTATGATCAGCAGAAGATTCAGGAACTCACTAATATCCATGAAAGCAAGACCAAGTGGAGACAGCAACAGTGTCCACATCTTAGTTGTAGGAAAAGTGAGAATCAGGCTAAAGAGGTTAAAGGTAGCAGCTAAAAACAAATAACTAGATAGAGAGCTGTTACGGAAAGATAAGACAATGCAATAACAAGATAGGACCATAGTACATAATAGGTATAATGCTATAGAGAAGATTTACCTACCTTAACCTAGCCTAAATCCCAAACTCAACCTATTTGCACTGCAGTTAACAGTAGCAGTAATATAAATTTCTTCTCTCCCAGCAAAATAACACTGCAAGTATCACAGAGTCTTGATTACAATATTTTAAAATTTGAAAAAAATTTAATCTCTTTCATAATCAAAACTTATGCATCTCCAACATGCGGACTTACTGAGTTCTGCTCTTGGCTCTTTAGGCTCTTCACCATCTGACGCTTTTTCTTGTCCCTCTCCACCATACCAGTTGCCAAACCACTGCTGCATCTGGCTCCTGACTGCCTCTCGCTTTTTGTCTTGTCTTTCGATCTGTTTCAGTAGTAGAAATTAAGCCATTTTTATGCGTGTTACACATTTGCAGCATTATAAGTTGTCAGCTTATAATGTCATAAGTTGTCAGCTTCATGTCTGCAGTCATTTTTAACATCCACCATATCAAATATCCCTTCTTAAAATTTAGTAATTTTCATAGTTAATTAAATCAGATACAGGTATGCACAAGGTCACCTAGACAGTTCTATAAAAATGTGAAAAGCATGTGACTCTGAGATGAATAATCTGAGATGAATATAATCCAGCCAACAACCTTAAATTAAAGATAAAAGTGGGAAACCCATCTTTAATGAAAAAAGCTATTAAACAAAGATGGGAAGAATACTTCAAGGAACTTCTCAATCAAATCAAAGAAACAGAACAAGAAAACACACATTAACCTAGAACTAGCAAGGAACTTGAACCATCAATCCTAAGTATCAAAAATTAAGTGATCAGAATAAGTCCCCAAAAAAGGTGCCAGAAGTTGATGAACTGACAACATAAGCCATCAAACCATGTTGAGCCACTGGTATAAAATGGCTTGGAAGAATCTTTGATAAGGCATGGCCTGAAAAAGGAAGTCCCAGAAGATTGGCAAATAGCTTTAGCTGTACCCATCTGGAAGAATAAAGGAGATATAAAAGAGATTGTAGATCATACAGGCGGATATCCTTGGTCAGTCATGCAGGGAATATACATACAAAGATATTAGAAAGCAGTGTACGACAAGTTATAGAGACACAACAGAGTGAAGCACAATTTGGAATTAGGAAAGGAAGAAGCTGCACTGATGTAATATTTGTGCTCCAACAAGCCTGTGAAAAAAGCCATTTAATAGGACCAGAAACGTAATACCATCTTTGTGAAACAAGAAAAAGCTTATGAAAGGATGAACAGAAACAAAACTGTGGGGAGTAGTACGAACATACTTTATTTTCAAAGGGTTAAGAATTGGGCACGCAGGCCCATCTGATATTCTGCCCTTCATCATACAGCTTTCACTCAGTCAGTCATTCAGCATTTGTTAATGAATCAAGAATACACTTTAAATGATTACATAAATAAATAATAAACTTATCTCATGTCCATACAGTCTACACTCTGATTTATGCAACAACATGAAATAAATGTGCATTCTTATTCATTCAAAATGAACAAATTTATAGAAAAGCAGTATTAAAAAGCAGTACATGAAATACTATCTAAAACTGTCAACATCGGATATGTTTGTGTGGTCAAGACAGACGAAGGAATGAGTGAATGGTTTCAGATTGAAACAGGCATGAAACAAGGATGTATATTATCTCCCTTGCTTTTTGGAACTGGCATAGACTTTATAATGAAAAGATGCTGTATAGGTAAAACTGGCACTGACTGGGTATATGGGACCCACATAAAAGATCTTGATTTTGCTGATGACATAACTCTTATCAGTGACAATGTGAAATTGATGCAGGAAAAAATATATTCCCTGTCTTCCTTGGCTAGCAAATTAGGTCTTGAAATTAACAAAGACAAAACAAAAATAATGAAACTTCTCATTAATCAAGAAGGACAAATATGTAGAAGGAACAGTTGTTGTTGAAGTAAACCAATTTGCATACCTTGGCAGCTACATAGACCAGGATGGTGACACCAGAAAGGAAGTTAGAATTAGAATTGTAAAAGCAGCATTGTCCTTCAAAAATCTTGAAAACATATGGAATTCAAAAGTAAAGTTATAAGCACAAAAACCAAGTTAAGATTATTCAATTCAAATGTGATATCCACCTCATTTATGCATGCAAAAGCTGGAAATCAACTAAAGAAATAGACAAGAAATTAGACACTTTTGAAGACAAATGCCTAAAGGAAAATACCTGGTATAAAGTGGAACAAATTCAAGAACAACGGAGAGATAAGACAGATGAGGAAACAACAACCTGTCTCAAGGGCGATCAGAAAAAAAAAGATGGACATATGTAGGCCATGTGATGAGAAAAAAAATCAGAGAATACCAAAACAAGCTATCAAGTGGAGCATAACAGGCCAAAAAAAAAAAAAAAGAGGTCAACTGCATGAAACTTTAAAGAGGACATTGTTAAGAGAAGCCAGTTTAGTGGGCATAACTTCCCTTGATGAAGTTGAAAGACCCACCAAGAACAGGAAAACTTGGCACACAACTATGCGAGCCCTATGTGACATTTAATGGCACGGGAAGGATGTAAGATGTAAGTATTTTAAAAAATAAAATTTACAACAATTAAGCTATACTTTAAACTACTTTAGACTATGCTTAGGGAGGCATATAGTCTATATCAAACAGATGTTGAGAAAGTTTAAAGTTATAAGAATGAATATTACTTATAAGCAGAGGAATATGGGATACCAGAATATTTATTACAAAACATGTCATTATACAAAAAATAGTCAAAGT